>OY728144.1:154317719-155517719 GCA_963277665.1 Viscum album | reverse complement strand
CGTCGGTTAAGAAATAACCGACGTAAAAACCTGTGTTCGGTACACCTTTAACGTCGGTTATAAAAATAACCGACGTTATTAATCGCGCGCCTTCGTTTTTTACGTCGGTTATAAAAATAACCGACGTAAAAAACGAGGTTTTCGAAGGCCTTTTTACGTCGGTTATTGAATAACCGATGTAACAAACGCGGTTTTTGAAGGATTTTTTACGTCGGTTATAAAATACCCGACGTAAAAAAAAATCCGCAGATGTTTTTGACGTCGGTTATTCCATAACCGACGTAAAAAAACTCGGATTTTGAGCCCTTTATAACGTCGGTTATAAAATAACCGACGTAAAAAATGAATCGGAGGAAGGTTTTTAGGTCGGTTATTGAAATAACCGACGTTATAAATGTTTTTAAAAAAATTATCACGTCGGTTATTGAATAACCGACGTGATAACTCATTTAAAAATTTACCCAGACCCGTGGATTGTCATTCGCGAGTTTACCTTCGACAGTCGCGACTCGTCTCTCTCGCGCGTAAACCCGAATCGGCTCGTCCATTTCGTTGGTTTAGATTCGTTTTGCGATCATCGTTTCTCATATTTAATCTCCTCGGATCAATCATCTAAACTCGCAGCACTCAGGTAATCCTCCCACTCGTTCGTTTTTTTTCGCGGATAGTATATATATATATGTGTTGTGATTTTTTTGTTGAAACTAGCTAAGATTCTTCGATTGCGAACCCTTTTAACTCGTTTTGGCACCATAATCTTATTTATCATCCCTAGATCTATTTGTTCGACTTGCAATATTGAGTAATTTTATGATTTCACTAATTTTTCATCGTTTTCTATAAATCCCCGAGAGGGTTGGGGCGTGTCCATTTGGATGGGTTGCCCTTTTACAGTTGTTACTACTTTATTCTCACACAACCATGGCATAGGTGCATGGATTTGGGGTCGGGGGGAGTCCAGGGGGGTTTACAAGGGGGTGGGTGGGTGTGGGGTGGTGTTTAGGAGGGGGGGGGGGCTGTCCAGAGGGTTGGGGGGTGTCCAGGGGGGTGTCCAAGCAGGTCGGGGGTGGGGGGTTGTGTCCAGGAGGGGTGGGGGTGCTTTCTAGAGGGGTCGGGGGCTGTCCAGAGGGGTCGGGGGGTGTCCAGGGTGGTGTCCAAGGGGATGGGTGGGTGTGGGGGCTGTCCAAGGGGGTGGCGGCCTGTCCAGAGGGGTCGGTGGGGTGTCCAGGGGGGTGTCCAAGGGGGTGGATGGGTGTGGGGGGCTGTCCAAGGGGGTGGATGGGTGTGGGGGGCTGTCCAAGTGGGTGGCGGCCTCTCCAGAGGGTATTTGGGGTTGTCCGGGTGGGTGGGGGGGCTGCCCAGAGGGTTGGGGGATGTCCAGGGGGGTGTCCAAGGGGTAGGGGGTGGGGGGTGGTGTCCAGGAGGGGTGGGGGGCTGTCCAGAGGGGTCGGGGGCTGTCCAGAGGGTTGGGGGGTGTCCAGGGGGGGTGTCCAAGCAGGTCGGGGGTGGGGGGTTGTGTCCAGGAGGGGTGGGGGTGCTTTCTAGAGGGGTCGGGGGCTGTCCAGAGGGGTCGGGGGGTGTCCAGGGTGGTGTCCAAGGGGATGGGTGGGTGTGGGGGGCTGTCCAAGGGGGTGGCGGCCTGTCCAGAGGGGTCGGTGGGGTGTCCAGGGGGGTGTCCAAGGGGGTGGATGGGTGTGGGGGGCTGTCCAAGTGGGTGGATGGGTGTGGGGGGCTGTCCAAGTGGGTGGCGGCCTCTCCAGAGGGTATTTGGGGTTGTCCGGGTGGGTGGGGGGGCTGCCCAGAGGGTTGGGGGATGTCCAGGGGGTGTCCAAGGAGGTAGGGGGTGGGGGTGGTGTCCAGGAGGGGTGGGGGGCTGTCCAGAGGGGTCGGGGGGTGTCCAGGGGGGTTTACAAAGGGGTGGGTGGGTGTGGGGGGATGTCCATGGGTGTGGGTGGGCGTTGGGGGTGTCCATGGGGGGTGTCCAAGGGGGTAGGGGGTGGGGGTGGTGTTAGGAGGGGTGGGGGGCTGTCCAGAGGGTTGGGGGGTGTCCAGGGGGGTGTCCAAGCAGGTCGGGGGTGGGGGTTGTGTCCAGGAGGGGTGGGGGGCTGTCCAGAGGGGTCGGGGGGTGTCCAGGGGGGTTTACACATCGATTTGTTTTATATTTCAAAATTGTTTACATTCAAATTATGATTTTTTTCATATAAACATATATTTGTCTTATCTAAAAAATATATATATTTTTGCTATTTGTTATAGGTAATAATGAGTCGAAGATGGATTACGGCACATCGAATGAGCAATGAATATGAGGAAGGTGTTGATGCCTTTTTGGAATTTGCTAAACGAAATGTTCCAAGTAGTGACATTTTTTTCTGTCCATGCCTGAAATGTCTGAATATGAAGAAGTTGAAAAGTAGAGAGATAAAAGATCATCTGATTTGTCATGGTTTCAATCCGAGTTACAACCCTTGGATTTGGCATGGTGAAACTGGACAGAATGTCACTGATGATAATGAATCGCAAGATGGTAACTCCGATGGAATTGAAGAAATGATTCGCGATATTGTAGCAGAACAAATTGAGATAGAACCGACAGTTGCACGTCTATATGGTGATGCCGAAAAACCATTATATCCTGGTTGTACAGATTTTACGGTTTTGTCGACGGTGTTAAGATTGATTAACCTGAAGGCGAAACATGGATGGAGTGACAGAAGTTTTACAGAGCTGCTACAATTGATGAAAGACATTCTTCCAAAAGATAACGATCTTCCAGATTCACATTATAAGGCCAAGAAAATATTATGCCCGATGGGATTGGGATACAGGAAAATACATGCCTGTCCGAATGACTGCATTATATATAGGAAGGAATATGAATTTCTGAAAGAGTTTCCTAAATGTGGGACATCACGGTATAAGGTGAAAGAAAAATCACAAGCTGATGTAGAGATTACAAAGCTCCCTTCAAAGGTAGTTTGGTATCTTTTTATAATTCCTCGTTTCAAACGTTTATTTTCTAATTCACATGATGCAAAAAGGTTAAGATGGCATGCTGATGAGCGGGTATGTGATGGAAAAATATGTCATCCAGCTGATTGTCCACAATGGAAGAAAATTGATGCCCAGTACCCTACATTTGTAAATGAAATTAGAAATCTGAGACTAGGCTTGTGCACAGATGGAATGAATCCATACCGAACCCTCAGTAGCACACATAGTTCATGGCCTGTTTTATTGGTAATTTACAACCTCTCTCCTGAAGTTTGTATGAAGCGCAAATATGTCATGTTGAGTATCATGATCTCTGGTCCAAAGCAACCCGACAATGATATTGATGTATACTTGTCACCGCTGATTGATGATTTGAAACTGTTATGGGCTGATGGTATTAGGGTGTATGATTCTTATAAAATGGAATATTTTCAACTGCATGCAGTGCTTCTATTCACTATAAATGACTTCCCAGCATATGGAAATTTGTCTGGATACAGTGTTAAAGGGCATAAAGCATGTCCAATTTGCGAACAACAGACGTCATATTGTCAATTGCATCATGGGAGGAAGACAGTGTACATGGGTCATCGAAAGTTTTTGCCTATGGATCACCCTTATAGAAGACTAAAAAAGGCATTCAATGGCTCACAAGAATTTGATACTGCTCCTCAACCTTTATCCCCAGAATTGTATTTTGAGAGGGTGAAAAACCTTGATGTGACATTGGGAAAGACACAGAAATCTGGTAATGATAGACATATTTGGAAGAAAAGGTCAATATTTTTTGAGCTACCATATTGGAGGTATCATGAAGTCAAACATAATATTGATGTCATGCACGTGGAGAAGAATATCTGTGATTCTTTGATCGGAACATTGCTAGATATTAAAGGAAAGACAAAAGATGGGTTGAATGCAATGTTAGACCTACTGTCAATGGGAATATGTTTGGAGTTAGCTCCCACTCCTAAAGGAAGACGAACATTTCTTCCCCCGGCTTGTCATACATTATCGAAGAGGGAGAAAAGTAGCTTCTGTCAGTGTCTTCATGATATCAAAGTGCCTCAAGGTTATTCTTCAAATGTAAAAAATTTTGTCTCATTGAAAGACTTGAAGTTTATAGGTATGAAATCACATGATTGTCACGTCATGATGCAACAAATTCTACCAGTTGCACTGCGTGGAATATTGCCCATCCGTGTCAGAAAGACTATAATGAGGTTGTGTTATTTTTTCAATTCAATTTGAAACAAGGCGATTGATGTGAATGCTTTGAACATTTTGGAAAAGGATGCAATTTTTATACTTTGTCATTTGGAAATGTATTTTCCTCCTACTTTTTTTGATATGATGGTGCATTTAATGATTCATCTGGTTCGAGAAATAAGGCTTTGTGGACTTGTATATCTTCGTTGGATGTATCCTTTTGAAAGGTATATGAAAATATTAAAGGGATATGTTAAAAATCCATATCGACCTGAAGCCTCCATTATTGAAAAGTATATTTCTGAGGAGGTAGCAGAGTTTTGTACGAGCTACTTGGCTACGGCGCAACACATAGGTTTGCCTCCATCTCGCCATGAACGGGTTAATAATGAGGGAAAGGGGATTCGTGGCTTGAAAGTCAAATCACTGTCAGCTGAACATATGAAGAAGTTAGAATCATACATCTTGAATAACATAGCTGATGTTCAACCGTATATCACATTGCATATTAATGAGTTGAAACAATGTCATCCAAAGAAGAAAGAAATGTGGATTTTGAATGAGCACAACAAAACTTTTTTGCCATGGTTTAAAAAGACCTTGCTTGGTAGATCAGATGTATCAGAGACATTAAAATGGATAGTGGGTGGTCCATCCTTAAATGTGATAACATGGTCCGCTTATGACATTAATGGCTATACATTTCATACGAAAACTCAGGACAACAGAAGTGCAGTTCAGAATAGTGGTGTATTGGTGTTTGCAGAAGCAATGCATTTTTCGAGTGCTAAGGACAGAAACCCAATTTCGGCATCAAGTGCATATTATGGAGTGATTGAAGACATATGGGAGGCTGATTACTTTAAAATTAAAGTTCCTGTTTTTAACTGTAAATGCTTTATCGGTAACAACAGTGTCAGACACGATGAATTTGGAATGACACTAGTTAATCTGAATAGATTGGAAGACACATCTGATTCTTTTATAATGGCAACACATGCCAAACAAATTTTCTATGTAGTAGATCAATCAGATATGCAGTGGGCTGTTGTTTTACAAGGGAAAAACCAATATGTTGGTGAGGATGAATTTGATGAAGATGCTGATTTATGTGAGATCCCTACTTCCATGGAAAGATTAACAGAACATAATGATGAGTATGTTGAAGACATGGTTTGTGCCATAAGGAATGATCACGACGAAGGAATTTGGGAAAACAATACAACTGTACATTCCTAAAATTACAGTTAACACAAGTTTATTTCTTGTTTACATTTAGTTTTTTCATATAATGTTAGATATTGTAAATTTTTTACTTATTAAAACATGTATCAAAAAAAACAATAAAAACCGTAAAGAGGAGAAGTCCTGGGCGCACCGGCTGGCCGGTGGTGGATCACCGGTTGGCCGGTGGTCCAGAACAAAGCTCTGTCTGGTCCACCGGCCGGCCGGTGCTGAGCCAGCGGCCGGCCGGTGGTCCAGACAGAGAGCCTTCCTCTCTGTCTGGACCACCGGCCGGCCGCTGGATCACCACCGACCGGCCGGTGGACCAGACAGAGAGCCTTCCTCTCTGTCTGGATCACCAGCGGCCGGCCGGTGTTGAGCCAGCGGCCGTCCGGTGGTGCAGACAGAGAGGAAGGCTCTCTATCTGGTCCACCGGCCGGCCGGTGGACCAGAAAGAGAGCCTTCCTCTCTGTCTGGAGCACCAGGGGCCGGCCGGTGATGAGCCAGTGGCCGGCCGGTGGTCCAGACAAAGAGGAAGGCTCTCTGTCTGGTCCACCGGCCGGCCGGTGGTGATCCAGCGGCCGGCCGGTGGTCCAGACAGAGGAAGGTTGTCTGGTCCACCGGTCGGCCGGTGGTGAGCCAGCGGCCGGCCCGTGGCACCAGGCAGTGGGCAAGTCTACTGCCTGGGTCCTCCGGCTGGCCGGTGAGCTCACACCGGCGGACCGGTGGACTCAGTGAGTCCACTTTTCAGCTTTCTTGGGCCAACTCCTTGGCAACCTTTTGCCTGTGTTTACCATGTTTATCATTGTTTAACATGCTTACCATATTACCAATTTTTACTATTATGTAATTTAGTACACTTTTCTATTTGTGAACTAATGTTTGTTTTTTTGATTTGAAGGAAAATGACAGATCAATCAGTTGATCAGCCACATGATTCTGGAGATGAGCATATTGGTCATACATCTGGGGAGGAACATTCACATGCTCCTATTACGAAAAAGAGTTCAAAGGTTGGTAAGCGTGGGTGCACACGTTTACCAAAATTATCACTTGCCCATACGAAGGAGGAGATGATAGTCGTGGAGTTTGATGATGATGATCTTCCTAGAGGTCCAAATGCTAAAGATTTTAAGGGTTTTGTAGCAACTCAGGCTAAGAGCAAAGTAAACATTCTCTATGATGATTGGAGAAGTGTGGATAAGGCGATAATTTCTCAGCTGTGGGAGACCATTTTGGTAAGATCTTTTGCTATTGTTTGACTATTATTTAAATGTTTCTAGTATATATAATATTTTTAACCTCTTTTTTATCAGATGACATTTGATATTCCTGACACTGGAGGAGTCAGGAAGAAATTCTTATCGTTGGCTGCTAGGAGATGGAGGGATTTCAAATCAACCCTCTCATCTGATTTCATTTATGGGCATAGAAGTCGTGAGAATCCATGTCGTATATATCCTTTTATATATGAAGACACATGGAGACAATGTTTTGAAAGTAGAAGAAAAGAATCATTTTTGGTAAGGGCAATGTAAACTTTTATAAGCTTTCTTATATAAATGATCTTATTATTGTTTTGTTAATGATTACTTATTCTTAATTTACAACAAACAAGGAAAGCTCATCAAGAGATCCAATCTAAAAATGTATACCCTCATAGTTTATCTCGGGGAGGGTATGCATTATTGGAAGAACAAATGATGGCAGAAAAATTTCAACAACTAAGAGCTGAGTCTTCAAGCTCTGGAGAGGTGGCCCCTCCATCCCCTCCATCTAGACATGAGAAATGGAAAAGAGCTTGGAAGGGCAAAAAAGGACAATATCTTTCGGAAGAATCGAGACTCGTAGTTGAGAGGATTGTAAGATATCTATTTTATTTATTTGAGTTTACTATTTTCGTCATATATTTCCAATCATTATAGAAATGTTCAATTAATTATTACAGGACTCTCTTGAGGAGCAGAGTTCACAGGGGACATTTACACCATCTGGGAGGGAAGATATTTTATCTGTGGCATTGGGAAAGCCCGAACATCCTGGCCATGTAAGAGGATATCCGGCAGGTGTATCGGTAAGAAAAGTGTTGCCACGTTCCTCAACTTCTAACATTGAGGGAGTTTATAAAAAAAATAGAATCCTTGGATGCTGAAGTCCATAATATTAATGCGACAATGGAGGACAAGATTAGAGCATCGGTGCAGTTAATGTTTGCAGACTTGCAAAGACAATTTTAGGGTGCAGCTCCCACTCCACCTCTCCCAGTAGCTCCCACTCCCCCACCTCAGCCTGCGGACCCCATTTTTGATCCTCCTCCTTCGCCGCAGCTACCTACTTATTGTGAGTTGTATGTTGATGATCCTCAACATCATATAGTTGCATATGGGATGGTATATTGTATAGGAGATACAGTTCATCATCAACAGTTAGAGGTAGATAATCAGAGGGTCACTGTACAGGATATTATAGATAGATCAGCTCGGATACCATTACCTACAGATTAGGTGACGACAGTTGGACATAGTATCGGCCATTTTTTTCTTTGGCCATCCAGACTTCTTCGACTCATTACCATAGAGGTATGGATGTTATATCTTTTATTTTATATTTTTATTAATGTTTTATCATTTGAAAAATAATATATTTTTCAATTTATTTTTACAAGAATACTTCAAAGGTAAAGAAATACTGTATAGACAACAACAAAGACAGATAGCTATGACATCAGATGCAGATACTAGCAGTCTTGACAAATTGTCAAGATATTCAAATTTGTTGGCGGATCATTATGACTTTACAGTGGAAGCTCATGTCTGTGGACGTGAACTATGTGTGGGGATTATGAAAACTGATATCATGGAGTTTGTCATTGGAGATAAGTTGGGCATCAACGTGGTGGAAATTTTTGTCATGTAAGTCTTAACACCTTTTACTTGCGTTATATTTATTAAACATGTATACTTATGTCTGCTTTGTATTAGGTATCTGTATAAAATTTGTGAGAGGAATGAGCTGACAGATGTATATGGATTCGTGGACCCACAATTGATTTCCCCTGAAGCATGTGCATTGGATGAGGAACAAAGAATGCTTTATATTGCTGATAGATTTGAAAAGAATGTAATCACACAGTGTTGGATGATGCCTTTTTGTGAGAGGTATGAAACACATCCCTCTCAAAGAGTTAATTATCTTTTAACATAAAAAACCAGTAACGTTAAATTTCCTTTTATCAGGGATCATTGGATGTTAGGGGTTTTTTGCCCTAGGGAGAAAACACTTTATTGGATATGCTCTCTCCATGATGATGTGCGAGAAAGTTTTAAGAATATATTGGAAACGTAAGTTTCAATTTCACAATAGTTTTATATATTATAATGAATTTTAAATTTACCCCATTCGTATTATTTTCTAACAGGGCATGGGTCCACTTTCGAAAAAGCGCAAAGAAAAGGAATTTCAAGATCAAATATGTACATGCGAAGGAAAATATCCATTTATAATTTGTAAATTTTGATTTATTACATAAAAATAATATATTGAATTTACACTCATTCAAACAGAAATGTCATGAGCAACAAGGCATCATAGAATGCGGATATTACATGTTAAGATTTATGTATGAAATAATAACAACTGGGACGGTTCTGAGTTTTGACCTGGTAAGATTTCCTCTTTCTCATAATATTTCAATTTGATTTATTCATTATACACGTTGACTACTATCCTTTTCCTTTGTAGCTTTTTGATGACCCTCAACCCTTTACTGCTGAAGATATCAAACACTTACAAGTGGAGTGGTCAAATTATTTTACAGGTTTGATTGACTTTTAGTTGTTTGTAATGTAAAATGTAATTTTGAATATTGTCAATGTAATTGTGTATTTCGTAGTCGTTTAGGTTGGATTTAGTTTTTTTGAAGTTGACAGTGTAAGTTTTGAATGTTATATAAGTGAATGTTTAATTTTTCTCTACTTCTTGTTTTGGTCTACTGTTGATGTTTTTTCTGGTCTGGATTTTGGTATGGGGGGGAGAGGTTCCAAGGGGGTGGGTGGGTGTTTGGGGGTGTCCAAGGGATATGGGATGGGTGTCCAAGGTGTGTTTGGGGCTGTCCTAGGGGTCGGGGGGGGGGGGTGTAAATGAGGTGGGAGTTCTGTCCAAGGGGCCGGTTGGGTGTAAATGAGGGTGGGGGGGCTGTCCAAGGAGTGGGGGGTGTCCAAGGGGTGGGGGGTGTCCAAGGGATATGGGAGTGGTGTCCAAGGTGTCTGGGAGTTCTGTCCAAGGGGCCGGTTGGGTGTAAATGAGGGTGGGGGGCTGTCCAAGGGGTGGGGGGTGTCCAAGGGGTGGGGGTGTCCAAGGGATATGGGAGGGGTGTCCAAGGGGTGTTTGGGGCTGTCCAAGGGCTTGGGGGGGTGTCCAGGGGTCGGGGGGGTGTCCAAGGGGTCTGGGAGGGCTGTCAAGGTGTGGGGGGGGGGGTGTCCAATGGGTGTTTGAGGCTGTACTAGGGGTCTTGGGGTTGTAAATGAGGGTGGGGGGGCTGTCCAAGGGGTGGGGGGGTGTCCAAGGGGTGGAGGGTGTTCAAGGGATATGGGAGGGGTGTCCAATGGGTGTTTGAGGCTGTACTAGGGGTCGTGGGGGTGTAAATGAGGGTGGGGGGCTGTCCAAGGGGTGGGGGGTGTCCAAGGGTTGTGGTGGGGCTCCAATGTGGTGGGGGAGGGCTGGACAGGTTGTTAGGTGGGTATAGATGAGGGTGGGGTTCAGTTGGGGCTTGGGGGAGGGCTGGCATGGTTATTTTTGTTTGGTTTCTGGTTGCTTTTTGGTGAGAGCAGTGCAATTATTTAAAAAAAAAATTCTTTCACATCGGTTATTTTATAACCGACGTGGTAAATAAATCGGTAGGGGTTTATCACGTCGGTTTTTTCTAGAACCGACGTGATAAACCGTTCCCGGGGCTTTTATCACGTCGGTTCTTAATATAACCGACCTGCTAAAAGGCCTGGGAATCGATTTACCACGTCGGTTATTGGATAACCGACGTGCTAAAACGTTTCCCAAGCCTTTTTATCACGTCGGTAATTTAAGAAACCGACGTGATAATAGGCCAGGGGAAGGGTTTATCACGTCGATTATGACATAACCGACGTGATAAACGATATCCCAGGCATTTTATCACGTCGGTTTAGGGAATAACCGACGTGATAAAGCCCCCCCGCGCATATTTATCACGTCGGTTATTATATGAACCGACGTGATAACCACCGTGATGTTAGGGATATTACGTCGGGTTTTAAATAACCGACGTAAAAAACGTTATTTATAACGTCGTCCGTATTAACGTCGCCTAAAAACCGACGTAAATAATAAAAAATAACCGACGCAAAAAATGTTTTCTGCACTAGTGTGGGGACCAATGATGGTGATCGATCAGAGAGTATGGGTCCCACCATACATGATCAGATGCCATATGTGGACCCTGATGACGAGTTCCTGGCGGCGTTCACCGTATATGAGCCTTCCAACCATGTCGACTGGGACGATATAGCCTTTGCTGAAGAGGATAGAGAAATAGTTTCTCCCCGATCGGGGTAGCTGATCAAGCGCTTCATCGATGAAAACCCCCTAATACAATTTCTAGATAAAATATATAGACATCGCTCATGACTACATGAACTATGGGATGGGGGATTGGATGGCAAGCATCCCCCCATTCTAGTCCGAGATCTCATGGCGGAGAAGATTCTGGAGTATTACCATGGCCTTGGTGTGGGCTGATAGCGGAGGAAAGCAGTGAACATCAAGAGGCTCCATGAGGCTGAAAATGAGGTCTAGTGGCTGCAGATTCAGGAGGATGAGAACCCAACCTCCCTCAAAACACAATATGATCTTGTATTGAAATGAAATACCCAGCTAGAAGAGGCCGAAGATGGCATGAAGCGAGCCTCAAAATAAATGACCATCATCTAGACCGGTGTGAAGCGGGCCCAGATTGGGGCTGAAGAGCTGCGCCCCATCACTGCCAAGAAAGAGAAGGAGATGAATAGGCGGCAAGAAATCCTGGATGCCACCAGCAAGAGGGTGGAGTATCTATAACAGTCTTTTGGTGGGGTCAACCCACCCATGGGAGGGGTCGATCCTAGGTTGATGTAATACATGTATCCTCTGAATGTACTTTCATGCTTGGATATTTTATGACAACTATTAGCATGTGTTTTTTATTTATGTTGGTTTATTACACTCTTGTGTCATTTGTGGAGTATCGAGCGATCATTCCCTAAGCTCACGTGGGTCAGTCCCAATGTGAGAAAAAGGGATGGAAGTCTTATTTCTCCATTCAAACATGGGAGTGCAAACCAAGATTTATGTATCCCAGGGTTTGAATAGATGATCCAAATTCCTAGGGGAAAATTGGAGAGGATATAATGGATGAGTACCTGGTGCGGAAGATATAAAACCAATGAAAGAAAAGGTTAGGAAGGAACCGAAGAAAATAGCATGGGCGGTCCAACATATCCCATGTGGATGGGAATCAAGCCACTCGTAGATCTAAGGAGTGGCATGGTAAGGTACTGGTGCCTGAGATGATAAGGTCGTGCGGGTCCAGCCCTCACACCAAAAGAAGCAGCATTTGATTGGTCTTATTAATCCTTTATGGTGAATGGATATATATTTTTGGTACGTGACGGACCTAGATTAGCAATCCCAAGAATCAACATAAGAATCTAGTCGTATACATGCAATGAAAAATGGTGTGGTAGATGAATAATACCAGATATGATGTACCATCGAGTGATGAAATCATGATGATGTTTCATTTTTCATCATGCAGTTAAGATGATAATGTCGTAGTTTAGGGTCATGTGATGGGACCAGGCCAGACACTTTTATTGTCATGCAGGATAGTCATAATAGTTTAGAGTCATGTGGGACTAGGCATCACATTTTAAATTCATATGGATTAGAAATATACAGGAGAGATGAGGTTCCTGAGGGGATGTTCACGGTGTGATAAAGCATACTTGACATGAATGAGGACGAGGTCCACACCATTCTGTGCACGATTCTGAGGAGGAAACCTCAGGCCGAGGGGCCATAAAAGGTTATAGGATAAGGGACTGGAGAAACTAGCTCCCAATTGAGATAGACCCGAAGACGAGATGACTGGGCGTTCCTACGTATCCCATGATGATGGTAATCAAGCCACACATAGTTCTTCAAGGTGACTTTTAATGTCATGCGATACAACATACTATTTAACGTCTTGTGGGATAGGAAGTAGGGGTTAACTCCTAAAAATGGGCATACATGGTGCCACTAATAAAAACCTGATGTGAATGAGGACATAATACAATACCATGCCATGCTATCCGACAAGAGTTAGAGCCCAAAAGTAAGAACAAAAGAGATAAATTAGTGGAACTCAAGTGGGACCCAAAGACAAGACATCTAGGTGTTCCTACATATCCCATGGGAATGAGAATCAAGCCATACTTAGTTCTGAAAGAGATCTTAGTTTAATTTCTTACAGATCGGGCCAATGAGAAGCGAAACACTTCCAAATAGTATCAAACCATGATCCAATCCCTATGCCCAATTGAGTCATGCTCGGTGTGGAAAACAAGGGTGGAAGATGTAGAAACCCGAACTTGTCGTACATAGACATTACCTTACTTGTGCAGAATAAATAATAAATAAAAAAATAGACACCAAAGGACCATAATAGTTTATTGTATTTTGAAACTCAGATCATAATCTTATAATCTTGGTGAATGATCTTCAACATCTCCCATAAAGATATTCCCCTTTTTTCACACCGAAAACCTTTCTTTATACCCTGGGGAAAAGAAAACAAATAAAGGGTGATCTCAAATGCTCAGTAAGGGTAATCATGGAGAAAATAAAACAAACCATATATATTTGAACTTCAAAACATGATCATAATGTTTACACATCAAAATCTTGGTTTGTGAAATAAATCATGGTAGTACGTATGTCATTGGTCATAATTGAACACTAATCATGATAAAATATCGCGGGAATAAAACATTTACTTGTGGAAAACCATTAAGAACATGATATGATTCCACAGTAGCCAAGTCATTTCTTCCAAGTCCATCTTAGTGGACAAAGTCACTTTCTGAATTGAGTTCACTCCTCATTCCAGTCCTGTATCACTTAACCAGATAAACTTACCATTCCAGTCATGTATATCTCATGAAATATAAATCTTTACCCAATGCATTTGAGGGATATATAGGTCTCGGAGATCTCAAAATGAATCATTCTTATGTGTTCCACAATATAAACATAAATCCTTCATCATAACCCAAAGAATAAAATGGGTTTCCTAAACATCATCCCATCATAACATAATCCATACAAAAAAATGGATATCATTCCATCATAAGAAAAGTGAAACCATGTAATAATAGATAAATTATACTTGAAACATACACATATGAAATAAATCCATCTTATATGGAAAATGGTTTTAATAAAACACTTGAAATGAATTCTTGAGGAAAATATCCTTTCTTCTTCAAAATCATTTTATTTCCACAAAATTCCATGAAATTTTAAAAGAAAAGGATTTTGTTGAAAATAATCATAAAATATTGTAGAGTAAGCTTCATTAAAATAAAGCGTTATGAAACCGTAAAAATCTGTTCATTTCGTATATGTTAAAAAAACATTCTTCTCGTACTCTTAAAGGAAAACTCAAAAAGTACCTCGTATGGTAAACAAAAGAGAGATTCATTCCATACGATGTGGTAAAATTAAAAAATAGGTTAAAAATGACTTTAAACATACATGGAATAAAATTAAACATTTTATTAAAACATTTTGAGAACATATGGACATGGATAATAAACATAACCTCAGTAAATATTTACGAAGAAAAAATCTCATATAATAATGAGATTTGAAAAATTATCCCTTTCCTTAGGTTTGATATGCTTCGTACGTATCTGATCCTCCTGTATAATGATTTAAATAATGTCACTGACTTATTACAGAATCATATTCATTGTTATTATATCATATATGCTTCACTTATGACTTTATATAACCCGTTCTTTTGTAAATTCCATGTTAAAGCAGCGTTTTGGGTAAAATCGTTTTATTTATTATTAGTGTTTGTAATTTTTTTTCTTGATATTATTACTTCTTATATCTAAATTTACTTACTTATAGAATTTAAATAATTATTTATATATCATATATATATAGTATATATATATAATAGTTAGATAAATTAAATGAAATACACCGTACATGGAGACGTTAGGCCGTACGTACGCATGAACGATGTTTTCCATTCCTTATTGAATTGAATGAAAGTAAGTAGATGTCATATATATATATATATGTATAAATAATTCTAGTAGCTTAATTATTTCATATATTTAATTATTATTCATTATATATACTTTATAATCATTCTTGAATGGTTATCATGGAAAATGAATCTCATCGCGTCGTGGAGACGGTAATCCGTACGTACGCACGAGCGATGATATAGTTCCCATAAATATTGAAAGGAATTGGTGTGGATGATATAATATTTCAGAATTAGTATGATTTTATAATAACCATATATAGATATTCTTTACGCCATTATACCCATCCATGTAAGGTGGTGGTGGAAAATAGATTACACCACGGTGTGGAGACGGTATTCCGTACGTACGCACGCAGGGTGATTTCGTTTTCCGTAGGATGGATAGAAGGTGAAATGGGGTTGTTTAATATTTAAAATAACATATTAGTATATTAGTGATACTGATGTTATTACTTTATAATGAAACAACTAAATAAGAATAAGTTGAGAAAGAAAACTTCAATGAATCGGTATAAGAGATTACTTCTTCTTCGACGCACCTCTTTTAAGCTTCCTATTAAGGCACTAGAGTTGGTATTTTGAGAAGACCAGAACCTCTATAATGTTTCAAGGGAAGTTGAGAAGGGAAATGAGCAGGGTTTGGCCTAGCTTGAAAGCTTAAAATTGTGTAAAGAGAAGAGGGAGGAGGTGCCCTTTTATAAGGGAGGAGAGAGGCACCTTAGGAAAATCTTAAAATATTATTTTATATTGAAGTCATATTCGGCTTTTAATAGCTACAAATTTATTAATTTAGAAGCTAATGTTGGTATGGGTTGAAATAATCTCAACCAATAGGTTTTAGACAAGTTTAGGTTTCTAATTTAACCTTATCATTTAGATTTAACTCTAAGTTAAATAATTTAACTTTTATAGTGTCTTCTTGTTCTCTTACACTCGATGGTTAATAAAATTACTATAACAAGTCAAACTAACCCCAAGTGGTTCATTATTAATATATATAACCTTATCTAAGTCATTTGGACCAGCCTTAGATTTTTAGGAATAATATAACAATTAATATTATAATATTTGTTTTAAAAACTATTTTATTTAAATTTTGACACTATTTGGTAATTGATTTTTGGGAATATCATAACAAAAATATTAGTTATAAAAAAGTTAATTATATCAATAATAATATGTCATATTAACCTAAAAAATTATTTTAAATCATAAAAATTCTCAAATTACATTTATTTGGGTATTAATTACATCAATTATGTTAATATTTCATTAAAATGGTAATTACTGCATCATCATTGTGTCATAAATATATTAAATTATTTAATGTATAAATTTTTTAAATAAAAATAACATTATGTAAGAATTTTTTTTATCTTTATAATAAATCTTTATAATGTAATTTATCTTATGTATAACCCAATATCAAAAATGTTTTAGTTATTGAACATTGATTTTAACTCTTTTAACTCTTCTTTGAATTAAATAATAATAAATGTCCTAATGTAATCCAAGTGGACCTACATGACAATATTATATTCCTAAGGTTTTTTTTGTTCGAATTATAATTATCCAATTGAATTAGGACATGTGTTAGGGTAAAAATAATATCATTTTTACCTTTAATTACCCTATTTACTTGTAGTCGTGGTAAATAAACGTAAAAAGTTACTATTTGCCAGAAATTATTTTTATCTTATTAAACCACATTTTACTCCTTGATATTAACCATGTCCCTCGTATTTTCTAAATTCCACTCATAGATGCAGTAAAATTAAGTTTTATAAAAAATTTCAAATTCTCATAGGAGGTGGGTAAAAGACGGTGAAAAATTCAATAAAAGTTGTATATATCAAAAATTATTTTAAAATGACTCCAATGAACATATATAGGTATTATGTATAGATTTTGACATAAAATAAATTTAAATAAAATAAATAACTATTTAAAAAAGTCGGTTTTTAAATAGTAACCCAGTGTTTTCACTATTCATCAAAAATTGAAAGTTTTCAGAAAAATGTCAAAAATTCACCCTAGGTTAATTTCGATATTCAGAATCCAAAAATGATGTCCATTTTGAAATATAAAATTTATAAAATTTCAAAAAGTGGGTATTAATATTCATAACGGTAAGTTTATATATAATTTTAATAACATATCGTTGTTTAGTGAAACTCAGCATTGCGCAAAACACACACTATCATGCAAGATCGTGATTGCGTGTAATACAAGCCATGTCAGGGTTGTGTGTAGTGAAAAATTCTTTTTTTGTTGCGTATATCACAAGATAAGAATACAAAAAAATAAATCAAATAAAATAAAAAGAATACGTCTCATAAAATCTCAGGGTGTTACATTCTACCCCCCTTAAAATGAATATTGCCCTCGAAATTCATCGTGGTTATAAATGGTTTACTACATTAAAGTTTCATTCATAGAAACCCACATCGCAAAAATGAATCCTAAAAGTTAATTTTAAAAAGTCAATAATAAAACATAATGTTTACCCAAGCTAACTCATTACTGTGTTTCCGCAAAGGAGAACATATGTGAAAATATGGATATGGAAGTGAAATATAACCATCTAGTTCTGATGGAGAGTGGTAGAGAACATGGATATGAAAAATCCAATAATCACAAAGCCATAAATTTGTGATGATCTAAGGTACCATCTGATTCGTCAGATATGAGAGCACTAGGACAACATTTTTGGTTTTCAAGATCATTTCCCAAATGTTGAAGAATTTTTGAATTAAAAGAAATACTTACTATATTTTGGTACAATCTCAACGTTTCTCATGCCTTGAATAATTTCCACTTCATCTCTTAAATAAATGATGTTGAATTTGTCTTTCGCGAAGTTTTAGAAGATCATTTAATAGAATGATGGGTCATTCCATCTGTCTCAAACAAATTGTTAGCAAATGTAATCAAATATACATAAGTCCATCTACGGTGAGTTTAATCGTATATGATTCCAAAAATGGAAATATACTTCATTTATCATACCGCTTAAAATAAAACTAGTTTCTATTAACCAGGGACTTCTTGTAGGCCAGTGGTAGGCTATAAAGGCCTTTCACACTTTGGTAGGGGGTTCGATTCCTACATCTTTGTCTGACGCGACAGGTTGTTGCCCATCCTGCAAGATGCCCTTTTTCTAAAACTATATTATTATAACATCACATCAATAATATCGAAAAAATGTTCTAGACTTAAACAATACTATCTGATGTCCGACATAATCCATTCTAGTCTTTAGAATTATCCAAAATACTTCTTTCCAAACTCATATTATAAAGACAACGATTACTAAAAAGGGCATATAACAAGCATGTGAATACCATTATTTATCCCTCATATATCACAAGATATATCTTGTTGGTCACATTCCAAACATTTTAATACCTTAATCGTGTATTCTCGTGAAAAATAAATAACCATTGAACCTTAGTGAAAACATGAATGATGTCAAAAGTTAAGTCTTTCAACATACTAGAATCCCAAAATTTCTATATACTCAAGCCATGATATCACTTTGTCTTTATATCAGTCATGAACTCATTAATACTATCAAACATATTATTTTCTCCTTATCCCTTCATTAAGCACATATCATCTACTTTACAAAAATATTTTAATCACTTTTCATGGTTACCAGTACCATATAATCATTGAAAACCACAATAAACCAATACATAGATATTCCAATATTCCAAAATACTTTGGGATTCCACAATATTATTTTGGAATCTCATTACATAAACCCATAATCATTACACTACATCGTTTTCATACTCAACATCACCAATAGTGATTGCATGTGACTTCCCTTTTTCATTTCCCTTATGTGGTAGTTGATTTTGATCATCATTAACCTTTCGATTTGGACATTGGTTTGCATAACGCCCCATTTCCATGCAATTGTAGCATTGAAGTGTTTGGGGAGCGTTCTCTGTAATATTTTCTCTATTAAAATCATTAGCTACATTTGTTTCCATTACTTCGACACTCAACTGCTCGATGACCTTCTTTTCCACACTTAAAACATTTTCTTGTACCTTTTAGACAATCTTTACCATGCTTCTTTCCACACTTTGAGAAAAATAAACATTCATCTTCTTTTCACCATTGTTCTGAGATTTCACCTTGAACCCCATCTTTCTTTTCTTGTCAAAACTATGAGATGGATATGTAATACCAACATCCAGTTCTACCTTGATATCCTAACGCACAATTTCGTCATAGCTACTGAAGTCTCTTATTGTTAATTCCTTTTGAAGAATTGGTTTTAAGCCACTGAAGAATCGATCAACTTTACTTTCAGGTTGAATTATAAATCCAGATGCATACCATGAAAGCCTTATAAAATTATCTTCATATATACTAACAGATTCATCGTCCTTTTTCTTATGCTCAAGGAACTCCTTCTCCATCTTTGTTCGAAGAATATGAGGTAAGTACTTATTGAAAAACAAGTTCATGAACTCATCCCATTCCATGGATTCAATTTCATCTTGGGGACTTTTGTTCTTGATTTGAGTCCACCACTGGTCTGTTACACCATCTAAACGGTAAATGGATAAAATGACTTTTTCTTGTTCTGAATAGAGAATTATGGGAAATATCTTTTCAATGGTACTGATCCATTGTTCAGCAACAAGTGGATCAGAAGACCCATTGAAAGAAGGTGGACGTTGGCTCATGAAGGACTCAATTGAATATTGTTCCCTTCTCTTATCATTTGGAAATCCAGAATGATTCATAGCTTGTGTAATTATAGAAATACAATTTTTCACTCCATATCCCATCACATTTGGTTGTTCTGAAGGACAATCATTGCATTTTACATTACATTGATCATCACGGTTCCTTCAGGTTCCAGTCATCCTCTAATACCCAAAAAGATCAGTGTGAGAGGAAAAACTCATGCTAGGAAGACAACATAATAAAGGGGGATTACCTTCAATATCTAACATCTTAGGTTTAAATATAATATCTTTTCCATAATTTTAGGACTATAACCAATACTCATACTTTACTTTAGGGACATCCCTAGACATAGCTTAGAAATATCTCTAGGGATCTCCCATTTTTTTCTTACCTAAAACATTTCTTTATATCTAGGGAAAAAGAAAACATATATAGGGTGAGATCAAATAATTAGTAAGGATAATCATGAATAAAATAATAAAACCATATACATTTGAACTTCAAAACATGATCATAATGTTTACACATCAAAATCGTGAGTTGTGAAATAAATCTTCGCAGTACGTAAGGCATAGGTCATAAAGGAACATCAACCATGATAAAATATCATGGGAATACAACATTTAATTGTGTAAAACCATTAATCACGTGATATTTTTTACATATTATCCAAGTAATTGCTGCCAAGACCATCTTAGTGGAAAACGTCCGTTTCTGAATCGAGTTCACTCCTCATTGCAGTCTTGTATGACTGAACCGGATTAACTTACTGTTCCAGCCATGTCTATCTCATGAGATATAAATCTTTACCCAATGAATTGGAGGGAGATATAGGTCCCAACCATCTCATAACTAAATCATTCTTACATGTGCCACAACATAAACATAAATCATTCATTATAACCCAAAGAATAAAATGGGTTTCATAAAAATCATCCCATCATAACATAATCCATACAAAAAAATTGATATCATTTCATCATAATAAAAGTGAAACCATTTAATCATAGAGAAATTATACTTGAAAAATACACATATGAAATAATCCCATCTTATACGGAAAATGGTTTTGATAAAACACTTGAAATGAATTCTTGAGTAAAATATCATTTCTTCTTCAAAATCATTTTCTTTTCACAAAATGCCATGAAATTTTAAACGAAAATGATTTTGTTTAAAATACTCATTAAATCTTGTAGATTATGCTTCATGAAAATAAGGTGTTATGAAATCGTAAAAATATGTTCATGCCGTATAAGTTAAAAAAAATTCTTCTCATACTTTTACGAGAAAATTCAAAAAGTACCTCGTATGGTAAACAAAAGAAATATTCCTTCCATACGATGTGATAGAAGTAAAAAAAGGTTAAAAATGACTGTAAACATACATGGAAGAAATTTAAATATTTTATGAATGCATTTTGAGAACATATGGACATGGATAATAAACATAACCCCAGTAAATACTTACGAATAAACAATCTCGGATAAGAATGAGATTGGAAAAATTAACCATTACCTTAGGTCTGATATGCTTCATACGTATCCTAACCTCCTGTATAATAATTTAAATAATGTCCTTTACTTGTTATAGAATCATATTCATTGTTATTTTATCATATATTGTTTATTTATGACTTTACATTACCCGTTCTTTTGAAAATTCCATGTTAATGTAGCGTTTTGGGTAAAATCGTTTTATTTATCGTACGTGTTTGGAGTTGTTGTTCTGGATATTATTATTACTTATATCATGATTTACTCACTTCCAGAAAGTAAATAATGATGTATATATCATATATATTCAGTATATACATATATATAATAGATATATAAAATAAATGGAATACATCGTTCATGGAGACGATAGTCCGTACGTACGCATGAACACTGTTTTACTTTCCTTCTTGACTGGAATGGAAGTTAGTAGATGACATATATATATATATACATAAATCCAGTAGCTTAATTAGGTCATATATTTCATTATTATCCATTATATATACTTTATAATCATTCTTGAATGGTTATCATGGAAAATGAATCTCGTCGTGTCGTGGAGACGGTAATCCGTATGTACGCACAAGCGATGATATCATTCCCATAATTATTGAATGGAATTGGAGTGGATAATATAATATTTCAGAATCAGTATTATGTTATAATAACCATATATAGTTATTCTTTACACCATTATACCCATCCAAGTAAGGTGGTGGTGGAAAACAGATTACACCACGTCGTGGATACAGTATTCTGTACGTATGCACACGCGGTGATTTCGTTTTCCGTAGGATGGATAGAATGTGAAATTGGGTTTTTTAATATTTATAATAACATATCAGTATATTAGTGATACTTATGTTATTACTTTTTAATCAAACAACTAAAGAAGAAAAAGTTGAGAAGGAAAACTTGAAACAATCGGTAGAAGAGATTACCTCTTCTTCGACGCACCTCTTTTAAGATTCTTCTTAAGGAACTAGAGTTGGTCTTTTGAGGAGTACAAAACCTCTATAATGTTTCTAGGGATGTTGAGAAGGGAAATGGGAGGGGTTTTCCAATCATGAAATCTCAAAATTGTTTAAAGAGAAGAGGAAGGAGGTGCCCTTTTATAAGGGAGGAGAAGGGCACCTTATGAAAAACATGAAATATTATTTAATAATAAAGTCATATTCTGTTTTTAATAGCTCCAAATTGATTTATTTCAAAGATAAGGCGGGGCAGGGTCTACATACTATCAACCAAAAGGTTTTAGACAATTTTAGGTTACTATTTTAACCATATCATTTAGATTTATCTCTAAGTTAGATAATTTAACTGCTACAATGTCTTCTTGTTTTCTTACACTATATGGTAAATAAACATACTATAACAAGACAAACGAACCCCAAGTGGTTTATTATTAATATATATAACCTTATCTAAGTCATTTGGACGAACCATAGATTTTTAGGAATAATATAACAAATAATAACATAATATTTGTTTTAAAAACTATTTTATGTCAATTTTGACATGATTTTGTAATTGATTTTTGTGAAACCCATAACAGCATGATTAGTTCGAATAAAGTTAATTAAATCAATAAAAAAATGTCATATTAACCTATAAAATTAGTTTAAATCCTAAAAATTCTCAAATTACATTTATTTCGGTATTTATTACATCAATTATGTTAATATTTCATTAATAATGTAATTATTGCATCTTCATTGTGTCATAAATAAATGAAATTATTTAATGTCTAAAAATTTTAAAAAAAACTTCCATTCTGTAGGAATTATTTTTATATTTCTATTGAATCTTTATGGTCTAATTTACCTTATTTATAACCATATATTGAAAATTTTTTATTTATTAAACTTTGATTTTAACTTTTTAACTCTTCTTTGAATTAAATAATAATAAATGTCCTAATTTAATCCAAGTGGACGTAAACGATAATATTATATTCTTAAGGTAGTTTTTGGTCGAATTATACTTATCCAATAGAATTCAGACATGTGTTAGGGTAAAAATAATATCATTTTTACCTTTAATTTCTCTATTTACATTTAATCGTGGTAAATAAAAGTAAAAGTTACTATTCACCAAAAAAATATTTTTATCTTATTGAACCACATTTTACTCCTTGATATTAACCATCTTTTTAGGATTTTAGAAATTCCACTCACAGAAGCAGTAAAATTAAGTATTATGTAAATTTTCAAATTTCTCTAGGAGGTGGGTAAAAGATGGTGAAAAGTTCAATAAAATTTTTATATATCTAAAATTATTTTAAAATGACACCAATGAATTACATTGAACATATATAGGCATTATGTATCAATTTGGACCTAAAATAAAGTTAAATAAAATAAATAACTATTTAAATAAAAAGTCGATTTTTAAATAGTAACCTAGTGTTTTAACTATTCATCAAAATTTGAAAGTTTTCAGAAAAATGCAAAAAATTCCCCATAGGCTAATTTCGATATTCGGAATCCAAAAATGAAGTCCATTTTGAAAGATAAAATTTATAAAATTTCAAAAAAGTGGGTATTACTACTCATAATGGCTATTTTAAATAATATTTTAATAACATATCGTTGTTTAGCGAAACTCGGTATTGCGCACAACACACACTATCGTGGAAGGTCGTGATTGCGTGTAATTCAAGCCAAGTCAGGGTTGCATGTAGTGCAAGATTCCTTTTTTGTTGCATATAATATAATCCAACCATATTTCATTTATATATAGAATATATATATATATATATACGCTCAATGTTGCATAGAATAACTTCTATCAACCGAACATGAAATTGTATGCAACACAATCCATGAATAAATGTTGCGTATACTGAAAGCTAATACGGTGTTACGTATAGCCCAATATAAGAATACAACACAAGACATCAAATAAATTAAAAATAATACTTCTCATGAAATCTCGGGGTGTTACAGAAGAGGTATTGGAAATTCCTAGAATGTATGTAGGGGAGAAATCAGTGCAAATCCATGAAGAATGCATTACCACGGTTTTGTCCTCCTATCGTGAAAATGTGCACTGAGGGATAGTACCAGGAGTGTCGAAATTATACTTTAGACATGATGAGGTGGAGAATGTTGTGAATCGTGTGATGGATATTTTGAGCTTAATGGGGTTGGTGTGACGATGGAGGATAGCTGTTGACTGTGTTGGAAACATAGTATCCATATCATGTGATCTAAAATGGGAACAACAAATTAGAATCAACCACTAACTGTACTCGCAACGTGGGACTTGTATCAATTTATTGTTCGAAACCCTCTAGGATGTTGGCCTTTAATGGTTGGAGGGCCCTTCGGTTAAGAATCCACGCCATTTGGGGGGCCCTACGTATGTGAAAGGTGATGAAATCCTTAATAGAGGGGAACACGAAGCCTGGAAAATGGGTGAGAGCATGTTAGGGTGGAATCTGACACTCTAGGTGCTGAACGGGAGTACTATTGGACACATTGGTGAAACACCGAAGAGGATCTTGGTGCTCAACATGAAAGCGGCTGATTTGAATGGATGAGTATAGAACAAGGGGAGAGGGAAGACTGAGTAGAAAGTGGCACATGGCGCTGTTGTTACCGACCTAACGTGTATGAGGGCATAAACCCATACTACACAATATACCCCTTTCCATAGGGTAATTAGGGCCAAGGTGCCCAGATGAGGCTTGACATGAAGACTAGATGTTCAAGAGCTCCTACGTATCCGAAAATGATGGGAATTAAGACAAACGTAGTTCTAGAGGAGACGCAGATATGGGTAGGATACCCCAACGTGGGAGGTGTACGACACAATGAGTAACCCGATGTGAATAAGGACATAATACCATACCACACCATATGATACAAATAAAGAACATGGGCTAGGGGCCTGAGATTGGGCCACAAACAAAATGTCGCAGCCAGATTTTAGTTTTAACATCTTGCATTGATGACGAAAGTGATCATACATTATGGTCATAGAGCTCAAACATTAGACGCTTCATTTAAAAGCGGCAGTGATGGTAGAGGACAACTATTGACCAGATTCAAAACATAGCATCCATATAACGACCCATAATTTACATACATTGTTAATAATTCAAAATTTAAGCACACTTATTACAACATATAACAAAACTAGGAAACGACCGTATATGTATAGTGTCATTAGAAACATGGAAACATAAACAACTGGTTCATAATGCATCTACATTGTCTTACATTTATTTCATCATATCTATAGTCTCTTTTGGAATATATTACTTAATAACCTTCTTCCTGACCTGGGGAAATAAAACATACAAAAGGGTGAGCTCAAATACTCATTAAGGGTAAACAAAAGAAATATCAATCACATCATATTCATAAGAACATAACATTTTGGAAATCTTAACCTGCAAAAGAGATCATAATTTCATAACATGGGATAAAACATAGTAGTGAAATGTACTCAAAATAATCATAACTTAAAACATGAAGCTTTTTGGCATACACACATAATCATAGAGAATCATTTCTTATTAGTCAAGACTCATTCCCAAGACTATCTTAGTGGACAAAGTCCATTTCTGAACCGGGTTCATTCCTCGTTTCAGTCCTGTTTCACTGAACTGGTTTAACCTGCCGTTCCAGACCAGTCTATCTCATGAGATATAAAATCATTACCCAATGCATTGGAGGGAGATATAGGTCCCACCCATCTCATAATGATACCATTCTTATGTGTGCCACAAAATCATAAACCATACATCATAGCATAACCCATGTAATAAAAATGGGATTCTCAAACATCGTGACATCATAAAACAATTAATATAAGATAAAGGAATTCATAAAAATAATTCCATCACAACATAATCAAATCAATGTAATAATAGGGTTATAAACAAAACCCTTTATTATCTTAGATGGAAAATAGTTTTGATAAAACACTTGAACTCCATTCTTGAGGAAAATATCCTTTCTAATTCAAAAACACTTTTCCTTCCTTAACATGTCATACAATTATGAACTAAAAGAAGTTGATTAAAAATAAACATGAAAACTTGTAAAGGAAGCTTCTTGGAAATAATGTTTTAAAAATCCATTCATGCCGTATAAGTTAAAAAACATTCTTCTCGTACTTTTGTCGGAAATGTCAAAAAGTACCTCGTACGAAAAATTACAAAATATTCATTTCATATCTTTTACTAAAAACTCACCAAAGGGTAAAATTGGATTTAAAAAATTGTAGTTGGATGTAAATAATATTACATATTGAGGAATCATGGATGTGGATGATAATATATACCTCAGTAAATTCCAAAGTTTAAACAATCTCGGATAAAAATGAGATTGTGATATTTCCCATACATTAGGTCCGATTTGCTTCGTATGTGTCCGAACCACCTATATAATGATTTAAATAATGTCATTGACTTATTCCAGAATCATACTCATTGTTATTATATCATATATGGTCATATTCTTAGCTTATTATTAGTAATATTTCATTGCTACTTGTTATTCGGGTGGTTAGTACTTTTTGTTCTTATGCGTGTTTTGTCGAATAAATTCGTATTCTTATTTTTAGGTTATAGATACCTCATTTCCAGAATGGTATTAGTGTAATATATATCATATTAATTCACTCAATTCATTTATCTAATTATTATGCAATGAAAATCATGTAGAATGAGTCGCATCGCATCGTGGAGACGGTATTCTGTACGTACGTACGAGCGATGATATCGTTCCCATGATCGTGGAATTGTATTGGAGTGTGTGTATACTTTTTCAGAATCAATATCACTTTACAATAATCATATATATTCATTCTTTACACCATTATAACCCTCCATGTATGGTGGTGGTGGAAAATAGATTACACCACGTCGTGGAGACAGTATTCCGTACGTACGCACGCGCGGTGATTTCGTTTTCCGTAGGATAGATAGATGGTGAAATATGGTTGTTTAATAATTATAATAACATATCAGAATATGAGTGATACTTATGTTATTAATTCATAATGAAAAAACTAAATAAGAATAAGAGAAATAAGAAATAAAGTTGAAAGAATCGGTAACGGACATTATCTCTTCTTTGAAGCGCTTCATAGAGACCTTCTTTTAGGGCACTAAAATTGGTCTTTGAAGAATACGAGGACCTCTAGGATGTTTCTAGGGAAGTGGAGAGGATAAATTGGCAGGGTTTGGCCGAGATTGAATGCTCAAAGTGGTGTGAGGAAGAGAGGGAGGAAGTTCTCTTTTAATAGGGAGGAGAGGGGCACCTTTGGAAATACTAAAAATATTATTTTATTATAAAGCCATATTCAGTTTTAAATAGCTCCAAATTGGTTTATTTCGAAGATAAGATGGGGATGGATCGAAATACTCTCATCCAATATATCTTGGACAAGTTTAGTTTACTATTTTAACCATATCATTTAGATTTAACTTTAAGTTAGATAATTTTACTTTTACTGTGTCTTTTTGTGTTCTCACACTATAAGGTTAATAAATTTACTATAATAGGCCAAACGAACCCAAAGTTGTTTATTATTAATATATATAACCTTATCAAAGTAATTTGGACGAACCTTATATTTTTAGGAATAAAATAACAATTAATAATATAATATTTGTTTTAAATACTATTTTATGTCAATTTTGAAATTATTTAGTAATTGAATTTTGTGAAAATCATAACAGAAATATTAGTTCTAAAAAAGTTACCTAAATACATACTAACATGTCATATTAACCTATAAAATTAGTTAAATTCATAAAAAGTCTCAAATTACATTTATTTGTGTATTTGTAACATCAATTAAATCAATATTTCATTAATAAGATAATTACTGTATCATCTTTGAGTCATAAATAAATTAAATTATTTAATGTCTAAAAATTAAAAATAAAATACTATTATGTAGAAAATTATTTTTTCTTTCTAATGAATATTTATAGTCGAATATATCTTATGTATAAACTTATGTTAAAAATTATTTACTTATTTAACTTTGATTTTAACTATTTTAACCGTTCTTTAAATAAATTAATAATTAATGTCCTAATCTAATTCAAGTGGGCCTAAATGGTCATATTTTATTCCTACGGTTGTTATTTGGTCGAATTACACTTATCCAATAGAATTTGGACATGTTCTAGGGTAATAATAATATCATTTTTACCCATAATTACCCTATCTACTTTTAACCGTGGTAAATAAAAGTAAAACATTACTATTCACCAAAAATTATTTTCATCTCATTGAACCAAATTTTACTTACTGACATCAACCGTGTCTCTCGGAGTTTTGAAATTCCACTCACAGAAGCGGTAAAATTACGTTTTATGTAAATTTATAAATTCTCCAAGGAGGTGGGTAAAAGACGGTGAAAAGTTCAATAAAATTTTTATATATCTAAAATTATTATAAAATTACTCCAATGAATTACATTGAACATATATAGGTATTATGTATCAATTCTGACCTAAAAAAATTTAAATAAAATAAATAATTATTTAAATAAAAAGTCAGTTTTTAAATAGTAACCGAGTGTTTTCACTATTCATAAAAAATTGACAGTTTCCAGAAAAATACCAAAAATTAGGCCTAAAATATATTTGGTATTATGAATTAAAAATGATTTCTATTTTACCAAATTCAAAACATATCAGTTGCATTAATTAATTTAAAAATTAATTCTCATCGTCAAAACAAATAGCGTGTTCTTAAGAGATAATTACTATCAAAAGATTGACACTTGTTTATGTCTGGTTTAAATGTGAAATTACATCCAATGACCAAAATTGTATTAAATTGTAAAAATATATTATAAATATACTTTAAAACCACTCAAATTAATAATTTATCACTATTAATTATTTCGATTAAAAAATTTGTCTTTAATTAAAATTTAGTAATTCTCACTATTCATCAGAATATGAAGGTTATCCGAAAAGTACCAAAAATTTCACCCTAAGCTAATTTTGATATTCCGAATCCAAAAATGAAGTCCATTTTGAAAGATAAAATTTATAAATTTTAAAAAATTGGGTATTACTATTCATAATGGGTAGTTCATAATAATATTATAATAATATCTCGTTTAGTGAAACTCAGTATTGTGTACTACACATGCTATCGAGGAAGGTCGTGATTGCAGGTAATGCAAGGAAAGTCAGGGATGCATGTTTTTCATGCTCCTTTTGGTGTAGCATATAACAAAAGACATTAATTAAATTAAAAAGAATATATTTCATAAAATCTCTGGGTGTTACATTCTACCCCCCTTAAAATGAATTTCACCCTCGAAATTCGTCGGGGATATAAATTGTTTACTACTCAAAAGATTCTTTAATAGAAACCCACATCATAAAAAGGAATACCAAAACATGTCTTTAAAAACTAAAGTATGAAACATAACAGTTACCCAAATTAACTCATCACTGGGTTTCCACGTAGGATAACATAGGTGAAAATATGGATATGGAAGAACAATATAACCATCATGTTCTGATGGAGAGTGGTAGAGAACATGGATATGAAATAGACAATAATCACAAAGCCATAAATTTGTGACGATCTAAGGTACCATATGATTCATCGGATATAAGAGCATTAGGACAACATTTTTGGTTTTCAAGATCATTTCCCTAAAGTTGATTAAAATTGGAATTAGAAGAAATACTTTCGTGATTTTTGTACAGTCTCACCGTTGGTCGTTCTTTGGACAATTTACACTTCATATATTAAAGAAATGAAGTTGAATTTGTCATTCGTGATGTGTTAGCAGATCATGTGATAGAATGATGGGTCATTCCATCTGTCTTAAACAAAAGGTTAGAAAAGTTATCAAAAAATACATAAGTCCGTCTATAGTGAGATTAATCATATATAGTTCCTAAAATGGACTTATACTTCATATTCCATACTTCTTAATATAAAAAAACTAGTTTTTACTAAACAGGGACTTCATGTAGGCCAGTGGTAGGCGATAAAGTCCAGTCACACTTCAGTTGTGGGTTCGATTCCCACAGCCTTGTCCGACGCGATGGGTGGTCGCCCTTCCTGCAGGTTATCCTTTTTCTAAAACTACATTACTATAACATCCCATCAATAATATCGAAAAAGCATCTATCCTTAAACAATAATAACTTATTTCTAACATAATCCAGTCCAATCTTTAGGTTTATCCAAAATACTGTTGTCCAATCTCATATTATAGTGAAAACGATTACCAATGAGTTCATATAACAAACATGTTAATATCATCACTGACCCACATATATCATGAGATATTTCTTGTTGGTCACATTCCAAACATTCGAAGGCCTTAATCATGTATTCTCTTGAAAAATGAATACCCATTGAATCTTAGTGAAAACATGAGTGCTGTCAAAAGTTAACTCTTTTCACATACCAAAACCTCACACCATGATATAACTATTTCCTTATATCAGTCATGAGCTCATGAATACTTTCAAAAATTTCATTTTCTCATTATCCCTTCATTATGCGCATATCATCTTTTTTCCAAAAAATATATCAATCACTTTCCACGGTTACCGGTACCATAAAATTATTGTAAACCACAACAGACCAACACATAAATATTCCAATATTCCACGATACTATATACCAAATTATTTTGGAATCCCATTACATAAACACTTAAGCATTCCACCACATCCTTGTCATATTCAACATTTCCAATAGTGATCGCATGTGACTTCCCTTTGTCCTTTGCCTTAAGTGGTTGCTCATGTCGATCATCACAAACCCTTGGATATGGGAATTTATTAGCATAATTCCCCATTTCCTTGCACTTGAAGAATTGAAGTGTTGGTGGTGCGTTCTCTGTTGTCTTTTCTTTATTCACATCATTAGAAACCCATTTTCCATTAATTCGACACTCAGCTGCTCGATGACCTTCTTTTCCACACATAAAAAATTTTCTAGTCCCTTTAAGACAATCTCCACCATGCTTCTTTCCACACTTTGAGTATAATGAAGCATTCATCTTCTTTTCACCATTATTTTGAGATTTCTCCTTGAACTCCATCTTTCTTTTGTTTTCAAAACTATGAGATCGATAAATAACACCAACTTCTATTTCTACCTTGATAGCACAACGTACAATTTCTTCATAGCTATTGAAGCCTCTTATAACTAATGCCCTTCGAAGATTTGGTTTTAAGCCACTAAAGAATTGATCAACATTACTTTCAGGTTGGATGATAATTCTAGATTCATACCTTGCAAGCCATGTAAAATTCACTTCGTATACACCAACAGATTCATCACCCTTTTTCTTAAGTTCAAGAAACTCCTTCTCCATCTTTGTTCGAAGAATACAAGGGACGTACTTATTGAAAAATAAGTTCTTGAACTCGTCCCATTCCATGGACTCAATTTCATCTCTTGGCCTTGTATACCTCATAATATTCCACCATTGATCAGCTTCACCTTCCAAACAATATACTACTAAGATGACTTTATCATGATCAGAACATTGAAGAACTGAAAATATCTTTCCAGTTGTACTTAACCATTGTTCAGCAACAAGTGGATCAGAAGACCCACTGAAAGAAGGTGGACGTTTCCTCATGAAGGACTCAATAGAATATTGTTCCCTTGTCTGCTCAATTGGAAGTCCAGAATGATTCATAGCTTGTGTAAGTATAGTAATAATATTTTTCACTCCATCTCCAATAACATTTGTTTGTTCAGGAGGACAATCATTGCATTGTCCATTTCATTGATCAACATGGTTCCTTCGGGTTCCATCCATCGTCTAAAACACAAAAAGAATAGTGTGAGAGGCAAAAATCATGCTAGGGAACACAACATAATAAAGGGGGAGTACCTTCAATATCTAACATCTTAGGTTTAATTCAAAGATCGTTATCGTAATTCTAGGACTATAACCTATACTTATACTTAACCTTAGGGACATCCCTAGACATACCTTAGAAATATCTCTAGGGATCTCACTAAAGTTCTCGCATCCTAGTTTCCAAAGGTTCACTAAACCTCTCCTTTGATACCAACTATAACGACTCATAATTTACATACATTGTTAATACATCATAATTAAATCACACTTATTACATAATATAACAAAACTAGGAAAGGACCGTATAGGTATAGTGTCTTTAGAAACTGGGAAACATAAACAACTAGTTCATAAAGCATCTACATTGTCTCCCATTTATTTTATCATATCTATAGTCCCTTTTGGCATATCTTACTTAATAACCTTCTTCCTGACCCGGGGAAAGAAAACATACAAAAGGGTGATCTCAATTTCTCAGTAAGGGTAAACAATAGAAATATCAATCACATCATATTCACAATAACATAACATTTTGGAAATCTTAACCTACAAATGAGATCATAATTTCATAAAATGGGATAAATCATATTAGTGAAATGTACTCAAAATAATCATAACATAAAACATGAAGATTTGTGGAATACACACATAATCATAGAGAATCATTTCTTATTAGTCAACACTCATTACCAAGACTATCTTAGTGGACAAAGTCCATTTCTGAACCGAGTTCATTCCTCGTTTCAGTCCTGTTTCACTGAACCGGTTTAACCTATCATTCCAGCCATGTCTATCTCATGAGATATAAAATCTTTACCCAATGAATTGGAGGGAGATATAGGTCCCACCCATCTCATAATGATACCATTCTTATGTCTGCCACAAAATCATAAACAAGACATAATAGCATAACCCATGTAATAAAAATGGGATTCTTAAACATCGTGATATCATAAAAAATTTCATATAAGATAAAGGAATTCATAAAAATAATTCCACCGCAACATAATCAAATCAATTTAATAATAGGGATAGAAACAGAACCCTTTATTATCTTAGATGGAAAATAATTTTGATAAAACACTTGAACTCCATTCTTGAGGAAAATATCATTTCTACTTCAAAAACACTTTTCCTTTCTTACCATGTCATACAATTCTAAAATAAAAGAAGCTGATTAAAAATAAACTTAAAAACTTGTGAAGGAAGCTTCTTGGAAATAATGTTTTAAAAATCCATTCATGTCGTATAAGTTAAAAAAACATTCTTCTCGTACTTTTGTCAGAAAAGTCAAAAGGTACCTCGTACGAAAAACGAAAAAAGATTCCTTTCATATCTTTTACTAGAAACTCAAAAAAGGGTAAAATTTGATTTAAACAATTTTAGGTGGATTTAAATAATATTACATATTGAGGAAACATGGATGTGGATGATAAAATACACCCTAGTAAATTCCAAAGTATAAACAATCTCGAATAAAAATGAGAGTGTGATATTTCCCTTAACTTAGGTCTGATTTTCTTCGTAAGTGTCTGAACCTCCTGTATAATGATTTAAATAATGTCATTGACTTATTCCAGAATCGTACTCATTGTTATGATATCATATATGGTCATATTCTTAGCTTATTATTAGTAATATTTCATTGCTACTTGTTATTCGGGTGTTTATTACTTTTTATTCTTATGCATGTTTTGTCGAATAAATTATTATTCGTCTTTTTAGGTTTTAGATTTCTCATTTCCAAAATGGTATTAATGTAATATATATCATATTTATTCACTCAATTCATTTATTTAATCATTATGCAATGAAAATCATGTAGAACGAGTCGCATCACATCGTGGAGACGGTATTCTGTATGTACGCACGAGCGATGATATCGTTCCCATGATCGTGGAATTGTATTAGATTGTATGTATACTATTTCAGAATCAATATAACTTTAAAATAATCATATATATTCATTATTTACACCATTATACCTATCCATGTAAGGTGGTGGTGGAAAATAGATTACACCACGGCGTAGAGACGATATTCCGTACGTACGCACGCGCGGTGATTTCGTTTTCCGTAGGATGGATAGATGGTGAAATAGGGTTGTTTGATAATTATAATAAAATATCAGTATATTATTGATACTGATGTTATTAATTCATAATGAAAAAACTATAGAAGAAGAAGTGGATGAAGAAATAAAGTTGAAGGAATCGGTAACAGACATTACCTCTTCTTTGAAGCGTTTCTTTGAGACCTTCTTTTAGGGAACTAAAATTGGTCTTTCAAGAAGACCAGGACCTCTAGGATGGTTATAAGGAAGTGGAGAGGAGAAATTAGCAGGTTTTGGCTGAGATGAAGGCTCAAAGTGGTGTGAGGAAGAGAGGTAGGAGGTGCCCTTTTATAAGGGAGGAGAGGGGCACCTTTGGAAAAACTAAAAATATTATTTTCTTATAAAGACATTTTCGGTTTTAAATAGCTCAAAATTGATTTATTTAATATCTAAGGTGGGTCTGGGTTGCAATCCTCTCATCCAATTGAATTTTGAAAAGTTAATTTTAATATGATAACCTTATCATTTAGATTTAACTTTAAGATAGATAATTTTACATTTACCGTGTCTTTTTGTGTTCTTACAGTATAAGGTTAATAAACATACTATAACAAGACAAACGAACCCCAAGTTGTTTATTATAAATATATATATCCATATCTAAGTCATTTGGAATAACCTTAGATATTTAAGAATAAAATACCAATTAATAATATAATATTTGTTTTAAAAACTATTTTATGTCAATTTTGAAACTATTTAGTAATTGGTTTTTGTAAAAATCATAATAGAATGATTAGTTCGAAATAAGTTTATTAAATCAATACTAACATGTCATATTAACCTATAAAATTATTGTAATTCATAAAAAGTCTCAATTTACATTTATTCGGGTATTTATAACATCAATTATGTCAATATTTCATTAATAAGATAATTACTGCATCATCATTGTGTCATAAATAAATTAAATTATTTAATGTCTAAAAATTACAAAAAAAATACCATTATGTTGGAAATATTTTTATCTTTCTAATGAACATTTATTGTCGAATATATCTTATGTATAACCCTATATTAAAAATTATGTACTTATTAAACATTGATTTTAACTATTTTAACCCTTCTTTAAATAAATTAATAATAAATATCCTAATCTAATCCATGTGGTCCTAAATGGTCATATTTTATTCCTAAGTTTGTTTTTGGTCGATTTAACCTTTTCCAATAGAATTAGGACATGTGTTAGGGTAATAATAATATCATTTTTACCCTTAATTTCCCACTTTACTTTTAACCGTGGTAAATAAAAGTAAAAAGTTAATATTCATCAAAAATTATTTTCATCTCATTAAACCACATTTTACTTACTAAAATCAACCGTGTCTCTCAGATTTTTTAAATTTCGCTCACAGAAACGGTAAAATTATTTTTTATGTAAATTTGCAAATTCTCCTAGGAGGTGGGTAAAAGTAGGTAAAAGTTCAATAAATTTTTTATATATCTAACATTATTATAAAATTACTCCAATGAATTACACTGAACATATATTGGTAATATTTATTAATTTTTTCCTAAAATAAATTTAAATAAAATAAATAATTTTTTAAATAAAAAGTCAGTTTTTAAATAGTAACCCAGTGTTTTCACTATTCATCAAAAAAATGAAAGTTTCCAGAAAAATACCAAAAATTAGGCCTAAGATATATTTGATATTATGAATTCAAAAATGATTTATATTTTACCAAATTCAAAACATATCAGTTGCATTAATTAATTTAAAAATTAATTCACGTCATCAAAACAAATAGTGTGTTCTTAAGAGATAATAGCTATCAAAATATTGACACTGGTTTATGTCTGGTTTAAATGTGAATTTACATCTAATGACCAAATTTGTATTAAATTGTAAAAATATATTCTAAATATTCTTTAAAACCACTCAAATTAATAATTTATCACTATTAATTATTTCGATTAAAAAAGTTGTTTTTAATTATAATTTAGTAATATTCACTATTCATCAGAATATGAAAGTTATCTGAAAAGTACCAAAATTTCACCCTAAGCTAATTTCCTTTTTACGAATTCAAAAATGAAGTCCATTTTGAATGTTAAAATTTATAAAATTTCAAAAAATGGGTATTACTATTCATAACCGCTAGTTCATAATAATATTAAAATAATATCTCGTTTAGTGAAACTCGGTATTGTGTACTACACACGCTATCGAGGAAGGTCGTGATTGTGTGTAATGAATGTCAGGTCAGGGATGCATTTTGTGCAAGATCCTTTTGGGGTAGCGTACAACACAAGACATTAATAAAATTAAAAGTAATATTTTTCATAAAATCTCAAGGTGTTACAATCCATCCTTGCATGGCTGGGGGTCAGGGAAATCAAATGAGTGTCAACCATTGACCTTATTCACAACACATGACTTGTATCAATTTGTTTCTTGAAATCCTCGAGGACGTTGGCCCATGATGGTCGAAGAGCCCTTGGGATGATCATCCATGCAAGTCGGGGTGTCCTTTTGGACAGAGAAGAATGGAAACCCAAATGATGGGGCCTGCGAAGCATGGTAGGGCATGTTCTTATGGATGGGTTGTAAGTTGTGATGGAACACCTCATGGGGATGTGTGTGTTGTGACCAGATATCCCGACATGAATGAGGATGCGAGTCCATACCACACCGCGCAATCCAAAATGGGAACAGGAGCAGAGGGGCCGAAATGGTCGAGGGACCTGAGATTGGGCATCCCGGTCAGTCATGGCCACATTACATCATATGCGGGTGCTGCCTCATCATAGTTCCTAATCCCACGGGAGAAATTCTCAGTGTGGGAAACAAGTACTAGGGCTTGGATCTCTCCACATATAAGGTTCAGATTACTGGCATCACCCAAGGGAGACAGTGGCTTGAAGATATAGTGGGGCAGAATGGGCCACTGCAGTCAATATTTGGGACCTATGAGAGTGGAGATGATGACAACAGATAGCTATTCACCATGTTCGAAACACAATGTTCATATCATGTGTCTTGTAAAGGGAAATAAATGATGATCATCGACTGACCACATTCACAACATGGGGCTCATGTCAATTTTCTATTCGAAATCCTCGAGGATGTTGGCCTGTAATGGTAGGAGGGCCCTTAAGATGAGAATCCTACCATATGGGGGTCCTTTTAGAAATGAAAGATCATGGAATCCCAAACAAGAAGCGTGAGTGAAGCATATGTTTTCCTGTGCATTTCAACGTCAAGTAGGATAGTATATGAGGTGGAAGTCTCTGGGGAGTGGAACGCGTGGCGGGGTTATAAGGAAATCAACATGAATTGAGGAAAATTACAACACCAAACCATACGTCTTGACCCAAGGGGAGATTCTGGAGTTTGGGGCTAGACCAAAAAACAAAATGATTGGGCGTTCCTACATATACCAAGAGGATGGGAGTCAATCCATACATACTTCTTGAAGGCCATGAAGTTTAATGTATGGCGGTGAGGACGTGGGAGGATTGAAGAGTGGGGAGGGGCACATTGTGAGACCGTCATAATCCTGACATGTGTGGGGCTATAGAAGCTTATATTATACCTTGAAATGACCCTCTGAGAAAACAATACACATGGAGGACAGTTGAAGAGACGAGTCTTGGGGTTGGACTCTGGACCGAGCGTCTGAGCATTATAACATATCCCATAAGGATCGGAATCAAGCATTAAGTAGTTCTAAAAGAGCCATACAGTTTACTGTCTTGTAGAATATTGAATAGTTTAACATAATGTGGGACGATTAATAGTTATAACGTCATGCGGGACGAAGCAGTTTAGGCTCATGCAGGTCCTGGCAGTTTAGGGTTATGCAGGGCTAGCTGGCTCAGGAAAAGCATTGTTTGAGAAATTTGGCATTGGTGGGAGGAGTTATACACTCACCATCCATGGTCACCTGTGAGTATGCACCATTGGGGTAAACCCTGTGAATTATGTAATGTCCTTCCCATTTGGGCTCCAACTTGGGTCGTATCCTTCCGGGTATCATTTGTGTCCTGAGGGCCAATACCAAATCACATTGAAATAAGGAACAGAGCTAAACATTCTTGTTGAATGCTCTATCTATCTTGTTGTGATTTCTTTCCAGTTAGTTCAAGGCACGAAGCATATTTTCTTCTGGCAGTTCCTGCTCAGCCCGGTGGATTTTAGATACCTTATCTGGAACCTACTGGTCATAGAATGATGTGTGTAATAAAGGAAACTGAATCTATATGGGCCAGGCGACCTCTTTCCCATACACTAGGGACTATGGGGTCACCTGGGTGGAATTTAGAGTCGTCGTCTGATAATTCCAGAGGGAATTTGGGAGGTTTTCCAGCCAACTCTTCTTATTTTGACCACCCATTTTCAACAGAATGTTAAAGAGGGTCTTGTTGAAGGCCTTGAATAGTCCATGTTCTTGTTCACGATAGTGAGCAGTATGGCTAGAATAGATGTTGTAGTTAGCATACAATTTCTTAAGCTAACCCACTTGAATGTCCTTTCCAATATCGGTGTGGACGACTTGAGGGAACCCAAATTCGTAGATGATGTCAGAGCTCAAAAAGTCAATGATGGAGTGGGCCCTGACCACTTTGAGTGGAAATACCTCTTCCGACTTGAAGAAGAACTCTATGGCAGTTAGGATGAACCTGCACTAGTGAGCTATCGCCGGTGGATATGGGCCCATGACATCGAGTCCCAACACCACAAATTCCCAAGAGTACATGGTGGAGTTGAGAGGATCTGGCAGCTGATGCATGAATTTTGCATGAATCTGGAAAACATGGAATCTTTTGAAGAACTCAATGCAGTCGTGGAACCTGGAGGGATAAAAATAACCCAGTCTCTGGATATGGTGAGACAGATTTGGCACAATCTGGTAAGCACCCCACGAACCGGCATGAACCTTCTTCATGATGTGGGAAATCTCGATTCCATGGATGAAAATAGGAGAACACAATCAAATCTATTCTTTTAGAGAACCTTCTGAAGGCTGGGGCCACTCGGGAGTGTAAAATACATCACGTAGCATCCAATTTTCTCGTTCTTGGCCTGATCTACTAGGAGATTACCGTGTCAAAGGTATTCAACCAAATGTATCCTCTAATCAGAAGTCAATTCAATCAATACATCTAGGGGACATGGGGTCCTGACGTGGAGGCACCGGTGGTAAGATGGCTTACCTGTGGGATGTAATCATCATGTGGAGCGACGGGAGAAATTACTCTTTGATGTACCATATGGATTATCAGGTCATCCTTCTCGGGCTCTACAAGTGATGTAGCTAGGCAGGCCAAGGCTTCAACATAACCATTCTGTTAATGAGGGATATGGGTAACCTCTGGTTGAGATGGAAACTGGGCCATTAGCTGGAGAGCGTGCTCCAACAATGGTATGAGCTTTGGATTTTTGACGATATAGTCACCATTGATTTTCATGATGACTAGTTCAGATTCCGTTTCACATGGAAATAGGGTATGTCGATCTCGAGATATAGCTCAAGGTCAGTGATGAGAGCGTGATACTTTGATTCATTTTTGGTGCATCCTTCTAAAAATAGGAATTATTATGGTAGAACGGCTTATGCTTGGGTAATAAAGACGATACCCAGGCTTACCCTCTTGTGCCTAGGCTCATTGAACCTCCTATAGGTGGTGATTTGGGAAGCACCATCAATGTGAATCTTCCATCACGGCATGGCATGATCTACCGAGAGGATCACCTCATCAAAGAAATCGTGATCCAAGGACTTTTTAGTTGGAGCCGGATGGGTAGCAGGTAAGTCTTCCAATGCTTTTCCCTTGATTGCCTTTGAAGGCACGAACATGATGTCCAATTGCATGAGGATTACCACCCACCGTGCTAGGCGGCCTATCATCATGGGACAACTCAGGATGTACATCATTGGATCTATCTGGTAAAATAGTTGTACCTCATAGTGTTGCAGGTAATGTTGCAACTTATGTACTGTAAATAACATTGCATGGCGGCTCTTTTCAATGGGGGAGTATCTGGTCTCCGTATCGTGGATCATGCGGCTGAGGTAGTAAAGGTTGTTCTCCATCCCCTAATTATTCTTCTGGGTGATAAGGGCACCTAAAGATCATTCCAAGGAAGTTACATAAAGGACCAATGGTTTTCCAGAGATATGTGGCATTAAGACCGGAGACTGGAGCAGATACTGCTTGATTTCCTCGAACGCGGTATGGCACTCTTCTTCCAATTCTTAAGAAGTTCCTTTCTTCCTATGCTGAGAAAAGGGATTAGACATTCCATCCATATTCACAATTACTCGATGTATATAGGCTTATTGGCCTTAAAACCCTCCAATCTCTCGAATGTTTCTTGGGGGAGACATCTGGCTATTGGCCTCGATCGTCTCTGGGTTAATATCAATGCACCTGTATCTGTCAACAAAGCCGGGAAACATTCCTAAGGTGAACATTAAGGGACACTTCAATGGGTTAATCTTCAGGTGAAGGGAAACGAGGAATCTAAACACATTCTCAAGGTATTTGAGATGGTCTTGATGCTAGCAAGATTTCACCACTAGGTCGTCCACATAGCATTTCACCAACATTCTGTGGATCGTCTTGAATATTCAATGCATAGCCTGCTGATTAGTGGCACCTAAATTCTTTAAAAAGAAGGGCATGAATTTCTAACAGAAAGTACCTTGTGGTGCCCTGAAGGCTTTGAACTCTTCATCCTCATAGGCCATTCAGATCTGGTTGTACCCCAAGTACCCATCCATGATGGAGAGGGCCTGGAATCCATCTGTAGAATAATTCAACAATTCCATCACAGGAAGGGGAAAGTCATCCTTCAGGCACTGACGATTGAGATCCCTGAATTCGGTTCATTCTCTAATCTGTCCATTCTTTTTCTTGATTATCACTATGTTTTCCAACCATTTGGGGTACTGGACCTCCTTAATGAAAACGGCTCTGATGATCTTGTAAACTTCGGCCCCAACCATTGTGTCGTGAGAAAGGTGTGTCTTCTTGGGAGGCTTCTTGAACCCGCGATGATTTTTCGGGAGACCGAGGTGGTGTACAGATACCTAAGGATATAGTCCTGGAATCTCATCCTAGATCCAAGTGAATAGGTCACGATGTGGTTTCAGGAAGTCTATGTACCGCTGCTACACCTAGGGAGGCACGAAGACACTGATCAATGTGGGTCTAAGAACTACCTTACCACCGAGATTCACCTATACCAGCTCATCGACCGTGGTGGATACTCCATCCTTAATGGCATAGGGAGCTCTCTCCAAATATTATTCGTTTCTTGCAAAGGAGGGACCCTAGCGAGAGGAGATTCTTTTGGGTCAATAGCCCCTTGTGAGAGATTGGCGCCAGCATTAGTGGCAGTGGAAAACACATCGGGAGAGTCATGTTCTCCTGAAACCATAGCAATGAAGGTTTTCAATACAATCTCGTCTAGACTTATGACCAAGGGGCCATGCTTGATGATATCAAATAAATAGTGGCACTTCGGCTTGAGCAAGTTGATTCTAGCATAGTGAAACAGGCATGTATGATGTATTGTCGTTGCCATGGGGCATACATCTCGATACCTTATGGGAGTAGGGTGCCAGGGATCACCGAGGCATGATTCGTATAAGAATAATAAGTGATCTTTCAATGTCACTTGGACTTGAGAATATGATTCATCCTTTTACTTGAGACAACAAAACATTTCCCCATATCATGGGTCATGGCCTCCAATCGATGGACCAGAAAGACATATGTGTCATCCAGACCAATGTAGGGGATAGTTGCAACTACAAGTGTTTTAACCTCATTGGCCTAAATCTTCTTGTCCTTGCTCTTGTAATAGTCGGCATCCAGGTGGTAGGCTTCACAAGAGAAAAAAGGAGACGCATCACATTGGATCATGCCCACTCGACCATTGAAGGAGTACATAAGGAAATGGTGATACGATGAGGGAACCAACGTGTGATGGTGGAGCCATGGCCTCTCCATCAATTCATTGTACGCGGTGTCTTTGGAGACAACAATAAACTAGGTTTTGGAAACTATGCCACAAAACTAGGCCTCCAAGAGGATCTTACTGGCCAGTGTAGTCTCTGTCATGTCGTATCCTTGGTTTTTTAGGTCAGAGGGAGTCAAACCATCTTCATAAAATCCCAACATCCGCAGTATCTGTTTTTGGGATAAGGTTGATCCAAGATCCTGTGTCATCAAGACAGCGGTGAACCTCCACGCCATTGAATTGGCTGGTGATGTACAGTGGGAAAATGTGCCCCTATATCGGAGAACCATAGTCTTCTCCAGATAAGGAAATGATGTCCTGACATTATGCATTCTCGATTTTCTCAGTGTGAATGTCCTCTGTAGCCGCCACCTTCATCTCAAACTGGAGGGGGGTCCTTAAAGCCTCAGCGAGGGACTCATGCATATCTTCCGATAGACAAAGGGTCTCGGGGATGTAAATACTTGTTGGAATACTTGAGAGATTCATAATAACATCGTACTTCTATGCTAGACATGAAATTCTACTTAAAGGATGCCACTCTATGACAGGAGACATGGCGGGAACTACCAGCTGGATTGGCAGCTGACTAGTGCTGGGAATGTCCCACTACTTACTATTTGAAGCATGGAGAGTACCTACCGTATTAGGTCTAGCTAACTAGTACTAGATCGGTGTAGAGTGTGGCTGATCATGATGAGGCCTAGGTGGCTCTCTTGGTCTTGTAGAACAAACGACAGTGGAGGCATACCCGATGACAGCAGATGAGGAGGCTGTGGATGCTGAGTTCTGTGCTGGGCCTGCTGTCTGGATTCAGTGGCATGCACAGACTAGCTGAAAGACCCAACTGACATGCCTCGATGATCCATATGGTTGCTAATCCATCGACATTAGCGTCGGATGGGGATGTAGGGAAGATCCACATGGCACTCCCCGTCATCGGGATTCATGTAGGTGTTTACCAGCTCCATGATGTTAACCAAAGGGTACCCATGACTATCACTCAACGATTCATCTAATACTAGGAGGTTTCTAGGAGGAATCACTATCTCCGAGGGCATGATGTCGCTGAGAGTATGGGAAAACTATGGCATTGTCCGTCCGTGTTTCGTTCCCTTGCACCGCTGATGCTTTCACTTCTAGGAAGGGGGTGGATGAAACGATGATGAAAAAGTAGTATGTGTGGCTCCTGAAGGCTTCGGTCGATTCAGGCGTGCACTGGTGATACCATGGGAATGTGTGACCTTTTTGCATGCCATAAAGTCTTCATACATCTAATACCAGTGGTTAGAAACTTGCTGCCACTCACCTTCATTGTCACTGTTGCTATCTGGCCTTATGAAGACACATGCAACTTGTGTTAGGTCCAGGCCCAACGTGACTATGTTGTTATCGACCTAGTCATGGAGACAGTATTTTAACACATAGTACTACTTGAGGGTGTAACCTAAGATCCTGTGATAGGGGATATAGTTTGGGAGACTAGTGAGGTTTGCCACTTTTGGCCTTCTACACACAGGCAAACGCACAATCCCCTATTCCGAGGAACTTTAGAAATAGTCAGGAACCTGATTCTTATTGAATGATTAAGTCCTTTTTCTTCTTTCTGAAATGGGGGATTTTAGTGCCTGATTCTGACGAGGTGTTGGGGGAGACTGTCGAGGAGGCAGGGTCTGATTTCCCACCTAGGCGTTGGCGGTGCATTACGCTGGGGTGCATGATGATTTTGAAGCGGTAGCTACTGGGCTGTAGATTGTTCCTGTGGTGGCGGGCCTCTGTGAGGTTGGGGAGGCGGATCCACTGGTAATAATTCTATCTATCGGGTGACCTCTATTGGGTCCACCGCAGCAGGCTTGGTTCTGAGAGCCCTCCTCGCGGGAATTGTAGGAGGTAATGGACGTGCCCAGCTGGCCTGTTGCTGGGATTATTCCAGGCGTTGGGCTATATCAGAGAGGTCTCAAAATTCTCTGGGATAGTTCTGGGGATCATAGAGGGAATGTGTTCCATCTTAACATTTCACACACAGATCGTAGGAAAATTATCCAGAGTCAATGGCATGTCAAGGGAGTATGTGATCCCTTTACACCATGCAATAAAGTCTGCGAAATGCTCATCAGGCCTCGGTTTGCACTTGAAGAGGTCTTCATTACTTGTCTTCGGAGTGGTGGAGCATAACTAGTACAGAAATTGTCTGTGGAGATCCTCCAATCCTGCTATTGACCTGATGGGGACTAGGCAATACCAAAAAAATACAGGCCCTTCTAATGTCTATACAAAACATCGGATCATAGCAGTTGCTTGCTACGCTGGAGTCCCTAACATGGGCCCACACCTTGAAATAAAGTGGGTAAAATGCCTTGGGGGTCTCCCATACCATTAAAAGGGGATATGGTGGGATTTCTAAAACCCAAGGGTGTTGGCATATCATCCACCCATGTCGGATATGGATTTCCATCAAGGGGAGTGCCACATGTCGCGTTTCCAATGCCATGAGGCAGGAGATGAGTGCCGCCATTGGATCATCTGGGTATGGGTCCCGGTCATGACGTTGATTCCTAACCACGAGTGAATTGGTGGGTTCTTCAACACGATAATCTTGCCTAGCATCTTGTGGAGCAGTAAGTGGGGTGGCCTGATGAGCAACTGGGGGAACCTGAGCTCGGTCCCACAGGTTGTGATGTCGTTCAGGATGATTTGGAGATACGTATCACGTACTATTGTCACAAGTTAAGTCCTCTACCATATCTTCGTGGGTAGGATGTTCAGGGTCACCCAGAGGCAACTCACCGGGGTGAGTTACATCTTGCACTGCTGTACTGGTCACGGATCCTCATAATCTGGATGTTGTTCTATAGCACGTTCATCCAGCAGTGTTTCGAATAACTTTTTTAGTTCGAAATGTTTTTAATGCAACACGGCCTTCTCAGTGTCCTCCTTCGTATTCTACACTAAAGTGTATGGGTCAGATTGTTTGGAGGCTCTGAGGTTCTCTTTACCCATACCAAAATTTCGGCTAAGAACTGACGCCTCGGTGGGCACTGGGAGACCTAGTAGATTTTTCTACTAGCGAGGAACTCTTCCTGATGGATCCAGTAGTGGTGTAATTCCATATGAGGGTATGCCCCCATCATGAAGCTCTAAATCGTTCTCATCTTTCATTATGTTGTCCTTGTTGAATGTGAGCCTTCCTGGGGGCATGTCATAAATATCGCCTAGTTAGTTGGACTGCCTTCGTATAGGACTGAAGAGGAGGGAAGCATACTGCCCCCTGCAATTGATTTTCAAATGGAGGTAAGCCTACTTGATAATGTTGCGAAGTACATTGAAACTATAAATTCATATCTTTTGGAGGGCCCTACGATGTCTTGGTGACTTAGGGTGATGGGACATAGGGACTGCAGCCATGTCGACCAGATGAAATTTCTCTCTGATGTCCTCAAAATGTGCTTGGTTCCTGGGAGAATCCACTCGCTAGTGACAATGGTGAATTTATGTCACCCAAAGGGTTTGAAGATAACACTGAAAATACTCTTGTGTAAGGGATTCCGGCACACTAAAATTAGGAGCTGCAACCGGCCAAAAAATCTCGGGGAAGTGGTCTGGTGTGAGGATATTCCATAAGATCCTTGGTTTGGATTCTGTGTCTGGCCCTTTATTACCGAATTAGTCAACCAGGGGGGGCTGAGGAGCTTGCAACGGTACTCAAGTAGACCGCTGGGATGACAAGATGGCCGATGGAGAATACGGAGAACGGGCTGACAAGCCACCGAATCTCGTGTTGTCCTTTGAAGAGTGTAATGACTTGGCCACTAAGTCGCTATAAGATGGGCTGGGGAACATGGTTTCTGGCACAACATCATAAATCGCTGGTTGTCTACACTAGGTACCTTCCACCATTTCTTCCCCAAACAGCTCTTTATGTTCTCTTGTCAAGGTAGAGGGTGCTTCTGGTGATGACGGTGGCGACTGCGTGGTCGGTCCCTAGGGAAACACTAGGTTTTCATCCACCTGGATGTACATAAGAAGGAAGGCAGGGATCCGATTTACCTCACATTTTGGGAGTATGAGGTTGATGCGCCTTGTTCCTGCCCCATCCATTGACTCATAATAGATACGGGAGGGTTCCAATGCTGAGTCGTACTCTTCTTTGGAGTCAAAGAAGTAGACTAGTTTGATCACTATCTGAACCTTCCTAGAATTCATCTTATGGTGGTGATGACCCACCTTATTTCCCCTAGAAGTCTCTTCAGGACAAGGTAGATTTTTGACATGAGGAGGTCCTTCGGCCATATTGGTGATGGATCAGAGAGGGTTTCCTATTGATTAAGCTATGGTATGAGGAGGACCGGGTTAGATATCAAAGGAAACATGGGGAGGACCTCCGTGGGTAGTGCTGGAGCAGGAACACCTTTGCTAGAAACTATAGAAGCATAGAGAGGACCTCCATGCTTGTTTCCCCTAGTGACATCAGTATGAGGAGGGTCCTCATACTGGCCGAGTAGAACATAGGTAGGACCTCCGTGCTGGGCGCTGGTGAAGTGAAGCCGGCCACTCCTCTGATTACAGGGGTGAGGAGTACCTTCTCAAGTTGTTACAAGGATACGGGGAGGGTCCCCACAGTGGAGAGTGACCAGATGTGCAGTGTCCCCATACCAACAGTATGTGGCGGGGGGAATGAAACAATATCCGGTGTAGTGGGCCCATGAGAGACTTCTATACTGGGTGTCACCACAGCAGAGATGTCTCTAGTTTTTATTGAAGTTAGAATGGGGATGACCTCCATGATAATCCTGGAAGTGTGGAAGGCCCACATTATCTATGGTAGTAGTACAGGGAGGACCTCCGTACTGGGTGACATCACTGCAGGTTTGTCTACAGCGGCCACTGTCTGCGCCGGTGACCAAGAGAGTCGACCCAGCCTGCCCATGGGGCGTTTTGGGCCTCGATCCAGGTCATGCGTATGAATGTCAATGCTTAGAATACACAGGTATTTGGTGATATGAATCAGCGGTGGCTCGGACCACATTAGCTGCTGTTGTTGACTCCCCTTAGCTGACGTCCTCTTTGGCTTACGACCAACGCAAGAGTTGGGTTAGATGGACCGAAGCTAACGGTGCTAGTATATGGATTAACTACTCCTCGTCTAATAAGACTGGGTTTCTATGCTGACGTGGCCTGGTGGAAGCCCTTCCTGGGAGCCCCTTTAATGGGATCATATTGGGACTGACCCGGATATCCCGTACCTCGTCGGTGTAGGGCAGGGAGTCATTGATACATTCTGGTGAAGGGCTCCTGAAATGGTTATATGTTAGAGTGGGGAGTAGTGGCTCCCTACGTGGCCCACGTGGGCGATATTGATGATGAGGCCAAACATCTCTAAATCCAAGCATGCTATATCGTAAGTCGAGATAATACTCTCCTCCTCATATCGGCATACGAGGTCATTGATCACCGTTAGTTGGATGAAATCTGAGGGAGAGATGGGGTGGAGGTGCCCAATGGTCGTGGCTATTGAGACTGTCACAGAAGAGGTGGAACCGTGCAGGGCTGCCACCCTGGTACTACACTTTCCCCTGCGTCGGTGGGCAGGCAGTGATTGGGTTCCTGGTGCAGCACCTTGGATCCTTAAAGCAGGGAGATTAACTCATTAGTGCTGAAAGAAAAATGAAATCAACAACCAGTGCCCCAACGCCATTCTATCTTCCATAACCGGTAAGAGGGATCCATGCTAAAAAAATTGCATATATGGATGCCCAATGTTCTACTACCCAAACTTTTGGTGAGTTTCACTCCATGACCTCTTTTTCTTGGTTGGACCGGCAATAGATTTCCAGATCTGGTTGCCTCACATTCTCTCATTCGAAAGGTTGGCGGCATCCGTTCCTTGTTTAGGGATGTTTTATCCATGATAGAAATGGGATGATGGGATGTTGGTTCTTCCTTTCATGGATTCCTCCTCAAAACTGGTCACCTAGTCCGATTTTCCCTTATAGATTCAATATGTGGTTCGTGAAACACTTCCTAGTTTTATCTTCATGGACATCGGTTAATTAAACTACTTATGTCGAGACATTCCAAGGGGTCCAGTTAGGGTAGTAACCATTGGTCAGGGGAGTAGTCACATTGGAAATCACTGGTGTGTCTGGGTGCTGGAACACTGGAACATCTAGGTTTCTTCCCCTAATTATAGGGCTTCTCGAGGGCACGAAAGCCTGAGGCATCCCATGTCAAACGCGGGGAATTTTATGCCATAGGCATGTATATGTGGTTTTCCTCATCCTCCCATGTTTAACACAGGGTATTCCATGAGTTTAATGTCTAGCGGAGATGGGTTGGACCGATCTGAACACAGACTAGATAGAATTAGGTGAGGCAACCCCTAGAGGGAACACTGATGTTAGGAGGGGGTGAGATGACGTGATCTCACCAGGATGTGGCGACCCAGTTAAGAATCACAATGGACAATTTATAGTTGAAGAAAAGGATGTGGAATGAGAATAACCATATTGAAGACGACCGTGATATTGGGATTGAGCCTTAAAGAGAATCCCTATATATCCCTGTAGCAGTGAAACAAAGTTTACGTAGTTCGGTGTTTCCAAGGGTTTATCGTTGGTTGTGGTTTCAACGACTTACAGCTAAATAGGGACCAAAATGGCTTTCCATGGGATGGGGTCAAAATGCCTAACCGGTCTATGGGGTTAATACTCATAGAAGATTCCTACGTACCCTGCCTAGGAGAGAGAGATAAAACCCACGTAGTTCATGTGGGATGGGGGTCGGTGAACTAACGTGAAGATGACCTGGGGTCCAATGGTTGTAGGGATTGAATATCGTGGAGGTTTCCTATGTACCTTTCATCGGAAAGGATCAATGTTCACATAGTTCAGGTGGGGCAATGGCTCATTACTGACTGGGGGAACAACGACATACCACTGATTGAGGTCCAAAGTTTTACATCATGCTGGAAGGGGGTGAAGCGATGTGAAGGATGACCTGGGGCCCAGATAGATAGTGGTATTGATCCTCATGGAGTCTTCCCATGTACCGTTCCTTTAAAGGGATCAAATTCTACATAGTTCAGAAGTAGTGGGAGAACCGATGTGAAGTGGGTCGAAACGACTGGGTGTTGGACTTGAACCTCAGGGAGGATCCCTACGTACCCTACCTTGGCAAGGATCAAAGACATCGTAGTTCAGATTGAGAGTTGGTGATCCGATGTGAAATTTGTTGGGACCAACATGTGGTGGGATGGAACCTCAATGAGGCTTCTTACTTACCTTTCCTTGGCAAGGATTAAAGTCCACTTAGTTCAGAATGAGTGGGAACTGAAGTGAAGATGGTCAGAACTAATGGATGATGGGCTTGAACTTCGGGGAGGCTTCCTACATACCTTTCCTCAGCAAGGATCAAAGTCCTTGTAGTTAAGAATGTGTGGGAACCAACATGAAGATGGTCGGAACCAATGGATGATGGGATCGAACCACAGGGAGACTTTCTACGTATCTTGCCTTGGCAAGGATCATAGTCCCCATAGTGCAGAATGAGTGTGGGGCGTACACTCTAGGCTTCCTAGAGAGGATTTCATGGTTGATGCCTATGTTAAGACCACGTGAGTCGTGCTCGGTGTGAGAAACAAGAGGAATCAAGAACCTGACAATCACAACGAAAATGTGCATCCATGAAGGGTGGTGAATGTGCCTTTACACGTAGTTAGGGGACCAATGTGGAAATATGGGCTTACACGTGGTTAAAATATCAAAGAGAAAACTGGGGTTTACTCCTGGATAGAGGCCAAGGGAAATAGATATTGCGACTTACTCCAGGATGGAGTCTTGGGTGGTGACAAAGCCCAGTGGGAGACGGATTTGGCACCCAAGAAGAGAGGATGAGCTGGGGTGCTGCCTCTTGTAAAAAAGGCTAGGGGATTACACTAGGGTGGTTACCCTTTCCCCGTGGAGGGACACTGCTCCGATGAAGAGGATATCATTCCATGTGAGGAATGACCTCACTCTCATTGAGACTAGTGGGTATAGATAATGTCTGAGATGGGTCCCCCCGTGCGCACAACATGAGGTGAGATAACAGTTTAACATCATGTGCTGAGGATGATGGGGCTTGGCAGTTTAACGTCCTGCAGCTTGGATGAGGTGGGTTTTCTTCGCACCCTAAGAAATTACATAACTCATATCCGCCTGCCCTTGAGGGAAGGAAGGAATCGAGAATTCCTTGACTGGGGGGTGTCGATAGGTTCCCCCATTGGGGATCCATGTTAGCATGGCTATGCGAAGAAGCAATAGTCGTTAGCATACCTATGTGAAGAAGCATGTGGAAAAGCAACACAATGGGAAACACCACCCAGGAGAATTTGAAATTTCTTTGTGAAAACCTGAAGGGACGCATGAAAAAAAGAGTTTCAGTGAAAAAGAGTTTATAGGTAGAAGAATTATGAAGCTCTAGTGCTCAATGAAGTGGAGGGTCTTCATGAAGGGGTATGCTTCGCGAACCGAAGTGGCCTAGCCTAGGCATAAGGCACATGTGCATATAAGAGGAGCTTTACTAAGTGGAAAGGAATTCATGAATCAATGCCTTGTGAAGGAATTGTTCCTCGCGAAGCATGGTGTTGTGAAGCAATGTGCTTCATGAAGCAAAGTGACTCCGCCTTAGCATGTGGGTCACGTGTGCATGAAGGGTGTTTCTCAAAGCAGAAATGCTTCTTGATGACCCAAGTCCCCATGAGGATCCCCTTCTTTCACGAAGGACCGTGTGCTTTGTGAAATTCATCCCTCTTGGAAGAGGGGTTGAATTAAAGAAATGGGGGAGGCACGTCATAATGAAAAAGTACCTTGTGAAGGTCATGGTTTGTAGGGAAAGAAGTGCTTCATGATTTGAGAGCACAGAAGGTGAAAGGTCAGATGATCCATTCTTTGGGGCTTGAGGAGAGCCATGTACTTATATGCAAGAGGCACCACGAAGAAAATCTCGCTCAGAGTGAAGACAGAGCTTTCTCCATGGTGGGTCGCAAATTTCAAATTGGCTCACAGAGTATCCCACCTTCTTTCTTCATGGCGGGATCATGAATGTCAAATTCATTTGCAGAGTAGACCACCTCCTTACTCCTCTACAAGGTCGCGAACTTCAAATGGGGTTGCGGCGTGTCCCACCTCTTTGCTTCACATTGGGCTCAAGAATGTCAAATTCATTCACGGAGCATCCCGCCACCATACCCCACAGCAGGCACAGGGCCATGGGGCTTCACAAAAGGTCTTCGCGAGGTAGACCCGGAGACTTCCCCCTTTTTATTCTTCTTCCCAACTTTTGGCGCCAATAGATACATAAAATTATTGAGAAATAGTTTTTATAAAAGATGAATTTATTTCCCTATTCTGTCATTAATCATATTCCTTCCATGTCCAAGATTTAAAAAAAATCATGTTTTTTAAAATTATAAAATATTTTATTAAATAGAAGTTTACCCATGATTGGGTTTTTATATTTTTTAAACGAAATCATTCAATATTTTTTCAAAAAAGGATTGTTTGTATTTTACCATAAATGTAAATAAATATTTGTTTTAATTCCTATGATTGGAATGAAATTTCCCGCTTTTATGACCACTCTTTTTTATAATGATTCTATAATTTTTTTAGATGCTATTTTCAAATAAATTTATTTTCCAAATATTTATTGAAATTTATTTTAAAAAATTTAATTATCAAATTTCAATGGTTATTATACAAAAGAATGTTTTAAAAATATATTAATGGTATTTTTATTCATCAACATGAAAACACCTTATTCTACTTATAATAAAATCTGATTATATTGTTATAATACCATTATTGTTATTTCTTCAGATGGATTACGTAACTCTCTGACTTGGGTTCCATATTTCATTTCCACAAGATGGTTCACCATGTGAGATACGAGACACATCCTCGTATGACAGAGGCCACTGACATGTAGTGAGGGTATAATATTTATCATGGGGAGAGTATAATCTCTTTATCAAATTAGATAATTAAGGGAAATAAATAAACAATATCCTAATGAGAATAAAAAATAAAAAAATATCATAAAATAAAAATAATTAATAGCCTCAAATAATAATCCCAAAACAACAATACAACATCCAAAACTAAAATAGTAGATATTCCTTACCTTATGTCTGTCGAGTGTCAAATGAAAACCCCAAAATAAAGTCACTAAAAAATCCCAAGAGGGTATTAGAAACATTTCTATATCCCTCATCCATGATCCACCTCAACTTATCCATTGAACATTGGGATCTTGACCATATCAAATCTTATAAACAATAAGTCTTTTCGAGTACCAATCAAGCATCCTGAGTAGGGTCTCAACACATCTTAGTAAGCCCCCACTAATGGTGCCTAAAATAATATACAGTCTATATCAATATATGTTTTTCTTCATAGAATAATGTAAAATAAAATAAATAATTATTACATTTCGTTGTTCATTAATTACCCCCATAAATTAACCAAGTTCACAATTACACATGGACCATCAATACCTACTTCATCCCATGTCGGAGTCTGAACTATGTCAACTATGTAAAATAACAAATTCATTATAACACTCTATTTTATCAATCATTTAATTTCAATTTATATCAATACTACATGTACCCCAAATCGAATGCCAACATGTTGGGCCTATAATGCCTTTTCTTACAACCTATGGGTATTTGAAGTATTAGACCATGTCATGCAACTCATAGTGATCACATACAGGACATTGAATCATCAGCCAATATCCCAAATACATATATCAGTCAATAAAAAGGGGATTTTAAAGGATTGTTCCATGTACCAAACATGTAAATCATCCAATCACATTTGGGTTTTTAAAATAGTAGTCCATGTCGCACACTCGTATATCACATATTTCGCAATATCATATATTTCACTGTATCACATAAACCAAAATTTCATATACATCATGTTTAAGGATTATTTACCTCCTTATCAAACGTTCACATTAAAGTTAACCATTTAAATTAATTAAAAAAAATGGTTCATCACATTAATTGACCTTGAATAATATGAAAATTCACTATTAAACCATTTATTAACATTAAGTTATACACTCCACTAACCATTTCATTTTAATTTCACAATACCTTAATTCCCATTAATCAATCAATTAAACATCCAATTAACCAAACAATTCCACAATTACATTTACTAAATTCAATTTATCATTTTCAACCCATTTCAATATCACAAGGAAATTCAACAAATCAATTCAATTTAGAATGCAATTTCCTAACAAGGAAATTTCAATTTATCAATTGTATACACACAGAGATAATTCAAAACTATAGGAATTAAAATTTAGACCAAGAAACTAAATATTTTTGATGAATGATCTCCTCAATAGAACCTCTAATTGATGTTAAATAGTCGGATTGGAAATAATAGAAGGGATATAAGTCTGAAAACTTGAATAAATAGTGACCCAAAAATATAAAATTGTCAAAAGGTTCCACTACTTTATTAGAATAAGGGGGAATGGAAAGAAATAAAAATAAAAAAATGGTAAAAATGAATTATCAAATTTCAATGGCTATTTTCAAATAAATTTATTTTCCAAATATTTATTGAAATTTATTTTTAAAATTTTAATTATCAAATTTCAATGGTTATTATACAAAAGAATGTTTTAAAAATATATTAATGGTATTTTTATTCATCAACATGAAAACACCTTATTCTACTTATAATACAATCTGAATATATTGTTATAATACGATTATTGTTATTTCATCAGATGGATTACGTAACTCTCTGACTTGGGTTCCATATTTCATTTCCACAAGATGGTTCACCATGTGACATACGAGACACATCCTCGTATGACAGAGGCCATTGACATGTAGCGAGGGTATAATATTTATCATGGGGAGAGTATAATCTCTTTATCAAATAAGATAATTAAGGGAAATAAATAAACAATAGCCTAATGAGAATAAAAAATAAAAAAATATCATAAAATAAAAATAATTAATAGCCTCAAATGAACCACGCAACATGTTTTGATTTTCTTCTTATGGAATTACATTGTGTAATTCCATTAATTGTTGTATAATTTTGTTTAATGTTTTGAATTGAAAACCTATCTTCTTAGGTGATTTAATTCCTATTAAAAATGTACACATCAAGTAACTCAATTACACGGTGTGTAAATTATCTTAAGAGTCTGTTTCAGTGAAAAAGATTACTTTAATATTCAGAAAAACCTCCAAATCCTCAAAAATCAAATGAAAATATTTCCTACCCAGTACAAAGATAAATATTTAAAGGGGAAGTACCAGTAAGAGAATGTGATCTGATAATATCTCAAGATTATAATATCTCATCCTTGAGAAAAACACCCATACATCTCTATGTTTTTGAGGTAAAAAGGTCAGGAAATTGAGCCCGATATATGATTCTACCTCCCATGATATATCCTGAACAATACCACGATTACAAAACAATAAAAATATCATGACTGTTATTCCAAACAACACTTTCTCAATACGATCCATAACATGTATCAGATGCTCCTTAGAGGATGTATCAGTTTCAAATTAAACATCACCAACATCGATAACAAAATAAGGTTTAGGGTGACACCATCAATGTTTTGACACAAGGTAAAAATCATGATTAACATTGTTCCTATGTGTAAGTGTCAATCCATACACCACCGATCTGATTCCCCCTACAATCATAAAAGGTCCAACAAACCTTGTTGCCAAACATCCCTACCATTAAATCATGTGGTGACTCAATCATGGTGACACCCAATAGAACAAATAAACACCCACTGTAAACTCAAGGGATTTTTGACATCAATCAACATATGACTTCATCCTACTCTGATCCATATCCATATGATTTGGAATATGCTGACCCTTCTCTAAAATCTCATGTATGATATTCTATCCCAAAAACCCTAACTCATCTTCCTCCATCCCACATAGAGGTAATATGAATGTCCTACCATAAAGAGCTTCATATAGTGCCGTTTAAATAGTCTTCTGATAATTATTGTTAAAGGTGTACGCAATAAATTCCATGTTCTTCTATCAAGACCCACCAAAGATGAGAATGAACACCCATAGCATATCCTCCAAAACCTATATTATGATATGACTACACATCTATCTGTTGGTTGAAATCCAAACATAGTGTTCCCTGCATACCAAGTTACTTCTCCAAAATTTTATAGAAGAAAAAAAGAAAAAAATGATACATAGTGTGAGACTATACTATATAGAACCCCATCAAGATGGAAAATCTCCAAAATGTACTTGTGTCTCATTTGGCCCACAATGAAAATATACCATAAAAGTAAGAAATTTGATGCATTAATTAATCAATCCACAACCTCATAAATAGAGCCATTATTTTTAGGTGTCCAAGGGGGAATTTTTAGAATAACCATGGTAACATTTTCCCAGATACATTCTAGAATGGTAAATAGATATAGTAAACCACCAAGTCATTGCCACTCAACCTTCACCCGTTAATTGGTGTATCACTCTTTCACAAACATATAAATATCATTTCTCATGGAGGATTACAAATATTGTCGACATAAGTCACATAACAATTTCTTTAATCCTAGATGTACTGCCCACATTAGGGAATGAAACTCACAGATAATATCCTCTCACACACATTTAGTAACAACACCACGATTCCTAACATAGATGATCTCATCATCATCTACAGTCCAATCAGAAGGTAACTCCCCACCTTTAATGATTTCCCTTAATTTCAAACACTCCAGATCCTTATATTTCTTTTCCCTGATCCTGTTCAAAAGTGTGGACTCAAATAATACTGATATGAGGTTCATCTACACTTGGAACTCTCAAAAAAATATATATATATATCTCATCCAATTAATTCATAATAATTTACTCAGAACTATACTCCAGAAGTACTTGAGACAATGTTTTTCTTCTCAAATAATTTGTAACACTTTTTCTATTACGAATTATATATTCCAGCTCAACATAAAATGAATGCCTATACTCAACCCATACCCGATTAATTAAATTATACACTCATTTAGAAATATATTTTTATTATATTTTTTATTTTTATACATAATAAACATTTTTCCCAACAGATAAAGCTTCCAACAATTCAAATCATAAACACTTACAGCTAAATCAAGATCATGTGTAGTGTAATTCCATTAATGTTGCCTCAAATTATATGACCCATATGCCATAACATGATCTACATGCATCAAAATTGCTCCAAGAACGATACTATATACATCAATAAACATATTATACTCCTCACTTGGATAACATAGGATCAAGATTAGAGAAATTTTCAACCACTTATTCAATTCATGGAATTCATTCTCACATGTTACATACATTTCAAAACATAAATCCCTTCTCGGCCAATCCTCAAATAGGTGTTTATAAATGTCAACGTTCGTGGATAAATCTCCAATAATAACCCACTAATGCAAAAAATATAAACATATAAAAAAATCATTGGGTTGCTCTGAAGAAAAAGTTACCCACACCTTCTCTGAGTCAACTGAAACACCTACCTATGATATGATGTGACCCACGAAATTTACCTCATTGATCCAGAATTCTCACGTAGATAGTAGGGAATATATATTATTCTCTCTCAACATATATAGGATAATGTGATAATGGTGGACATGATAATCATGATTCTAGACTTCATAAATATTTCTTCCACCAAAACCACCACATACTGATCCAGTAATGGGTGGAATATTCATTTTATCTGGTCCCTAAACATCGAAAGAGAGTTCTCCATCCCAAACGACATCACAATGAAGTCAAAAAGGTCCTACATGGTTATAAAATTATTTAATGGTATATCAGGAGGTCACATTGTCAACAGCTGATACCCTAATCTCATGTTTATCGTTGAGAAAACTCAATATCATCTAATATTTTTAATTATATTGTCGATATATAGAAAATGATACCATTTTTTCATTGACATTTGGCTCAATATATTGTAATCAATACAATAGTTGAATCTTCCATTTACCTTATTTTAAAAAAATATAGAACCCCAAGGCGATGTACATGGATTGATAAACCCATTATCCGTTAAATATTATAGTTTAATATTAGAATCCTGAAGATCTATTAGAATCATTCTATATAGATTAATAGAAACTGGCTCAACCTTATAAAATAGAAGATTAACTGTAATCACATAATCTCCTTCCAACAATGGAATAAAGAGCTGAAAATCTGTAAAGAGTCATGCATAGTCCATCACGAATATACCACCATGGTTTGTCCTCATAAACACTACCGACCTCTCTTACCTAAGCCTCTTAGGGTAAAAGTGATCAAAGAACATCTCTTAAATGTCCGTCAAAACCATATTATTTAGTTATCCATCCTATGTCTATATGTCCCATTAATGATTCGCTTAACCTCATAACTTTTAAGCATCCAAATTAACTCTCTTCTATAAAGGAGTCTCTAAGTGGTCAAGAATCTTATGGATAGAGTCAATCCAAAACTCATCTACCTAAAGTCCACCCTCTCAGGTGAAATTTGGAGGGTTATGCAGTTGTAACACCTGTGTGAGGTATGGTATACTTTTCAAAACCCACCCTAGATGTCGGTCCATAAAATGAATAAACTGAGAAAATTTCTCAATAAACTTCAATCTACATTCTTCACATACAACTATTGGATCATGAGGTTGAACTGCTAGAGGAAGATTTCTAGTCATGTCCTCCTACCATCATATCAATAAGATTCATCCAAAATTCATAACTATACCATTTTAAATACATGTCTTATTACCCAAAACAAAACATTAAAATATTTATGTAATATAGATTCACATAAATCCATACAATGGAATCCACCATATTCTTCCACACGGTCAACACCGATGAACTATCAGCACCCTCAGTCATCCCTCATGAAGGCCATGGACCACATAAGGTAGAACACATCTAAATTCTAGATTCCCATTATACACCCATTTATCCTTTTCTAATTATCAGGTTTTTATCATTTATAGTTTTTCATTTTCAAATCTGGAACCTTTTTTATTTAAATACACAAGCAAGAAAAAGCATTCTTAATTAAACAAATCTCTCAAAACCCATATTCCCATGCATCCATCAAATGATGCATCTCATAATAATTCCTATATTTTATAGAATGATGCAGTTATACTAAACACGCATCCCATTCCAGGCCATGAGGAAAATATAATAAAAATAAAAACATCACAAAACAAGTGCATCACCCAAGGTGAAATCACATCCAAGTATTAGATAAAACATCAATAATAAAAATCCCACCATGGGTAATTGGTTTTACCCTATAGATTGGTTAACTAATCCCATGTATGATCTCTTGACCAAGGATTAACTTATCCAATTTTCTTTTATACCATTCTAAATATTAATAAAAAATAAAAGAAAAGAAAAACCCTTTTGATATAAAATTATAATATCCCGACCAGGGTTCCATATGTCATTTTCTCAAGTTGGTTCACAATGTGACCTCAGGCATGCCTCCACATATGATAAAGGCTAACGACTATAAGTTATGGCCAAATATTAATCGTTGGGAGACTATACCCTCATTGTGAAATAAATAAAATAGTGTAATTATATAAAACATATCCAAATGAGAATAAAAAATTACTTGATATCATACCATAACATTGAATACATGAATCACATGATTATAATAAATTAAAAAAATATCCCAAACTAAAAAGTAGTTACATCCTGCTATATGTGTGTCAATTGTCAAATGAAAACCCCCAAATAAAGACACTAAAAACCTCCAACAATGTCCCAACACCATGTCTAGAACCCTCATCCATAGTCCACCCCAACACAATCATCTAGTATAGGGTTATTTCCCTTATCCTATCATACAAACATAAAGTTTATTCGGGTACCAATCAGAAATCCTCATTAGGGCGTGAATATAAATCAATAGGCCCCCACCAAGAGCATCTAAACCAAATCCCAATTAATAATAGAATGTGTTGTATAATGAATAACTTACTATAAATACATATTTTTCACATTTCATTATTCATTAATTAACCACATAAATTACATGGGTTCATGATGACACGCAAACAATCAAAACCTGCTTTAGACCATGTCAGATCCTGAACCATATCACATAAGGAAAAAAATCATTATAACATGGGATTTTATAAAAAAAATTAATTTCAATTACAATCATGGATTCTTGGAACCATAGTACATATGGGCCTTTGAAGAATAATTCCATGTACCACACATGTATATTAGTCAATCACATATGGTATTTTGTATAATTAGTCTATGTCCTATACACAAATATTAGTCAATAACATGTGGGTATTTGAGGCATCATTCCATATCCAACACATGTATATCACATATATGACAATATCAGATATATCACAAAACCATATAAACCACAATTTTATATTCATAAAGGTAAATCATTTTTAACCATTTTTTAAACATTCTCATTAAATTGTTCCCTTTAAATTAGTTAAACAAACAAGTATCGTCACATTAATTCATATATAATAATATTAAAATTCACCATTAAACCATTAATCAAAAATTAATCATATGAATATTTATCCCTTTAAGGTTAATCTCATAATCCCTTAATTATCATTACTAAATCAATTAAACATCCCATTAATCAAACAATTCCGCAATTCCATTTACCAAATTCAATTTCACTAATTCAACCCATTTTTTAATCACATTGAAATTTAATTGATAAATTAAATTTAGAATAAAATTTCCTAATGTATAAATTACAATTTATCAATTCCATAAAAGAAAATATATTTCAATCCTATATGAAATTCCTTTTAGAAGACTTAACTCAAGATAGTTGATGAATTATCTCCAACAAAAACCCCTAATTGATGTTGAATGATCTGACCAGCAATAACATAAGAGTTCTAAAACCAAACCCTAGAATCAAGTTCAATCTCAAAATCCCCAAATGTAAAAAGGTTCTGCCACTTAAGTGGAAGTTGGTGAACAGAAGAATCCCAAAGAAAGAAAGTTTTAAGAGGAATCATAAATCAATCTGTGATGAATATAGATGAATAAATCTCTCTAAAACCACTAGGAGTCACCATATGTTTGAGAGAGGGATGGCTACAAGAAGGAATGAATCCAAAATGAACCCCATGATATCAGTTAGTTTTATTCTAAATGAATTACGTGATGTGAAATTCAATTACACATTCAGTAATTATTTTTAATGTGTCACACTAAAAAAAAATCCACCCCGTGTGATATTTTCCTCATAAAAAATTGACATGATGTGTAACCCATTTACATGGTGTGTGTTTTCTGTAGGCTACTTTTCATCTCAAAATTTTACTTTACAGATCGAAAAAAAATCCAATGACTCCAATACCAAATCAACCTCCTTCATACCCAAGAACAAATAGAAAATTTATAATGGAATGTACCATTAAAAGAATTAGATATTACTGTTTATGATTAGTTTTATTATGGATATACAAGTTTTATACCATTAATACTATTCTAGATGGTTTATGATTTTTTTTTATATTATTGGAGTAGTTGTTAACATTTCACATGCTTTTTTTTCAATAAAAATTTTTATAATTATTATGGATCATCCATTTTATAGGATGAATTCATTGGAATTATAAATTGATAGGCAGGCCCCACAATATCCCCTCAATGCATCGGTAGATTTAATGAGAGAAGCTATCTTGATTTTTTAGATGAGTCATTACCCATTTATGTAATATTCATTCGCATAAGGCCTTGATGGTATGGTAATGAAGTCCATAATTATAAATTCCCTCATTATGATATTTTCTATTGTTGTTCCATGGGATTATTTGATTAGTTTGAATATCCATGATTATGTTTCAAGTTAATGTGATTGTTTATATAGATATATTTGATCATCATTTATTCCTTTCAAATTTTTCCCAAGGAACTAATTGAATGGAATGGGTTTTAGTTATTTATATTTATATATTGATTATACTTATTTATTCATGATAGCTTCCCCTATAAGATAGCCCTTATTGATCATTTTATCTCACCCCTTTCTTATTTTTCTTTTCCCAGAGTTCCAATATGTGTATTGTGATTGATATAAAGGTTAATTATAGAGGATATAATGTTGTAGTTGATGGAAATACAATTCCTTATATTATGTTTTTAATTGTAATGTGATATTCAAGAATGTATTGAGTTTACCAAGTCTTCTGAATTATTTAGTCCATTGGGTTGAAATTTATTCTATATTATACCAATATAATAATGTTCCCACTAACTCCGAGCTTCTACGGTCATGGTCTTTACACTTACTATTGAAAATGAATTTATTTAAATTTAAAATATAAGAACATTTACATGAGTTCCACTCTCATCACTTATAAAAGGAACAATCCTATCGTCACTTACCCACACACATTGTGAAACTTATCTCAAAAAATATCAACCTAAAAAGATTCAGAACACATTTACCCATTACCTAAATGATATGATCTCATAAAAATACCAACCTATGTTTTCTTGAGGAGAGATCAAAAGGAGAATTCCCAAGGTAGAGGTAATCGTCTTAACCGAGTTCATTAAAGTTTTTTTCTTCTTCCACATCTTCTAAATACTATACAAAAATATTAAAATAATAATATAATTATCATTATTTTACCAATAGATTATTATTTGTATGGAATTACCATCATCTACCACCTTTCCATCCATTCGAAAATGAAAACATTACTCGTACGTTTGTACGAAATACCTTCTCCATGAACAATAAATTTAATATTTTTCTCTCATACTTACAAGAAAAATTAAAAAAAAATTATTTTTAATGAAACAATAATATATTTATGACATAATAATTATTATTGTTAGGTAAAAAATTTGATACCTTCCATCTCCACATTAATTAGAAACTAAAAATCTTGGCCGTGTGGACATACGAATTACCTCCAACATGAATGATATATTTAATTTTTAATCACCTATTAACATGGATGGTTATAAAAACGTATTAAACATATAAATATTATATTCGTAAATTGATTATTTTTATACAACTATAATATATAAATTATATTAGTAATATTAATAATAAATAGACATCATATAAATTAACCACCTAAAATAAGCATACAATGACACATAATAATTGATTACTTTTTACCATTATCATTAAATTATATTTTTAAAAAATGGTAATTAGAAATTATTTTTGACATTAATAATATATATTTTATGCATGCATGTCGTGTGGCATGGAAAAAGTAATTTAATTTTCCTAGTGCAGCATAGAGGCTAACCAGGGTCATCTCTTTTGTAGAGATTTTCCAATTGATCACACACTTAATCTAATTTAACTAAGCTACTTATATTTTTGGTTTTTACTATTTAATATCTGAATTAAATGAAATTTAATTTAAATGAAAGATAAAACTAACATGAAACGAGAAAATGAAATTAATTGACAAAGAACATGGAATTTATTGGTTGGTTTGTGGGTTCCATCATTCTCCTTATTCATATTTAAATTTAGTATAATAATTAAATTATGATATCCCATTCATGAATTACTATTATTTTATTTATTTGTGTGAAATATTAAATGAATTTTGAAGTCTTAACTTAACCTCCTCCTATAATCAATGTTGATGGCACACCTTGATTGAGAGTGTGACATCTTCCAAGACCCGGCTCCATCTTATGCCATTGGTACCACTGAGTGGCTCAATTCCATCATATGAAGATCTTGTATCCAATAGGAGGGTGGGAAAATAATTAAAAAATATATAAATGAGTTTGAGATCAGTGTCATGGTGGACGATCACCACACTTGTGTACGTCACAGTTGCTCATCACAATGTCAATAAAACATAGGATTTTAAGCACAGAATAATTTAAATTTACACATACCTCCTCCAAGACTAGTCTGGGGTTAAGCCCTCATTTTTTATGGTAAGAGGTCATGGTAGAGAATATGAGAAAAAAATACGAAAAGAATGATAAAAGATGAAGAAGAAAATAGGGTGGATGGTTGGACATAGAAGTAAAAACAATGCATTATTTTATTAGAAATATAAATTACAATTCAATCCTAAGAAAATAAAGAAAATAAATAAATTAAAAATAAATGGGGATGATTTTTGACTTTCCCCCTCAGTGGATATCTCTTCCTTGGTTCCTTGAAGGAATGGGATGGAGAATGAGATGATTTTAGAGGTGGGATCTCCCCACCTTCTGTAAGAAGATTCTATTCTCCAAAATATGACATGTTTTTTCCACATTAATGGATGATTAAGGAATTTCATTTTTCATAATAGTTTTTCAAAAATTCTTGTGCGTTCACCCTCGAAATTCATCTTTAATTGATGTACAAGTAGGGCATTATGTATTTTTTATTGACAATGGCTTTTTCTGTCCGAAATATCCAGAAGCTTCCTCCAAATGTATAATGTCCAATGTCACCCTTAATGACATCCAAAATTCATAAAATTAGTTGTTCATGATACCCTATGTGTACGAGTTCCATTCTAGGTGTAATCACCACAATTGAATGTGTTTAGGCAGATATAGACATCTGTTAAAATGGTGGGGTCCACACTGTCCGCCTGAAAACGTTTGGAATGTCATTGATTTTTAAGGACTTTATATATTTGAATAAGACTTTCCTATTGAATAAAATGTTTCATTAAATAAATAAGGGATTTAAAGAAAAAACGAATCACACAATTTTGAGTCAAAATGTAAATGTTATGACCCAAATAACCCTATGAAAAAAATATTTCAAACTTCCAGATTTAACTGCTTTATGTATTTAAGCTAAAATTACCACTAAAAATGAAAAAAGTGACAATTACCTATACAGTAACACTATGGTGGGATTATAAACAAAGATTTATGGTATAAAATAAATGAACATGTGATCTTCATCACTCCACCACAGTTAAACATTGCACTCATGGGAAATAATCTTACATCCAAATCCAAATCCACACAATAATAAAAAATGAGAAAATATCATTGATCTAACCCAAATTAGATGTCCATCATGTATCATCAATGAAAGAAAATTCTATCTTATTTTAATTTCAATCAATAAATTTTTTTCAAACTCATAAATCAATCCATGGCCCAATCAAAACCTTCCTAACATTGAATTTTACGTCACTCTTCACCCAAGAGAAATTGAATCTAGAGTTATGCTCATACTTAAAAATCTGATGTATCACCATAGGTCTGTGAAGATTCTGTTTTACCAACAGTGTGAAAAATGAAAATGAATTAAATAAAGAGGGATTTAATTAATGGTTCAAATTATTATGTGTCTTATGGTTGGTGGTAAAATTATTGAAGAAAATATTCAAGCCAAAAAGAGGATGTTGGACTCTTAAGTACAGTGCATGATTAATTTATATGAAAACACAGGGAATTACTCTCTCAATCCCTCTTGAAAATATAAAAAACAACATAACCACCTATTATGACATTGTAAATGATCCAAGACGTTATTACAAATAATGATATCATCTATGTTATCCCACTTTTTTAAGCTTTAGAAAGGCACAACTTTTTTTTTATCGAGGATGATCTGAAAATTGAATACAATAAATGAAAGACAATTCGTGCCATTGATTTTTAAGAGTAACTAGAGTCATAAATAATACACAATGATGAATTCAATATCGTGAACATTTTTTCTTTTTTTTTTATCGAGAAATGGATGAAACAAAAAAATCACAACGAAATAAAGACACATGCCAAATTCTCTTATTATCCACTGCCCAAAGTATTCACACACACCTCACACCACCTATAAATTATTCAAATCCCATTTAATGCACACTTAAGGCCATTCCCCCACACTAAACCATGAAATATCCATGTAAAAATACTAAAAGAGCATGTAGGTAAGGAAAAATAAGCTTGTAATATGGCTTAATAATATAAGGAAACTCATGGAATCTAAGAGATTACGAAGGATAAATTTAAAGGTGTGTCTCAAGATAAAATTTTTATAGACAAAAAGATACCTCAATCATTTCAAATACATTCCATGAAATCCAGAGCATCAAATGTGAATATTCACAAATTATAGTTCTCACAAAAAATTCATGTTTCCCTAAAAAAAGTGTGGGTCGTAGGAAGAATATGTAAATGTGGTTTAGAATACCTCACAGGATTGGAAAAAAATTTGCAGTCAGTGTTTCATGGTAACAGATTTAAAAAATTAGTTAAATTCCGTAAAATACATGAAAATAAATTTCAAGGAAAAGGATTTTTCATCAACAATAATTTAAAATCCATTATTTCAAAAATCAATTATACTCATTAAAAATCAATTGATATGTGAAATGTGATTAGAATATTCACTAATGCTCAAAAATCCTAAAAAATGATAAACAATAATGAAGAGAACACAAGAAAAACTAAGAATGTTAACACTCCCCCACACATAAATTTTACAACCCATTTTTAATTCAAAAAAATATAAATATAAAGGTAGAAAAACCAAGGGAAGGAAATATACGACCAGATATTATTTTTGAAGTGGATTCCTTGATCTAATATCCTAGAAGCTATCACTTTATGAATACAAGAATGAAATTAAAATACATTAGAAAAATAAATAATAATAAATAGAAATGGAATAGAAAATCTATAATTCTATTTTTAGACCCTCAATCGGGTGATAGGTATTTACTGCCCCTAGTTAGGCGGTTTCAGTGGATTATCCCCAATCAAAAGGTGGGTGTGGTTTCTTTGAGATGAACCACCACATGTGGCTTATACCAATGTCAACAAGTAAACACTAAAAGTATAGAAACACAAAGAAGGAAGAAAAGTCATAACCCCTAAGAAATAATATATAGAGAAATTATGGTCCAGTGTGGATGGGAATAATAGATAAGGGTGCTCCCTGTTAACTTCAATGGTTTCCTCCTCAATATGTATAAAAATTTTTATTGAGGAGGTTTTTGCCACACCATATTCTCCAGATCTTCTTCATTAATATCCATCACTTGGGTAGTCTTTTATTTAACATCCATGGTATTCTCCATTTGTTATATATTGAAAATTTCCGAGAAAGAGAATTCATAAAACAATTCAGCTTGGATTAGATTTAAACATGTGGAATTAAAAATGAAATCTTCCCATTAAAGTAAGATAGTTTGGTAATTGATCTCTTCAGGTAGGACCATTGGCAACTCAATCTCAGCTGGTGAATCTTCTTAATCTTCTTCCAATTCATGAGAGAGGTATAGCGGTTCTGATTGTTCAAAACTAGGATGATGAGATCAACTTTGAAGTTATAATTAATAAATCTATTCCATCCTTTTTTTAAAATCATGATATCCCATTAGTGTATCAGCTGGAATGTGTACATCCAGGATCTCCTAGAAAAATGGTTGAGTGTTGGATTATGTGATTATTTTATTTATAATATATTTCCCACTATCCTCAGGTTATTTAAAAAATGATTGGTGAAATATCTTCTACCACTCATTCTGGTTCTGGTTCCGGATTAGGTTTGGGTTCCTCTTGGGATGCCCGTAAATATTCATAAATCCATTATATTTGGATCATTTGGTTTTTATCTTTATCACTAATCCAATCAAACTGAGAATCATGTTCATTGTAAACATTTTCTTGCACTTGAGATTCGTTAGTCCATGCATAATAATCACAGTTTGAATACATCATGAGAAAATAATTTTTTAATTTATAATTTTTTTAAATAAAAATATATCTTGAATGTAAAAATAGAGAAATATAAGTAAACTAATTATTAGATCCCTAGAAACTGTGCCAGTTTTGACACATGCCTGTCATTGGGCCTTGCAAATGTAATTTAATTTTCTTAGTGTAGCATAGAGGTTGACCATGGTTGTCTCTCCTAAGGATCCTTTCCAGTCATTCACTCACATAATCCTATTTAACTAAACTACTTATTTTTTTTAATTTAATCAAGTAATTAAATTTAATTTAATTTAAATAAAAGATAAAACTAACATGAAAGGACAAAATGTAATTAATTGTAAAAGAACATGGCTTTTATGGGTTGGTTGGACGGTTCCATCATTCTCCTTGTTGGTATTTAAATTATGTTTAATAATTAAATTATGAGACCTCATTCATGAATTGAAATTATTTAATTTACAGGTGTTAAATATTTAATGCATTAACCATTATTAACACAACCTCCTCTTATAACAATGGTTGATGGAACTCCTCGATCGAGAGTGTGACATGATCCAAGACCTGAGTCCATAGTATGCGATTTCAACCACTGAATAGATCAACTCTATCATATGAAGAGCTTGTATCCAATATAATGGATTGAAAATATTTACTAAATGGATAGAAATGAGTTTGAGATCAGTTTCATGGTGGAAAATCGCCACACTTGTGTACATCACTCTTGCTCATCACAAACATAATAAATCATTGCAATTTAAGCACAGAATAATTGAAATTATCACATACCTCCAATGGGCCAAGTCTCGGGTTTACCCCTAATTTTTTAGTGTAAGAGATCATGGTTGATAATATGAGAAGAATAGAATACGAAAAGAAGGAGAGAAGATGGAGAAGAAAACACGGTTGATGGGTGGACACCGAAATAAAAACATAGCATTAATTTATTGGATATCTAAATTACAATAGAAAACTAATTAAAATAAAGAAAATAAAAAAATTAAAATTAAAGGGGAAAGATTTTTTTTCATCCTCCCTTGGTGGATATCTTCTCTTTAGTTCCTTGAAGGAATGAGATGGAAAATGATATTATTTGAGAGGTGGGTGCTCTCCTCCTTTTATAGGTAGATTCTGTCCTGCAAAGGATAACACGTTTTCCCCCATTAATGGAAGATTAAGGCATTCCATTTTTCATAATTTTTTTTCAAAAAACTCTTTTGTTTTCACCCTCCAAATTTCAACTTTATTGGATGCACAAATAGGGTGGTATGGATTTTTTATTGACAATGACGTTTTCTGTTTGAATTGTCCAAGAAGCTTCCTCCAAAGGTATAACATCTAATGTCACCCTAAATGACATCCAAAATTCATAACATTAATTTTGAAGGTGACCCTATGTGTACGAGTTTAATTACTAGTAGAATCACCATTATATAAGGTGTTTATGCTGAGATAGACTTCTATTATGGTGGCGGGGTCCACGCTATCCGCCCAAAAAAGTCTTCGACTTCTTTGGTTTTTTGAAGCCTTTATATGTTCGAATAAGCCTTTCCTCCTAAAGAAAAACTTATAGAAAATAAATTAGGGATTTCAAAAAAACAACTGATAACAAAATTTGTAGTCAAAATGTTAATGTTATGACTAAAATAACCCTTTGATAAAAATCTGTCAAAATTCTAGATTTAACCGCCTTTTGCATTTAAGCTCAAATTACCACTCATACCTAAAAACATGAAAATTCCATACATAATAACACTATATAGGGATAATAAACAATTATTTACAGTATAAAATAAATGAAAATGGGATCTTAATGAATATTTTAAATCATTCTGATATTGTGAAATTGATATTATCATTATGAAATAACATGTTCTTACTAATTCAATCATTATAAAACCAACTTGTTAGGCTCAGTTTTACCAACTACATGAATTATGTTATAATGTTTTTTTGGTGAATGATTAAGACAAATTAAATACTAACAATATCATATAATAATATTAAATTTATATTTTTTAAAATAAATTTGTGGTAATATTAAAATTATGTTTCCCCTTAAATTCAAATATTTTGTTAATTCAATAAAATCTGGAAAAAGGAATTTCTAAGATTTCCATCCTATTCGTCACCATAAGTTCCATGAAATATACATGGAAGACTATAATATTACCATGTAATTATGTAAAATCATTGTTAAAATTTTTATTGTGAAAAATACATAAGCATGGTGTAAGGATCAGAACCACAGAAGTGAAACATGCCCGGAAAATAGGATAATTTTTATAAAGACATTTATTCTTAAGAAATAATTATTTATAAATGGGTAATAATAAATTAAAATTGAATTGTATTAGATAATATAAAAATAAATATGCATCTAATATATAAATATATTAATGAAAAATTAATTATAAAGGAAGTTTGAATTCATTCTCCCAAGGGGATGTTTGAGGTAAGTGGATTCTCCACACAATTTCCTTTCATAAGGTTATACAAGACCTTCATTTACTATGTGATGATAATATTATGTGTTTTATGAAAACTAGTTGTTTCAAATTTTATTTACACATATTATGTAGATTCTAATTTGATTCACATAATCACTTCATTGATTTATTCTTACTTCCAAATTAAAATATCTGTAAGGATTTCTATTCTCAAATTTTCTTCCATGAGACATTTTTTGAATTATGAACCTATATTCATTTATATGGTGTATATATTACCAATTATAAATATTATATAAATATTTTATTTATATTAATTTTATTCATTCTCATGTTATTTATTTTAAGTGGATTTTTATATAAAAAATATTTATGGTTTAATTGAAAATCATTATTTTAAATGATATGAATTATTTTACCCTACTTGTTCCTTTTTCCATATCCTTATAATTTTTAAAGTTTCAAGAATTATCTTATTTAAATATCAAATTAATATTTATTTCTTTATCAATTATACATGAATTTTTAATTTTTTAAAAAATAAAACATTTCAATGGTTTATGTATTGGTTATTTTTTACTTTTTTTGTAAAGGTTTTAATTGTTTATAATGTTTTCTAATTGATAATATTTCCTTCATCCCAAAAAAATCTTATTTATCGTGATTAAATGGAAAATATCCTTAGTTTTTATAAGTTAAATTTCCCGATTGTTTAATGAATTTTTAGTTTTTAAATGTTACCAAATGAACATATATTTCTTCTTAAATTTTAAACCATATTTCAAATTATTTAATAAGGGGTTCTTCATCCATATTAACATAAATTATTATTTTTTAAGCTACACTAATACAATATCAATTTATACCATATATATTAATTCAATAAATGGAATATGATGATATTTTAAGGTTATTTTCATGAAACCGATTTCTTTTCACGGGTTAACTAATCTATGATGAAATAATAACTGTTTTAAATTTCTTGTGGTACTTGTATATATGTATATTGATGATTGTGATAATAAATCACCATCCAATGAATTATTTCGGCTTCTCTATCTCATGAGATAATTATGGTAATTTATTATGAATTATCTATCCACTATGAGAATCTAGGAGAGATATTTTCTCCACTATGTTATGGGAAACATGTTATGATGTGTGATCCATTATGATTATGATTTCATATTCTAATGTATGTTACACATTTGATTCCACATTCTTATGCCTATGTAATTATTTCATGTCTCATGATTATTGAATCACTTGAATCATGTAAAATGTTATTCATCATCTCTGTTCCATGAATTATGAATTATGAATTATTTTGTTTTGGATATGATATTCATATTTTATAAACAAACACATTGATTATATTCTCATTCCATTATTCTCATATTCTTATAATGTATGATATTTGTTATTTTTATCCCATGGTAACCATTATTGAGCATCAAAGCTCATTATTTTTCATGTTTCCACTTCCTCAGTTTATGAAGAAGATCGTTAAATATAATATGTAACAAGGTACTATATATGGATAATTTTATATGAGATATTGATGTTATAGTGTGAAAAAAGAAATTATTATTATCATATGATAAATTCTCACTAGATGAAAAAGATATGGTGTTTATTACAGAATGGGATTTTCCAAAATATATATTAATCTTAACCTAAAAGGTGTTTTATATGCAATTTAATCAATATGGGGTTTTGATGTTTTCATTTTTTGGGGTTAAATTTGGGAAACATCAGTTGATATCAATGGTAGTATGTAAATTATATTCTTTTGGAAATAGATTTTTGTGTATGGGTTTGACGGTCCTCAATTGGCATAAGATTTGGGTTTAGATAAATTTTGAGGATAATATGTTACAAGATAAGGATAAATTAATAGTTGTGATTACCATCAAGGGTTAATATACTAATGGTTGATCATATGTTTAGAGGCATAAATAAAAATTTTATGGTTTTATGTAATTATATTTTAAGGTTATTAAATATATTTTGGGATATATTAATTTGTTATATATTAATAAGGTTAAATAACTATTTGGATTGATATGATATTTTATGTTAGGGAAACTATTGTTTAATTGGATAAAGGGATAAATTATTTGGTGAATATAAGATTTTATAACATTGTGAATTTTAAATTTTTTTATCAAAAAGATGATTTGTGTTATTTTGGGAAAAAATTGGTATATTTTCCGGAACATATCAATACTTCATGTAAACATTTGTAGGTGACTTTATAAATGTTTAATATTGTTTGAAGATAAATATTAATTTTTTTTAAATAATATGTGACAAAATAATTCACATTTTTAGGTTTTGAATATTTCTAGGAATATGATGAGGATTTTTTTTATTTTTTTTACAATGATTTACATTTTAATTTGGATGTTATTGTTAAGTATTTAGATGAAAATGTATTATTTCTTCATATAAGTGTTTACTTATATTGGGTATTGTATTAATGTATGTTATCTATTTATTATTAAATTTAGGATTAAATTATAATCCTTTAGTGGATATTGTGATCCATGAATAGTTGTTTTTAGTGATTTAGGCATAAAAATTCATCAGAGTTATTCATTATTTTGAATGTGAATGAATCATAGGTAAAAAATGATCGAAACATGAAACAAAATGATGAAAGTATGATTTTACAATATATAAAATTAATTATGTAATATTTTTATATTTTATATCTCTATGGTAAATTAATTATTATATCTAATGTAATTGTATTATAATTATATCATATCATATGTGGAAAATATCACTCAGCTATTAAGGTATGTTTTTCAAAACACATTCATAAGTGAATGTCTTATAATGGAACATACTTTATTATAGATACACTATTTTTATAAGTATTAAATTAGGAATTACATAGCATGATTAATTATATATTTGATGTTATAATTTATTGAAATCATTTTTCTACAAAAAAATTAAAATTATAAAGATATAATTTAATTAGGGAGGATAATGTAACACCCTTGGATTTTAGTATATTTATTCTTTAAGTGAATACATTGTTATGTATCCTATACAAAACAAAATACCAAACTAAAAGGAATTGAGATGTACACTATTATAATTAATTGTAAACATGAATTTATTATGAGTATATAATGTGAAACATCAATAAGAAACTTATAAAATGATTAAAACCACAAGTAAATAAAAAATTAATAAAACAATTTATTATAAAAATGTATATTTTAATTTCATACATTTTTTTATAGTTTTTTATGTGTTATAATAAAATTAATTGATTAATATTTAATGGTCAGAAGGTAGATAATTATTGTTATGTTAGTAAAACCATTTAATACCAAAAAATTATATTTTTAAAATAAAGGTTTTTAAGGTGTCTTGTATATTTGTATAAAAATAATACTAACCATTTTTTAAATTCTTGTTCTAATAAAAAAATTCAATGTGATTAAAACTCACTAGTAATTTTCATTAACTACGATTAATGATAGTTTATGTCTAAAAATCAAATTTTTATCTAATGTGATTTTTACATTTTATTTTTATATTAATTTAAATGATGAATTTATAAAATTTAAAATTTTAATTTGATAAAATAAAAATTAATTTTGAATGTATATTGTTAAAATAATGTTAGAGTGAATTTTTAATATTCCTTCGAAATGGTTTATTTTTGGGTGAATAGTGAAACATACTGTTTTTAAAAATATTGTCAATTAAAACCTATAATCATGATATATGAATGATTTAAAAATTTGATAGTTTTTATAGAACAAATATAAATTTTATAATTGAATTTAATCAATAAAAATCATTATATTGAATTTGTAAACCCATTTATAATTTTGTAGAACCTAATGGATATTTTATTCTAATAAAAGTTATATTTTTGATCCTTCCATTTAATTATGTAATTATAAAAATATCTTCATTTTTGGATTGGTTTTGATTCCATTAAAATAATAATTTTTAATAATAAATAATAAAACTAATGGAAAAAAATCTATAAATTTTTTTTTTGTAAATTCATTTTTATATTTATAAGTGATTTTTTTTAAAAAACTCATTTTCATTACATATTGCATAGCTATTTCAATATTATTATTAATACCTCTAAAAATTGAATATTATAATATGGGTTAAAATTCAGTAATTAACATATATAAAATATGAAATAAATTAAATTTTATTTATATTCATAAAAATGAGATACTATGGAAAAATTTCATTACCATGATAAAGGTTGAAATGGGATAGAAGTGGTTGAAATGAAATGATAAGGACACAAATCTCACAATAACATTTTATTAATTTTCTTATATAAGCTTATTTTTATTTAACTCATATTATATAATAAATTATGCTTATTTGGGGCCACTTTCCCTTAAAATTTAATTTATTTTATTTTTAATGTCATAAATACTAACAAGAGTGATTCTCCCCTCACTTATAAAAGGACACCTCATCTCCTTACTTCTCCACACACATTATGCACCTTATCATGAAAAATATCATCCCAAATCACTTCCTAACTATCATATATTTTACCTATAGGTTATGTTTTCACTAAAATGAAAAACCTAATAAGTAATAAGAAGATATCTAATTGAGGATACCCAAAGAAGAGGTAATCATCTTACCATAGTACTTTCAAATTTATTTCATCTCTTGTAAAGGGCCTGATGCTATCATGAGACTAGAATTTTGGGAATATAGGCTAATGATGACATTGTAGTGAACCATATTATTATAGAGTAGGATGAATCCAATCTGATTAAGGACTTGTTTTGTCTAGGAGTTGATGTGGAGGTGTGGGATGTCATTTATGGTGAACCAGGATCCCTCATACCATAGCCTATATCACATGTTTAGGCAGTTTGTATTGGATTCTGACCCACACATGATGATGCAATGCATGAAGTTGAAAAAGGATAATCAGTCAGATTCATATCATAAGTGGAATTACATTTTCAAATATCACGAATTATTGGGGGTTCGGAGAAGCCAACAAGAAATATGAGCCTAATATAGACCAGTATTCTTATTAATATAATAAAAAGATCTAATGGGTCAGATGAGGAAGAATCATAAAATGATCATAGGTCCCTGTGGATGGTTTTATAATATGGGACTCAAGAATTAGATGATTTAGGAATTCATATTCCTTTATTAGAGGAGAACACCATAGTTTGACCAATATTTCACTATATCTTATTATGATGACGAGATGACATTGGAATTCTACACAAACAGTGTAGAGGGAGCGCATCATAATGGGATTTATTATAAAAGGAAGAATAAGGGATGCAAGGGAACCAGTTATGTGAGGGGATGTATTGTGGTTTTGGGGAATAATACCAGTGGTCGAAATGATTGCTATTAGCTGCCTAAGATAATATAAACAAGTTATAAAATTAGGATATAGGTTATGGTCGGAGGAATAATGGACTAAGATCAGGAATGTAAGAAGACTTAATATATTTGATGTGGAAATCAAAATACCAAGAGTGGTGACCCTAAAGAACAAGATAATGGAGGTGGGGCAGGGAAAGTTGATGGGGAAAAATAAAAAAATGGAAAAAACAAGAGCTCAATATAGATTATAATGAATAATTGTGGGGATGATACATCTAGATTAAGGATTTAAAGGAGGAGGTGGATAGAGTCTTATAAATAGTACTATGAGTTGATGATAATTAGGATCAAAGGGAAGGAATAAAAAATGGAGAAATTTTTTGCACATAGATTCAATATAAGTAATATTATTTCATAGGAATACATCCAAGCTCTGGAAAAGATGACCAACCATTATGAAGACTTTTTCAAAGATGATATTGATATGAAGGTCCATGCATTCTAATGGGGGCTTTGTAGGGTAATAGATTCCTATATTTATATTCATGTTTTTAATTATTTTTTATTTCAAATAGTGTTAACTAACATATTTTATTAAATCAATTATGTTTCCCACTTTCCATCAAATGTTGTTTTGGATTTTTGTAATTTTTAGTCAGTTTTTTTAATAATTCAATTAACACCACAAAAAGGATTTTTTAATCATCCCATGTGAATCTTCATCATTTGTTCCTTGAAATATCCATGGAACTATAGAATAATATTAATATATATATATATATAATCATTACCTAAAATATTTATGTGATTAATCATTGAACAAGGTTCATGAACTAAAATAGTAGAATCAAAACATTCATGGGAAATGAGTTAGTGAACTCATACAAAAAAATCGTTAACAAAGAATTATTAGTAAATGAGTGGTAGAAAATTATATGTAAATGGTATATAGTAATATAAATATTAATATGGTTCTCATATAATTTAAAAACGTTAAAATTTTTAATACATGAGGATATATTGTGCTCAACAAAGGGGAAGTCCATGGTATGATCATTCATTACTCAACTTATTTAAATTTGGTGATATAACTTCTTCATTGACCATGTTATTCAAAAACTAGGTGTGTTATGAATACTGGTTATTTTATGCTTTTTTACACTATCTATAGGTTAATTTTAATATGTTTCACATAATAATTTCATTGGATTATTCTTACATCAAGGTAATGATCTTTGTAAGGGGTTATCTTCTTAAATATCATTCTTTGACACATGTTTCAATATATACACCAAAAATCATTTATATGGTGTATAAATTGAATCATTTATATATTATAACAATATAATCAATATTATCATGGTATTTAATGATTCTTATAAGTTTATTTCTTTCAAGGGGGTTTTCATTTTAAAAACCATAAGTGGTTTTCTTAAAATATATATTTTAAGAGTTTATATGTCTTCTACCCAGGTATTTCTCATCCATATCCACATTATTTTCATTATTCCATGAACATTATTATCCAAATTAAAATATTTTTTTTGAGGTTAATTTCAAATATCTCTGAATTTTTTCAATGATTTAAAAGTAATAAATTTTAACATTTTATATGTGGGTCTATTTTTTATTATGTTTGTAAATATGTAAAAAATGTTTTACGAAATCTCATCACATGACATTATTTTACCAGCATCATGAAAATTCCATGTTAAGAAGATTAATTTAAAAGTTTCCATGGGTTTCCACATAAAATTATATTCCTATTACTCTTTTATTTTTTAGATTTAAAATTTTCTTAAAGGAAATGAATAGTTATTCTTATTTATCAAATTACATTTTTATTTATTTTAAAAAATTATTTTTCATCCATTTAAATATAATTTAATAATTGATACATTATTCTTGGGATAAGATATAATGATACCTTCCCCTTTATTTCTCACTATTGATTGTGATGATATTTCAAATATGTTTTCATGTATACTATTTGTTTCCAATGATCAACATGAATTTATGAAATAATGATTGTTTCAGGTTCTAGTGAAACTCATATGTATGGATGTTAATTTTTGGGGCTTTATATCTCCCTATAACTCATTATATAAGGTTCTATATGATATGAGGGAATTATACGATATGATGACTGATGATTTCACTATTTTGGAAATCAATTAGTGATTCCTGCACCACAGTGTCATGAGAAATAGTTATTGAGTCCTTTTATATTTTGACTATGATTTCTTACTCATATGTATGTTACACATATTTATGCCACACACTTATTACTATTCTAAGATTTCATTTCTCAAGAGGACAAACTCACTTTAATCATGTCTAATTTTGTGCCAGAGCCTTATTCCATGACATTTGATTTTATGAATTATGTATTTTAGAGTTTGATTTTATTATATTATGCTTATATACCATGATTATATTCTCATTATCCAATGCTCATAATATGTTCACTTATGATATTTGATTGTTACCTCCCATGTTTACCCTTACTAAGTATTTTATATCACCCTATTCGATTTTTTCCATTTCTCTAGGTTATAAAGAAGTTTATTGAGTATAATATGTATAGATGGGTACCATGTGTACATATGTTTTTGGGATATATAGAATTCATATTAAAAAACAAGTAATAATTTCTATAATTGTAAAAAATTCCCTAGGATGATAATGATATATTTTTATGAGTTAAATGTTTTTTTAAATTATTTAGAACTGTAAACCTAAATTGTTCTGGGTATGTATGGGAATCAATGTAGTTTTTTGATGCAATAATTTTGGAGGGTTAAATTTGGTCCACTTTAATTGGTATGAATTTAATGACCTGAACATTTATATATTTAATTTTATTTTTGGATAAATAAAAGTCATTTTATGTAATATAATTATAGAAAACATAAGAACTTATTTGGTTATTTTTGAATGTTAAATCCTCTTGTATTTAAGAGACCATTATGAACCAAAAAAATTGATAATGTATAATTTTAACAATGATTGTCTGATTAGTATATATTCATGGTTATGATGAAGCCTAATTGATACATATGAAATAAGTGATGGCCTTGACTGGTAGGATCATACCCTATAAAGCCCATTTATCATTGATTAGAAAGGAGTTAAATTCCCTGGGATTTTCCCTTTATGAATCCCAAGATGATATTTAACAAAATAAATCATTATAAAAATTGTTTATAGGATAATTTTAGGCTCGTTGAGATCATGATATACACAATGTTCTTCATACCACCCCATGAAAATATCTAGATCACACACCATAAATTTAGGTCATTTGTTTGTGTAATGAAATTATATGTATCAAGACCCTAATAGCTTGTATAATATTATTTATGTTTTATTAAAATAATATATATATATATATCATTTTTAATATTACTTTTTAAATTATTAAATAATGTGTTTGAAAAAATTATATTATGATACCATGAACACCAAATTTTATGTTTGGGAAATGTATAGTTTTATTCACGAAAATATATTTTAATGAATTGATGAAATTTTAAATTAAATTATATTTCAATAATATATTATTACAAAATAATTTTTCATAAATATGAACGATTGTATAATTTCATGAAATCGTTAATAATATTTAAAAGGGTAAAAAATATTATAATTTAAAAAAAATAGTATTTTGAAATTAGTTTATTTTTTATATTAAAATTTGTGTCATCATAATTATATATTTATTTGGATGAAATAAATATTAATTTTGAAATCAAAACATAAAAATTACCTAGATGTTATTTTTTCATAATTTTTAATGATAGTTAATTTTTTGGGTCAAAATTAAATATGATATATATATACATTGTGTATTATGACATCATAATGACCAATAGGTGATTTAATATATTTCATACATGGTATATAAGACCAAATATAAAATTCATTTGGAAAATAACGTCTTATTGAGTTCATTTGATGAATTTATAAACCTTTTATGAATCCTCAAAAACCATTTTTATATATTATGGTTTTAAAATAAATTATTTAAGAACATTACTCACTTAAAAATAACCAAGGGTAATATTTTTGTGATTTTGATTCATAAAGGTTTAAATTTTTTTTAAAAACACCAATTTTAATGAAACAACGAGAGAAATTGTATGATGGTTTGTGGGTTTGAATACTTCATCATATAGAGTCAAAAACCAATATTTGGAAAATTATAAATAACTCCCCCCTTTTTTGGTATGTAAACACACACAAACTCTCATTTATATTCACTCAAAATCTATGAATCCTAAAAATACTCTTCCATTTCCTCCCTTTAGCCATGCCAATGTACTACAAGATCTTATGAAGATCCTCCTAAGATTTTAGAAACACCCTCTCAAGGTCATGGATCCTCTAATTCACTTATTTATTAAAGAATCATATTTTCCTATGCCCGTTTATTCCCCTATTTTTCATGTTTTAATAAGTTCTTAAACATTATTACTACTAAACATAAGAATTAAAAGTGATTATTGAACGATTTTATGCTCATTAATCCCCCATAAATCATTGAGTACCCCAGTATTGTTTCCAACTTTATCTTGTGATGTTTCTTACCAAACTTTTTTTTGTGATTACTCATCACCATCCCAACTTAATGGGATTCAAAAAATTGCATGTATCATTTATTTATTGAGGAAATAAATGTATGTATCCAAACCTCCATATTAATGGGGTTAAATGTTATTAAATATGATTCTATGTTGAATGATCTATATGGAACACTGATGCATGTACTAGATATAAAAGAGATAGGTGGGATTGGAATTATATATTTCTCCAATGAATTGGTAAATGTTTTAATCACATGATATTCCAGGTAAATTTAATGGGAGGTTATCACAAGAACACCATGTAATGTTGGCTTGGAAAATAGCCTTGACTTATGCTTATGATTCCATGTTTTATATTTCACCCACATTCGTATGTTTCCACTAAGATATCATCATATGAAATTATTTGATTTTTATGTTTGTGATTCTGACCAATTTTATGTCCTATTAAAATTCTTATCAAATTTTTTTTAATAATTTCAACATTTTATACCTTTTAATTCCATTATTTTGCATTATATCTCCCTAATTTCTAATGTATGTCCCTTCGATATCCAATGTAGTTTTAAAAGGGATGATGTTTTTTAGAATCTTAAGGACGTTTTCAATAATTTAATTGTATCAATGTATCATGTTGATATTATTTGTAATTAATCCTAAAATATAATAGCTTTCAAAATCATTTGGGACTGTTTTATGTCTACCTTTATGTAATAAAAAATGAAATAAGTTGTATTAAAGATATGGATTCTGATAGTTGGAATGATATAAAAATATTTTCATTTTTTGGATTAGTATTAGAAAACACTAGATAATTCCTTATAGATAATAATAAATATAGTAAAAACCATAAATTTTATTGAATTATAGATTAATTGGGTTCCATGAAAATACATCCCTAAATGGATAATTCGAGTAAATTTTCCTCTGTCATAGATGCACCTATGTGTAACATCTCTGTAAATAAGATATTTAAACATACTCAATCATAAAATGGTAGATGATGATAGGAATTATTGCATTCCTAGTTTGTAACTACCAGGGGATATGATTTAATAAATTCATAATCCCATTACATACAATTAGTAATGGAATAAAAACGCCCATTAAATTTTATATTAGGAAATATATAATGAATAAATTATATTTATTTCTAGAAATTAATATGTTAAGGAATATATTTCATTAATGAATTATCAATTTAATTTTTGTGGTTACTATTAATGATTTTTTTAGTTTAATAATTCTGATCATTAATATTATCTTTATTCATTTTAATGATAGGAAATAGGAGGAATCAAGTCAACAACCAGTGTGATGATAACCCAAATGAGATGAAAATCTTGATTAGAACAAGAATTGTGAACTTCATGAATAAAAATTCTCAACTAGATCAGGTTTTGAATCAAATCTTGAATCCAATTGAAACAACCAAATACCACTAAGAAATATAATGTTATAATAGATATCATTATTCAGTGATAGCCTCTTAAATTCAATGGAAATTCCTATCCCATAATTTTGGGACAATGGATGAACAAAATTGAAAACATATTCCCCATCCTTAAATGCTCTAAGACAATGATGATCATAATTGAGGTTTATATTATGAATGAAGAAGCCGATTAATAAACTATGTAAGTCAAAAATATGAATATTGACAAAGAGACAAAGTCCCTGTACGCTAGTGGTACATGCTCTTTCATGGAATCGAAAAGACTCCAGATCAAATCCGGCTAGGGTCAAATATTAAGGTAATCTAGTAGGGGCACTAGAGAAAACTCTAGTAGCGGCAGGACTATAGCATCAGAGACATTGTAGCGGGGGAGGGACTGTAGTATGTACTATAGCGGCTGTGATACTATAGCAATACTGTTCATCAAGGGGTCCTTTGGGCAGAAAAAATGGGCTTTCAAGCCTTGTATTCAGGCCACTTGGCCTTGGCTATAGGGACCCGCCATTAAACATTTCTTATTATTTAATTAAATGAATAATTCACATAGAGGATATTTTCAGGTTTAAAGTTTTAGAGAATTAGTATGTAACTATTACAACTCAAAAGATTACAAAGTAGAAATTTCTACTATCTTTCCATAAAATAAAAACTCTTAAAAAGAAACTAATCTAGTTCCATGTTTTAAATAGGATGATGTTTCCTTGTTCTCATCTTTGACCCAATTCCACATTAATTCCTGTGAAAAGCATTTCAAAAAAAACATTGGGTGAGAATAAAAATCTCAGTTAGGGATACACAAAGAAGGAAAACTGTTAGTTTTTCAAAACAATATGTAAACCATGAGTACTTTATCAATTTAATACATTTCACCTTTATGAAGTAGTATAAACTCTTCAATGAATAAAATATCATTACATACCCTTCTGTAACAAAAAGATTACCATAAAACCCATATACATAACATATAATGGTAACTTGGGACGTAAACATACTTAAATGGAATAACCATACGGTCGAATTCCACACATATCACTCAATAGACCATCCATACGACCAACTTCCATACCCAATGAATTGGAGGTTATAACATAACCACCCATCCTGATATTCATGGCACCAGCCATCATATTTTTTATCATGTAACCACCTGTCAAATGTCCAAGTACCATTATATAATGATAAGACATAAAACAAATATAATGGAAAGAAAGCATTTCCACATTTCGATCATAATATATCACTAAAATATATTGTCATAAAAAATCAATTATATAAAAAAAATTGATACGAAAATACATAAAAGTGTATATGGTATTTATTTCATTTTAAAAACATTACGTCTTGTTGAGGAATCCATAGAAAAAATAATACTCGCGGCGGCAGAAAAGGTCATTGTCACCGCGTATGTTAAAATGAACATTAGTTTTTTTCATTTAGTAAAATGCTTCGTAGAAAAATATTCCCTTTGAATGAAATGAAAATTCAAAGGTGTTTTATATAGAGTATAAATGAAAGTCTTGTATTAGAATAAAACATGCATCAATGAAAGGAGATTGAGACGAAGTCCCTTACAAAGACGATGTCCTTGGATTAAGGATAAATCAATTACATAATTATGTGTGACAAACGAATTCACCAAATATAAGTGGATATTAAGTGTAATAAAATCAGAGGTCATTCACACATATTCATAGAACAACATATTCAAGGAGTACAAGTTTATCCCAATTAATCAAAAAAGGGTTAAGAAGTTCCTTTGCAAAAATTTGACAGCCTAACGGCGTCACTTCAAAATTTAGAAAATGAGTTCATGAGAGATAAAAAGGGTATTTCATCAATTGTACAACAAATTTACAGAAAGAAAAATATATTAGAACATATCCCAACATAATAAGATGTAATTTAATAGACATAACAAATGAGTTCTTTTTAAAGAAGAGGAGGGTGAAAGGTCCCCTTACCGATTTGGGTAACTTTCAAAACGTACACCCCATTGAAGAAGGGTCATACAATGAAGATTTAAATACCAATAAATGAAATTATATTACAGAAAGATTATAATAATGGGCAGTACATACACCACTCAAAGGAAATGGTGGAAAATGTAGAATAAATCTCATGGAAATAAAAGTGAGATGAAAAATCCCTCACAAAAAACACGGCAGCCTAACATCGCCACTTAAAACTTCCAAAAATGGATTGATGAGATCAAATAGGGTCTCTCATAATATTAAAATAAAATTTACAGAAATAGGAATATAAAATAACATCCCCCAACATAACAAATAGGAGCTTAAAAGAAGTGACATAAAGGAGAGTAATTAAAAAGAAATAGAGAGGTTGGATCTCTTACGAAAATTCGGCATCCTAATGGCACCACTCAAAACATACAAAATGGATTGATGAGAGAAAATAGGGTCTCCAATCATATGAACATAAAAATTAAAGTAATATTAATATAAAATAACATCCCAATAATAAGAAATATGATCTTAAAATGAATGACATAAAAGAGTGTACATAAAAAGAAAGAGAGGGGTAGGATCCTTTACCTTAAGTCTGACTTGTCTTGTTCGTTTCTTTATATTCCTGAATAATAAACATTGGTCAATTTATAATTGCCTATGTACCTCCTTTAAATATTATTATTCAGTTAATATCACATAATATAATGTTATAATAATTTTTTAATAATGTTAGTTCATATCAGATGTTTTTGCCGATGTTTGGTACATGAGTCAAAAATGAACTTGTTTGAAAATGATTGCCCATGTAGTTATAAGTAAATCATTTATATAATAGTATTAATGATTAAAATATCATATATATACAGTAAATATTCATTTTATACTATTCCATAACATTTTGGGATAAAAAATGAAAAGCACCGTTCATGGAGACGGTAGGTCGTACGTACGCATGAACGCTACTTTCATTTTTTTGTCATATTAATGGAATTAAAAATAAATTACATATATATATATATATTATATTTCCAGTATAATATATATGTTATATAGGTCAAATATGTTTATCAATTTCATTCATTATACATTCCATGTATTGCATGAATGAGTCACATCACTTGTGTGGGCGGTAGTCCACACTTTCTCATATGAAATTATTGCATTGGAACAACATGCAGTGAATAAAGGAATGTATTAAATATAAAATATAGAAGATTATCGAAAAAATAAATACCATATATATCATATATAAAATATAGTGAGATCATAATGGCCACCTTTAAAGGTGTTAAAAGAATATTGAACAATCATCGTTTCGTGAGGCAGTAATTCGCCATCCACAGAAACAGTATGTTCTTTAACCATTAGACGGATGTGTGTGTAAGTGTAGCTCAAATAATAATGATAACAACATCCCAGTATATTGACGATACTATTGTTTTTATAAAATAATGGAATAAAAAAAGTTTAGGGGGTTGGAGAAGCAAAATAAAACATAAGAACACAGGAGAAGACACTACCATTAAATCTGGTCACTCTTTTTGATTTGAGATCAAAGGCTTCCATGGAAATACTTATGCCCAAATTAAGGCTACTAGGAGTAAGAGAGGGTTGTGGAGAGACAAAATGGCCAGGGTTTGGCTGAGACAAAGGCTTGAGAGGTTTGGGTAAGGTGGTAGAGGTGGGGGACTTTTATAAGAGGAGGGGAGGGGCACTCTTGGAAAGTCTTGAAAAGTAACATTATTATAAAATGATTTTTTGATTTTAAAGGTCCCAAAATTATATATTTCGAGGATAAGGTGATAATAGTTATAAATACACACATCAAATAGGTTTTTGACAAGTGTAGGTATTATATGTTACATTATCTTTTCATCTTATTTAAATCATTAAATAATGAGGTAATCGCTGCATCATCATGGTGTCATAAATAATTTATTTTATTTAATGTCTAAAAATTATAAAAAAATATCATTAAGTAGGAAATATTTTTAGCTATCTAATTAATATTTATAGTTAAATTTATGACTTGTATAACCCCATGTAAAATTTGTTTTAGTAAAACAACACATGTTTGTGACATTTTAATTTTCACTTTAAATAAAAAGTTATTAATGTCATTTTCCTACCAAAGTGGCTTCATGGGGTCCCCAAGTTGACTGATGGATTGTATTTTTCGGCCATTACTCATAAAATAAGGGTAGGACATGTTTCAAGGTCATTTCATATTATTATAACATTATCTTTACCTTAAATTACACTAATTACCTTTAATCGCGATTAATAAAACATAAAAGTTACTATTCACCAAAAATTATTTTAATCCCATTGAACCACATTTTACATCCTAATGAAAACCATATATGTCGGATTTATGAAATTCAAATCCCAGAAGTGGAAATGTTTAATTTAAACGAAAAATCAGTTTTTAAACTACCACATAGTGGTTTCACTATTCATAAACAATTGACGTTTTTCAGAAAAATACCAAAAATTCACCCTAAGCTATATTTTATATTCCGAATTAAAAAATTATTCATATATTAAACAATTAAAAACATATAAGTTTCATTAATTAATTAAATAATTAATTCCCGCTGTCAAAACAAATGGCATGTTTTTAAGAAACAATATCTATTAAAAGATTGACACTAGTTTAAGTCCAATTTCAAACTGAAATTAAATCCAATGAAAACAATTGGATTAAATGGTAAAAATATATTCTAATTTCAGTTTAAAACCAAATCAAAATATGATCTAATGATATAAATAAGTTAGATTAAAAAGAGGTTTTGAATTAAAATACAACATTTTTCACTAATTCATTAAAAATTAAATTTATCATAAAAATACCAAAAATTTACACAAAGTAAATTTTGGTGTCCCGATTTTAATGAAGAATTTTATTTTGTCAAATATAACACATAAAATTGTCAACAATGGATTTAAAAGTGGTTTTCCATCAAAAGGTGGTTAATCGACCTTTTAAAGAATATTAGAATGTTTACGCTTAAAATTGGATTCATTCGCATTTTTAATCTGCTTACATTTATTGTAAAAAGTAAAAATATTTGACAAACATATATAATAATTTTATAGTTAGTTCTATTCATTACATTCATGACAATGGATAGGTGTTAACTACCATTTAAAATAAAATTATATTATTATTAGAGTGCAACGTATGATTTCAAAGGAACTCGTTGTTGCGTATTGGGTAAGCCATCGAGCTTAGTGTTCCCTTTAAAATAATATCAACATTTTATTCAAAAATAGGGATAAATATAAAAATGTCATATTCTTTATTTACCTGTGGTGTTACATTTTGCCCCGTTTTGGGAATTGCATCCTCGCAATTTTAAAATTGGGCTCGGAAACTTCATTGAAAGTCCCACATCGGAACAAGAGTCGGTAAAACAATCACTTTAAAAGAAAGAAAGACAAGTAAAGAGGTTACTAATGTTAACCCATACCATGATTCCATGTAGGAAAACATGGATATAGAAGAAAAAGAAAAGGGTCATGTTCTGATGGAGAGTGATAGAAAACATGTTTAGGAGACAGTTAACCACCAGAAAATCAAAAACTTGTGATGGGTTAAATGGTATCTGATTCCCCAGTAGGAAAAGTTAAAATACAACATTTTTTTAAGTTACCTTTCATTGGGGAATTTATTTTTTATCTTAAGGAAACATACTAACTTTTTATGTTGACTTTCAACTTTTACTAGATTTCTTACACAAACTCATAATTTCTCCAAATGATGAGTATTTAGGATGACTTGTTCACATTATGAGTTCTATAATCAACTTATAGAGAATCACCTAATCCACAAAAGATAACTATATGTTTACCATGTCTTTAGACCCTTACCAAAACCAAAATTGTTAGAACAAGATCAGATAATCCAGAAAAGGGTAACCCTTTATAAAAAGAAAATCTATTCTTAATCTCCAAAATTTGTCCAACAAAACCCAAAGATCAACGAAGACCATTCGATAAAAAATTTGTCCATAAAATTCTTCAAGGTAAACCAAACTAAGATTGAAACCCAAATATTTGAAGGATTTAATCACATAGTCTTCCAAGGTACAAATTAATAGTTATCTCCAAATAACATCAGTTGCTCTTAAAGTCTCATATTGAAAAGTAATTGACCAATTCACATATCCCAAAATCAACTTACTCTTAATTCATAAAATAATCTAACTCAAAAGAATAAGTCATACTAACTAGGTACTTCACGTAGTCCAGTGGTAGGCGATAAATACCAGTCGCACTTTGGTTGTGGGTTCGATTCCCACAGCTTTGTCCGATGTGACGGGTTGTCACACGGTCTGCGTGTTGTCCTTTTTATAAAACTCCAAAAATAACCCTAACATGTTTTAACATAAATATTTTCCTTATACCTCTCATTTTCATCCAAATTAATTACAATCTCAACATCTTAATTATTGAAGTCTTATTTCACCACCATAAGATAAAAAAAACGATTCCCAAAATGAATAACAACATACCTTGATCATGGCGTCCACTCTATTTCGTCAGCATCTTGTTCATGTAGGTAGAATTCCCATGCATTACAATAATGATTTAGATATTTTTAAAAATCATTTGCTTCCTCCATCCAAATACACCATGTACAACATGGGTCATATGTGTGTTCACAGAAAAACAGTTTTGGAAAATAATCATGTATGACATATAATTCCAAAACATCTAATTAAACATGATTTCTATAAAATAGTCAGACAGAATTTGAGTTGAAACTTTCTATTATTGGTCCTTTTAAAATACCATAAGTACGTACTGAGAGAATATATTTTAAAAGCAAATATAAATAGGTTGCTCAAGGGTCTCCTTCCTCAGAACCATTTTTAAAATCATAATATGCTTCAAAATATTGTGATAAGGTAAAATATTTGAAAATACCTTGAAAATATTTACCTTTATTGAAAATATGAGAATATTGTGAAAATAGTATTTTTCTAAATACAACCCATGATACACGATGATAAGGAGGTATAGTGCAGGTGTTTGATATCTCAAACAACTTCTTGCAAGTGAGTTGTATGCTAGAAAAAGTTTCAAAATCATCCGAACATGACATTGCAATAATTATTGCAAGCATGTGATCAGGAAGAGATAGGAATGCCATTGGAGATTCTCCTCCTTCTATTCGTAACTGAATCTACTTGACCTGAAAAAAGTTATAAAACAAGGATTTAACTGAAATATTAGATATATGGACTAACCATGTGTCTAACAAAAACTCCTAATCCCTAAATTTGCCTAAACCTGCCTCTGATACCAACTATAGGGACCCAGCCTTAATCATTTTACATTATTGAATTAAATGAATAATTCACATAAGGTTCTTTTCAGGTTTAGAGTTTTAGAGAATTAGGACATAACTATTACATATCAAAATATTACAAGGTAGACACTTCTACTAAGTTTCTATAAAATAAAAAATCTTAAAAAGAAACTTGTCAGTTCCATGTTTTAGATAGCATGACATTTCCTTGTTCCCATCCTTGAACCTATTCCACATTAAGTCCTGTGAAAAACCATTCAAAAAAACTTTGGGTGAGCATAAAAAGCTCAGTAAGAGATACACAAAGAAGGAAAAGTATTAGTTTTTCAAATCAACAAGTAAACCATGTGTACTTTATCAAAGTAATACTTTTCACCTTTATGAAGTAGTATAAAATCTTCAATGAATAAAATATCATTACTTACCATTTTGTAACCAAAAGATTTCCATAAAACCCATATACATAACATATAAAGGTAACGTGGGACATAAACATATTTAAATGGAATAACCATACGGTAGACTTCCACACATATCACTTAATGGAATAACCTTACGGCCGACTTCCATACCCGATGCATTGGAGGTTATAACGTAACCACCCATCCTGGTATTCACAGCACCACTCGTTATATGGTTTATCACGTAATCACCCGTCAAAAGTCCAAGTACCATTATAAAATCATAAGACATAAAACAAATATAACGGAATGAAAACATTTCCACATTTCTATCACAATATATCACTAAAATATATTGTCATAACAAATCCATTATATAAAAAAACATTTTCAACAAAAAATACATAAAAGAGTATATGGTATTTATTTAATATTAAAAACATTAAGGCATTTTGAAGAAGCCAAATACCAAATAATACTCGCGGCGGCGGAAAAGGTCATTGTCACCACGTACGTTAAAATAAACATTCATTTTTGTCATTTAGTAAAATGCTTCGTAGAAAAATATTCCCTTTGAATGAAATGAAAGGTAAAAGGTGTTTTATACAACGTATAAAAGAAAGTCTTATATTAGAACAAAACATGTCTCAATGAAAGGAGATTGAGATGAAGTCCCTTACAAAGACGGTATCCTTGGATTAAGGATAAATCAATTACATAATTATGTGTGACAAAAGAATTCACTAAATATAGGTGGATATTAAGTGTAAAACAATCAGAGGTCATTCACACATATTCATAGAACGACATATTCAATGAGTACAAGTTTATACCAAAGAATCAAAACTGGGTAAATAAGTTCCCTTGCAAAAATTTGACAGCCTTACAGCGTCTCTTCATGATTTAGAAAATGAGTTGATGAGAGATAAAAAGGGTATCACATCACTTGTACATTAAATTTACAGAAAGAAGGATATATGAGAACATATCTTGACATAATATGATGTAATTTAAAAGACATAACAAGGGAAGTCTTTTTAATGAAGATGAGGGTGAAAGGTCCCCGTACCCATTTGGGTAACTTTCGAAACGTACACCCCATTGAATAAGGGTCATACAATGAAGATGTAAATGAACATAAATAAATTTATATTATACAAAGAATATAATAAGGGGAATTACATACACCACTCAAAGGAAATGGTGGCAATTGTAGCATAAATCTCACGGAAATAAAAGTGAGATGAAAAATCCCTTATGAAAACTAGGCAGCCTAACGACGCCACATAGAACATCCAAAAATGGATTAATGAGATAAAATAGGGTCTATCATAAGGTTAACATACAATTTAAAGAAATAGGAATATAAAATAACATCCCCCAACATAACAAAGAGGATCTTAAAAGAAGTGACATAAAGTAGAGTACTTAAAAAGAAAGAGATAGGTCGGATCTCTTACGAAAATTCGGCAGCCTAACGGCGCCACTCAAAACATCCTAAATGGATTGATGAGACAAAATAGGGCCTCTCATCATATGAACAGACAAATTATACTAAGATTAATATAAAATAACATCCCAATCATAAGAAATATGAGCTTAAAAGTAATGACAAAAAAGAGTGTACTTAAAAAGAAAGAGAGGGGTAGGATCCCTTACCTCAAGTCTGACTTGTCTTGTTCGTTTCATTATATTCCTGAATAATAAAATTTGGTAAATTTATAATTGCCTATGTACCTCCTTTAAATATTATTATTCATTTCATATCACATATTATAATTTTATAATAATTGTTTAATAATGTTAGTTCATATCAGCCGTTTTTGCCGATGTTTGGTACATGAGTCAAAAATGAACTTGTTTGAAAATGATTGCCCATGTAGTTATAAGTAAATCATTTCCAGAATAGTATTAATGATTAAAATATCATATATATATATAGTAAATATTCATTTTATACTATTCCATAACATTTGGAGATAAAAAATGAAAAGCACCGTTCATGGAGACGGTAGGCTGTACATACGCATGAACGCTACTTTCATTTGTTTGTCATATTAATGGAATTAAAAATAAATGAGAAATATATATTATAATTCTAGTATAATATAAATGTTATATAGGTCACATATGTTAATTAATTTCATTCTTTATACTTTCCATGAATTGCATGAATGAGTCACATCACTTGAGGGGGCGGTAGTCCACACATCCTCATATGAAATTATCGCATTTGAACCACATGAAAAGAATAAAGGTATGTTTTAAATATAAAATACAGAAGAATATAGAAAACATAAATACCATATATATAATATATAAAATACAGTGACATCATAATTTCCACCTTTAAAGGTGTTAAATGAATATTGAACAATCATCGTTTCATGAGGCAGTAATTCGCCATCCACCGAAACAGTATGTTCTTTAACCATTAGACGGATGTGTGTGTAAGTGTAGCTTGAATACTTATTATAAAAACATCCATGTATATGGAAGATACTGGTGTTGTTACAAAATAAAGGAATAAATGAATGTTTAGGGGGATTGGAGAAGCAAAATAAAACATAAGAACACAAGAGAAGACACTACCTTTAAATCAGGTAACTCATTTTGATTTGAGCTCAAAGACTTCCTTGGAAAGACTTACACCCAAAGTGAGGCTTCTAAGAGTAATAGAGGGATGTGGAGAGACAAAATGGTCAGGTTTTGGCCTATCCAAATGCTTTAGAGGTGTGGGAAAGGTGGTAGAGGTGGGGGCCTTTTTTAAAAGGAGAGGAGGGGCACTCTTGGATAGTCTTGAAATGTAACATTATTATAAAATGCTTTTCGGATTTTAAAGGTCCCAAAATTATATATTTCGAGGATAAGGTGATAATTGTTCTAAATCCACACATCCCATAGGTTTTTGACAAGTTTAGGTCTTATATTTTACTATGTCTTTTCATTTTATTTAAATTGTTAAATAATGAGGTAATCACTTCATCATCATGGTGTCATAAATAATTTAATTTATCTAATTTCTAAAAATTATAAAACAAATATCATGATGTAGGAAATAGTTTTATCTTTTTATGTAATATTAATAGTTAAATATATGACTTTTATAACCCCATGTAAAATTTTTCTTAGTAAAAAAACACAAGTTTGTGACATTTTAATTTTAACTTTAAATAAAAAGTTATTAATGTCATTTTTGTACCAAAGTGGCACCATGGGGTCCCCAAGTTGACCCATGTCTTTTCTTGGACAGCCATGACTCATCCAATAAGGGTAGTACATGTTTCAAGGTCATTTCACATTATTATAACATTATCTTTACCTTAAATTACACTAATTACCTTTAATCGCGATTAATAAAACTTAAAAGTTACTATTCACCAAAAAATTATTTTAATCCAATTGAACCACATTTTAAATCCTAATGAAAACCATGTATGTAGGATTTTTGAAATTAAAATCACAAAAGTTGTAAAGTTTATTTTAAACAAAAAATCAGTTTTCAAACTACCACATATTGGTTTCACTATTCATCAAAAATTTATGTTTTTTAGAAAAATACCAAAAAATCACCCTAATCTATATTTGATATTACAAATTAAAAAATGATATCTATTTTACAAAATTCAAAACATATAAGTTGAATTAATTAATTTAATAATTAATTCCCGCTGTCAAAACAAATAGCGTGTTTTTAAGAAACAATATCTATTAAAAGATTGACACTAGATTATGTCCAATTTATAATTGAAATTAATTCAAATGACCACCATTGGATTAAATGGTAAAAATATATTCTAATTTCACTTTAAAATCACTTTAAAATATGATCTTATCATATAAATAAATTATATTAAAAAGTGGTTTTGAATAAAAATATAACATTTTTCACTTATTCATTAAAAATGAACTTTATCGTAAAAATGCCAAAATTTTACACAAAGAAAATTTTGAAGTCCCAATTTTAAAGAAGAAATTTATTTTGTGAAATATAACACATAAAATTATCAAAAATTGATTTAAAAGAGGTTCTCCATCAAAAGGCGGTTAATCGACCTTTTAAATAATATTAGAATGTTTACGCTTAAAATTTGACTCATTCGCATTTTTAATCCTCTAACATTTATTGTAAAATGAAAAAATATTTTAAAAACATATATAATAATTTTTTAGTCAGTTTTGTTCATTACCGTCATGAAAACAGCTAGGTGTTAACTACCATTTAAATTAAAATTATTTTATTATTAGAGTGCAACGTAAGATTTCAAAGGAACTCGTTGTTGCGTATTGGGTAAGCCATCGAGCATAGCAATCCCTTTAAATTAATATTAACCTTTTATTCAAAAATAGGGATAAATATAAAAATTTCATATTCTTTATTTACCTGGGGTGTTACATTGGCCCTTCGTGCTATGTAATGTGTCACCCTCTACGCTCTCTAAAGAGGTCTTTACATTAAATAATAAATTGAGGATTTGGCCGCAACCTTTTAAAAAAATGAATATTTAAAAAGAAATAATGGTATTGAGTAGAAGAAATTCCTATTTTTATTACACAAATATTTTCCTTTTACTCCTTGATTAAGAATAGAGAGAGGTTTCCTTGACATTAAGAAAACGTTTGAAAAATATACCTGTTAGGGTGTTTCAAGAAAAAATCACAAGACTACCATAATACTTCTTAATATTTTTATTTACCCATAAATGTAATGTTGATCTCATATTTTGTAGGGTAAAGTTTATTTAATAAAAAGGCTTATAAATTTGGGACTTTTTAGTTATGAGTAAATTCTATGATTCACCCTTAAAGTCAAAATTGTAATCAGTGAATCTGATGGGATATATCGGGTTATGATGTGAAAAGTGCGGTTTTGTTATGTTAGTGAAATAGATAAATATAATAGTTGTATAATATTTAAAAATACTACTTGTAAAATGTGTTGGATGAAGCACCACAAAAATATCTTAAAGGAGAAGGTAAAATGATTTAAGAGTGGGAAGGAAGGGCACATAGCAAGAGATTTCCTATGGGAGAAACCCAATAATTATATGGAATAAAGGAATGATTTGTTTCATTATTTCCACTAAAAATAAAAAATATATATAAATTAATGAATTATGCAAATGGGTTTTTGTGATGGTGTCCTCTAATGCCTAGAGTTAAAGGGTGATATAATCCCACCACAACTACTAAGGTGGATCCTAATAAAGAAGTAATGATAGGCATGCTAATTTTAATTCAGTAATTGAAAAAAATATTTTTTTTTATTCCAGTTCAAATCAATATTTCAGAACATTAATGTTTAGTATAACAATTAAAACACTACAAAAAGTGAAGAAAGTATAGATGTAAATGAAAATATAAAATGGGTGAATTATTACATACCATGTATATAACTCCCCCATGTAAACATTTATGGCCTTAACTTACTACGAAAACACAATCACACATTAGTGGATCTCATTACTATTCTGGGTATATGTCAGATTGTATTATGTAGAGCTAACATAAATTTATGACAGAGGTAAATCCCTTTATGTTTCATGGATATCCATATGGTTCTACACATATTCAAAGAGGAGAATGAATCTCATTTAGTACCAAAATATAAGGAATGAATATTATATCTGAATGAGTAAGAGTATCTAGGTAAAATGATTGAGATTAATGAAAAGATCTTCCTTCATGAAATTACAATTTTAAGTGAATTTTTTGATGTGTTTCTTGAAAATTTTACGGTCTTCCTCCTAGTAGAGAGGTCAAATATTCATTTGAGATCATTATTAGATATTTTCAAATATCCAGTACTCTATACAAAATGTTTTTTTAAGAAAATTATTTGATAAATAAAGAGTATAAGAGAATCTAGAAAATTTATTTATTGGCCCAAGTGCTTCACCATGGGTGCACCGACCCTCGTGATCAAGATGAAGGACCGGTAAATGATACATGGTGATGATTATATTGTAATAAACAAGATAATGATAAAAAACAAGTATCCACTTCCATAGATTGATGACATTATTGATCAGATTCATGATGCTCCATATTTCACTAACGTGGATCTTTGGTTGGGTTGCCATCACGTAAAGGTCAATTAGTAACTTATAACAAGGACTACATTTCATAAAATTTATGACCACATTGAGTTCCAAGTGATTCCAGTTGGAATCACAAATTCTCCAAAAAATAATCATTAAATTTATGTATAGTTTCTTTAGGGATTACCATAAAAACAAATTGGCAGTCTTTATAGTTATTATAATCATTTACACCAAAATTAAAGAGGAACATGAGAAGGATTTGAATACTATAATAAAGACCTTGTGGAAATATAAGTTGTTTTTAATGTATAGTAAATGAATATTATAGTTGGAGAAAGTAACATTCCTTGGGAATTCATAAAATTGATATATATGGACCCTTCAAAACTAGTGGCAATGGAAGGGTGTCAAAAACCTACCTCGATGACAGAAATCTGTATTTTCATGGGATTATCTAGTTACTAGCATCTCTTTGTGAGAAAAATATCATTGATTTAAAGTTACCTAACCAAGATAACTCAGAAAGAAGTTGAGTTTTTCTAAAATGTTCAATGTGATGTATGTTTTAAAGTTCCAATGAAGAGGCCAATCACTACACATGTGCTTATATTACCGACCATCATGGTAGGATTTCTGATCTACAATGATTAATCCAAAAGGTATTGGGTTATGTTCACAAGAAATTTGAAAAAGGGATAACCTCTCCCACCAACTAAATATCAATGAGTCAGAATACCCAACTTATGAATTAGAATTTGTTACATAGATCTACACATTAATGATTTGCTGAAAATATCTCCATAAGAAGAAGTGTGACATATATACTACTCATGAAATACTCATGTATGTATTCACTCATAAAGAGATTTATATTAACCAATAGAAGTAGTTACATATGAGCAATTATTATGAATATCAATCAATTAATATCCTAGGAAAGAAAACATTATTGAAGGTTTACTATGTAGAACGGGTGCTTTAACTCTATCAATGATAAGGACTGAGATAGATCCAATATTATTAGAAATAAAAATGATGGATATGGGAATAATAAAAGGATATTCATCCTACAATTCTCAAACAACAACTCAACCATTTATACATGAGAGGATCAAGGATGCTCTAAAAGATGAAGAGGATCTACAAAAAAGGCTAGTAAATATTAAGAACGTCAATATTGATGAGGATTGAGTTCTAATTGTTGGAACCCGAAAATGTATCATATAAAAACCTGATGTAGATTTGGGATACTGGGATGATTCAAATTTCTAATACTTCTCTATTCATATAGGAATCACTAAATTTATAGATATTTGATGAAAATTTTCATGTGGGATTGCATGAAGAGTGATATCGAATAGTTCACATCTCAATGATTTGATTGAAAACAACTTAAGGATAAATGATACAGGTTTATGGGTATGATGAAACCATTTCCTTTACCAGTAAACAAATGGGTTAAAAATTACCATGTATTTCATTGTAGGACACCCCATTACATTTAAGGGAAATAATTACATCTTTGTGGAAGTCGATCAGCATAAAACGTTAGCACGTTTCATTTCATCCAATGAATATTTATCCCATGATAAACATACTATGATATATATGAGGTATGTTATAAGGTTTCATAGAGTTTCACTCACTATTTTTATTAATCAATATTCGAGGTTTACATTGAGGTTTTTGAGAAGCCTTCTCCATGTTTTGGATATTGAACTGATCATTAACACTAATTATCTACCAAAGATAGATGGTCAATATACTTGGATAAATTAAACATTTTCAGATATGATTAGATCATGTTGAATAGATTTACTAGGATATCGGGACTAGAACATTCTTATAGTGGACTGAACATATTTTTTCATTATAGAATTTAAATGTAACCTTCTGTGGCTTTTTATGGGAATAATTGTAAAGCTCTAACATGTTGGGATGAACAAGGAGAGAGGAACCTAATAGGAAATAATCATATCCAATAGATGACTGAGAAGGTTCAAATCATTACTCATCATACCAAATCCTCACAAAATTGAAAGAAAATCTATGTAGATAATCATTAATGAGACCTGGAGTTTGAGGTCATTGGTAAATTGTTCCTCTATATATCACCATGGAATAAATTCATGAGTGTTGGGTGGAATGGAAAAGTTAGTCATGGATACAATGAACCCTTTTAGATCCTTGATCATATCAGTGTGATGGAATATCATCTTGGAATACCACACAACCTATCTCAATTACAATATGTGTTCCATGTGTCCATCTTGAGAAAGTAAATTCAAGACCCCTCATATTTTATAAATCGAGATGTGGTACCCTAGGATAATTACCGTTCAAATGAGAATTCTCCGTTGAAGATCTTAGATCATAAAGACAATTTTATATGAAACTATAAAACACACCTAGTAAAAGAACTGTGGTAAAAATGCAACATTGAGTAGGTGACATGGGAACCAAAATAGGGGATTACACAAATGTACACTAATCTTTTTTAGTGTGTAAAATGAAAATATTGAGAGTGATTTTTTGAATGATGAGATTATGTGATGATCTGACGTTTTATAAATGAAATTCCCTAAATGAATTAATAAAAGAATTTATGTAATGTAGTTAAATAATACAAATGAACTTATTCTTTTACTATAGAAAATTACACACTATCAGATTTGAAATACTACTAATCATCATACCTATTGATAATGTTGTATCTGAATAGTGATTTCATGATTAAAATATATATATATTGGGTAACAGAAAATAGAAGCGATGGGATCAACTTGTAAGACCACATCCTATAAAAGAAATTTATCATTTTTTTAAGGAAGATAACATCACTATGATTTAACCTTGATCATCTTCAAGACAATATTAAAATTTTAAATAACTATATAATTTTTTACGAGATACATTCAAGATCATGAATATCATGACCCAAACTAATTTCTCTAAACCACACTATGAAAATATCATGATCACAGACAATCCCTTAAAGTGTTTTCTGGTGTAGTAAAGGGGTTTGTATCAAGATACTAACAATATGAATATTTATATTTTGTTTTGTTTAAATAATTATTATATTTATCTCATCCAAATATTAATTTTTTAAATTATTAAATAACATGTTTGATAATAATTATATACTAATACAATTAAACACAATGTGTATTTCTTGGAAATGTTTAATTTTAATCAAGAGATTCTATTTAAATAAATTCAAGAATATTTTAAATAAATAATATTTTAATTAAACATTAATATTTAATAATTTTTATTAAATATAAAGGATAATATAACATTAACGAGTCAAAAATAATTTTTTAAGGGTCAGAAATCGATTATTGTTAAAAAACAGTAGTTTTAAATAACTTCTGATTTTTTACTTGAATTTATAAATTATCATACATAGATACTATTTAGAAAATGTAGATATTATTTTTGAAATAATCACATCAAAATTAGGCAATTGTGATTTATCATAATTTTGGAGATAGTCGAATTTTTCGGTCAAATGTAAATACAATATAAATATACTGTGTGCATTATGATATCATAATGACCTAGAAGTGATGTAATATATTAAATAAATTGTATCCAGTAATAAATAAATATTTTCCATTTTAAATAATGGATTTATGATTTTATTTTATCAATTTTATAAACACATTATGAATATTCAAAATATGATATTATATAATATGGAATTAAAATCAATTCATTATGAACATGACAAAATTCCACATCACAAAGAGAAATATTATTATCCGATATATTAATAAAATTGTAAAAGAATTAAAAATAATTCAAATTTTGAGAAACCATTATAAAATACCATGGTAGAATATTTTTTTGAAAACTTTATTGTATAGTGTCCAAAAACTATGTTTTGGAAAATAATAAAGAACTCCCCTATCTTTTTATCTATAAATCCACTATTACTGACAATTCCATTCACTAAAAACAAATTATCAAATATTACTCTAATTTTTCGACTATTTATCCTCTTATTTTTCTCTAATCTCTCTTGATTCACATCACAAGATTTTGGAATCACCCTATCAATGAAGGGATCCCCACTTTCTCTTATTTATTCAAGCATATTCTTTGTATTATAAATTTTTATTCCCAATTTTTTATTTTGGAATATTTTATTACGAATATCAATTATTTAACATATTATTTATAAGTTATTATATTCACCATTAAATATTATTAATCCCTCTAATGAATCATTGAGTACCCTTGTTATGTTGTCGAAATTGTGCTGCAATTTTACATGCCAAGGCTTTGTTTTGTGAATAATCCTACCCATTTGAACTAAAGCTTATTCAACCAGATAAAACAATCCTATATTTATTTGGTACTTCCATATATGTAATACCACCCTCAATAATCATGGGATTAAATAAAATGAAATGTGGACTAATTTTCAATGATCAATGTGGCATAATTATACATGTACATGATATGAATGTCATAGGTGGGGTTAGATTTATATAACCATTCAATGAATTAGGTAATGTTTTAATATCATGAGAATCCTTATACGATGTGAAAGATGATATCCTAAGAATAGCATATTATTTTTTCTTGGTGGTTACCCAGGACTTTTGTTTATGATTTTAGGTTTTATGTTTCTACCACATTGCCATGTTGAATTTATATTATCATCATATATCATGATTTGATGTTAATGTTTATGATTATCACCAATTTTATGAACCATTTAAATACCTATTGACTAACATGTAATACATTAATCATGTTATTATTATTTTTATTTGCATTCATGGATTTATATCTCCCGCTATCTTATGTATGTCCCCAGTTAATCCCCTGTAGTTTATAAGTGAAATGAAATTTTAGACACTATTAAGGATGTTTTCAATAAATTTATTGTGCCAATGAATCAATATGATATGATATATACCTAGTCATCTAATTTCAATACGATTTGTGATATTTTGGGATTGTTTTATTTATAACATTACGTAATAAATCATAATATAATGTGTACTAAATGTATGGGATTTCATAATGAAAATTATTGTATAAATAATAGGTTTATAGCACATGATCTTTGGGTATGGGTCTAAGTAATCTCAATTGGAGTCTGATCAAGGTTTAGAAAACATTATAGATTATTATATTCTAAGGCGAGGATAATTTAAGTGTTTTGGATACTATCAATTATTAATAATATTAATTTTGATCATAACTACAATGTCATAGACACCAATGCTGAGTTTTTATGTGATGAGATAGTATAGTGATTATGGACTATTATGAGATTTTAATTTGGTGTTTGGAAGAATATATGAATAAAATTTAGATGAAAATTTGGGTTGATATGTGAATTTATGTGGAGGTAATTATGGTTAATTGATATATTTGGTTTATTTATTTTGTGAATATAAGTTGACATAACATTGGGTATGGAAAAGTTCTTTAGTGACAATTTTATTTTAGTTATTTTGGGAATATTTATTATATTTTCTATAATATATTATCAGTGAATATACATATTTTTTATTTGAATTAATTTGAGCTTAATGTCACAAACCAACCCAGATACCCTGGTACATTAATACCTAATATGATATTAAAATACTCTAAAGGGAAATACCGATCACCAAGGGTTTTAGAAAATCTCCTAACATTAAATGGTAGACAAATGGACTAATTTTTCACATGATCAATGAATCGTGATATAATAGTTGAATATAAATAAGGAACAATTAGTATATCAAATACTCATCATGGAGAATAGAGTACCACCTGGAGATTAATTGGGATACTAATGTGATACATCATACAAAAGTGGGAAAACCCAATTAGACTAGGTCTCAAAGTCCACATCAAATAAGTGGACCATAGATCCACTGGTCACTGCAATCAACTGAGTTTCCAAAGAATCATGAACAAGTTCCACCTCTGAGTGGAATTTTATTTTTTCATAGAAATGGGAAAAAATCTTTAAACACTTGAATAAAAGGTATGTAATTAGAAATACATACCAATTGGATTCTACCAAATTTTCCATAAGAAATTAAAATAAGAAAATATTTTTTGATTATATTTATATAAGGATAATGTATGTACAATAATATTCACATTATATTAGTAAAAAAGTGTATCCAAACCAAGTAGATGGAAAATATATCAAAAACTGTATTAAAAAATCATTTAAATAACATAGTAGGTAATGAATATACTAGTTTAATAATCATAGAAATATAATCATTAAATCAAAAAAAAGAGACACATCTCAAAAACCATAGTTAGTTACATCCTTGTTATAGGGTCCTCACACATCTCTATCAATAATCAAAACTCTAGGTTAATGCACATCTCTAAGGATTGGGCCATCATGGTATAATAAATCAATAAACAATCAACAGAAGTCATAAAAAACAAGGTTTAGTTTGAGTTATAATTTTCAATCTATTTCTAGGGAGTCAAAGTCCTATTCTTTATGTCTTAATGTCGCACTAAATACCCAGGATCACATGTGCTTCAATTAATCAATTAATCAAATGTCGGAAAATAATTCATTTAAATATAGTTCATTGTTAATCGTTTAAATTCATAATTCAATTCTAAACATTCAATTTTAATTTAAAAACCAAATCATGGATTTTTAATAAAATTCATGTCTTTTTGAATAACATATCATTTAAAACCATTTTCTCTTGAATCAATGTCAAATAACTTCATGAAATAAAATTCCAACTAATGCCATATGTTAAAAAAATATATCAAATTCATAGAATCTTTCAAGAAATTAGTTTCCATCATAATACAATGACTTTATAAAATAATCCTATCACTTTTGAAAACACAATTTAATATTCTATTCAACCCAAGAAATTATTTAATGATTATTCTGTGTGGAAATGAATTATGAAATCACATAACTTTCATCGTAGGATTAACCAATTCATCACGATAAATGGGAACATATAATGCAGAATCAATAGTGAGGTAGATCAAAGGAGAATACATACAATAAAGATGAAATAAATCATGGTTTAGACCCACCAACAACACAGGTATCCATCAATATCAAGAAGGATAGAATACAAGAGAGGTAAATTCCAAATCCATAAGGTCTTTCTTACTATATATAATGATCAATCAGATTCACAGTCACATTGATCCCATAGGGAATGGGTTAAAGAAACAAAAATACTATATTGGGAGCCTCCAAAATCGAATGGGTTGAATTCAGGTACAATAATTGGATTTTTAGGGAAAAATTCTGTTTTAGGATTTTTATGTCTAGCGAAATAAAAAATCATTACATAGAATACCACACCATGGTGTAGAAAATTATAAAAACATACAAACCATAACATAGTTTAGGATACCACACCATATTCACACCTAACCAAATTCTCTCATGAATCTATAGTATAGACCATTCCCTTATCATATTTACACAAGGTAAGGCCATGAAACAACCCACATGCCATGCTGAATGTACCATAAAAATGTAGAGGCACCCCAAATGAATCATACACCATAGATATCCTCACTGCCACAACTATTCCAAAAATATAAGAGGCTCCAAAAAATCCAATGTCAAAGACATTCATCCTTTCTTCAACTATGCTCAAAACGGAACTGACATTAAAAAATACATCATGGCTCTCCATGAGGTAGCAGAATCCCTACACCATAAGTATTATAGATTTGGTAGAGGCCCATAAAATACTTATTACATAGCTAGATCATCCTTGTTTCATTATTAATCTCTTCCCTATAGTACATATCATCCATGGTACAAACCCTATAAAACACCCAAAATATTCTCAAAGAGATAAAAAATACCATAGAAAACACCCAACCAAAAAAGTAAAATAATTAATGGATCAAAAACACCAAAATGGTTTTAATTGGATGTTTCAATCTTTATACCATAAATACTTTATACACTTTATAGTAATTTAACGAAGACTCCATGTCAAAGTGATGAGTGTACTGCTCTTTCAATAGTTCCAATTACTCATATGTATCTTTTTAATTAGAATTTTGATTCCAAATCACTCGAACAATTGGTTTACACTTCCCATTAATAATATTTTTCTCATAACCAATGATTCAAGATGGATTCATAATCAGTGATAAATAATTTTCAATATCAGGGTCCTCCTAACTGAAAACATTAGTTGAGTCATAGAGATACTTATGACATTAAAATATGTGAATTGTTTCATTAATTTTAATCAGTTAATGTGTAAAAACAAATTGGTAATTCAGCTTTCTAATATAATCAATAACCTAAAATAGTCCCATGTATCCTCATGTAATATTTACCTATTTCCCCATCCCTTGGTGTCCCAACCAAGGAAAAATTATCAAAAAATACATGGTCACCAACTGGAAACTCCAATGGGTGTCTATGATGATAATAATAAGATTTATACTAGGTATACACATTAACAATTATATAATGAATAATCTAAATCTTTATCATCAGCTCTCAAACCAAAAACAGTATAACAAAAGAATAATTTCTAATCAATAACCAATATAATATAGATTTACATGGGAATCCATAAATGAATATAAGGTATTCCATATGGATGGAATACTCGTATATATTTTTATGGTAAAAATAAATCCACCACAACTGAAAATACCAAAATCCACCGTAGTTGATAACTTAAGAAAAAATAATGTCATCTATGTTCTGTATAGATTTATTTATTGGTAGATCTTTATGCAGATAAAATATTATACTCAAACTAAAATGGGAACATGGATCCTCCTAGAGGTGTCTCCAAGACAGATAGGTGAACCTAGGATCCTTCTAAAAAACTATATTATGTTGAGTATATGAAATTTGATGATCTCCTTTACATATTGGAGTACCAATCCCTTAGCATTTTTCATAACAGGAATGGGTATAGAGTGAGTTGATTTGGTTATCTAATATTTCACTGCACATTTTAAATTACTCTCTTCATAGCTATGACACATCCCAAACATGAAATCTATCATAATTTCATCCCACTTCAAAGTCAGCACAAGAAGGATATGGATAAAAACCGATGTTTTTTTTGTTATCTATCATAATATCCTGATATTTTTAACTACAAGAATCAAAATAAAAAGTTTCACTACCAATACATGGCCACCTGAATCGTCACTACATGCCATGGAATATTTTAATGTCCCTGGGTGTACCACTTAATTGTAAATATAAAAATAAACCATCATAGTCTTTCTCATAAAAAAGGTACATTGACTTGATTTCAAAATCTTGGGATTCCACCAAGAATAAATGACCACTCACAGATGGTATCCCCACTATAAAGAGATGGAGAAATTCTAAAAAACACATCATCAAGATATTACTCTAAAATAATAATCTCGAGAAGAGGTGAGTTCAACTATATAATTTCAAGATAAATCTCAGTATCATCCTCTCAAACATTGAAATTCCTATGAGTAAAAAAACCCATCATATTTCATTCATCTCATAATTCTTGTAGGACATAGTATGGAAGTTTCCTATTCAAAGAATTGGCTACAACATTTTACTTTCTATTGGTTTAGTAAATTCCAAAATCAACAAATAATTAGGTACCCCACATTTAATGAGTGTCAAAGATTCAAATATGTTTTAGATAAGATATAAACCATGCTTTTATTGACAAAAAATGGAAAACCTTACACTAAAAAGTTAATGCCTCTTACATTTTAGGAAATGAATAATAGTTTTGAGATTGATGTCATTTTTATTATTGTAATTCTCAGGTATACTCAGCTACAAATAACCATAATCCATCACATAATCACCTTGACTGTGTTTACAACCCAAACCCAAGACTAATGTGTCATAAACATTTTTATATCCCTAACCTACCTCTGAAAGAGTCAACACTTGTACAGAATTCAATAAGTAATTAAAATCATCAAAATAATTATTAAAATTTGAAATCCATAATAACTTGACCCCTTTTTGAGTGATATTGGTCACAAGAGAATCCAACTTCATGAAATCAATGATGAACTAGTAGTAATACCCTATTAAGATCAAGAAGTTATGGATCAATAAGATATTTCATAGTTTTTTCCATGGAATAACTTCCTTCACCTTATTTAGATCAAATGAAATACCATGTTCTGAGACCATGTTTCCCCAGAACATTACTTCTTTATTTTAGAAACTACATTTCAATAGATTGGAATAAATCAAATCATCTCCCCAACTGATTCTTCACCTCTTTCAGGTCTACTAGTTCCACATGATAAGGAGGAATATAGATAGGATGGATATCTGGAACTATTTCAATAGTAAAATCAACCTATATCACTGGGAGAAAGATATAAAATTTAGTTGGAAACACATTGGAAAATGGATGGCCACTATAGAAATATTACAACTCAATGGTTCCAACTCTAGACCAAAAGAAAACTCATAAATCACCTTGCACAACTCTGAAAAGTTATACTGGCTTCGCTCAACCTCATATTCCATACTCATTAGAAAAAAAGGTGCACCCCATCAGTGGATGTAAATCGGAAAAATTTAAGATAAAAGACATTCTGGGATTTATGATAATCATCCAATGAATCTAAATAATAGAATATATTGTTTTCATGTCAATAACCTTAAAATAATAAAAAATATTGTCCTTTTATAAAGAAAATACATAAGAGGGGAATCATATAACCATATCTATATTCATTATAAGGGGTGAAGTAATATATTCATATTATAAAAAATCTCTATTAAAATATTCAATAAATTTAAAAAAAATCCATTACAAACAAATCAGATTCAGCAATATGAAATAAATAAGTAACCAACGAAGAATCTAGAGTGATGGAACCTCTAAAAATCATTGAAACTGCATCATCTTACTCTAGATAATCATCCACTATGTGAATAATATTAATACCATATGCCCATGGATGGAAACCATTATTTCATGATGAATTTAATTAAATCACATAACGCTTATGATTTAAAGATCCCATGAAACTAAGTGGGGGTATAAAATTTTTTATAGATCTTTTACATATTACAAAAATGATCACATTAATCAAAAATATTTTTTACCTGAGTACAAAAATCCCTTTTAATTATAGACCATGACACACTAAAATCAAGTAAAAAATAATATTCTCGAAAACAATGATGTTATATAATATTGTTAATATCATTATCCACTGTGAGAATAATCACGCTTCAACTCTATTTTAGAGGAACTAACATAACTTCGTTTAGGATTAATAGGAAGTCCCATCAAGATAACTTACTAGACATGTAAATATTACTAATGAATTCTATATCCATAATGTATGCATAATTAGTTATAGTTTTCATGAAAAGCTGATAATGAATTTTAAAAAGAAGACAGATCTTAGATCTTTATAAATCCATATTACTTCTCATCACTTCCTTAGGAGGAAACTAAATTATTTATACAAAGATTGTTTCAAACCAAATTCGAGTCTTATAACTATGTTGAATGTAAACTAACTATACATATTTCTCCAAACCCATAAAATACAGATAGAAGGGTTATTTTCAATTGTCAATAAATTATTTCTTGTCTAATTATTCTTGCTTCTTCTCTATAATAATAAAATTCCGCCATCTATATCTTGAATCCTCAAGATTGATGGTAACACATTTCACCTTTATCGAATTTGTTTTTTCCAAGAAGATGAAAAGTAGTTCAGTACATTAAAATAAATACTATAACTCTTTAGGATAATTTTATCCTTTTGAGTATGGGGGATTCTATTCAATAAACACTTGAACAAAATATCTAGTTTCATCCCATCAAGGTTCCACTTCTAGAGATTGAACAGAAATAGGTGTAATTACATGTATCCATGCATGAAGAACACACACCACTATCTCAGTAATATTCTAATCAACTGGAGTGTTTTATTTCCATGTATCATTGTAATCTCACTCTTGAGTCAAGTTACAACTTTTCATTGGGGGAATGGTAATGTACAACACCAATAGAAAACATCGAAACATATGCTAGGATACTCAGATGATTAACTCAATCAAAATAATCATGAATATAAATTCCACCATATAGAATCAAAATTTCTAGGACATTAAATTACTCATATAAAATTGGGAACTTACTAGAATTAAATTAATTTATCCCACAAAACCTCATTTCCCAAAAACAAATTTTAACTTAATGCTTGCTAAAATGAGATCTGGAAAGAATATTGATCCTAACTACCCCTTATGTACCAAAAAAATCAAAGAACATCTCTAATAAAAAAATCCCATTAGAAATGAAAAAAGCAAGGAAATATTATCATCCTCAATTTAATATATCTTTTACATGAACTAACCTAGATATATTAATACAATGATACCTGATAGGGTCATTTCATAGCTCGAGTGGAGTTCTCGATCCCCATTGTTTGGCGACTAGTTCCTATCATAAATTAAAATTAAAATGGAATAGTATTTTTAAAAGAAAATATACTCATGATATAAAAGTGAATGAAAAACAATTAATAGTAAATATTCCAAACACACCTCAAGGAGTATAGATTGAAAAAAGTAGAAAGATAGAGATCCTAAAGTGATAAGTCATCCAAAAAGTTACCAAACTTCAATAGAATAAGGTCTCAAAATCACCATGTAACATGTGGACCATAGATCCAAAAGTAATCATAAAGAAAACCAGGCTTAACATACATGGAAATTACATCAATTTAGATAAATATTCTGAATATTACCAAAGTACATGCCCAAGGACTGTAATAGTTTAGTGTCTTTGGAAACATTAAACACAATATACTAACTGGGTGAAATATATTCAAAATCTCCCACCAATATCATCACCTTTAGTAAATATACATAAAAATATATTCCTAACATTGGGAAATGAAACATAATAATGTTTTACCTTATAATCCAAGTAATGGTAAACAAAAAAGATATGTAAGAATAATATGGGTACAAGAGTATGAGAATATATGAAAAACAATTTGATGTTCACACCCTGCATATCAAAGATAATATACATGAGTCATGGAATTAATAATTTTTGTTCAAAAGACATGAATAATAAGTAAATCAAGTGAATAATCCAGGAGATCATGACATAAGAATAATATATATAATTTTTTGCATACACAAAAGCATATAAAACTATTACCTTTAAGTCAATTATTGTTTTCAAAACCGGTTATGGAACTTCGTGGGGGGATACACCTAATTGGCAGGACACACCACCATCCCTAGTAACATCCCTTTTTATAGTGGTATGGGTCCACTCCCTAAACAATCTTAGCAGTTAATTTTCACACCCAAGACTATATTAGTTGTAAAGTATCACTCCCAAGACTTTCATTGCTTACAAAGTCCTTTACTGAACAAAGTTATCTCTTTATTCCAGTCATGTCTATATGATGATATATATATAATTACACAATTAATTAGAGGTATTTATAGGTCCTAAAAATAACATAATAAAATCATACATACATATGCGATAAGATCATAAAAAATCATCATATGATAACCCATCAAAATTGATTGGTTTCATAGACATCATATCATAAACCGTGAAATGAAATGGGTATCATAAACATGACATAATATCATAACCTTTATAAAAGATACATATATTATAACAGATTCCTCAAATAATATCCCATGAAAATACGTGTGTTTAAAACTATATACCCTGTGTAATGGAAACGAATTTCACAAAAATATAACCTAGGAAAGAGAAACATGTTGCATGACCATAATGACATCAAAACATAATCCATTTAGGAAATGAATATGAATTGAAAATTTGGACCATATCCACATGAAGGAGTGAGTAACATAAACATATCTCATCTTTATAGGAAATTTTTTTTAAAGATATTTTAATAGTTTTTCATGAGTAAAATATCTTGACTTCTTTGAAAAACATTTTTTAAACATTAATTAATTATGTAAACATATTTTATTGAAGTTAGATTCGAAAAATTATTAATGAAGATTTGAAAAACATTATTTTTTTAAAATACTTATTCCTTGAAAATGAGGTCAATATATCATTTTAAAAACATTTTTTAAAACTTGGTTTCTTGAATAAAACAGATTTCCTGAAGAATAGTGAAATAAAGACATATTTTCATAAATACATTTTATTAATTATCATAAGTACCAAAGTGTAGGAAAATTGTACTAATACATTAATATATTATTATTAAAAATCAGATAATTAAGGTCATGATATTTATTTAGGGATGGATCGGAATATTTCATTCATGGAAGCATGATCGTAACCAATCCCAATAAAAAATAAGATTGTAGAAATAAATTGTTACTACATTGATAACATTGGATAAAATTAACCATGAAATAATAAAAATACATGAAACATAAAATATAATGAAAATAATAACATTGATGATATATAAATTCAATGGTAAATATATACACCCCATAGGAAAATATTGTTGAATAACATGGCATGTATCTCAATGAAAGAGAATTGAGACAATCATTATTTACCGAGTGGGAAAGTTTTTAACTAAAAACCTCGTGAAAGAAATATCATAAAATGGTTATATAAATAATAATAAATTTAACTCTTAGAATAATATAATACATTAATGTTCTTTATATTTATCAAAAAAATAAATGATTGATGAATAAGTTATAAGTATCCCCAAATTAAAATTGAGACCAAAAAAACCATTCCATAAGTCTTGACTTTATTTGTACACATTAAAAACACCTAAAAAATAAATATAATTTAATTATACATATATAAAAGAACTATATTATTTTATTTAACACCATATATATTTGTATTATGACTTCATATTACCCTTTTTATTAATAATTCCATGTTAATGTTATGTTTCAGGTGAAATCCGTTTTCTTGTATATGATTTGACATGATTTTCTTGATCATCTTACATAAATATTGATTTTACAATTTATATAATTTAAAACATGATAAAAATATCATATATATTCATTATAAAAATATTTATAATAGTCTATAAAATATATAAATTTGAAATGGAATACAATGTTCATAGAGTCGATAGAATGTACATACACATGAATATTGTTTGTGTTTTCTTTTCATATTAAAAGAAATAAATAAAATGATATATATATATATATATATTATAATTAAATTTTTATTATTGATTAATAAATATAATATACTTTTACTAAAACATTACTTAATACTTTCCATGAAATTTTTGAATGAATCACATTGCTTTTAGAAGGTGGTGGTCCCCATTTACCCAAATAAATATTTCATATTTACATAAAATGGAATGTATGAATTTATGATTTATATATAAATTAATAAACCATAAAGACATCATAAATACCATAAATATAATATAAAAATATTATTTCCATTATAATTCCAAACCATGAGAGGTGGTAATGAAAAAAATGAATGACATCGTTTTGAAAGGCAATAGTCCGTCGTACACAGGAATTGTAAGTTCATAACACATTTTATGGAAGAGAATATTGGAATAGGTATAACAATTATAAAAAAATATATGAATATTTATTATACTTATGTTATCAAATAATCATGTAATGAGAATAATTGAGGTGGTAGAGAAATAAAATCAACCAAAAGTTCTTCTTGAAAGATGATACATCATATTTGGGTAACTCCTTCGGGTTTAAACTAAATGGATTCATTTGATGGATTTTTTTTATAAATGTGAGGAATCTAGGATAATGGTATATACGTTTCTAGCTTATGTTTTTGGGTTATCATTGAGAAAATGTGGCATGTGTGGTCTGAGGCAGGGGAATAGTGAATGCTTTTTAATAGAGGAAATGGGGTGTCATTATTGTAAATACTAGAAGGTAAAATATATAAGGTGGTATGTTATACATAATGTCCACTAAAAAATGAAAATTTAATGTATTAAATGTGAACTATGGTATATAAAAACATCCACCATAGAAAAATAAGTTAAATTTTATAAACAAAATTCCATAAATTTTACATTTGACAATTTTTATCATTTCGGATTATTATTAAGGTAACTTGTTTTCTAACCTAAGTAATTTAACCATTACAACTAATTTCAAGTGAAATTTATTATAAAATATAGACAATATTTATTATTAATGATATATATAATTTTAAAAAACCCATGTGTTTTGGAAATTAATTTTAAAACAATCGCATGTAATATGAAAAAACACTCTTTAACCCCAACTATGTCAATAATGTTTTTACAATTTAATGGTCTATATGATCATTATAAAAGATCAATTTTTACATTAATAGATCATATTTTATATTTATTAATGTTTAAAAAATACATTTTAATGATTCAATAATTTTAGTAAATTTTAAATATTTTTATAAAATATAAATTATTATAAAATAACATTAATATCATATTTTAAATTATTTATTTAATTTAATTTTAAAAAATATCAAATATGGTTTTAGTTTTTATATTTTATGTTAAAAAAATATGTAACATGATATATTCTTCTAAAAAAAGAAATAAAATAATTAAATTAATTTACTTTACATTTAATATTTTTAGTATCATTTAATTTAGTTACTTATTAACAGAATAATTACTGTATTCAACATTTCATAAGAAGTTCATATAAATAATTCATTTCTAAAAATTAAATATATATTAATAGAATGAAAAAAACTCTTTTATGTTTTAAAATAATGTGTAAAACCTAAAAAATTTGGTTTTTCCCATATCTCAAAGCTTTATAAATGATAAACGTAATGATAGTCCATTTTTTTCTTTTTTCCTTACATATCTCATTATATAGGTTTCATTCATGAAATAGTGTCACAATAACTCATAAAAGTATAACCTAGAGGGTATACTGTCCTAAAATAGGAATGAAATAGATTTTGGAAAAGTTTATAGTTCATTTCCCCCTTAATATTAATGTTTAATCATTGATTTAATTATTTTTATCTTTAATCAATATAATTGAATTTAACTACTTTCACTGCTCATTTTTAGGAAAAAATGGTTAACGTTAATAGAAATTATAAATTATAATGATTCAAAATATGGACTCCATTTCTGAAAATTATAAACACATAAGGGGTAGTAATTAATTTATAAATAATATTTTTGATGGGATGAAACAATAGGTTGTTAACGTGAAAATGATCAAAAGTTCAAAATATTTTTATATCAAATCTTAGTTTTAAATTGGATATATTAAACTAAATAAGATTAATATATATATATATATATATAAATGATCTATTTATACTTTAAAATGAAATTAAAATATAAATTCATTATATAATTAAATGATATGAAAATGATGTTTTCATTTAAAATTCTATATTTTTCACTATTCAATAAAAAATGAAGCATCTCAAAAAAGTACCAAAAATTCCCCCAATGTAAATTTTGATATTCGTATTTCCAAAATAATGTTCATTTTGTAAGTAAAAATTATATTTTTTCTTAAAAAAATATTTAAAATTTGTGTGCCATTAAAAAGAGGTAAAATTACCTTTTATAAGAATATATATTTTAATTCATCAAATTATTTTTATTGTTATATCTTATCTTGAAAAAAATAATATGGATGTTAAATAGTTTAATGAATATATATATATATATATATCATTATAATAATTTACCAGTTGTGTTGTAATTAATTTATTAATGTAAAACTTGTTTTATTTCATATATAATGTTTATAGAAAAATATTTCACATATTTTAAATTGGTTTTTATTTTAATTTATAGTTAATTGGTCACAAAAAATTATTCAAATATACATGTTTAAACCTTATTTTCCTAATTTAATTAAACATATGAATAACTATCAATCGATTCCTATGTGATAAGTATAAAAATATTTTAAAAATAATATTAATAGTATGTTGTAGTTTTGTAAAAGTATGTTTTGATTGTAACATAGGATATCAAAACAAATCATTATTGTGTGTAACACAAACCAAAAAATGTGTTGCAGGTACCGCAAGCCAATCTATGTGTTTTATGTAGCGCAAGTTTTATAATAACCCTTCTCTTTATTGCACATTAATTCATGATTTATAATATAATATTTTAATTAATACAATAAAAAATATAGATAATTTTAGTTTATTTTCGAATAAGGTACATGACATAAAATAATGAACATGGGATTCAATAAATTTATTGAAAACTTCTTTAACATACCTCTAAAATTCCGCAAATTTTAAAATTACACGAGATAACCTGGGGAAAACACAAGAAATTAGTTAAATATATAGCTTAGTAAGGGAAAAAAAGTCATGGCATGGATATCATAATACATTTTATAAAATTGGCATATAAATTTGGAATAAAAGGTACATGAATTATATGGATTGAAATAACTTGATAATCAAAACATGGAAATTTTTAAAATATCTTTAAACACTGCATCATAAACATAAGTAAAGTATATACTACCAAGAAATGTTGTTTGGAAAATTCCCATAATGTAATTAGGTTCCCTCTCTATCCCAACATGACATATCATGGTACTAAACATTACCCCATGATATATATCACTATACAATACCAAGTGCACCCTTCCTTTATTTCATTCTCATTAATAAGGGGTCCACATGGATCATACAAACGGATTTAGTTATCATCATAATTTATACCATGATCAATGGTTGTGGTATATATATATATATATGTAAGTACCAATATAAATTATATATGAAAAATATGAACACCCTTGATAGAAAATGGGTATGGAATTCACTACACAATTATTTTGGAAAGGAAAATCGTGGAGAAATTTTTCTATCATAACATCATCATTTAAATATTTCTGAAAATTTGTCGATAAAAGATAATGGGGTCTATCATCACTCATACATCAACTATGAAGTAATATGGATATGTAAATACATACCCCAACATTATAAATTTGAAATTTTAGGCATAATTTAATGATAAAACTTGATTTATGAAAAGAATGCTAAATATATTTCGGTATGGTAAAGGGTGTACATAAAGGATCATGGGTGGATTAATGAGTGTGAAAGGGGTATCTGAAAATTTTTAAATTATATTGAATGTAATGGGAATATTTAAAAACATATTCCAACATAATAAACTGGAATTCAAGAGACATAACTTAAAATTAGCGCTTGAATGATAATGAGAAGAGAGAAACCCCTATCGAACATTCAGCCTATTAATAACCTATGTTAAGACAAAAACAAGAGAGAATAAATGATATATAATTTAAATATCATCCATTTTACATTATGGTATTTTTATAAATTAATTAGATCATAAAAAATTTCAATTAATACGTCAAATTCCAAAGGAGTATCTTGAATTCAAAGGAGGAGAGGAAGGTGAGGATCCCTTACTCGAGTGTGTGACACCAAAAGCTTGGGAGGGTCTTATTAAGAGTTTGGGGGACCCTTGGGAACACAATAGTTTGTGGAGGTCAATGAATAGATGTTATATAAGGATTTTGATTGAAGATAATTTGGATATTTGGTGGGTTTATATTGGAAATGAGGTGGATTTTTTTATTATTTAGGTTTTGGACTCTACATTATAAAATATCCAAAACCACAAACCATAACCAGATTTTTTTCCATGGTTTCCAAAAAATGGGAGTGTTTTTTATTATTTTTTAATTTCTAGGGTTGAACATAAAAAAATAATATCATTCCTTATATGGAGGTGAGTTTAACTCTTAATGAAAGGGATTTAATACCTCAAAATATATTGTTTGTTTTGGAGAATACATAATGATCATAAAAATTAAATCAAATAATCATAAAATAAAATTATTTTAAAGGGAAAAAATTTATTTGGTCGTGGATCAAAATTATAGTAATTACTACATCACTTGTGGGCCATTATGATGTCATAAAACACAATGTATATTCATACGATATTTAATTTTTACCCAAACAATTGACTATCTCAGAATATTAATAACAATTCACCAATTGATAATTTCGAAATTATGATTCCAAAAATAATATTTCTTTTATTTAAATAATTTTCAAATTTTTTTAATTTTAATTTTTAAAATATTATCAACATTTATTAATATATGGTGGGTTTTAATTATAACAGTTTTCAAACCATTATAACAATTACATTTGTCATCATAAAAATTAAATAATGATTTATATTTTATTACATTGTATAATAATAACATTAAATTCTATTAATTCATTAATACATTAATTTAATTTTAATTTTAATAAAAATTAGAATTTGAACATTATTATTTCAAAATAAAAAAAACATTTAAAAAGAATCAATAATATGAAAAAAAATATATATTCAGTATTGGATTAAAAATAATATACATATTCATATTTCTAGGGTCTTGATACATATACCATTAAGACACTAAAAAACATTGTATGTATAGGGCGCGTGATTTTGAGGCTTTCATGTGGTGGTTCAATGAACATGGTTCATGACATGATCTTGATGAGCTCGAACTTCTCCCACAAACAGTTTTTCTCATGCTTAAGATGTTGTATCTTATCTTCGGATTTTTCTAGGGTAATTACAAAAAAATGCTATCACCTTTGTAATCCATTATAAAAGAGCTTCATATGGTACAATCCCATAATTTGAGTCCATTAGTTCCTTTTTATTTGTCAATTGGATTTGATAAAAGCCTATATTAATACTAATCAGGTGATCATTGTTCAACTGCTATATTATCAATGATAATGATACATAATGGTCTTTTAAACCCAATTAGATAAAATATAACTGAATAAGTTCTTATGTTTACTATAACCACATTAATTAATAACTATTTTAATTAAATCAAATGGGGGAATTTTATTTATAACATTTCAGGTCATTAAAATCATCCCCCATTAAAAAATATTATCCATTGAAAATTTTAATTGCTACACTAAAATAGATGAGGGAAACTTTTCTTAATCACTGCCTCTGGATACCACATTTCTTCTTCATACTTTGGTTCCTCCACAACACTATGACGAGGATCATTTTTTTATTTTGTAGAATTGTTTCTCTATTATCTAAGATCTCCACTGGTTAGTCTTCATAGGAATGTCCATTATCCAATGGTATTACATCTGGATTGAGTAAATGTAAGGGGTATGGTATGTACTTTCATAAGAGGGATACATTAAATATATAATGTACTTGATATAGGTTTGGTGGGAGTGATAATCAGTGGGCCAACACTTTGATGTGACCAATGATCTCAAAAGGGATTATGAATGTTGGAATAATCATTCCATTATTACAAAAGATCATTACTTACTTCCATGTAGATTTGAAGAGGAAAACCTTGTCTCCAAAATGAAGCACTCAGCCTCGTCAACAATGGTCATCACATATCTAATGTCGACTCTGAACAGCCTTGATGTGCTACTCAAGGGTCTTACCCTCTTCCATCATTTCCTCAACCATTCTAAAACCTAGTATCATTCATTCCATAAATACATGCCCACATGATTTTTTTCTACTCCTCTTACCTTAATGGGATTCCAAGGGAATCATTTCGATGCTTGAATGGAAAATGATGTTGTAAGATAACTCAAAAAAAAGTAGATATTTGTCCCATATTATTTTAAATTCCATAGAACAAGCTCGCAACATGTTTTCCAATTTCAGAATATTCCTATTATATTATCAATCAATTTGAGGTTGATTGGTGTAAACATGTTCATATTAGTGTTTATATCATGTTGATGACATTCCAGAACATAGATTTAAATCTCATTTCTCGATCAGATACAATCGATAGTGGTACTCTATGCCTCCATACTACCTCTATAATGTATTTTCATGAAAGTTCATCTAGTTATTAGTCCTCTTAAATTACGATAATGGGATCTTCCATTATAATGTTATGCATAGTAAACAATATAGAATCTTTCCCCCTTGATTTGTTTCAAAATTCCAATTATAAAGTCTATGGTGATGTTCTACCATTTTTATATTGGTATGGGTAATGGATATATCATCGGCTTAGACATATTCCATTCAATATTCACTTTTTGGTTTACTGGAGACTTTGATTCATATTTAGCGACATACTTATTCATATTTTATTGCCAATAGTGCTCATAGATATCCTCTTACATTTTTGTTCATCCAAGGTGAATGGGGAATGTTGAAGTATGGGAATCATCCAATAGTTCATTCTATTACACATGATTTTATGGAACACATAGTCTTGACCAAAATCTCATCATTCCTTCTTCATAAATTCTATACTCTATAGACTTAGCATTTTTCATGGATTACACCTTCTTCTAAATTTCCACATAATTTATTTTAGAATCCATTATTTTCTCTATGAGGGTTGTTTAAGTAATAATTTGATAAAGGATTGATAACTTACCTTCCTTCATGATTTCAATGTCCATCCTTTAAAGATCTATGAATATTGAATCCTTATCAACTCTCATCATTAATAAAGATATAGGATCTTTTCTACATAGAGCAAGTGCCAACATATTTTATAGACTTGGATGGTAGTGGATTGATCAGTTGTGATCCCTGATGTGCTCTGACCATCTTCACGAGAATATATTTAGATATTTTTTTGTTAATATATATTATAGAATCTTTTTATTAGTATATATATCACACATATCATCATAAAGATAATTCCACCTAATTTTCAATGCAAAGAGAAATTGTTTCCCTTTCTATATCATGATTTGGATAGTTTTTCTCATGAATTTTCAACTACCTTAATGCAAAAATAGATCACAATTTTATTTTTCACTAGTACACAGCCTAATCAATTCGTTAAATCGTCTCTATTTACCAACAAGAGTTCCCTACTTTTTGGTAGTGTGAGAACTAGTGTAGTGATAAGCCTCGTTTTGAGCATCAATAAGCTTTCCTCATATTCTTGCATCCATAAAAACATCACCCCCATCCGAGTAATATTGGTAAGAGGGTTTTTAAATTGTGAAATTTTGTCACAAATTGGTGATAATACCAAAATTAACTAAGAAAACTATAGATAGATATCATAGATGTTGGACTTATCCATCCTCCAATAACTTTTTTCTTTGAAGGGTCAATGGATATCCCATTGCTTATGAGGATATTCCCCATGAATGATCCTTTTTTCCAACAGAACACAATTTTTTTATACTTGGTGTAATGATTATCATTTTATTGGGTTTCTTTCATAGTAATTTTATGATTCTCATGATCCTCATTTATTTTGGTGTATATTAGATTATCATCTATAAATATTAATATAACATTTTTTAGGTAATCTCTAAAGATTTTATCCCTGAATTCCATGATGATTTATGGAGAATTAGTGATCATGAAAGGAATAACTATGAACTCATGGTTCCCATACATTGTATGAAATATATCTAGGGGGTGTCCACCTTATTCTACCTAACTTGTCAATATTCTGACTATAGATCCACTCCAAAAGAAAGGAGAAGCATGAGGGCCATGTGCATGGTTTGTCTGCATGGTTAGACAAACTGTGCAGTATCCTTATGTTAGATAATTCATTAATGGGGAACTTCAAATAAACTCCTTGTATTGTCCCTAAAACCATGCCCACAATGTTCATAATCTACTATCAAGAATCTATAACTTCACACGATTTATACTTGGCTTACTCCATGGTTTAGAAGAACCGTTCATAAAATGTGTACATCTCTTTTAGCCCAAAAAACATGCTTAAAGTTCACCTAAATCCCCCATACATTACCTTAACACTTTATATCCATATGAAGAATCAATTAAGGGTTACATAAAAACTATTTTGGGTACTAAATTCTCCCCACCATTGGTCTTTCTATCCTCAAAAGGTAGAAAACCCCCACTGCCAGGAAAGTGTTTCGGCCATGTATCTTTCATTTCTTTATCATGTTCCCAGGACTCTTCCTGAATCTAACTATACATCCATAAAACTTACAATGATAGATTAATTCTCCCTAAAAGACATTCAATTTTCTATCAAAAATCCACACTAGGATATGTACCAATGAATCATTTGGCTATATGTCAACGTGATCCTACCAGATCACATGGTTACGAATATGATGACACTTTTTCAACTAAGATACGTGGAACACATTATGATCTAAACTGAACCATGGTGGTAATTACAGATGATATGCTATATATCCAACCCATTCCAATATCTGGGAATGGTATATGTATCAGGGATATAACTTTCCGTGCTTCCAAAAATGAAAATTTCCCAACCTTGGAGAAATCCTTAAGAACACATGATCCCTCGCCGAAAATGACAACAGTCTTAGATGATGATACACATTTCATTTCTAGTGACTCTGAGTTGTCTCATTTATCATCGTGATCAACTAAATATTCTATGTTTCTTCTTAGACAAGGCCCGGATCAACTAAGGAAGTTTCACTTGTTTTCACCCAAAAAAGTGGAGAACGACAAGGACACACATACAACGCTTTCAACAGAGTGATATGTATTGAGGATTGATAGCTATTATTAATAGAGAACACTACTGAGGGTATATTCTATTATAATGAGCCACCGAAATCCATTACACAATCCCATATCATGTCTTTCAATGTCTGTATCATTCTTTCATATTTCCCATCTATCTGAGGATGATACAGTTTACTCATCATCAACTGAGTCTCAAGCACTTTCTATAAGGATTTATAAAAATAAGACATGAACCTCAGATCTCTTTCTGACATGATGAAAATTGGTATGCCATGTCTCTTTACAACTTATTAGATATATATTTTAAACATGAACTCCAATGTATTATTTTCAAAAATAAATATGATGTGGGCCGACTTTGTGAGGCGATCACAATCACATATATGGAATAATGTTTCTAAATTGTTCTTGAGTGGTATGTAACAAAACCCATCAATATCTTCTCCCATTTCAAGACTGGTCTAGGAAAAGAATCCAACATAACAGCTGGTTACTAATTCTTGACCTTAACTTAGTGACAAGGTAATCACATTGAAACAAACTCATCCACTTTCCTTTTCATGTCGCTTCACAAAAACTATTCCTTAATCACATTATACATGTTCTATATCCCTGAATGTATAGACCATCTTAAATAGTGGTAATCATGGAGATGTTGTTTCTAAAAATCCATAGGTACAACCATCCAATCTTAAAACACTAGGACCAAACTCCCATTAAGTTTCCATCCCTCAATTGTCTCCCCACAATTGTTTTTTATACTCATAAGAGAGTATTATATATTGGATTTTTATGTATCCTAAACCATATTTACCAAATCAGGAACCTCAGAAAATGAAAATAAATCTACAACATAACCTTATTCTTCACATTCCACATGCATTTCTTCTAGAACCAACATCTACTGCAATTCATCTAAATATTATTTTTCCCAACTGATCATATGACTTTATACTCACGGCATCCTCCACTAAATTATCTTATATTGGTGTATACATCTAATCAAAATAAAAAATCTGGAGATACTCCATCCATCTCCTTTGCCTCATATTTAAATATCACTTTGAGAAAATGTGTTTCAAGATTTTACAATTTTTAAACACAGAGAATTTCTCACCAAAGAGATATTGTATCTAAGTCTTCAAAGCAAGAATGACTACTGCTAAATCCAAGTCATGTGTTGGGTAATTATTCTCATAAACTCTCAAATTACTTAAACCATAATCAACCACATGGTCTCCTTACATGAGAAAACATCCCAACTGAGATCCTAAAGAATTATAATACAACACGTACCACTATCCTAATTCTAGAAGAATCAAGTTATGTGCCAGTGTAAGATGGACATTCATATCATGTAAATACTTATTTTATTATTATGTCCATTTGAATAGAAAATTATTTTTCAGAGTAATATTTATTTAGCCTAGTCCTGAGAAGTCAGGAAAAAAGCATCAATAATAGCCATCTAGATCATGAAAACATTGTATCTTGAAAACATTCATAGGTGGTTTATACAAGAAATTAGTTTTTATATTTTCAAGATCCACTAAAGCACCTTTTTCCATAATCAAAAGGCTATGAATGTGTACCTTTTGTACCCAAAATTCACACTTATATAATTTGACATAAAAATGATGAGTTATCAATATTTCTAACACTGTCTCTAAGTGTTGTTCATTTTCATCATTTGTCTTTGGATACACCAAGATGTCATCCACAAACACCACAACAAAAGAATAAAGATCGTTGAAATATATGGCTCATCGAATCCATGAAGGCCGTTGGAGAATTAATTAGAACGAAAGGCTTTATTATATTTTCGTAGTGGTCATATCTGCTTCTCAAGGATTCCTTTGAAATATCTTATTTATGAACATGTAATTTGTGATATCTTGTTCGTAATTCAATTTTTCAGAATTACTGGGATCCCCTCAATAGATCTAATTGGTCATCAATTCATTGAAGTGGATACCTATTCATTATCATAACTTCACTATGTTTATGATCATTAACACACATCCAATAATTTCCATCTACTTTCTTCACGAACGATACTGGTTCTACCCCCAGAGACATGCTTGGTCGAATGAAACCTTATACTTACATCATTTCTATCTGTACTTATTTTCTTGTAACTCTTTTGGTTCCATACTATGAGACAGAAGAGAAATATGACTGGTCCCTAGAAAGAGGTCAATCATAAACTATACTTCATTTAGAGATGGAAACCCTAATAATTTCAAAGGAAAGAGATCGAAAAATTGATCCAAAACCGCAAGACAACTAATATCTTCAATCTCTTACATCGACTGTAACACCCCGAGATTTTATGAAAAATATTCTTTTTAATTTCATTAATGTCTTGTGTTATACGCTACACCAAAAGGAGCTTTCACAACCCACATCTTTTACCTAGATTGAATTACACGCAATCGCGACCTTCCACGATAGCGTGTGTTGTACACAACACCAAGTTTCGCTAAACAACGATATGCTATTAAGATATTATTAAAACTAGCCATTATGAATAGTAATAACGACTTTTTGAAATTTTGTAAATTTTATTTTTCAAAATGGACTTCATTTATGGATTCGGAGTATCGAATTTAGCCTAAGGTTAAATTTTGGTACTTTTCAGATAACTTTCATATTCTGATGAATAGTGAAAATTACTAAATTTTAATTAAAAACAACTTTTTTAATCGAAATAATTAATAGTGATAAATTATTAATTTGAGTGGTTTTAAAGTATATTTATAATATATTTTTACAATATAATACAATGTTGGTCATTGGATGTAATTTCACATTTAAACCAGTTACAAACTAGTGTCAATCTTTTGATAGTTATTATCTCTTAAAAACACGCTATTTGTTTTGACGACGAGAATTGATTTTTAAATTAGTTAATGAAACTGATATGTTTTGAATTTGGTAAAATAGACATCATTTTTGAGTTCATAATATCAAATATATCTTAGGCCTAATTTTTGGTATTTTTCTGAAAACTTTCAATTTTCGATTATAGTGAAACCACTAAGTGGTAATTAAAAAAAACTAAATTGTTCATAAAACATAATTTTACCGCTTCTGTGAGTGGAATTTCGAAAATCCGAGAGACATGGTTAATATCAAGGACTAAAATGTCGTTCAATGAGATGAAAATAATTTTTGGTGAATAGTAACTTTTTAGTTTTATTACCACGGTTAAAAGTAAATAGGGTAATTAAGGGTAGAAATGATATTACTATTACCGTAACACATGTCCTAATTCTATTGGATAAGTGTAATTCGACCAAAAACAACCTTATGAATATAATATGACCATTTAGGTCCACTTGGATTAGATTATGACATTTAATATTATTTTATTTAATGAATAGTTAAAATAGTTAAAATCAAAGTTTAATAACTAAAACATTTTTAATATGGGATTATGCATAAGATAAATTGGATTATAAATATTCATTAGAAAGAAAAAAATATTTCTTACATAATGGTATTTTATTTGTAATTTTTAGACATTAAAAACTTTAATTTATTTATGACACAACGATGATGCAGTAATTATCTTATTAATGAAATATTGACATAATTGATGTTATAAATACCCAAATAAATATAATTTGAGACTTTTTATGAATTCCACTAATTTTATAGGATACTATGATAAGACCCTTTGGAACCATTATAAACCGATTTTGACTTTAATATAAAATAATATTTTGTGATATTCCTAAGGTGCCCCTCTCCTCCCTTATAAAAGGACACCTCCTCCCCCTCCTACTCACACCAATTTGAGCACTCAAGCTCGGCCAACCCCTGAAAAAATCCCTTCTCCACTTCCCTAGAATAATCCTAGAGGTCCTTGTCTTCTTTAAAGACCAATCTTAGTTCCCTAAGTGGAGGATTCAAAGAGGTGTTTCAAAGAAGAGGTAATATCCATTACCGATCATTTCAATTTCTTTCTTCTTCAACTTCTTCTTCTTTAGTTGTTTCATGACAAAGTAATAACATCAGTATTACTTACATACTGATATGTTACTATAAATATGAAACAACCCTAATTCACCTTCTATCCATCCTACGGAAAAATGAAATCACCGCGCGTGCATACGTACGGAATACCGTCTCCACGCTGTGGTGAAATCTATTTTCCACCACCACCTTACTTGGATGGGTATAATGGTGTAAATAATAACTATATATTATTATTTTAAAGTTATATTGATTCTGAAATAGTATACATACACTCCAATACAGTCCCACGATCATGAGAACGATATCATCGCTCGTGCGTACGTACGGAATACCGTCTCCACGACGCGATGAGATTCATTCTCCACATTAACCATTCATGAATGATTATAAAGTATATATATAATGAATAATAGTGAAATATATGACATGTTAAATCTACTGAATTTATTTATATATGTATATATATATTTCATCTACTTACTTCCATTCAAGACAATAAGGAAAGGAAAACAGCATTCATGCGTACGTACGGACTACCGTCTCCATGAACGGTGTGTTTCATTTAATTTATCTATATATTATATATATATACTGAATATATATGATATATAAATCATGTTTTATATTCTGGAAGTAATTAAATCATGATATAAGTAATAATAATGTCCAGAACAACAAGTCCAAACACCTACGATAAATGAAACAATATTACCCAAAACGCTTCTTTAACATGGAATTTACAAAAGAACGGGTAATATAAAGCCATAAGTGAACCATATATGATATCATAACAATGATTATGATTCTGGAATAAGTCAATAACAATATTTAAATCATTATACAGGAGGTTCGGACACTTACGAATCATATCGGACCTAAGGTAAGGGAAATATCACAATCTCATTTTTATCCGAGATTGTTTATACGTTGGTATTTATTGGGGTGTATTTTATCATCCACATACATGTTTCCTCAATATGTAATGTTATTTCCATCCACCTAATATTGTTTAAATCCAATTTTACCCTTCGGTAAGTTTTTAGTAAAAGATATTAAAGGAATCTTTTGTCGTTTTTCGTACGAGGTACTTTTTGACTTTTTCGAAAAAAGTACGAGAAGAATGTTTTTTTAACTTATACGGAATGAATGTATTTTGAAAACATTATTTCCAAGAAGATTCCTTTACAAGTTTTCAAGTTTATTTTTAATCAAATTCTTTTAGTTTATAATTTTACGACATGTTATGAAAGGAAAAGTGTTTTTGAAGTAGAAAGGATATTTTCCTCAAGAACGAAGTTCAAGGGTTTTATCAAAATTATTTTCCATCTAAGATAATAAAGGGTTCTGTTTATATCCCAATTATTACATTTATTTTATTATGTTTTGATGGAATTACTTTTATGAATTCCTTTATCGTATATGAATTGTTTTTTGATGTCATGATGTTTAAGATTCCCATTTTTATTACATGGGTTATGCAATGATGTATGATTTATGATTTTGTGGCACACATAAGAATGGTATCATTATGAGATGGGTGGGACCTATATATCCCTCTAATGAATTGGGTAATGATTTTATATCTCATGAGATAGACATGGCTAGAATGGTAGGTTATACCGGTTCAGTGAGACATGACTGAAACGAGGGTGACTCGGTTCAGAAAGGGACTTTTTCCACTAAGATCGTCTTTGCAATGAGTCTTGACTAACAAGAAATGATTCTCTATGATTATGTGTGTATGCCACAAAGTTTCATGTTTTAAGTTATGATTATTGTGATTACATTTCACTGCCATGATTTACCCCATGTTATGAAATTATGATCTCTTTTGCAGGTTAAGATTTCCAAAAGTTATGTTCTTATGTATATGATGTGATTGATATTTCTTTTGTTTACCCTTTCTGAGCATTTGAGCTCACCCTTTTGTGTTTTCTTTTCCCCGGGATATAAAGAAAGGTTTTAGGTTAAAAAAAAGGAAGATCTTTATGGGAGATGTTGACGATCTTTCACCAGGATTAGAAGATTATATTCCGAGTTTCCAAAGACACTAAACTATTACGATCCTTGCGTGTGTGTTTTTGTTATTTACTAAGTATTCCTCAAATGTAATGTAATGTCAATGTACGTCAAGATTTGGGTCTCTACAGTTGGTATCAGAGGAAAGGTTTAGTCAACCTTTGGAAACTAGGATGCGAGAACTTTAGTGAGATCCCTAGAGATATTTATAAGGTTTGTCTAGGGATGTCCCTAAGGATAAGTATACGTATAGGATACAGTCCTATAACTACGGTAACGATCTTAGAATTTAACCTAAGAAGTTAGATATTCAGGATAATCCCCCTTTATAATGTTTTTTCCCTAGCATGATTTTTCCCTCTCACACTATTCTTTTTGGGTTTTAGACGATGGCTGGAACCCGAAGGAACCGTGTTGATCAATGCAATGGACAATGCAATGATTGCCCTCCTGAACAAACAAATGTTATGGGAGATGGAGTGCAAAATCTTATTTCTATACTTACACAAGCTATGAATCATTCTGGACTTCCAAATGATCATAGAAGGGTACAATATTCTATTGAGACCTTCATGAGGCAACGTCCACCTTTTTTTAGTGGGTCTTCCGATCCACTTGTTGCTGAACAATGGATCAGTACCACTGAAAAGATATTTTCAGTTCTTCAATGTTCTGAACATGATAAAGTCATCTTAGCAGTATATCGTTTGGAAGGTGAAGCTGATCAATGGTGGAATATTATCAAGAATACGAGGCCAAGAGATGAAATTGAATCCATGGAATGGGAAGAGTTCAAGAACTTATTTTTCAGTAAGTACTTCCCTCGTATTCTTCGAACAAATATAGAAAAGGAGTTTCTTGAGCTTATGCAGAAGGATGATGAATCTGTTGGTATATACGAAGCGAATTTTACAAGACTTGCAAGGTACGCATCTGGCATTATCATCCAACATGAACGTAAAGTTGATCGATTTTTCAGTGGCTTAAAACCAAGTCTTTGAAGGGAATTAGCTATAAGATACTTCAGTAGCTATGAAGAAATTGTGCGTTGGGCTATCAAGGAAGAAATAGAAGTTTGTGTTACATATCCATCTCATGGTTTTGACAAGAAACGAAAGATGGAGTTCAAGGAGAAATCTCAGAATAATGGTGAAAAGAAGATGAATGTTTCCTTATGCACAAAGTGTGGAAAGAAGCATGGTGGAGATTGTCTTAAAGGGACTAGAAAATGTTTTATGTGTGGGAAAGAAGGTCATCGAGCAGCTGAGTGTCGAGGTAATGGAAAAAGGGTTTCTAATGATGTGAATAAAGAAAACACTGCAGATAATGGACCACCAACACTTCAATGCTTCAAGTGCAAGGAAATGGGGCATTATGCCAATAAATGCCCTAATCCAAGGGTTAGTTATAAGGCCCCATCCTTAAACCTTACTTAATCTTGAGTTATTACAAGATTACACATTGAGGATCTTTTCAGGTTTAGAGTTTTAGAGAATTAGATCATGAAACTTGCATTACATTCCACATTTAAACAAAGTGGTTACATAAAAGACAGTATTCATTCTTCCCATCAACGGGAACATATTTAAAATATAACATGGATTCTTTCTTGACACATCCTTGACACTATCATCACATCATGTACCTTTCCCTTGACTTGTGAAAAACATTTCAAAAACTTGGGATGAGCATAAAAAGCTCAGTAAGAGTTATAAAAATATTGAAAGGAAACATGAGTTCATATATACATTAGAATGAAATCACACTTTCCCCATAAAACATAGGCATATCAAATCATGAATAAATCATAGAAAACATAAGACATAATGGTAACTTGAGGCATTCATAACATTCTTACGTAGGGAGTAACCCTCTTGGTTACGGTTGGAATACCCATCACAGTATATTCCCTAAATCTCTTCGGAGAAACCTTAAAGTTTCACTCCTTCACGTTACCCAATGCATTGGAGAGCTATATCGGGCTCACCCACCCTTAGTTTATCACGGAACCACCCGTTTTCATAACAATGCCCAAGAACCATAACATAAATGTATCACATAAAACATGCATAAAGGAAAAAAACATTTCCACATTTCAATCACAATATAACATTTTAGTATTTTGAAATAATGAATCCATACAAAAAGAAACCATTTCCAAATCCATTTAAAACATTTAATAAAGAGATTTTTGAATCAAAGTGTCCCATACCACCTTGAAGCTTAAAATTTTAAACCATTAATATCCATATAAATAAATCCTTAAAACCAGTTTTAAAACATGGATATTAATAAGAACAAACAATTAAAACATTTAAAACGATATTTTGGTTAAAGGGGTTTTACCAAAATTAGAGACACTTGAATACAATAATTGAGGAATAACATTTAGTCAGAACTTTATAATATCATGAGAATAAATGGATTCATGATATAATACTCCAAAGGACAGTATATACACCATATAAGAGTGAATTGGTGCATAACAACAATGAACCCTCAATAGAAATGTCAAATGTGATGAAATCCCTTATAAAGAAGGTATCCTTAAATTAAGGACAAATCAATCTCAAAAATATGTGTGAAAAATATAAATACACCCAATATAAGTGGATATTAAGTGTAAAACAATAAACGGTCATTCACACATATTCAATGGGTGACATATTCAATGAATACATGTTGAACCCAAAGAAATCGAAATTGGGTTAAAAAGTTCCCTTGACAGCCTAACGACATCACATCAAAATGAGTTGATGAGAGATAAAAAGTGTATCTCATCACTTGGAAATAAAATTTACATCAATAAGGATATATGAGAACATATCCCAACATAAAAATATGTAAATTAAAATACCCAACAAAAGAAGTCTTTTAAAAAAAGAGGAGGGTGAAAGGTTCCCTTACTGACTTGGGTATCTTTCGAAACATACACCCCATGAAAGAAGGACAATAGATCATTGATGTAAATACTCATAAACTAAATTATATTACACAAAGAGTAGAATAATGGGCAGTACATACACCACACAAAGGAATTTGTGGCAAATGTAGCATAAATCTCACGGGAATAAAAGTGAGATGAAAAATCCCTTACGAAAACTCGGCAGCCTAACAGCGCCACATAAAACTTACAAAAATGGATTGATGAGATCAAACAGGGTATCTCATCATATTAACATAATGTATATAGAAATAGGAATATAAAAGAACATCCCCTAGCATAACAAATAGGATCTTAAAAGGAGTGACATAAAGGAGAGTACTTAAAAAGAAAGAGAGAGGTTAGATCTCTTACAAACATTCGGCAGCCTAACGGCGCCACTCAAAACATCCAAAATGGATTGATGAGAGAGAATATGGTCTCTCATCACATGAACATAAAAATTACAGTAAGTTTAATATAAAATATCATCCCAATAACAATAAAGATGAGCTTTAAAAGGAATGACATAAAAGTGTGTACTTAAAAAAGAAAGAGAGGAGTAGGATCCCTTACCTCGGGTCCGACTTGACTCGATCGTTCTTTAATCTCATGAATAATAAACATGAGTTAATTTATACTTCCTTAAGAACCTTTTTCAAGTTAATTAATCCTTTTATATCACTTATTACCATGTCATAAACATTATGTAATCATTTAAGTTAATAATATTTGTTTTGCCGATATTTGGTTCTTAAGTCGAAAGTGGACTTCTTACAATTACATGTTGTTCGTGTGGCCAAATGTTTATTATATCCAGAATTGTATTCATGATGTAGATATCATATATGTCATATATATCCATTAAATTCATGGATTTATAACATTACATAATCATTTAGAGGTAAGAAATGAAATGCACCGTTCATGGAGACGGTAAGCCGTACGTACGCATGAACGCTACTTTCATTTCTATTTCGTATTATATAGAATGGAATAATAATTATATAAAGGTATATTATAATTTCAGTATAATATCATATATAATATCATAGTTCCATCCTTTATACGTCCCACATATGGTATTTAACGAATCAAATCACTTTGAGGGGGCGGTAGTCCGCACTTCCTTAAATGAAGATATCGCGTTTACCCATAATGGAAACCATAAAGGTATGCCCAAAATGAAAAAAACAGAAGCTTAAGGAAAACATAAGAATATTATATATCATATATAAAAAAAGTGACATAATAATGGCCACCTTTGAAGGTGTTAAATGAGTATTGAACAATCATCGTTTCGGGAGGTAGAATTTCGCCATCCACGGAAACCGTATGTTCTTTAACCATTTTATGTAGTTGTGTGAGAGTGTAGCTCGAATAAATCTTATAACAACATCCTAGTATATTTAAGATACAGGTGTAGTTACAAAAGAAATAAATAAAAAGATTTTAGGGGGTTGGAGAAGCAAAATAAAACAAATGAACATGAGAGAATGATTTACCTTTAAAAGTGTAACTCTTTTTAATTTGAGCCTAAAGGATTCCTTTGAAAGGATTCATCCCAAAGGTAATCCTCTAGGATGAGGAGAGGGATGTGGAGAGAGTAAATGGGCAGGGTTTGGCCGAGCCAAAGGCTTGAGGAGTGTGTGAAATGAGGTAGAGGTGGGGTCCTTTTATAAGAGGAGAGGAGGGGCACTTTTGGAAAGTAAGAAATATTACTTTATTTGAAAATGTGTTTCGGTTTTAAAAGGTCCCACATTGATATAATTCGTGGATAAGGTGATAAGGGTTCGAAATCCACCCATCCAATATGTTTTGGACATGTGTAGTTCATAGATTTTACATTATCTTTCTATTTTATTTAAATCGTCAAATAATGATGTCATCGCCGCATCATTATTATGTCATAAATAATTTAATTTATATAATGTTTAAAAATTATAAAGAAACTTCTATGATGTAGGAAATCTTTTTATCTTTCCAATGACTATTTATAATCAAAAAGATGACTTGTATAACCCCACTTAAAAATTGTTTTAGTAAAACATATCATGTTTGTGTCATTTTTACTTTTACATTAAATAAAAAGTTATTTATGTCATTTCCCAACCAAAGTGGATCCATGGGGTCCCCAAGTTGACCCATGGCTTGTATTTGTCGGCCATGAAACAACCAATGAGGGTAGGACATGTGTCAAGCTCATCTCATTTTATTAAAGCATTATTTTTACCTTAAACTACACTAATTACCACTAATCGGGATTAAAAACTTAATAAGTTATTATTCACCAAAAAATTATTTTTATCCCATTGAACCACATTTTACTTCTTAATGACAACCATGTATGTCGGATTTTTGAAATTCAAAACACAAAGATGGAAAATTTTCATTTAAACGGAAAAATCAGTTTTTATAAGTACCACTTAGTGGTTTCACTATTCATCAAAAATTGAAGTTTTTCAGAAAAATCCCGAAAATTCACCATAAGCTATATTTGATATTCCGAATTCAAAAATGAAGTCTATTTTACAAAATTCAAAACATATAATTCAGATTAATTAATTTAATAATTAATTACCGCTGTCAGAGCAAATAGCGTGTTTTTATGAAACAATAATTATGAAAAGATTGACACTGGTTTAAGTCTCATTTCAAAGTGAAATTAATTCCAACGACCACTATTGGATTTAATGGTAAAAATATATTCTAATTTCACTTTAAAACCAATTCAAAAGATAATCTAATCATATAAAAAAATTAGATTAAAAAGAGATTTTGAATTAAAAAAAAACCACATTTTACACTATTCATTAAAAAAATGAACTTTATCGGAAAAATACCATAAATTTACACAAAGTAAAATTTGATGTCCCGATTATAAAGAAGAGTTTTATTTGGTCAAAAAGAATGTATAAGAGTGATCAAAAATATTTTTAATGACAGTTCGCCATCAAAAGGCGATAAGTGAACCTTTAGTGAAAATTAGGGTATAAAAGCCTAAAATTGAATTCTTTCCGTATTTTAAGCCTTTGGATAAATGTAAAAACATTTAAAAAACATATATAATCATATTTTAGTTATTTCTATCCATTCCCGCCAATACAACGTCTACATGTTAACTACCATTTAAAATAATATTATTTTATTATTAGAGTGCAACGTAAGATTCCCAAGAAACTCGTTGTTGCGTATTTGGTACGCCATCGAGCATAGCACACCGTTTAAAGTTATATTAATATTTGATTCACAAATATGTATATATATAAAGATGTCATATTCTTTATTTACCTGGGGTGTTACATCCTTCCCCCCTTTTGGGAATTGCGTCCTCGCAATTTTTAAATTGGGCTTGGAAACATCCTTGAATGTCCCACATCGGAACAAGAGTCGGTAAAACAATCACTTTAAAATGAAGAAAGATAAGCACAAAGGTCACCCGAGTTAACCCATACTAGGATTCCAAGTATGAAAATATGGACATGGACGAAAAAACAAAGGGTCATGTTCTGATGGAGAGTGATAGAAAACATGTTTAGGAGAATGTTAACCATGAGAAAATCACAAACTTGTGATGGGTTAAATGGTATTCGATTCCCCAATAGGAAAAGATAATAGACAACGTTTTTGTTTTAAGCTACTTTTTATTGAGGAATTTATTCATAAGGAAACATAATCACTTATCATGTTGACTTTCAAATTTTACTAGATTCCTTAATCAAACTCATATTTTCTCCAAAAGGCGAGTATTTAGGAAGACTTCTTCACATTAAGAGTACTATAATCAACTTTTAGAAAATCACCTAATCCACAAAAGAGAACTATATACTTCCCATGTCTTTAGACTTTAACCAAAACCAAATCCAAAAAGGCTAGTACAAGATCAGATAATCCAGAAAAGGATAACCCTTTATAAAAAGAAAATCTATTCTTAACCTCCAAGATTTGTCAAACAAAACCCAAAGTTCAACGAGGACCATTAAATAAACAATATGTCCATAAAATCCTTCAAAGTACTACAAACTAAGATTGAAACCCAAATATTTGAAGGATTTAGTCACATAGTCTTCCAAGTTAAATCGTAACATTTATCTCCAAACAACATCAGTTGCTCCTAAAGTCTCGTATTGAAAAGTAATTAAACTAATCACATATCCTCCATGATAGGTTAATCATTTTCATAAATAACCCAAAATCAACTTACTCTTAATTGATAAAATCATAAAATAGAAAGAATCAGTCAAACTAACCAGGGACTTCACGTAGTCCAGTGGTAGGTGATAAATACCAGTCGCACTTTGGTTGTGGGTTCGATTCCCGCAGCTTTGTCCGACGTGACGGGTAGTCACACGGTCTGCGTGTTGTCCTTTTTCCAAAACTATATAATTCTTAAAACATTCCCCAAAATGAGATAAAATCTTCAAAGATGATCATAACATATTTTAACCTCATGTTTATCTCATGCCTTTCATTTTCCATCAGAACATATAATAACCCATAATTACCTCAAAAGTAAGGATCATATAAACCCTAATGGTTACCTTAATAATTATTACCTGAATTTCCACATCGAGTTGGGCATCTCGTACATGATGCATTAGAGAACTCACCAAGGTTGAAGTGGTTGATCATGACTCCTTGATAGTTGGTTTAGAACAACCATGAGATTCCTCATTGAATCCCCCATCTCATACAGTCTCTTAATCAGAGAACCACCACAGTTTCCTTCAAACCCATTGTCACTTTGGTGCCTACTAGATCCAACCATTTTCTAAAACCAAAAAGGTCAGTGTGAGTATATCAACATAACCATCATGTACTAATGAGGAAGATAAACACTAATATATACTTACTCATTCACTTTATCTAAAACTAGGACTCTTTCTGAAATCCTAACCATTATGGTAATGTCACTTATGCTTAGAGAATACCCTAACCTCTAATGTTATCGAAACCGACCTTTGATACCAACTATACGGCCCCATCCTTAAACCTTACTTAATCTTGAGTTATTACAAGATTACACATTGAGGATCTTTTTAGGTTTAGAGTTTTAGAGAATTAGATCATGATACTTGCATTACATTCCACATTTAAACAAAGCGGTTACATAAAAGACAATATTCATTCTTCCCATCAACGGGAACATATTTAAAATATAACATGGATTTTTTCTTGACACATCCTTGACACTATCATCACATCATGTACCTTTCCCTTGACCTATGAAAAACATTTCAAAAACGTGGGATGAGCATAAAAAGCTCAGTAAGAGTTATAAAAATATGGAAAGGAAACATGAGTTCATATGTACATTAGAATGAAATCACACTTTACCCATAAAACATAGGCATATCAAATCATGAATAAATCATAGAAAACATAAGACATAAAGGTAACTTGAGGCATTCATAACATTCTTACGTAGGGAGTAACCCTCTTGGTTACGATTGGAATACCCATCACAGTATATTCCCTAAATCTCTTCGGAGAAACCTTAAAGTTTCACTCCTTCACGTTACCCAATGCATTGGAGAGCTATATCGGGCTCACCCGCCCTTAGTTTATCACGGAACCACCCGTTTTCATAACAATGCCCAAGAACCATAACATAAAAGTATCACATAAAACATGCATAAAGGAAACAAAACATTTCCACATTTCAATCACAATATAACATTTTAGTATTTTGAAATAATGAATCCATACAAAAAGAAACCATTTCCAAAACAATTTAAAACATTTAATAAAGAGATTTTTGAATCAAAGTGTCCCATACCACCTTGAAGCTTAAAATTTTAAACCATTAATATCCATATAAATAAATCCTTAAAACCATTTTGAAAACATGGATATTAATAAGAACAAATAATTAAAACATTTAAAATGATATTTTGGTTAAAGGGGTTTTACCAAAATTAGAGACACTTGAATACAATAATTGAGGAATAACATTTAGTCAGAACTTTATAATATCATGAGAATAAATGGATTCGTGATATAATACTCCAAAGGACAGTATATACACCATATAAGAGTGAATTGGTGCATAACAACAATGAACCCTCAATAGAAATGTCAAATGTGATGAAATCCCTTATAAAGAAGGTATCCTTAAATTAAGGACAAATAAATCTCAAAAATATGTGTGAAAAATATAAATACACCCAATATAAGTTTATATTAAGTGTAAAACAATAAAAGGTCATCCACACATATTCAATGGGTAACATATTCAATGACTACATGTTGAACCCAAAGAAATCGAAATTGGGTTAAAAAGTTCCCTTGACAGCCTAACGACATCACATCAAAATGAGTTGATGAGAGATAAAAAGTGTATCTCATCACTTGGACATAAAATTTATATCAATAAGGATATATGAGAACATATCCCAACATAACAATATGTAAATTAAAAGACCCAACAAAATAAGTCTTTTAAAAAAAGAGGAGGGTGAAAGGTTCCCTTACCGACTTGGGTATCTTTCGAAACATACACCCCATGAAAGAAGGACAATAGATCATTGATGTAAATACTCATAAACTAAAGTATATTACACAAAGAGTATAATAATGGGCATTACATACACCACACAAAGGAATTTGTGGCAAATGTAGCATAAATCTCACGAGAATAAAAGTGAGATGAAAAATCCCTTACGAAAACTCGGCAGCCTAACGGCACCACATAAAACTTACAAAAATGGATTGATGAGATCAAACAGGGTATCTCATCATATTAACATAAAGTTTATAGAAATAGTAATATAAATGAACATCCCCCAACATAACAAATAGGATCTTAAAAGGAGTGACATAAAGGAGAGTACTTAAAAAGAAAGAGAGAGGTTAGATCTCTTACAAAAATTCGGCAGCCTAACGGCGCCACTAAAAACTTCCAAAATGGATTGATGAGAGAGAATAGGGACTCTCATCACATGAAAATATTATTACAGTATGTGTAATATCAAATATTATCCCAATAACAAGAAAGATGAGCTTTAAAAGGAATGACATAAATGTGTGTACTTAAAAAAGAAAGAGAGGAGTAGGATCCCTTACCTCGGGTCCGACTTGACTCGATCGTTCTTTAATCTCATGAATAATAAACTTGAGTTAATTTCTACTTCCTTAAGAACCTTTTTCAAGTTAATTATTCCTTTTATATCACTTATTACCATGTCATAAACATTATGTAATCATTTAAGTTAATAATATTTGTTTTGCCGATATTTGGTTCTTAAGTCGAAAGTGGACTTGTTACAATTACATGTTGTTCGTGTGGCCAAATTTTTATTATATCCATAATTGTATTCATGATTTAGATATCATATATGTCATATATATCCAGTACATGCATTCATTTATAACATTACATAATCATTTAGAGGTAAGAAATGAAATGCACCGTTCATGGAGACGGTAAGCTGTACGTACGCATGAACGCTACTTTCATTTCTATTTCTTATTATATAGAATGGAATAATAATGATATAAAGGTATATTATAATTCCAGTATAATATCATATATAATATCATAGTTCCATCCTTTATACGTCCCACATAAGGTATTTAACGAATCAAATCACTTTGAGGGGGCGGTAGTCCGCACTTCCTTAAATGAAGATATCGCGTTTACCCATAATGGAAACCATAAAGGTATGGCCAAAATGAAAAAACAGAAGCTTAAGGAAAAAATAAACATATTATATATCATATATAAAAATAGTGACATCATAATGGCCACCTTTGAAGGTGTTAAATGAGTATTGAACAATCATCGTTTCGGGAGGTAGAATTTTGCCATCCACGGAAACCGTATGTTCTTTAACCATTTGATGTAGTTGTGTGAGAGTGTAGCTCGAATAAATCTTATAAAAAAATCCTAGTATATTGATGATACTGGTGTTGTTATAAAAGAAATAAATAAAAAGAGTTTAGGGGGTTGGATAAGCAAAATAAAACAAATGAACATGAGAGAATGAATTAGCTTTAAAAGTGTAACTCCTTTTAATTTGTGCCTAAAGGATTCCTTTGAAAGGATTATGCCCAAAGGGAATCCTCTAGGATGAGGAGAGGGATGTGGAGAGAGTAAATGGGCAGGGTTTGGACGAGACAAAGGCTTGAGGAGTGTGTGAAATGAGGTAGAGTTGGGGTTCTTTTATAAGACGAGAGGAGGGGCACTTTTGGAAAGTAAGAAATATTACATTATTTGAAAATGTGTTTCGGTTTTAAAAGGTCCCACATTGATATAATTCATGGATAAGGTGATAAGGGTTCGAAATCCACCCATCCAATATGTTTTGGACATGTGTAGTTTATATATTTTACATTATCTTTCCATTTTATTTAAATCGTCAAATAATGATGTCATCGCTGCATCATTATTATGTCATAAATAATTTAATTTATTTAATGTCTAAAAATTATAAAAAAATTACTATGATGTAGGAAATCTTTTTATCTTTCCAATTACTATTTATAATCAAAATTATGACTTGTATAACCCCACTTAAAAATTGTTTTAGTAAAACATATCATGTTTGTGTCATTTTTACTTTTACATTAAATAAAAAGTTATTTATGTCATTTCCCAACCAAAGTGGATCCATGGGGTCCCCAAGTTGACCCATGGCTTTTCTTGGTCGGCCATGATACAACCAATGAGGGTAGGACATGTGTAAATCTCATCTCATTTTATTATAGCATTATTTTTACCTTAAACTACACTAATTACCACTAATCGAGATTAAAAACTTAATAAGTTACTATTCACCAAAAAATTATTTTTATCCCATTGAACCACATTTTACTTCTTAATGACAACCATGTATGTCGGATTTTCGAAATTCAAAACACAAAGATGGAAAATTTTCATTTAAACGGAAAAATCAGTTTTTATAAGTACCACTTAGTGGTTTCACTATCATCAAAAATTGACGTTTTTCAGAAAAATCCCAAAAATTCACCATAAGCTATATTTGATATTCTGAATTCAAAAATGAAGTCTATTTTAAAAAATTCATAACATATAAGTCAGATTAATTAATTTAATAATTAATTCCCGCTGTCAGAGCAAATAGCGTGTTTTTATTAAACAATAAGTATCAAAAGATTGACACTGGTTTAAGTCTCATTTCAAAGTGAAATTAATTCCAACGACCACTATTGGATTTAATGGTAAAAATATATTCTAATTTCACTTTAAAACCAATTCAAAAGTTAATCTAATCATATAAAAAATTAGATTAAAAAGAGGTTTTGAATTAAAAACAACAACATTTTACACTATTCATTAAAAAAATGAACTTTATCGGAAAAATACCAAAAATTTACACAAAGTAAAATTTGATGTCCCGATTCTAAAGAAGAGTTTTATTTGGTCCAAAAGAATGTATAAGAGTGATCAAAAATATTTTTAATGACAGTTCGCCATCAAAAGGCGATAAGTGAACCTTTAGTGAAAATTAGGGTATAAAAGCCTAAAATTGAATTCTTTCCGTATTTTAAGCCTTTGGATAAATGTAAAAACATTTAAAAAAAAATATAATCATATTTTAGTTATTTCTATCCATTCCCGCCAATACAACTTCTACATGTTAACTACCATTTAAAATAATATTATTTTATTATTAGAGTGCAACGTAAGATTTCCAAGAAACTCCATGTTGTGTATTGGGTACGCCATCGAGCATAGCATCCTTTTAAAGAAATATTAATATTTTATTCACAAATATGGATAAATACAAAGATAACATATTCTTTATTTACCTGGGGTGTTAAATTAGTGATGATCGACATGAGCAACCGCTTAAGGCAAAGGACAAAGGGAAGTCACATGCGATCACTATTGGCGATGTTGAATATGACAACGATGTGGTGGAATGATTAAGTGTTTATGTAATGGGATTCCAAAATAATGTTGTATATAGTATTGTGGAATATTGGAATATTTATGTTTTGGTCTATTGTGGTTTTCAATAATTTAATGGTACCGGTAACCATGAAAAGTGATTGAGACATTTTTTGGTAAACAGATGATATGAGCATAATGAAGGGATAAGAAGATAATGAGATGTTTGATTGTATTCATGAGCTCATGATTGATATAAGGACTAAGTGATATCATGGTTTGAGTATATAGAATTTTGAAGATTTTGGTATGTGGTAGGTGTTAACTTTTAACTGCATACATGCTTTCACTAAGGTCCAATGGGTATTCAAGAAAATACTTGATTAAGGCCTTTAAATGTTTGGAATGTGACCAACAAGACATATCTTATGATATATGGGGATCAATGATGGTATTAAATCTCTGGTAATCGTTTTCACTATATTATGAGAGTGGACTGAAGTATTATGGATAAGCCTAAATATTAGAATGAATTATGTTGGACATAAGTTAGTATTGTTTAAGGATAGAAGATTTTAGATATTATTGATGAGATGTTATAGTAATGTAGTTTTAGAAAAAGGACAACCTGCAGGACGGGCGACAGCCCATCGCGTCCGATAAGGCTGTGGGAATCGAACCCACAATCGAAGTGCGACTGGCCTTTATCGCCTACCACTGGCCTACAGGAAGTCCCTGGTTAGTAGGAAATAGTTTTATTTTATTAAGAGGTATGATATATGAAGTATAAGTTCATTTTTGGAACCATATACGATTAACCTTAAGATAGACTTATAACTTTTTCTAACCTTTTGTTTGAAAGAGATGGAATGACCCGTCATTCTATCACATGATCTGGTAACACTTCACGAATAACAAATTCAACTTCATTTATTTAAGAGATGAAGTGGAAATTGTTTAAGGCATGAAAAACAGTGATATTGTACCAAAATAAAGTAAGTATTTATTCTAATTCAAATTCTTCAACTTTAGGGAAATAATCTTGAAAAACCAAAAATGTTTTCCTACTGCCCTTATATCCGATGAATCAGATGGTACCTTAGATCATCACAAATTTATGGATTTATTATTGTTGGATTTTCCATAGCCATGTTCTCTACCACTCTCCATCAGAACATGATGGTTAGATTTCTCTTCCATATCCATATTTTCACCTATGTGGAAACCCAGTGATTCGTTTATTTGGGTAACCGTTACATTTCATACTTCTGTTTTTAAAGATTGGGTTTGGTATTCCTTTTTACGATGTGGGTTTCGATTAAAGAAACTTTCGAATAGTAAACCATTTATAACCCCGACGAATTTCGAGGACGAAATTCATTTTAAGGGGGGTAGAATGTAACACCCCGAGATTTTATGAAAAATATTCTTTTTAATTTCATTAATGTCTTGTGTTATACGCTACACCAAAAGGAGCTTTCACAACCCACATCTCTGACCTGGCTTGAATTACACGCAATCACGACCTTCCACGAAAGCGTGTGTTGTACGCAACACCAAGTTTCGCTAAACAACGATATGCTATTAAGATATTATTAAAACTAGCCGTTATGAATAGTAATAACGACTTTTTGAAATTTTGTAAATTTTATTTTTCAAAATGGACTTCATTTATGGATTCGGAGTATCGAATTTAGCCTAAGGTGAAATTTTGGTACTTTTCGGATAACTTTCATATTCTGATGAATAGTGAAAATTACTAAATTTCAATTAAAAACAACTTTTTTAATCGAAATAATTAATAGTGATAAATTATTAATTTGAGTGGTTTTAAAGTATATTTAGAATATATTTTTACAATTTAATACAATGTTGGTCATTGGATGTAATTTCACATTTAAACCAGTTATAAACTAGTGTCAATCTTTTGATAGTTATTATCTCTTAAAAACACGCTATTTGTTTTGATGAAGAGAATTGATTTTTAAATTAGTTAATGCAACTGATATGTTTTGAATTTGTCAAAATAGACATCATTTTTGAGTTCATAATATCAAATATAGCTTAGGACTAATTTTTGGTATTTTTCTGAAAACTTTCAATTTTCGATGAATAGTGAAACCACTAAGTGGTAGTTAAAAAAAACTGAATTGTTCATAAAACTTAATTTTACCGCTTCTATGAGTGGAATTTCGAAAATCCGAGAGACACGGTTAATATCAAGGACTAAAATGTGGTTCAATGAGATGAAAATAATTTTTGGTGAATAGTAACTTTTTAGTTTTATTTACCACGATTAAAAGTAAATAGGGTAATTAAGGGTAGAAATGATATTACTATTACCGTAACACATGTACTAATTCTATTGGATAAGTGTAATTCGACCAAAAACAACCTTATGAATATAATATGACCATTTAGGTCCACTTGGATTAGATTATGACATTTAATATTATTTTATTTAATGAATAGTTAAAATAGTTAAAATCAAAGTTTAATAAATAAAACATTTTTAATATGGGTTTATGAATAAGCTAAATTCGATTATAAATATTCATTAGAAAGCTAAACATATTTCCTACATAATTGTATTTTATTTGTAATTTTTAGACATAAAATAATTTAATTTATTTATGACACAACGATGATGCAGTAATTATCTTATTAATAAAATATTGACATAATTGATGTTATAAATACCCAAATAAATATAATTTGAGACTTTTTATGAATTACACTAATTTTCTAGGTTACTATGATATATTAGTGTTGATTTAATCAACTTGGTTAGAACATATATTTCTGTTATGACTTTCACAAAAATCATATATCAAATAGTGTCAAAATTGACACAAAATAGTTTTTAAATCAAATATTATATTATTAATTGTTATTTTATTCCTAAAAATCTAAGGTTCGGTCAAATGACTTATATAGGAATATATATATTAATAATAAACAATTTGGGGTTCGTTTGGCATGTTATAGTAACTGTATTAACCATATAGTGTAAGAAAACAAAAAGACACGGTAAAAGTTAAATTATTTAACTTAGAGTTAAATCTAATTGATAAGGTTAAAATAAAAACCTAAACTTGTCTAAATCCTATTGGTTGATAGTATTTCGACCAACCCCCCTTTAGCTTCGAAATGAGACCCTTTGGAACCATTATAAACCGATTTTGACTTTAATATAAAATAATATTTTGAGATATTCCTAAGGTGCCCCTCTCCTCCCTTATAAAAGGACACCTCCTCCCCCTCCTCCTCACACCAATTTGAGCACTCAAGCTCGGCCAACCCCTGCCAAAATCCCTTCTCCACTTCCCTAGAATAATACTAGCAGTCCTTGACTTCTTCAAAGACCAATCTTAGTTCCCTATGTGGAGGATTCAAAGAGGAGTTTCAAAGAAGAGATAATATCCATTACCGATCTTTTCAATTTCTTTCTTCTTCAACTTCTTCTTCTTTAGTTGTTTCATGAAAAAGTAATAACATCGGTATTAATTACATACTGATATGTTTTTATAAATATAAAACAACCCTAATTCACCTTCTATCCATCCTACGGAAAAATGAAACCACCGCGCGTGCGTACGTACGGAATACCGTCTCCACGCCGTGGTGAAATATATTTTCCACCACCACCTTACTTGGATGGGTATAATGGTGTAAATAATAACTATATATTATTATTTTAAAGTGATATTGATTCTGAAATAGTATACATACACTCCAATACAGTCCCACGATCATTAGAACGATATCATCGCTCGTGCGTACGTACGGAATACCGTCTCCACGACACGATGAGATTCATTCTCCACATTAACCATTCATGAATGATTATAAAGTATATATATAATGAATAATAGTGAAATATATGACATGTTAAATCTACTGGATTTATTTATATATGTATATATATATTTCATCTACTTACTTCCATTCAAGACAATAAGGAAAGGAAAACAGCGTTCATGCGTACGTACGGACTACCGTCTCCATGAACGGTGTGTTTCATTTCATTTATCTATATATTATATATATATACTGAATATATATTATATATAAATCATGTTTCATATTCTGGAAGTAAGTAAATCATGATATAAGTAATAATAATGTCCAGAACAACAAGTCCAAACACCTACGATAAATGAAACAATTTTACCCAAAACGCTTCTTTAACATGGAATTTACAAAAGAATGGGTACTATAAAGCCATAAGTGAACCATATATGATATCCTAATAATGATTATGATTCTGGAATAAGTCAATAACATTATTTAAATCATTATACAGGAGGTTCGGACACTTACGAAGCATATCGGACCTAAGGTAAGGGAAATATCACAATCTCATTTTTATCCGAGATTGTTTATACTTTGGTATTTATTGGGGTGTATTTTATCATCCACATACATGTTTCCTCAATATGTAATGTTATTTCCATCCACCTACAATTTTTTAAATCCAATTTTACCCTTCGGTAAGTTTTTAGTAAAAGATATTAAAGGAATCTTTTGTCGTTTTTCGTATGAGGTACTTTTTGACTTTTCCGACAAAAGTACGAGAAGAAAGTTTTTTTTTAACTTATACGGCATGAATGTATTTTTAAAACATTATTTCCAAGAAGCTTCCTTTACAAGTTTTCATGTTTATTTTTAATCAACTTCTTTTAGTTTATAATTTTATGACATGTTATGAAAGGAAAAGTGTTTTTAAAGTAGAAAAGATATTTTCCTCAAGAATGAAGTTCAAGGGTTTTATCAAAATTATTTTCCATCTAAGATAATAAAGGGTTCTGTTTTTATCCCTATTATTACATTTATTTGATTATGTTGTGATGGAATTACTTTTATGAATTCCTTTATCGTATATGAATTTTTTTTTGATGTCATGATGTTTAAGATTCCCATTTTTATTACATGGGTTATGCAATGATGTATGATTTATGATTTGTGGCACACATAAGAATGGTATCATTATGAGATGGGTGGGAACTATATCTCCCTCTAATTCATTGGGTAATGATTTTATATCTCATGAGATAGACATGGCTGGAATGGTAGGTTATACCGGTTCAGTGAAACAGGACTGAAACGAGGGTGACTCGGTTCAGAAAGGGACTTTTTCCACTAAGATAGTCTTGGAAATGAGTCTTGACTAACAAGAAATGATTCTCTATGATTATGTGTGTATGCCAAAAAGTTTCATGTTTTAAGTTATGATTATTGTGATTACATTTCACTGCCATGATTTACCCCATGTTATGAAATTATGATCTTTTTTGCAGGTTAAGATTTCCAAAAGTTATGTGCTTATGTATATGATGTGATTGATATTTCTTTTGTTTACCCTTACTGAGCATTTGAGCTCACCCTTTTATGTTTTCTTTTTCCCCAGGATATAAAGAAAGGTTTTAGGTAAAAAAAAGGAAGATATTTATGGGAGATGTTGAAGATCATTCACCAGGATTAGAAGATTATATTCCGAGTTTCCAAAGACACTAAACTATTACGATCCTTGCGTGTGTGTTTTTTTTATGTACTAAGTATTCCGCAAATGTAATGTAATGTCAATGTACGTCAAGATTTGGGTCTCTACATCGACTCAAAATATAACTCCTTTAACTGGTAAGATATAATCCCCATAGTTGGTGACAACAAGGTTGTTGAACCTTTTTTTCAACCCTCTCTCCTCTAAAGAGATGACCAACATTGTGCCCAGTTGTGAAACTCACTGTCCTTGTATAACAGTCGATGTAATCCATAAACATTGTCAACCAATCCATACATAGGATTACATCATAGAAATCTATATCCAAATTAAATAAGTGACACTTCATCTCAACTCCATCAACAGTTTAAGAACAATCTCTACACATAAAGGCACAACATTCTCTTTCACTAAGAGGAGTTTTTAGTTTTAACATGGAAGGAATCATTTCTAGTTTTAGACATAACAGGTCAATAGAATGAGAAACAATGAAGGATTGTGGTATAGAAATTTCAAAAACCACTTCCATAAATGTATAATTCAAAATAATCATACCTATCATTTTAGATTGTCCATCTTGATAATAGAAAATCATATTCTTTTCACAATATAATTAATTTTTCGCTACACTCTTCTCATTATTCCCTTGATGTGATTTCTCTTTTTTGAAGAGTCATGGTATTCTAAGAATCAACATAGATATCTTTTCTCTATTGACGAGTCTGATTCTTCTATCTTTTCACAGTTGAATCATACGATACTTCTGATTCCTGTGAAGTGTCTCAAACACCATACCTTGGAGCACTTTGACAAAAGAGATTAATCTGTCCCATCTTGTGGCAATTTTGGCATTCTATTAGTGGTGTTTTAAACTCCTGCTTCATGTGGTCAAAGAAACCACATTGTTATCATCCCACTTTTCTCTTTGGTTGTGGAGGAATATTTACAGGTATAGTTGTGTAATTCTGATTCTCGCTTCAACCCTAGAAAGAGTTGTCCCTCTTTTTCTTGCTCCCAGCATTGAAGTTTCCACAATTTCATATTGGGATCATTATACATTCTCCTCCCACAACTCCTTAGATGTACCACTCTACCAATGCTTATATATTCACCATATCTGTATAATTAGTAATATAGATCACATCAAACTTTGATATAATTTCTTCCCTTATCCATGACACGAAGATATATTTTTTCATGGAGGCAATTTCTACAACTTCGGGTGAGAAGAAGACTAAATTCTAGGATTTAGCGGCATATTTCATGATAGAGAGATTCTCCTAATTTAGGTGAAATAATTTTTTCATCCTTGGGATCATGAATGTATGTGGCTATAATTGTTTATTAAACAATTCATCAAAATCCACCCATTTAAGACCATGTTCCAGTTTTGCCTGCTCCGCCAAATTCCACCACTAGCATGAAAGATCATCAAGGTTGTAAGTTTCCAGCTTGAATTTCATCTCTGATGGCGTGCCAATGAAATTGAATATATAATTCATTCTATTGAACCTCACCTTTAGATTATCATGTTTCGAATCACCATAGAATTTGGGCAGATTATACATCATGAATGGAATGGAATGATCCACATGTCTTCCTTCATCCCTCTGTTTCCCTATATCCATGTCTTGAAAATCATGGATGATAATGTTAACCATATCTTGGTTCACCTCTGGTCCAAGAGAAACCTTGTTATCTAGAACTACTTATGGTTGGTTTCTACGATGCCCACATGGTTCCGTATTCTAAAACAATAAAAATATCAGTAAGTCTCACACACTAGAAACTGATGGCTTAGAAATCCAAATTCTATCACATCATCTATCACATCATTGTTTTTAAAAAAATTCACATTAATCCATTATTGATAATACATTATTACTTTTGAAAATCAAATTATTTCAAAATACACCAACTATCCTATTTTCAAAATCATTCATTTGAAAATAAATTCAGAATTTTTTAAAAAATATTATTGTTGCATAAAATAAAAAATCATTATTCTAAATGAAATATGAAATCCTAGTGGGAATATTTTCATATAAAATTATTTTTATGCTTGTATCATTGGATAATACCATTAAAATGAGATTTAAATATACTATATTTGTCTTCAAAACACATAGGTTCCCATCTCCCGGGTAACATGATGTTCAACATAAATGGGTTTGCTACGTCCTTTTATGCTATACATTTCATGTTCCGAAAATCCTAATGATTTCTTAGAACCCAACCCAAGGAATACACAAGGTTAAATACAAATCCTACGCCAAAAACATAAGATTACTAGTTAGTTTTGGACTGAACAAGGTGATTCCATTTCTAATGACCTGCTAATTCTCATTGGCTTGAAAGTACAACGAGTCATTACATGGCCTTAAGCGACATCCCCAACACACCAAAAGGTAGAAATAAATGCCAAATGGTTTCAAATTAATGTGGGGGATTATTTTACATTCATGAACTAAACCACTAACCAAATAACCATAACCAACCAAATCAATATATGATGCATGAATAAAATCAAGACAACTTAACTACTTTATTCATATCAAAACCACATGAATGTGTGCAACAACAGAAGACCGAAATAGTATCAAGTAAATAGAATAAATAATACTAAGGAATCCATGAAAAACTTAAGACTCCTTACTCTCCTAGCTTCATGCTCAATGATCTCTTAACAACCCATGTATCACGATGTGGTGCTAAATATGGGAAATATGTTATCTTTTCCCCATTCCTAAAATATAGAACTATAAAACCACCAATGTTCCATAGAAGGGGTTATTAAAAAACTCACTAGGTTTTCCCCAATGATTCTCTTACACTTGATACAAGGATTAATGATTGTAGAAATAGTTATATAAAATATTTTATATTAAACAATTTCTCAAGACAGTTTATAACTAAATATAAACAAGTTTCCAAAACCATTTTCCACCAAAAGCATACAAGTGAAATAGAAAAAAAATTTATAGAAACTTATTTTCCCATAAAAATAAATTATCCAACCTTTAATACCAGTTCTTAATATTCAATTGGCATACCCAAACCATTCCACACATCCACAAAACCAATGATACATTCTTCACTATGATAGTTCCATACTCTTGAGTAGTTTTTCATTGATCTACCACGTAGTCACAAGGTAAATATATATAGTGTTACATTTGAATGTTGATGATGATAATAATGTAATCTTTAAACCAATCCCTAGAAATTATATATATCTCACACACCATATATGCCCAAAAATCATTCCAATACATCATTTCAATAAATTCCACTTTTTATTGAAAACCAATTTTCCATCAAAACCAATTTGAAGCAAAAACATTTCAATAAAATTAATTTTTTATAAAAAACCCATTCCCAAAAAACCATATAGAATCTCCAAAAAATCAACAACATAAAATAAAAATTTTCAATTCAAAAAACTAATACAATTTTCACAATAATTCACATAAATTATAAATGATCACAAAAATGGTAAATCATCACTAATGAAGATTTAATCCATTAAAGAAACAAATATTTCATGATAAATTTCATTAAATTTAATAATTTTAATGTAATCCAATCAATTATAGTAAGATGACATGATAGTGAAGCCACCTACCTCGAAGGTTTTTATAAAAATCGATAACAGATGAAGAACACACTTGAAACCATGTTGATTCTAAAAAAACGGCCTTAGAACCCTTATCCTATCACAAAAAAGACCATATATCATCATATTTAGCATAAAATTTCTTATATATACCCATAACAAGAATATATAAGATAAATAAAGATAAAGGGTGATGTATATTTAGGTAGATCTAAAGAAACATGATGGGAACGACGAAGAACATCACTTATCGTGAGAATAGAGCTTCAAAATGCTCTAGGAGGGATCTATATCAATTTATATATGCCTGAGAGAGGTTCAACAACATTAAATATAGATAAATCTTTAATTGTGGATGTTTAGGAGAAAAATTAGGAAGTATGTGTAGAAACGAGTAAGATCCTAAAAATAGCATTCTACTTTTTCCCTATGCATGGTTAGTCTACATAGTTAGAAAAATTGTGCACTAATTGTTTGTTAGATACTACTTTAAGGAGGAACTACATAGGGCATCCTCACATGGTCTATCTAATGGTGTGCACACCATTTTGAAGCTACTGTCTAGAATCTGAAACTTTTCATCGTTTGTACTAGGCTTACCACACAGTTTGGACAAACTGTCCGCAACCCTTATGCCTCTCCTTTATTGAAAAAAACCTATTTGAAGTTCACCCAAAACTCTCATACATAACAATCATATATTATAACCATAAAAATCGTTATTTAATGGTTACATACCAGAAACTAGGGGGACAACACTCATATTTTCATCCATTGGATAAAATAAAAGTAAAATTAGGGATGACTATTTATAAATATTAAACATATAAAGGTGAATACAATGAAATTAAATGGAAAACCGAAAAAGTACATTTGTTCCATTAGCCTATGAATTTATAGCCTTCATTCTATTTTATCCCTGATATGTTGCCTAAAATATAATCTTATGGGGTATTTTTTTCTTCCCGTAATAATGGTTTGTAATGAGCATACGAATTTAAAAAATCATATCCCATAGGATTGTAAAACTATGAGCACATTAAAGACCATTATCGTGTACCACGATCCCCAAATTCAGGTATGCCACACATTTTCGGAGTTTTCACCCCTAAGAATAATTGTTCTTAAGGAACACCCACATCTAGTATCCATAGAGGGATATATTTTCCTGATAACCAACTTACTCTTTACTAACAAAAATTTAGGGATTTTTTTAAACATATAATTATACTGAATTAATTTTCTATATTTTTCGAATACAAATCACATTCTAACTAATCATTTCCTCTAATAGCATCTATAATAACTCTATTATTTATTAAACATTAATATCAAATTTATTACATAAGGTTGCACTTAATGTAATCTATAAAAACTAGTAAGTCTAGTTTATTTTCCAATTAGGTACACAGAATAACATCATGAACATTGGGGACAACAACATTATTTAAAACTTCATTAACATGCATCTAAAATTCCAAGGCCTTTAAAACTGTATGGGATAACATGGGGATAATCATAAGAAAAGGTGAGATAAATCTGATTAAATAAATGAACAAGGAATAACATAAATAATTTAATACAAGTTAGAAAATAGGCATATCTATGTGGTATATAATGAATATTTATAATAGGTCTTGATATTACATAATAATCGCAACATGGTAAATGTGGAAAAAACATAAAATAATGCATCATAAACATAGGTCAAGGATAAGAAGCCATGAAATCATGGTGGAAAATTTTCCATAATGGAATTAGGTTCCCCCCTTATCCCAACATTACATATCATTATACTAAACATTACCTAGTTCATTAAAGAGCTATATAATTTTGGGTGCACCAGTCACTTTCATTTAGTATCATGCTTAAATGTGACACATGGATCCTACAACATAGATTCCTTAACGAACAAAATTCATTAACTGATCATGTAGTGGAAAATAAATATATTTAAGTCCTAAATAAAAAATTATATGTTCATAAATGTTAACACCCTTGATAATTAATGGGTATGGTATTCACTACACAATTGTATTGGCAGGGAAAATCACAATGAAAATTTGGCTGCATAACGACGTCACCCAAAGATTCAAAAAATGTTTTTATGAGAAATAAGGGGGTATATAATCACGTGTATATAAAATAGAAAATAATATTAATATTGAACAATATATCCCAACATTAAAAATTGGAAATTTAAGGCATATGTTAATGAAGAAAAATGAATAAATAGAATAATCCTAAATATATTTCGGCTTGATAACATGTGTAGATGAAGGATCATGGGAGGATTCATGACAATGAAATGGGAATATAATCATTTATAAAATAAATGTAAAATATGGCTAATATCTAAGAACATATCCCAATATAATAATATGTAATTTAAGAGACAAAACATAAAATAACTTCTTGGATAGTAATGGGAAGAGATAAATGCATTACAAAATTTTGGCAAAGTAACAACTTATGTAAAGATAAAAATGAAAATGAATAATTGATATATAATTCAAATAACATAAATTTGAATTTATAGGATTTTTTTAAATAAAAAACATCTTAAATAATTGAAATTATGAAGAAAAATTCCAAAGTAGTATCTTGAACTGAATGGAGGAGAATAAGGTGAGGATCCCTTACTTGAGTGTGGGACTCCAAAAGATTGGGAGGGGATTTTTGAGAGCTTGGGGGTACCTTGGGAGGACTATATAGAGTGGGTTTTAGATTATGGACATTATCGAATGAGTTTTACTGAAGATAATTAGAAGCTTTTGTGGGTTTATATAAGAAATGGGTTTTATTTCTTTATTATTTTGGTTATAGAATCTACATAACAAAATATCCAAAATCACAAAACATAATATATTTTTTTCATGGTTTTTACCAAATGAGAGTGTGTATTATTATTCTAAATGTAAAATAGCCTTAAATAATAAAATAGTGTCTTTGATTATGTGGAGGTGAGTCCCAATCTTAATGAAATGATTTCAAGACCTAAAAATATATTAGAGATTTTGAAGGATTCATAATGGATTGAATAAATCAATAAAATAAACATAAAATGAAATTATTTTAAAGGGAAAACATTTTTTGGTCGTGAATCAAACTTATAGTAAATATTACATCACTTTAGGGTTATTACTATGTCATAACAGACAAAGTATATTTATATGATATTTATTATTTTCCTGAAAATTTAACCACCTCAGATTATTATGAACAATTAACCATTAGATAATTTCAACATTTTAATTCAAAAAATAATATTCATTTTTATCTAATTTATTTTCTAAATATGGGAATTTTCATATTCAAAATATATCTGTATTTATTTGGAAATGTTGGGTTATTGACAATAATATTTTTAATTGCTTATAAAAATTACATTTCAGATTATATAAGTTAAATTTTCATTTATATATAATAATATTTATTTAATAATAATTTTAAAATCCATTACTTTATAAATTCAATTGTTGAATTTGAATGTTATTAAAAAAAAAATTTTTTCTCTATTGTATGAAAATAAAAATCAAATATAATGTAACTATATTAGGATGAGAATATATTCATTATTATATCAAAAATATTTCTGTATTCATATTGATAAGGTCTTGATAAATTTCCCTTTAATACATGAGAAAAATATTCTATAGTACGATGTGTGATGGTAGGACATTCATGGGGTGGTTCAACCAACATGCTTTGGGTCTTGATCTTATTAAGATTGAACTTATCTAACAAACTTTTTCTCCCATGAAATGGTTTTTAGATATTAGGATGGGTTTTTTCAAGGTAAAATCACAGAAATGATAAGTCCCTCAGAAGATCTGATAAATGGGATTCATAGGGTATGATCCTACTAGTTGAGGCCATCAATTCCTTTATCTATTTCTATTATATGTTTTAAAACACTATATTTATACTAATAATGTGATAACCATTCAACGACTACACTATCAGTAGTAATGATAGTTAATAGTGTTCTAAATACTGTTGGATAATAAAATATGTGTATGTATTTTCAGTAACCATATTCATTTTTCCTAAAAAATGTGATGTGGATTAATCTCAAAGTACATACCCCCTATGTAACCATATTAATTTATAACAAATATAATAAAAATAAAAATATGTATTTTATTTATAATTGTAGAAGTCCTCACATGATTGAATTTGAGTTGCGTATAATGAATGAATAATATTGTCCATTCATATAAAAAAATCTATATTTAGTGTTGTGTGAAATAAAAAATAAAAAATAGTTTATATTAATATTAATTTTTTTCACAAATTCTCACGGTTTTATATTATACCCCCCATAAAATAAGTTTCTCCCCCAAAATTCATCTACATTATCAATGGCTTAAAACATGAAATTTCCTTTCTTAGAAACCCTCATGTAAAAAATCCATATTAAAACGTATTATAGAAAGGGAAGGTTGGAAACAAAACATTTACCCAATGTAACTCACAACTAGGTCATCCAAAAGGAGAATATAGGTGGAAACTGAAAACATGAAAATTTATGGGAAATCTAACAATCATGTTTGGATGGAAAGTGACAGATAGTGTGGATATGAGAAAGTAAATAATAAAAAATACATAACCAAAATAGGATTTAAAATTTTCATTAATATCATCAAAAATGATGATAAAAAGAAAAAAATTTATTACAAGACCCTTTCCCCAAATTTGAATAATTTTCATGGAAATATAAACATAAATTATTTCATAACATCTTCACCCCTTGTTGTTCCTTGATCAATTTCCAATTCATATCATACTTTAGGAAATGAAGTTTAATTTTTCATTCTTTATGTACTGATAGAAAATGAGGTAAAATAATAAGTAATTCATTATATCTTTAATTAGAATCAAATAAAAAATGTTAGTACAATTTATCCAATATTTATAAAGCCAAAATTTGGGACACAATATTTGAGTCTCTAATACATCATTTTAGGTTTAACAAACACCATTCCAAAAAGTGTAAAACTTATAAAACTTCCGAATGATGAAATTACAAAACTATAGAAGGAATGTCACTAAATATCTTAGAAACAACTTATCAGTTACCCCTGATATATATCTTAAAGTATTTATTAGTTGTCGCATACCAAATAAGGGAATAATTTCATGATGTATTCTATTGAAACATTGTAATAACCTGAATTACCAAAAATACATATTAAAAACATGAATGATTTATTCTTTAAAAGATAATTGGATATATTCATCAAATTCAAAAACGTTATAAACATCATCAATGATATCATAAAACAGTTGTAAAAAATATTTAATTAGTTTCAAGGTAATAAGTACCATCCAATTTCCTTATTCATATCATATATATTATTATTCAAACATAATTATCTCAACATCAGGAACATATAAAGGGTTATCTTTTTCTTAATCCAATGTTTTACTTGAATATCACCACTCCATTAAATCAATTTTATAGTCTATCGAAATTATTAAACATATTATTTAAAATCCGTAGAAAAAAATATAAATTATACAATCCTTACAAAGATCACCATTCATATATATAATCTAAATAAATAAGTACTTCAATTATTCTACTTCATCTTTAATCAAAAACAAGTATACTTAATCCTACTAATCAATACCTATTCTCTTTCACATTTTATCCATAGTATCATTATCATAATCATCTAAAATATAACCATTTCTCAAATCAGCTTCCAGATTCTATCCAGGAGATTTCCAATTAGGAAACTGATTTTCACAATGGATATTCATTAGAAACATAAAGCATTTAACTGTCGATGATATCTTAGGGAGGCCAATATTATAATTCATATGGTTAACTAAATTTTTCATTTTTTAATTGATGTAACTTTCTTTGTGTCATTCATTTCCATAGTCCAAAATCAGCGTGTTCTTAGGAGACATTCACTTGGGCGCTTTATTCCATATAATCAACACAAAGGAATCATAATCTTCTTTCCTCGATGGTCTGCACTAACAAAACTCTCAATGAACTATTTACATCTATTATTTTATTTTTTTGATTGTTTTTTAGGATTAAAATATTAATTCATGTATTTTGAATAATATTTAGGCATGATTACAACATCCTTCACTACATTTATCATCCAATTTGACATATTATCATAAAATTGTGTTTTACATTAAATGTTAATGGAGTTCCTTTTGGTTCCTTATATTGACTAAAACATAGTAGCATTGTACGAGAAAAACTTATCATAGTAGAAAACCATTTAATCATGAAAAAATAACATATAAAATGTATAATTTATGAAACATTCCTCTAAACCTATAACAACCAGCGATTATGCTTATAGACATCCCTATACATATTAATATAAATATCACTAAATATATCATTGTTGTTTTATCATCCATTTTTTCAAAGGTCGAATAACCCTTTCCATTAATACCAAATTTTGTGAAATAGGCCTAATAAACATGGATATTAAATTAATTTAGATAAATATTTAGAGTGTTAAAATATTAAATTCTATATAATGGTAATAGTTTAGTGTATTTGGAAACATATAACCAAATATTCTAAATGGGTTAAATATCTTAAATGTTTCCAAAAAATATATCCCAATTTATTAATTCTACTTAAAACCAGAATTTTTAATATGGGAAAAGGAAACCTATGAAAGGATGAGATCAATTGCTCAGTAAGGGTAAATAAAGGATACATTCAAAAATAACATGAACATAAGGGAATGAGAACATGAGATTAATATTTGAAGATAAAACCCAATATACAAATGATCATATACGGGATTCATTTTATAAATATTAGAATTTCATAAGGAAAGAATCATAAGGAAATCAGAATCATAATACATTATAGCATAAAATATGAATAAGACATAGAATTTTTGGCCTACACAGAAGCATATAAAATCATTCCCTATAAGTCAATGCTTATTTAGAAAACCTATCATGTAAATTAATAGTGGCTACACTTACTTGGAGGGACACACCAAAATCCCCATCCCCAGCCACAACCATTTACTTTTAGTGGAATGATTTTACTCCCAAAATCATCTTAGCTATCAAGGTTTTCTCCCAATACGTTCTTAGTATTCAAGGTTTACTCACAAGACCATCTTAGTGGACAAAGTCCTTTACTGAACCGAGTTCATCTCTCTTACATTCCATGTCTCTCTTATGAGATATAAATATTTACCCAATTATATATAGGAAGATATATCCCCCACCCATAATATTATAAAATTATAAATATGTGTTCTACAATATCATAATAAATTATTGTATAATGACCAATATAATGTGATGGGTTTTGTGAAAATCATATCATAACCAATGAAATGAAATGGGTATCAGAAGCATGAAACCACATCATAATATGTGTAATATTTACCTATGCCCACTGTTTTCCAAAACCGTGGGTATAGGGGAACCTATCGCCACAGTTTTCCCCAAAACGGTTGGGATAGGTCTGGGACAAAATACATAACCCACTGTTAGGAAAAACCATGGGTATAGGTTTCCCGTGTGTGATCGGGAATTTTTTTTCGTGGGAAGGAATTTTTTTGGTCGGAGTCCTATACCCATGGTTCTTCCTTCTATACCCACGGTTTATATAACTATATTTATCTAAATATAAATATATATAAACATAGGTGATATTAGGGTAGTGATTAGACGCGGTGTTTGCACTGAAGAGGTTGTGGGATCGAAACCCCCTGCCTGCATTATTTTACGATCTATACCCAGGTTTTGAAGCCATGGGTAACAGCCTTTGAAATCGTGGAAATTGGGTATGTTTCGTTGACATGGTGGCAGAACACATATACCCCTGATTTTGGAAGACTGTGGGTATTGGCTGGGGACCTATACTGACGCCTTTCCAGCCCACGGTTCCCAAAACCGTGGGTATAGCCTATACCCACAGTTTTGCGGGATATACCCATGGTTTTGAACCATTGATATAGGACATTTTTTCAGTAGTGAAAAATTCTAAAACCCATAGAAGAGAAATGGGGTTCGCAAACATATAACATGGTGAAGAGAAACAGGTTTCATAACCATCATGCCATAAAAAACCATTCAGAGAATGAACATGAGTGGATACTTTTCATATATTCTCAATAAAGAAATTATTAACACCATTTTATGACATTTTAGGTGTAAAATAATATTCAATTATATTTTAAAAAATTCTTTAGTAATATATCATTTCTTATTTGTTTAAAACATTAAGATTTTTTTTTAAAAAATTTCTTTAAAACTAGATATGAAAAATTATTAATTAAGCATTAAAAACTATAAAATATTTTTAAAATCCTTCTTCCTTATAAGTTAAATCAAAATTAAACATTAATTGTTTTTAAAAATACAGTATTTTGAATGAAACATATTTCTGACAGAATATAGAAATGTGGTTAGATTTTCATAAAATAAATTTATTAATTATATTAAGTAAAAAAAGAGTAGAAAAGTGGTACGAGTACATTAATATATCATGAATAAAAATATTACAATAAATTTCATGATATTTTAGGAGATATGGATTACAATATTTCATAAAAGGAAGAATGATCATAAATAATCCAAACAAACAATGATATGATAAAAATAAACTATTACCACTTTGGTAGATCTGAAGCATAATCCCCATGAAAGAATAAAGCTAAATGTAGTTTAAAATATCATGAAAAGAATAATATTCATGATATAACATGTAAAATTTCAGAATATAAACCCCATATAAAATATAGGTGCATAACATGACATGTATCTCAAAGAAGACAAATTGAGACAAAATTACATTACCGAATTGGTAACTTTTGAAATGTCAATGACATGAATAAAATATCATCAAATGGACATGTAATACTAATAAATTTAATTATAATAATCATATAATACATTCAAGGTATTGATATACAATAATAAATGAGTGGTGAATAATCCAGAAGTCTCAATAAAATAAATGTGAGGCGACAAATACCATACCTTAAGTCTTGACTATCTTCGTACAGAGTCAAACCTCTGGTATAAGAAATATAAGTCTTTTACACATCCACTCAATAACCATATTCTTATATCTAATACTGTAATTTATTTTTTTAGGAATTTATATTATCCATTTATAAACAATTCCATGTTAATGTTACGTTTCAGGTCATATCTGCTTCGTTTTTTACTATATGATTTGACTTGTAATTCTTGATCCTTTAACTTAGATCATTAATTGAATTTTATTTCAGAATTTCAATCATGATAAAAAAATTGTATATACAATGAATATAAATATTTATAATAATTGATAATATATATATATATGAAATGGATTAACCTTTCATAGAGATGGTAGGACATATGTAAGAATGAACGTTATTTCTACTTTTTTATCACATTTAATGAAACAAAGTAAATGACACACACACATACATAAAAAAATATTACCATTAAAGTATAATATTTATTTCATACCTATAAAATAAATTTAATAAACTTATCTCTATTAAATTTAATAAAAATTGTGAACGAATCACTTCACTTTTAGGAGGTGGTAGTCTACACGTCCACAAATAATGTTATCGTATTTACATATCAAGGAATTTCTTAAGGTGTATTTTATATAATAAATAAATAATAATAATAAAATTATAAATATTATATATAATGTATTAAAATATTATTTCCATTATAATTCTCAACCATTACAGTTTTTAATGAAAAAATGAAAGACCTCTTTTCTTGATGTGTTAGTCTGTCGTACACACGAACAATATGTTTGTCACCCATTTGATTAAAGTGTACATATGAGTATATATAAACCTTATAATAAATAAATATCACTATTTTTAGGATACCTATGTTATTATATATGCATGCAATGAGAATAATTGAGGTGGTGGAGAAAGAAAATCAAACAAAAGTGCATATTTAAGGATGTTACCTCTTTTTTGGGAAACTCCTTTTAGTTGTCAACAGAGGTATTACCAGAATGTATTTTATCAAAAAGATAATCCTCTAAGATGATTTGGTTAATTTTTTGAGATTATTTGGGTAGGGTTTGGATAATATAAATTCCATGACTGGTTATCTGAAGGGGAAGAGTGAATTCATTTTTATAGAGGATAAGGGGTGACATTCTTGCAAATACCAAAAGGTAATCACTATTGGGGGGTCACCATTACCTCATATTCTTAAAAAAGTTACAAATAATTTATTAAAGTGGATTTATGGTATATAAAAACCTCCATTACACGAAAATAATTTATTTTTTATAATTTTGTTCACTAACTTTTATGTTTCCCAGTTTTTTCATTTTTGATTTTTATCAAGGTAACCGGTTTTATAACATAATTAATTTATAATTTAAGACTAAAATAAATAGAAATTAATAAGAAAATATAGTCCCACATAATATTATATATAATTTACCAAATAAAATAAATACCATGTCTATTGGAAATTAATTTTAAAATAAGCGCATGTAATACACAAAAACACTCCTTTAACATGAACCGTGCTAACTAAAAATTTACTATTTAAAAGTCTATATGATAATTATAATAGAGAAATTACTTCATTAATATAACACATTTAATATTTATTAACATCTAAAAATTTGTTGGAATAATATAGTATTTTTAGTATATTTTAAATCTTTTAATAAAATATCATTCATTATAAAATAACATTAATGTCAATTTTTAAATTATTTAATTATATTAAATATATAATATATCAATATAAATATTTAATTTGAAAATAATATGTTAAAAAATATTTACAATTTTATATTTTTTTGAAAAAATTAAAGGCAATAATTCCTTCAATTTAATTTACTTTAATTATTTTTATTATCATTTATTTTAGTTAATTCTATACTAAATAATTACCACAATTGACATAGCATAAGTGGTTAATTTAACAAATTTATCTCTAAAAATTCAATATAAATTAATATGATCAAAAACTCCTTTAACATTCAAAATAAATTTTATAACAGAACAAATATTGTTTTTTACATATCTCAATGCTTTATAAATGTTAAAAGTAAAGAAGGTTTCGTTTTTCCTTTTTCCCTTATATAACATATTATATAAGACAATTTTATGTAATAGTGTCCAAATAAATCTTAAAATTATAAACACCATGGTAAAATTATAAATATGGGAATAAAATCGATGTTGGACATGTTTTTAAGTTATTTCTTCCTTTAGATGAAATTTTAACTACTAAGTAAACTAATTTGTTGTTAATCATTGTAATTAATCTTATCCTATTTCACTAATAACTTTGGAACAAATACTACGTTAATCTCATTAGAAATTATAAATTATTCGTATTTAAAATATTTAATCCATTTTAATAAGTTATAAACAGAAAAGTGGAGGAAATTAATTTAAAAATAATCTAGCAGACTGGACTAAATAAGTGGTTTTGAAAGTAAAAATGTTCAAAAGATTGAAATGTTTTTATATCATATTTCTCTGTGAAATTGGTTCCATTGACCTAAATTGGTTCAATTTATTTATAATTTATATAAATATACTTTAAAACAAAATTAAAATATATATTTTAACTATATGAATTCATTAGATGAAAATTCATTTTTGAATTAAAATTAAGTATTTTTTACTATTCATCAAAAAAGTGAAACTTCATAGAAAAATACCAAACATTAAACCAATGTAAATATTGATATTAATATATCAAAAATTATTTTATTTCATTTAAATATTATAAAAGTTTCCAAAATTTTATTTAAAATAGGTTCTCTATTAAAAGGTGGTACAATTTCTTATTAGAAAAATACATATTTTTATTCATAAAATTCTACTTATTCTTATCTATTGAATAAAACAATATACGATTAATATTGAATAGTTTAAAGAATTTAATTTCTTTATATTTCATTATAATAATTTATTCAAATTGTTTTAATTATTTTTTTAAGGTTAAAAATTTTTTATTGCAGAAATATATTATTCCCACAAAATATTTTCTATATTTTTAATAGGGTTTTATTTTCATTTCATGATAATTGGACACATTATAATTCATCTTATATAAATCTATATACAATATTTTAATAATTTAATTAATCTTGTTGATAACATTCTTTCCAAATTCTAGGTCATAAATATAAAAATGATTTTATAATAATATGAATAGTATATTCTAGTTTGGTAAAATTAGGTCTTGTGTGTAATGCTTTCTATCGAAGGAATCGTAAATTTCATGTAACAAAAGACTAAAATAGTTTTTTGTGTCATTGAATCCAATATAAAATGTTTTTTATCACAATTTTTACATGGTTATTTCATATAACACAAGCTATATTCAATGTTTGGTGAAGTGAAAAATATTAAATTTTTTGAATTAATTCATCAAAAAGTATCAACCAATCTTTGGGTATTAAAAACAACCAACACTCTAGGGTCCCAGGAAACAGTAAAACCCACCATATCCATATGGCTCATTTCCTTTTCCTGTATATGCAATAAAAATATATAAACTCCCATAAGAAAAATTTGGGTATGAGAAAAATAACCCTATACAATTCCATAAAATGTTACATAAGAAATAAAAAAAATAAAACATTGTATGCTTTAATATAAATAATTATATGTAATAGGAAATAATTATCACATTTATCTTTCAAACTATAACATCAAATCATGTAGATGGAAAATATATTAAAAATTGTATTAAATGAACATTTAAATAAAATAAGAGGACATGACTAATGTAGTTTTATAATAATATAAATGTAATAATAAAATAAAAATAAGCACTATTTCATAGGACATTAAGTTAGTTAATTCCTAGATATAGGATCCTCACACTTCTCAATCAATCATCATAGCTCAATGTGTGTGCACATCACTTTGGTTCGGACCATTGTGATAAAATATTGAACATTGTATTAGGGGAATCATACTGAAATATGATTTGATAATGTTTTATTCATCAATCCACTACTATGAATTTAGAGTCTTAACATTGTTTGTCTAATCACCCACGAAGTACCCATTCACAAATGTGATTCATTCTATCTAATAATCAATTCTGGGAAAGTAATTCAATAAAAATATATTAATCATTTATAGTTTAAGTCCCAATTTCATGTCTCAACATGAAATTTAAATATTATGACCAAATCATTGGGTTTCATCAATTTAATGGCATTCAAAACCACATTTTATTAAAAATCTATTTTTCATGAATCAATTTCAAATCATTTCACAATTAAATCCAAATTTAAACAGAAATCCATCAAATTCATCGAATCTTTGATAGAGGGTTTTCATTCACAATTCCAATTATTTTTAGAAAATAAATCCATGGTTCTGAAATAAATTTAAAAATAATTTCAAATAATGAACATAATATAGTTTTATTGTGTATAGAAAATCCATTTCAAAAAAATTACATTTTATGATAGGATCAAATGGTAAATCACCAAAAAATGGAACCGATAACATAGCGTTAAAGTTGATGAAGATCAGAGAAGAGTCCCAAGAATCAATATTCACAAAATCATGGTTTAGATCGACTAGAAAACTGGGGATCCACCATTCTCGAGAAGGATAATATATTATAGAAGTGAATTCAAAGTCAACAATATTTCGTTTTTCAAATAATGTGGTCATTAACATCCACTGAGTATTTGATCCAAGTGAAAAGGGGTTCATGATGCCGAAATCCTTTCTTGAGAGAGTCCCAAATACAATAGTTTTAATTAGGGATAAATATGAGAACTTTATAGTGTAAAACATGGGTTATAGATCTTTAAGTCTAGAAAATGGAATACAACATAGCAGCTTACTGCACCATTACCCATAAAAGAAGAAAAATGGTCAAAACATGGAGCATTGTAGAAGACCACACCACAGTCACACCCAACCAAACTCACACCTAAATATATAGCGAAGACATCTCCTAGATCATTTTAAACTAGGGTTTGTCTATGGTACAAAAACCACACCAAACTTAATCTCCCGTAAAAAAGTAAGATTCGCAACAAATTCCACGCACACCAAAAATCTCATCCATGCCACAAACATGCCCAAAATAGAAGATAACCCAAAAATATCCAAGACGTATCTGCCCCTCCACACTATTGGTATTTAAAAAAGGTAAGAGTAAAAAAAATCCTATGTCTCCATGTTTAATCCAAATCCTTATCCAACAACCTTTCCATGTGTAACATCTTGAGTTTTTGTGAAAGGTTTTTTTCAAATTAATTTAATCATTTTTTGATATTATTTATTTCATGAAACATTGAATATAGAATGGGTTATAGGAAGTAACCAAGTTATCCTATCCTTGTATTATAAACTATTTTAACATTTCATTATATGATCCAGAAATATAAGTTTGCACTGCATGCCACATCAACATGGATTGTGCTACACACAACACCGAATTGGCATGCATTTCATACATCACCGAGTTTCTATGAAACCTAATATTATTGTTATAATTATTTAAAAATATAATTAACCAATTTCCATTAACTTTTTTAATATGAATATTTATAACTACTTTTCAAATATTATCGATAATGGTTATAATGAATAATATAATTTTTGGAAATGTATTTTTTTAAAAAATATTACTAAAAAAATTCTTTTTTTGTCCATCAAAAAAGATTAAAAAATATTATTTTCTAAATTCGTAGAAATATACTTTTATAAAATTAATATCAATATTGAATTCAGAATTTTGAAATTTTCAATGGTTGAATTATTGGATTTTTACTGAGAAACTTCATTTTGAATGAAATGTAAAAATAAAGAATTTTAATTCAAAACATCGTATACATATACTTTGTTTATAAAGTTAAATTATATTTTATGTTATAATTAAATTGACATTAGATGAATTATATATATATTAATAAAATTTTGGTCATTTTTAATATTTTATATAGAATTTTTAAATAAAAGCTAAATGAACTTTTTAATATTCTCACCTTTAAAACTTACATTCTCTCCATGTATATGAAAATATAATTAAACATAATATTGATTCTTATGTGATGTGATTTTTCAAAAATATACATAATATTTTTTAAAAATATTATTTTTATATTCTAATAAAAAAATTGATGAAAAATATTAGTGAAAGTGATTAAGATAAATTACAATAATTAATGTAAAATAAAGCTTACCATGGGAATAAAACATAAAAATATGTGAAAAATGCTCAATACACAAGAAAAAATCCAATTGGATAGACATATATCCTCCCTAAACCTTATATTCATGGGTTTTTTTGGTTGTTTATTACATTTTTAGGTAAATATGTGAATATACCTAACATGTGTTTCAAAATTACTTGTGTGTCCCATCCCTTACCCATAAAAGTAAAACAACTCTTCCCCTTCTTCACACCTCTGAAACCACATTGAATCAGACAATATATAACCAATAAAATTAAAAACATCCCTATATAACTTATTTAATCATACCTTTGGGATGAAATCTTTACAAGTAATTCCTTCGATGAAAACGAAAATGAGTTTCCCAAAGAAAATGTAACATCCTTCCACAAGAACCATTGATTTATTTTCATTCTCCACCACATAAAATATTATTATTAAATAAATTCACAATATCGTCATTATCCTCAATTTAAAAATATTTTTTTTATATTATAGGTTCAAATTTCACTTACAAAAAATTTCATTTAGTGGGTAAAGAACTTACCATTCTTGTGTATGGAGAACTACCACCTCAAGAAACGATGTTGTTCATTTTACAGGTACCACCACTTACGGTTGGGAATTGTAATTTAATATACAATTTTAGATTGTATATATAATATTTATGATGTATTTATACGTATGTATTTATTATATAATTCCCAACTTAATGCTTTCTATTTTGGGTAAATATGATTACTTCGTTTGTTTGTGTGGACTACCGACTCCTCAAAAGTGATGTGATTCATTCACACATTACATGGAACTTATTAAGGATGGATTTAATATAAATATATTATATATATGAAGTAATATTAATAATTTAATTATATTATATACATATATACATATATGTCATCAAATTTATCTCTTTCAATACGTCATGAAAATAGAAACAACGTTAATGCATACGTATGGAATACCATCTCCATTAATGGTGTATTTAATTTTATATATCTATATTTTATATTCTATTATAAATTCATATATACAGAATATATATGATACATAATTCATTTTTTATATTATTTAAATAAAAAATCCTAATTTAAGTAAGAGGATCAAAAATAAAAAGTCAAAACGTGTTTTATAAACAAAGTAGTTGTTACTCGATACCATACATTAACATATAATTGGTGATAAATGGGTAATAGAAGGAAATAATGAAATATAATATGATATTATATTTATGTATATGCAACTATGATAAATTTATAATAAACTTATATTTATTATATAAGAGGATTTTACATGTACAACGAATTTCTAGATTCATGGTAAGGGAATTTCATGTCACTTTTTATTTCAGTGAGATAAATTCATTATACACCAATAATTTATTTTCTGTACAATATATACCTACCATTAAGGTATTATATGAATCTTATAATAAAATAAATTTTTATTTAAATATCCAATTTATGATCTTTCACTCATGGGGATTATTTTTCAAAAGTAATCAAATAGTAATGTAATTTCATATCAATTTTTATTCTTTGAGAAAAATGGCATACTATACAAATTTATTTTTCAATGAGGTGTATATACTACATTTGAAATTTTATATTATTAATATTCTCCATTTCATGATATTTTAAAGCTCAATTTAAATTCATTTTATTTCATGGGTGGTAAATATAGAGTTACAATATTTATGTGTTTATTGAAATAATATCACCATTTTTCGAGATTGTTTATGATTATGATATAATTGATAGAATATTATGATCCATATCTCATGAACCCTCATGATATTTCCTAATAACTAGTTATTTCTGTATTATCCAATTATTTATAACCTATTTCCACTATTTGGTGCATAAGATGACCTATAATGTATTTTTTAGAAAGTTTGACTTTACCTCTCTCTTAGGTCAGAAATCTATGTTCCTTAAAAAACATGTTTTATTAAAAGCTATAAAAAATATTATAAAAATATATTATATAATAAAAGATATTTTTAACCTTGTTTTAGCTTTTAAATAAATGGTTTTTTAAAAAGATATCCTCTTTTTGAGGCACTTATCAAAACTTTTTGCTAGGGAAAAGGAATGTTTGGCATGTACAGATTTACCCACCGGCATGGCCTTCATTCAATTGAAGATTATTTTACAAGCCTAAAAAGTTATTTTTTAATGGAAAACGTTGTCCTAATATTATTTAATTTTTTAGTGATTTTCAAATAACTATTTTCATAATTTTTTAATCATTGTAATGAATGTTTTCAAGAAAAAATGTTTTCAAAATGATTTCAATAATCATTTCTATGTTGTTAGTGTAATTGATTTGAAAATCATTTTCATAATGTTTTATGTTTTAATGATATTTTTTCAATGAATAGAAGCTATTTCCCTCATGAAATTGTTTTAAATGATATTTCAAAATTATTTTTCATCTAAGATGACATTTGATGATGTTACTCCTGAATTTATATGAAATAATGAAATTATTCAATTCATATTCTTTGTTGAATAGTTTATGTTTTGATGGAGTTATCCTTATCACACACATTTAACTTGCACAAGTTATATTCTTTTGAAACCAACTTCTATTCACGAGTTATTATTTAATGAAATGATTTTGAAACCTATCAATTTTCCATACGTTTTGACATTATAAAATATTAACGATTCCCATTTCATTTCATGGGTTATGATTTGATGTTTACAATACCCATGTTTATTATGGCTTATGATGTGATGAAATGTTTTTTATCTTGTGGAACATATATGAATGAACTTATTATGATATTAGTGGATCCTATATCCCTCTCCAATGCATTGGGTAATTATGATTTGTATATGAGATCAAAGGTTACATGGGTTATATCCCATTCCATAAAGTAATTTGATACATGGGTTGTATCCCAGGTCTGAGTATATGAGGCCACATGGGTTATATCTAAAGCATTAAATTAAAAGGCTACAGGTTTTGTACCCCAAACACGAAAAAAATAAGGTAAAAGGGAAGTAGCCTAAGCCTGATAATATGTAGGTACAAGGGTCGTATCTCAAGTCTAACATGTTATAATGGTCTTCTACGTAGCCTTAACATAATAGTTTTTATGAATTTGTGTATGCCACAAATTACATTTCTTATTACTCAGTTATGCTTTCATGGATTATGTTGTTTATTCACTTGTGATTCATTTCATATTATCTACCAACCATTATTGAATGATTCATGATTATGATATTAGATATGTAGGGTTGTATATTTGAATGATATTCTCTTATTATCATACCATTAGGTTCAGGGCATGCTTACATATTTCCTTTATTTACCCTAACCGAGAAATCTAGCTCACCCATTTCTTATATCTCCCTTCACCAGGTTGTGAAGAAAGGTTTTAATTAGGATTACCATAGAGGAATATTTTTGTTGGAATCATTGATGATATTTCACTCAGTTAGATGATTATTGTTCCAAGATTCCAAATGCAACAAACTAACATGCTCTTTAGGCATTTATTTTTGTAAAGTATTTAGTACTCCTTACAAATTATTCAAGGTCTATGTATGATAAGGGAGTATCACTATAGTTGGTATCAGAGTGAAGTTTTAGAAAAACATTTGAAACTAATATGAGAAAATATTAACAAGATCCCTAGGAATATTACTAAGGATATGACTTGTGATGTGTCTAAGGGAAAGTATAAGGATGTGTTAACTTTTAGGAAAATATCATTGAATTTTGATAAAGTATAGAGTGAGTGGTTTCCTAGAAATACCTCCCCATATAGATATTACAAGTGAATGTGGCTCTATAACCTATGTAATTTGGTATAATAACACTGACAAGGTGAGTCTGGCCTAACTCGACATAACCTGGTACACAACAATATGCCTTGATAGACACCTGGTTTGACACTAATGGGGGATATTTTTTGGGAATTCACTAACTCATCAAAAACCATCACGAATGATTTTAAAATAATTTTGATTTTAATGACATATGATAAGACTATTTTTTGGAGATTAAAAAAGTACGTTAAATTATTTAGACATCTTATAAGATATTTTTCATTGTTATGTGGTTTTATTCTATGATAAGTGTTTCTCACCCAATGCTTTCTGGTCTTTTTAATTAGAGGGAAATAGAATAAATCAAGTTAACATTGATTGTGTTAGATGTGGAAAGTATAGGCATCATGAAAATTGACATCCTAAGTAGAAATATCATGAAGTTTATTAGGAAGTTCTATGAGTATTGGATATACTTCTTGAAGATAAGGAGAAATTAAAAGATATGTGAAAGGCATTTAATGTTCTTCAATAATTTTTTATATTAATTTCATGAAGAATCATTAAATTTATGTTGAGGAACCTTAAGTCATGATTCATACTTCATATTATATGAAATAGATATTACTGAATAAGTTATAGAATATTCAGTAATGGTTTAATAATAATGTTGGATGAATGAATTATTTCTATTTTTCAATTCAAGGATTAAGTTATATGAGTCATAAAATATACAATTATTTTCAATATATGTTTTTATGGAGGATTTTAAAAGATATGTTGAATGGATCTAGTGAGGTAGAAAAGGGATTTCATTAAAAGGTTATATTTTCATTAAGTGAAGGTAACCCTTAATTTATTAATGATGTTGAGATAATGATGTTTGGATAAAGATTTGTTGGATATGAATAATTAAATTGGGTGGTATTGATTACCCCAGAACTAATATTAGATTTTTTTAATATTATATTTTATGTTCACATAGATGATATTTTGAAATAATTAGTTTTGAGGAATATATTTGGTAGTCTTTAGAATAAGTAATCATTGATGTTTTCTTAAATTATTTATGGTAAATCAAGTTATTAACATGATTCAAGATATTATAAAATGACTATAATCACATGTTGGGAATGTGAAAAAAATAAACTAATTTGAGATATTAGGTGGATCAATGTTAAGTTTGTTTCATTAATTTCTTCTTAATGTGATGGATTTTCATCTTTTTGTAGGGTTATAAGGTTAACTTTTTATGGAATGTTTATGTTAAAATGATTATTATATTTATGATATTAAAGTATTATCTCACAACATGGGGATTTATTCATATTGGATATCCTAATCTAAAAACCCTGTGTTGATGGTATCTAAAGTGATATGGGAGAGTTATCATGGATCTCATGATCTATTATTTCTTCAAGAATTATAAATTCACCTTAATTTTTGGTGAAAGTGGTAAATTATAAATTGGTCAAGACATGACTAATGAGTAATATTTTACTTATGAAAGGTAATAAAATCATTTATGAATAACTTATCGTGAAAATTAATCAACTCTAGGGAAAGAATATTGATATCTAAAGGACATCCTAATACCTTCTTTTTCTAAGAATCAAATGGTCCCTTAGGTCATCATATATTTATGGCTCTGTGAATGTCATCATTTTCCTAAAAAACATTTATCACTATCCCCTATAACTTGATAGTAATATTTGTCTTCCATGTGCATGTTTTCACTTCCCACCTATGTTCTCATATGTGTAATCTTAGTTATGTTCTACTTTGGGTAACTGCTATGTTTTCAATTTTTTAAAGGAAGGTGTAGTATTCATTTTTACAATATGGTTTTATATGAATGTGAAATTAAATTATTAAAACATTAATAACCATAGTAAATTTAGTGGGATAAATTAATTTTATGTGGGGGGGGGGGGGGTTAGAACGTAACACCGAGAGTTTTTGTGAAATGTTTCTTTTAAATTTGTTTAATATTTTTATTTTACATTTCATTTCACAAAACATCATATATATATCTTATGTTATATGAAAACACAAAATTATTCTTTCCATTTATGCTAAAAAATACAAATATTTCATTATATTATTCCCCGAGATATGTTTCTTGTACATGCGACACCAACTTGGCTTGCACTACACGCACCATCGACTTTGCGTATGTTATACCCACCACTGACTTTATATGACACATCAATTTATTGTAATAATTACATAAAAAAGATAATTTGAAACCTACTGTTACATTTTGTAATATTAATATTAATAACTATATTTCAAATATAAATGATAATGGTGAAAAAATATATAAAATTGTTAGTAAAGTCTTTAAATGTTTAAAATTACTAATTTACAAAAAACTGCTTCTTATGTCCTTCTATGGACACTAAAAAATTAATTATAGAAAATTTTAGAAATTTAATTAGATAAAATGAATAAAAAATTAATCCAAAATTTATAAATTATATTATGGTGAATTTTTTGGTTTTTTTAGAAACATTCTTTCTGATTGAATAGTAAAAGATATTGAATTTTAACTCCAAATTTTTGTTTCATCTAATTTATTTTTATAGTTATATTATATTTTAAGCTGGTTTTAAAGTAAAATTAGGTAAATTATAAATATATTAATCCTATTTAGTTTATTTTTGTCTTTTTATATTTAATTTTGAAATAAAAGTTTAATAAACCTTTGAACATTCTCACTTTAAAACCCCAATTTCTCACCACGTTTGCATGATTAAGATTAAACTAAATTTCACTAATTATCTGATTTTAATTTCAAGAAATGAAAAAAAGGTTTTTCATCTATATGATATTTATATTATAATAATATGTAATTATTTTCTGACACAAATTATTAGTCAAAGTGATTAAGATTAATTAAAATGATTAAGGTAAAATAAATCTTAATAAGAGAATAAACTTTAACATTAAGGCCCCAAATTACCTAGAAACTTTTACAACATGCATATTCTTGACATATTTCTCCCTTAAAACTTTAATTTATGAGTTTGTATTGTTTTGGATGTCTTTTTGTGGGTCAAAACATGGGTACACCTAACTTGTTTAAAAAAATGTCATATTTGTCCCCTCCCATCCCTATAAAGGCCACCATATATCCCTATTCGTCCCACATCTATAACCACTTAGTTTCATCCAATATCTACCCAAAACATTTTACAAAATCTATACCGTCCTCCTTGGAGCCTTTTTTTGGTAATAAATCCATATGAGGAAGCCCTTTGTTGTAATCCAAAATGAGTTACCCAAAGAAGACAAGACTTACTTCCTCATGGCCTATTCTTGTATTTTCTTTCTCCACCACATAAATTATTCTTATTCCATGAAAATATAATAGACCATGTATCCTAATAATACTAATATATTGTTATGATAAGTGTTTAGCCTGCAATTATAAATACTTACATCTAATTGGTAACGAACATACCATTCTTTTATACGGATAACTATAGCCTCATGAGACGATGTTGTTCATTTTTCCTTTACCACATCTTATTCTTAGGAATTATAATGAAAAATATATTTATATTCTATTTATTATATTTATGGTATATTTATACTTATTTATTTATTATATAAATCCTATCTTCATGATTCCCATTTTTTTTAAATACGATAACATTGTTTATAGAAATGTGGACTACCACTTCCTAAATAATGTTGAGATTCATTCACACTGTGCATTGAACATATTATCGATGGGTTTAGTACAGTTATTTTATATATATGACATAATAATTATACTAAAATGATATTATATATATATAAACATATATTTCATTTACATTTCTTCATTCAGTATATGGTGAAAATGGAAATAACGTTCATGCGTACATATGACCTACCATCTCTGTGAACAGTGTATCCTATTTCACATATCTATATTTTATGTGTTTTTACAAGTGTATATATACTGAATAAATATGATATATAAGTAATTATTTACAATCTGGAAATAATTAAATCACTATTTAAGTAAGAGGATCAAGTATGAAAATTCAAAACATATATGATGAATGATGATGATATTACTTGAAACGTTACATTAACATAGAATGGTTAATAAATGGATAATAAGAGTCCATATGAAGATATTATATTTTATTATATATATGAACATTCTTATGTGAAAAATTTTCAATAATCCAATACTTATTATACAGGAGGCTTGTACATGTATGACGAATGTTATGATATAAGGTAAGGGAATTTCATCCCACTTTTTTCCTGTTAGATACATGCGTTAATCACCAAACATTTATTTTGTGTGGTATATATTCTGCACATGAATTTATTATATGACACTTATACATACGTTTATGGGAATTTACATATCCATTTTATGATCTTTCTCTCAAGGGGTTTATGTTTCAAAAGTTTACAAATTGGTAAAGTAATTTCATCTCAATTTTTCTTATTTGAGACACTAGCCATGTTATGTGCCTATATTTTTATATGATATGTATATAATACCTTTAACATGTTATATCATGAATATTCCTACAATCACAATATTAGAAATCTCAATGTAATTTCATTTTCATATATGTGGGATATGATTCAGAGATAACATTGGGTAAGAGTTTATATAAATAATCTCATCATTTGTTGAGATTATTTATGACTATGTTTTCATTGATAAAATATTATGATCCATCTCTCAAGAACTCTCATGAGTATCATCGAACTTTGGATATTCATGTTATATAAAAGATATGTTACCATGTTTTCACTCTTTGGTACATAATAAGATTAAAAAAATGTGTTTTAATAAAAGTCTGACATTGCCTCTCCCTTCAGTCAGAAATCCATCTTCCTTCAAAACCACGTTTTAAGAGAATATTTAAAAAATATTATCTAATTATAATATTTTATTTAAAATATAATTTTTACCCCATGTTCCACCTTAATTAATTTTTTTTTAAAATATTCTTATCCAGTCACTTTTATAATCTTATTTCATTGCAAAAAGAGTGTTCAGTGTGTAGAGATTCGCCTTCATGCATGAGAATAATTCCCTTGAAGATTATTTGGCATGATAAAAAAGTTATTTTTTTAAAAAAATGTTTTACTAAAATTTTGGAAATTTATGTTTTTATAGTGATTTTTATATAAAATGGGTTTCCTAATTTTTTCCAGATTATATTGTATATTTTCAAAGATAAATGTTTTCAAAATGGTTTCAGTAATTATTTCATTGTATTTTAATTAATTTCGTTGTAAATGAATTTCAAAAAATTTTATGTTTAAAAACTTTTTTTCAAAGTATAAATGATATTATTGTAATGAATTTTTTTTAAAATATATTTCAAAATTATTTTCTATCTAAGATGAAATCAGTTGAGTTTACTCATTTCCTTCTGGGAAATGGTAAAAATGTTTCATTAAAATTCTATCTTTAGGGGTTTATGTTTTGATGGAGGGATGCATATAAGACCCATTTCTCTTCTATGGGTTATAGGATTTTGAAACCCAATTCATTTCATGGGTTATTCTTCAATGGCATAATTAGGAAACCTACATATTTTCCATTTTTTATGATGTGATCAAATGTTATTGATACTCATTTCATTTTATGGGTTATGATTTGATGTTTATAATACCCATAACGTTTTTTGGGTCATGATATTATGAAATTATTGTTATATTTTGGTACATATATGAACAATTTTATTATGATATGGGTGGGACCAATATCTCCCCTAATGAATTGGGTAGCGATAAGTTATATACGAGATCAAAGGGTACATGGGTTGTAGCCGAATCATGAAAGTAAGAGGATACACAAGTTGTAGCTCAAACCTGAAAGTAAGAGGGCACAAAAGATATAGACCAATATTGAAATTAAAAGGATACATGATTTCTATCCCAGGCCTGAAAATATGAAGGTACGTGGGTTTTTTCCTATTACTAAAAATAAGCAGTTACATGGTTCATCACCCAAGACTAATGTGATATAATGGTCTTTGAAAGTGGTCTTGACATAATATTTTCTATGCTTATGTCTGTGCCAAAAATTCCAGGTATTATTCCTCAGTTATTATTTCATGGATTACTCTATATATTCACTTAAGATTCAAGTATTATGAACTTAAAACCTTTATTCCTTGATTCATGTTTATCATCTTTGATATATAGTGTTTGATCAAGGAATTGTATTCTCATGTTCTCGTACCCTTGTGTTTATTTTATGATTACACATTTCCATTGTTTACCATTACTATGTATTTGAGCTCACACCTTTCTTATGTTTCCCTTACATAGGTTATGAAGAAAGGTTTTTAAGTTGGATTACTAAGGGGGGATATCTTTCTGGGAAACATTAATGATCATTAATTGAGTTAAATGATTTTTTTTCAAAACCTACAATGGAAATAAACTGACACTGTATTTAGGCAACTATTTTTGTAATGTATTTTTTATTTTTATAAAATTTTGTAATTTCTTTGTTTGAAATGTGAGGATTACTAGACAAGATATAGAAGATTCATTGAAAATCATTACAAAATAGAAAAATTGTGAACACTCTTGGAATAATCTCCCTTCCATAACACATCTTATCCACAAAAAAAACCCATGTAAAAACCCATTGTATTCCTTAAATTAGGAATAAATACCCAAGACAAAAACAAAAAAAAATATAATTATTATTTATAAGAATCAAAATAATATAAAGATGATAAAATTTTCTTAAACATTCAATTCATTAAGAGTTCTTTTAGTGCTTTTAAGATGGAAAATTATCCATGGTTATTCTTTATTTATAATGTAAATTTAATAAGAGGTAATTATATATTTAAACATTCAAATAATTTCTGTAATTATGATTATATAATATATATATATATAATTAAATTAAGTAAATTATATCATATTCTCAATCTCTATGGTAATATTATTCCACAAAATCAATAGAGGAGAATTTAAATTTATCATTTCTTATGTGGAAAATATCACTTTTCTATCAAGGTATTCTTTTCAAAACACAATAACATGTATAAATTGTAAAAAGGAACATAGATAATTATAGAAACATTTAGGACGGAGATAAATTATTTAGAAACAGTAACTTTGGAATTACTTACAATGCTAGAAATTATTTCGGAGATTATATCTCTATACATTCATTTCAGTATGAAAAAATAAAATATTCAAGGACACAATTTAATTAAGGGTAATGTAATACCCCAAGATTTTAGTTATTTTTTTTAAATAAATACATTGTTGGGTATATTGTACCACATGAAACACCAAATTAAAATGAACTGAGATATACCTATTATAATTCAATGTTAATAGTAATGAAATATGAGTCATTATGAAAATTATTATATATATAAACCCTAATATAAGTAAAAATATTCTAAAATGATTTGTTATAAAAAATATTTTTTTATTCTATACATATTGTCGTTATTATTTGTGGTTTTCCAATACAAATTATTTGAATACAATTTAATGGATAAAAGATAAATAATTAATTGATGTGAAAAAACCATTTAATATTCAAAAGGAACATTTTTCAATAATTTTTTTAAAACATTGTGTATATTATTCATAAAATTTAATTGAAATAATTTTATAAAACATTTTTAGGACAAGAAAGTTATAAAATGGTAACATTACTTTAATATATTATGAATAACAATAGAAGAATAAAATTAATTTTTTATTAGGAAATGGTCATATAATTTCAATTAATTAAAATCCAAGAATAAAAAATCACAATAATAATGATATTTTGAAATAATCATTTACAATGATAATAATATTGAAGTGAGAATAAATCAGTGAATCGATTATAAATTTCAAATGTAAATTCACATAGAACTATTATAACTAAAATATAAGATAATAAAAATTAATTATTCACATAATCTTTTAAGGACATAATAAATTAAATATATGTTTAACTCAATGAAGGGAAATTTAGTTATGAAATAAATTACCTCACACTTCCTTTTGATTATACATTATTTAACCACATGTATAGTGGTTTTAAAAATTTTATTATCTTACATGAAAACCATATTACTATTTTTAATATGATATGTGATCCTTTTATAACATCTTACCACCCATTCATTAATAATATTTCACTATTTTCATTGTTTTGTGTGATAATTGACTTGATTTATTATACGAGTTTTTTCATTAATGATCCATTGTATGAAAATATTACATTGTTACATAATCTAAAAAAATATTATAATGACATAATTATAATATTTTTACATATATTTTACATTTAACACAAATCATTATATGTAGTTATGAAAAATGAAGTACGTTACGATCATGGAGATGGTTTATCGTCCAAACACATGAGTAACATTTCCATTTTCCAATGATCATTAAGAAAATAATGAATGTAATAAGAAATATTTACATAATGATAAAAATATCATATTTACCATATTATATACATATATATATATCCCCAATGTGGTGGGGTGATTAATGGAGAGTCAATTTTCTTCATGAAAGTGGTAGTCTACTCATACATGAATGATTTTGTCATCTTTATCTGAGTGGAAGGGTATGAAAAAAAATTATATTTAATGAATTATAAATATTTCATTAATATAATATTTTATAATTTATATAGCATATATTCCATAAAATTATCTTTATAACCTTCCATATTATGTTTTTGGGAATGAAGAATCACATCACTTAATGATGTGGTAGTCTGCCATACAGACGAGCGATGTTATCGTATCTCTTACAGAAGGGAAGCTAAAAGACATTTCTTAGATAGAGTGGATCCATAAAAATAAATAATTTATAAATAAAATATATATAATTTATCCCTATAATCATACCCAACCACTAATGGTGTTAATGGAATAAAAAATTTCATCGATTAACGAGGCGGTAGTCTGCTGTACACACAAACGGGGATTTAGTAACCCATTCGATGAAAGTGGAGATCGTTGTAAGTCATGAAAATATATTAAAAACATTTCAATACGTGGAATATTCTGAGGTTATTATATCATAGAGGTTTAATAGTAATTTATGGAGGTTGATAATGAAATGAAAAAAATAATTTCATTGAAGAACATAATCTATTATACGGTTATACACCATAGGATTGAACAAAATTCATTCTATGTTATATTTTTTCTAAAAATGTGGCATCTCTAATGATATCTTTAATAACCCATTTTATACAAAGACTCCCATCCTGGGATGTAAAGGATGAAAGGGAGATAATGACCACTGAGACCTGCCTTCAATAAGACCTAGGTTAGAGACTATAACCAAGGGTGTACAAATATCACTATATTTGGAGGGATTACCCTTTATAAGAAACAAGATTGGTTGATATAATGAATCATCCACAAAAAACTCCAAGAAATATTATAAAGAAGAATCCAAAAACATACCACATGAATCTATAAATATATATGATATAGATAAAATCCCCCAAAGTAAATACACAAAAGTAAAGCTAAAGCAGTGACACAACAACTATCAATGATTCGAGCTGGAAAGGTCCAACACAATATGTGAAATCACTTTGGAAAGCAATAAAAACAATTATGTACATAGTTTGATCATATAAGTATACTAAGTAGGAATACACATGTCTATCGTGCACATCTAAAAGAAGCATACAAATGCACCTGTAAAAAATAGTAGAACCAAGCGACACCTAAACAGGTATACTAACCATCACAACCTTTACGTGTCTTGCTCACCAAAAAATTCAATAAATTTAATATAATATAATGTAAACACATCAAAGATAGGGTAACTCACACCACTTTATCACTGATTAGCCGCTCTCACACCACAATTTCAAATGTCTTGAAACCCCCACCTCTTCTGAATATACAAAATCGCATACATCCCACATAGATGGGCCTCATAGAACATCCGCCCCGCCCGTAGTTGGGACTCACAACACATCCCACCTGTACTCACCAAAGCCTCAAAATACATCACATCTCATCACATCTCATCCCGAAGACACATGGGGAAGCACATCAAAACTCATCCCAAAGACATGTGGCACACCACATCATAACTCATACCGAAGACACCTAGTATACCAAAACTAGCATCAAATTCACTCACAGTCTTTCGACCATAATAGCATGTGAAATACCTACATCAACTAGATTAGGGATCCGAGAAGAGCGGGTGGACATCCATCCTTCCTCCCACAGGGATGATGGGAAAGACACCCCCACATAACTTTGTGGGTGTTCAGTACATAGTGGACAACATAGGTGGGTTTTGTATTTAAATCAAAACAATATACATGTATATATATATAAAGTATCAAACACTCAAGCCCAATCTATGGGTTTATAAACAAACCATCCATCTCACAAAATAAACAATTTTTCTTCCATCAATAAACGCATTTATTAGTATCTACAACAGTAACATCAAAAGGTGAAGAGCCCTGATAATCTAATACAGCCTCAAATATCCTGGACATTTAACTTTACACCCCTAGATTTTATGAGATAGATTCTTTTTAACTTCTTTTATGTCTTGTGTTATATTCTACACAATGATTATCTTCCATTATACGCCACACTATTCAAATTTGCAGTAAATGCGACACTATTCTTGGTTTGACTTAAAAAATATTCTCAAGTTGTTTTCATATAATTAATTTAATTCAGGAAAACGTATGTGACTACTATATATTATAACCTATCCATTATAATATTGGGTAAAAAATAGTATTTTCTTCCTTCTAAAAAAACTATTTAAATGATAATAAGTGAGTCTATGAAATAATAAAATCACACTTCATGGATTCAATTATTATATCATTAATTTAATATATTCAATTTATTTTTTTAAATTTATCTTATATTTTTTAGGGATATGATATAAGAACAAATGCAATTTTATCAATAAATTGAGCATATTTTGGGAAATTCATTTTGACCACCTTTTGATGGAGAACGCATTTTAAATATATTTATTTATACCTTTATAAGTTATTATTGAAAAAATAAACTTTTATATGGAAGTGGGCATTAAAATTTACCTTGGAATAAATTTTGGTATTTTTCTAATGAAATTAATATTTTAATCAATAGTGAAAAAAACTAAATTTTAATTCAAAACTGTATTTTCACCTTATTTATTTATATAGTTGGATTATATTATTAGTTTTATTTAAAGTTTAATCAGGGGTTTTTATATTTTATTCAAATTTCATTGATTGGATTTAATTTCACATTTAAATTGGACATAAACACATGTCAATAATTTGATTGTTTTTACTTCTTAAAAACCCACTTTTAGGTTTTGACAACGACAATTATTTTTAAATTAATTAATGGAAATTATGAATTTTCAAATTGGAAAAATGTATTCCATATTAGGAATCAGAGGTTCCATATTATGTAAATAGGTACCTTTTATTTTTTAACATCCTGAATAGTTACATTAGTAATTATTTTTATTTACCATAGTTAAAGGGTAAATTAGGTAAAGAAGGGTAAAAATAATATTATAAAAACATTAAAATACCACAAAACGTGTCCTAATATTATTGTATGAGTCATAGAAGACCAAATCAATTTTTATGCTGAACGTTTGTCATTTTGGAGCCACTTGGGTGTGGAAATTACTTGTTATAAGAAGTAATTTAATGTAAAGGGAAATATAAGATAAAAATGTATTTTTTCTCAGACAATTTTAATGTGGGGTTATATAGTTGATCTATTTGAATATAAATAATAATTAAATATAAAAATATATTTCCTAAAAAATGGTATTTTATTTATAATTTCAAGATTATATATAAATAAATGTCTCTATGACACAATACTAATATAGTGATTTCCATATTAATGAAATATTCAAATAAATGATATTATAAGTATTAAAATAATAATAATATAAAAATTTTGATGCCATCCAAATTTTATTTTGAATATTATGAAATTTTATATTTTATTTAATTTTAATTGTTCAATTCAATCAAATTGTAATAGCTTTAACAAAAATCAATTACTAAATAGTGTCAAAATTGATATAAATGAGTTTTTGAAAGAAATACTATTTTATTTAATTATATAATAGTCATCAAAATATAATATTTTTCGAAATGAATTATGTATTTTCAAAAATTTCATTAATTATTTACATGAGGTTATATTTCTATTTTATAGTATATTTATTAACCATGTCGTGAAAAAATAAAATAACACATGGCAAGAGTTAATTTATTTAACTTAGGGTTAAAGCCAAAGGATAAGGTTATATTTCTGACATAAACTTTTATAAAACCTATAGGCTGAGAGAATTTCAACCCATTATCATCTTATCCATTAAATATATCACTTTTAATCTATTATAATTACAAAACCAGTTTACAATAAAATAATATTTCAAGACATTCCTAAAGGGCCCCTCCACCCTCTTATAAAAGGATACAACATCTACCGACCTACTCACACATATCATTCCACTTGGATCATCCTAATTCTACACCAATAATCTACCAACATCCCTACCTTCCCCATATATTCCAATGTGTTTTCATAAATCCATTCTATGGATTCCTTTTTTGCAAATCAGAATAATATACTCAAAAAAATAGTAAATGTTTTATCAGCTCTTTCAAATTTATTTTCTTCTTATAGTTCTTATTTTGATGTTGTTTCCATAATAAAGTAATAAATCAAGTATATTATAAATTTTGAGATTTTATTATAATTATGTTACAACCTTATGCATGATTTTATCCGTCCTACAAATCACAATATCACAATGTGTGTGTACGTATGGCATACCGTCTCCATGATGTGGTGTATTTTGTTATGAAGATGAAAATAATTTTGATGGGTATAATGATGTGTATAGTGGATTTAAATAATAAATATAACATTTATTCTTTATAATTAATATAACATCCAATTCCATAGCATTTAACCACCAAGTGAATGATATCATCACCAGTGCATGTGTACGGACTAGCATCTCCATGAAGCGATCTGATGCATTCTACATGATAATAATTAAACCATGATTATAAACATGAATAGAATGAATAAATATGACATAAATTATACTAATATCATTCTATAAATGTTATAACTATAACCTAATAAGTGTAATAGAAACTTAACCGAAGGAAAATGCATGAGAACAAAAAGAAGGTAATATCTGAATAACGAGTGACAATGAAATGTTACAAAAAATGGATGATAATATAATCATATTTGAAGTCATTAAAATGATTATGATTATAGAATAGTTAAATAAGTTTATTTAAATCATTATATTGGAGGTTCAGATACGTATGAAGGATATCAGACCTATGTATTGGAATAATTTTTCAATCACATTTTTCTGGGATTGTTTATAAGTTATTATTTACTAGGAAATATTTATCATTAGTTTCCATGTTTTCTAAAATTGTTTTCATAAAATTTTTATTATTCTCATATGTATGTTTAAAGACATTTTTACAAAAACAAATTACTACGTGTTTTGGAAGGAATCATTGTTTCATTTCCCATATGAGGTACTTTTTGACATTTCCTACAAAAGTACGAGAATAATGTTTCATTAACTTATACGGCATGAATGAATACTTATTATTTCATAATGCATTATTTCCATCAATATTGATATACAATATTTCTTGTGTATTTTCAATCAAATTCCTTTCTTTTAAAGACTCATGGCATTTTGAGAAAAGAACCCATTTTTTAAAATGAATGGATATTTTCATCAATAATTAATTTCAAGTATTTTATCAAAATTATTTTCCATCTAAGATTACATAGTGTTATGTTTCTATTCCTAATACTACTTTTATTTTATTGTGTTTTTCATGTAAATATTATTATAAAATTAAATATATTTTATATGGATTATGAAGTAAAGAAGTTTAAGAAACCTGTTTTATTCCTTGGGTTATGTTGTGATGAATGAATTATGTTATTGTGGAAAACATATCTATGGATTTCATTATGTGATAGTTGGGACCTATATCTCTCTCTAATGAATTGGGTAAATATTTATATCTAATGAGGTAGAAATTTATGCAACAACACATAAATATAGTTTAGTAATACATGGCCAGAATGACAGGTAAATCTAGTTAAGTAATATAGGGATGAAATGCAATGTAAACCCAGTTTAGTAATGGGCCTTGTCCACTATAATGGTCTACGAAATGAGCCTTATATAATATGAAAATTATTTTCTATGATTATGTGTTATAAAAAATTCCATGTTTTATGTAAAATGTTATTTTATCATGGTTTCTATTCATTTTTGATTTATTGCTGACGAACTATCAAGATTTATTTCATGACTCACTATTTTGATTTTCAAAATTTATGTTCATTTTTTACATTCTTTTGTTTAATTTTATTGATTTTATTAATTGTTACCCTCACAATGCATTTGAGGTCACATTTATTTTTATTTCCTTTCCCCAGTATATGAATAAATGATTTAAGAGGGATAACTAAAGGGGAACATCAGTATAGTAGATGTTGAAGATATTTTACCAAGTTAGAAGAATCTGTTTTGAGTTCCCAAATACACTAAACTAATACTGACTTTGGAAATGTATTTTTGTACTTTATTATGTCTTTCTAAAAATATATGTAATTTCTATGTATGTCAAACTTGAGTCACTGTATTAATACCCATTCATTTAATTATTTATCATCAACCAAATTTAATCACACAACCCACCATTTCTTTATTTATTAACAATTCTCATTCCATTTACCCTTCCACCCAATCCATTACAATAATTATTGAAAAATTATTTATATAGTCCATCACAACTCAGGAAATACGAAAAAAACGATATTCCATAAATATCATAACATTCCATCACCTCACTGCCCCCAAAGAAAATCATAGAGACTACTACCTCAGCACCCCAAAAGCACGACCTAGAAACACCAACCTCGCTACCCCAATTGCATGGCCCACAAAAACTCACCTCATCTCCCCCAAAAGCATGACCCACAAACTACCATCACTACAGCAAAAAACAAAAATCATCATCTCACAATCATGTCCTCATAGAAAAACATATCAATAGCCGTTTATATATTTACACAGGGCTTTTATCACATTTCATATTATTTTAGGGGCATTATCACATAGACCAAAGTCATGGGGAAACCATTTCACTATACAAATATAAGAAATTAATCATATTCCATTTTTGGTGATATCAAAATAATCAAAACCCAAGAATAAAATATAGAAGTTGAATATAGTACAAAAAAACCTCCAACAACCATAATTTTCATTGGGGAATCAAGCATATACAATTCATAATATCAGAATTACTATCAATACTATAAAAGAAATCCAATCAAACCCCATCACCCCATTTAATGAAATTAAAAAATTTCCATTATTATTAATTAATCCATTGACACTATAATTCATATGTATATAAAATCAACCCCTCTTACATGATACAGAATAAAGAGAAAAAGGGGGAAATCATACCTCAAAAATATTTTTTCACTCATTATGCATTAGAGGGAGAAGAAGAACGCCTGCAAGCCACAACCACACTATAAGGAATGGTGGATCTACCATCACAATATTCTTAATAATATAAAAACACAACCTAACATACACACAAAAGCAATCCACACCACCACAATGATCATTGAGGAAGAAAAAAAAGGAAAGCAACAAAACAAGGGAGAAGAAATCACCACAGGTCAATCATAGATCGCTAATAAACAACCATCGGGATAATCATATCCAATTGGAAGGAAAATGAGTCAAAGAATAAATTATGGTGCCCAGGGTACAATGAAAATGAGATTAAGAAGAAACCATGGCCTAATAAATGAGTGTTCGTTTAGAAAATAATTTTAAAACTGTATTAGATCAGGGAATTTAATGATGTGTAATCCCCTTTCACATCGTGTAATCGAAGGATTTCAATATCTGATAGAAATTCACCAAATTTTTATTATTTAACCCAAAACTACACATCAGGAACTATCCCTATATATGCTATAGTACCAAATTTCATGTTGTGTAATCTACTTACAGGACTTGTAATTCTTGTACTACTACAACTACACCTCTATCTTTCATTGAAAACTCTCAAAATCTCTCCTGAACACCCCCAATACTCAAAACTAAAAAAGTAATAGACCAGGAGGGAATGTAAAATTACATCAGATTCCTCTCAAACAATTATAAACCCTGATAATCAAAATAAAATCCTAGAGGAAAATGGGTCTGAACCCCCACCCCACAAGATACCTCTTAAGGATCTCATCATACCCCAAACGTTACCACCAATAAAAAACGCCAAACCAAATGACCAAAAACCTCTCATACAACCTCATCACCATGAAACCAAAAATACAAAAAATATTTTATCACATAACCACTATTTCACACAACAATTTCAAATCCATATTAGGTGCACCATCCCGAAGACACGAAACAAGGAATTCTATCCTCCCTGTCAAGATACTATCCGCTCTGGGCGGAACTAACTCGCCTACATGAGTTTAATCGCATCAAAGTTAATGTGACTTTGTTAGTAATCAGTTCCCATGACTTTTTAAATGTCAATACATTTCCACACATCACACCACACACATAAAAAATAAATAAAAATAGAATCATCTCATTATATTAAATGGATCCAAACATCACATTACAAAGCAAAACATATCAAAGAAAAACGTAAAAAAACATTTGGTAATGGGAATGAATTTTCATTTATCCCTCCCAAGTACTCCCTCTATACCACCATGCCTCCACAACACATGAACCAATTGAATGTTATTTCTATACAACACCTTCCCTAGATGATCTTAGATCTCTACTGGTTCTTCAATAAACATCCCTTCATTCTCAATATACATCTATCCACAATCGATGACATGGGAGTCATCTTGATGATACCGATGAATATGAGAGATATGGAATATGTCGTGGATCCTCTCCAACCATACTAGAAACACCAATCCATACACCACTTCACTATCATAACCCAACACCTCAATGGTCCCAAAAAACCTAAAAGAATGCTTACTCTCTCTAACAAACCTCTATTTACCATGTCAAGGGAAAACCATCAAGAAAACATGGTCCCAATCTTAAACTCTAGGGGAATCTTTTTTGGATCTTCATAATAAGGTTTTGGTCCTTAAATTATTTCATCCTCTCCTGAATATGAATATTTCTCTATCATGATCTCTAACACATTGGGGCTAGGAACAGTTTTCTCCCAAACCCCTGTCCAACACAATGAAGAATGATAAAGTCTCCCATACCAAGACTGAAATATGGCCATGAAAATGGAAGAGTGATAGATATTTTTATAGGAATACTTTACCAAGGGTAGTTTTCGTACACAAGATCGACTAAACTGTATGATGAATGAATAGAACATATCCTCAAACATATGGATTGACTATTCAATCATCCTATATATCTGAGGGTGGAAAGTACTGACGAGGTATTACCAAGAGAAAAAAGCATGTTGAAATCCATCAATACTTGACCGGGAAAAATGTGTATCTTGATCTGAGGCAATGGACCTTGAAAATCCATGCAACTATACAACCTCATCAATGTTCCACTTTTCCAATGCATCCACTATGCCTGACTCCTTGATCTCTACGAAGTGGGATAATTTCATTAACTAATTCACTATCATCAGATAGAATCATAACCACTATAAGATATGGGTAATACTTTGAAAAAAATCAATTGATATTCCATCCCATATTTACTCGAGAACATCCAATGGCTGAAAAAACCACCAGAAACAAGATGCATGACCTTTACATACTGGAAAACCTAGAACATTCCCACAAACACCGCTACTTCCCATTTCATCTTGGGACAAAAAACTGCATCCTCAAGACATGGTAAATCATTGAAAATCATGTTTTGTCTCCAAATATGAGTTATGAGAATCACTAATGACTCCATCATGCAATAAAATAAGAACAAACAACCTCCCACAAAACAACTGTCAGTTCCCACCATACTATGACCATCACTCATGAGCATCACCATAAAGAAACACATTTTTGAACACCTTTTCCTTTGAGTCTCCCCATTGAGGCTCATCCACCAACTACAATAGGGAAGACAACATCATCTTCTGAAACAAACATCGTCTACCACCATACACTCTTGCATCTATGTGAAAGGCTTGTAACTCCTCCAGTACTCTCCATGAATCCCCAGACTCCTCAAACAACACCCTTCCACAATATCCAACTGAAAGTGTACGTGATATAATTCATCTTTTCTATTTTTTATAAGATATCAAAATCATATTCTTGAATAAAATCCATCCACCTTCACCCTCTAAAGTTCATATACCACGTGGAAATGAAATACATGAATCTTTTATGAAATGTGAAGACTATAAGTCACTCCTAAATGAGGTAATTTCTACAAAAAATTAGTGAAAACCCAACCTATTATAGATCTAGATTATTGGTGGTCTAGTTATGCTCATGGGGATGTAGCTTCATATACCCATAAGATATCACAATCCACTACTACATCATCTTTCATCCAAAACCCAGATAGAAACCATCAAAAAAATACTCAAATAACACACCTTTCTTGGGAAAACATAACACTAACAAACATCCCCATCTGGTAACTAAATATAGCTTGACACTAATCACTCCCCAAAAAATATTGGTCTATATTAATAAAATCTATCAATATGGATGAAACTTGAGATAAACTGGGTAAAACCCCTGATAACAGCCTACTAGACAAAGAAAAATATGAACCCTTACCATGTTCTTGGGTACATCCAAAGAAAAAAATGCATCAACCTTTGATGGGTATACTACCACACTCTTATGTCATATAAAATGCACATATAAATTCAACTATCATGTCTATAACATATATTTGAATAACATTTCATTGAGTTGGTGGTGTCGAAGCACATGAAAGACTATTCTCAGATGCTCGGCGTGCTCCTCCTCTAAATTCTAGTAGATTATGATATCATCATTGAACATGATTACCATATAATATAAGAACTCATGGAATATTGAATTCATAATCCCCATGATCATGAATGGTGAGTTCATAACACCAAATGGCATGACTAAAAATTCAACGTGCATGTGCCTGAATGTGAAGACTACCTACGAGATATCGCCCTCCATCACCCTCAACTGGTGAAATATCAACCATAGATCGATCTTAGAAAACAATGTCACCGCTCTTAAATGGTCGAAAATATAATCTATCCTTGGGATAGGGTAAAAGATCTTACTGTTACCTGATTCAAACTTCTATAGTCTATACACAACCTCATAATACCATTCAGCATCTAAGTGATCAAAACTAGAGAACCCGATGGTGATAGACTGTGCTAGATAAAATCCTTCTACATCAAACTATTTATTTAGATTCTCAACTCCCAAAACTCAAAAGGATACATTGGATAAGGTGCCATCTAATTTGGAGAAGCACCAAACTACAAGTCTCTTTGAAACTCAATGACACATTGAGGGGGTAACATCACAATATCCTTGGGAAAAACATCCAGGAATGTTCCAAAAGCCTTGGATACCTATAAAATCGTACTTCATAATGATTCAATTAAAGACATATCCAACAATGAATTAATGGGTTCCAAATTTTGACTTCCCACCTGATAACTTTGATCGCCAATGAAAACCATTCATTTGACATTCACATCTTAAAATGTGACTCACCTTCAAAAAAAGTTGATAATTGAGGATAGAGAATAGAACTAGATGATTCATAGGATGACATGGTATGGATTCATTTGTAGTAATAAAATATCCCCTGGGATTGATGTTACACGATCATCTGTCTACACCCCTAGCACAAATCAAACAAGATTGTCTAAACTCTCACTATTATAGTTAACATCAAGGGAATATAAAGCCTCTATATATCTATTCCTATATAATGAGGTATAGTGGGTGAAAAAAAGGAGTGATTATATCTTTAACCAAACAAGAAACAAACATGAGTAATTAAAAAACTGATCTTACCTCTGAAAATCACTTCCCCTCTCGAACTACAGCCTCTATTGAGTGAAACTGACTACACCCAACTCCTATTACTCTATGATGATGTCCACCTTCATTTTCACACTCTGATCATGGTGACAGAACAAAAGGAAAATCCTATGTTTCCCCTCTAGTTACTCTATATCCCCTTGTTGGAGAAATAACCTACAACCCCAACGGAAATGGTCTCACTAAGAACTCCTATTGACACTGGCATTGAACTTGTCCACCTTCACCAAACCAATCATGGGGAAAAAATGGGAACTGGTTTAGGAAAGGGTCATGAAAATAACAACCAAAACAAACTAGAACAAATCTCTTTATAATTTCACAGAAACCACTGGCCCTATATGTTTGTAAAGGAATATCTTGAAGTCTACTCCCAATCGATCAAAACCTCAAAATTCCCAGTGCTAAGACATGACACTGACAATTCACCCACTTAAGGAACCCTATTGGTTCCTCTCTCATGAAAAATATCATCACTAGTGCATTCAATCGATCATATCTACATTATTATAAACCTCCAGATACATTGGCAATGTAAAATGTGCGACTACATAATAGATATAAGGACTAAGTGCCTCCTCAAGACAACATGGATGATACACCTCATCTGGATAAAGATCTAGAGAAAAACAAGGAATGTCCTTGAACATGATTCCCACCACCCATACTGATAGGCTCCTCTGCTAGAGTGAAAAAATCTCTTATATCTTCAATTGCTTCATGGTCGATGAAAGGTAATTTTCCGAGAACTTATTCTAGAATTTGATCCAGAAAACACATTCCTCCTTATACCCTCTTAGAAATAATTTCCATTATTTATGTGCAACTACTTGCATCTGACTGGAAACCAAATACATCGAGTACTATGTTCAGTCCTATATCAAACTAAAATCAATCACTACCTCCTCAATATATTTATCTATCTCCAAATATGAAACACTAACCCCATACATCCCCCAATCCTTCCCCTAGAAATCATGAGACATCCTCTATCAATGATCCTTCTACATAACCAGATCAAACCTACGATGATCAACCAGTTCATCTTGTTGAACCTCAACTACTTGATCCACATGTGGATGATGACCTGGATCCATGAATGAAATGAAAACAATGACTTCAAAAGGCCTAGTACTATGAAATTTTCATTAAGATTTATTTAAACTCATTGAATTTATTTTTTATCCATTTTAACATTCCCCAATCAAACCAATTTAAACATGACCACAAGTCATTAATATATATATATATAACATTCCTAGTTCACTACCTTATAATATGGTCAATCTCACTCCACTATTCAGTAATCTCAGAGTGCGTGCACTAGATCACGGGGTGTCCTAAAATCAAATGTCTTAGCTGGTCTCTATAGACTAGTCAACTAGAATAGTTTCCCTATATTATCTTAAAATTCTCTTTATGCATAACTCCAAAATCGATCCTATTTCTCAACATACATTTGATACCAATCTATCAAGACCCATCCCACTAATTATACCCATTATATGCTAGAAATGAAGGATAATAGATAATGATCTCTGAATCTCACCTCTAGTAGGCTATAGGTTGGAGACTAGCACTGAGGTTGTTAAAATTAGACAATATTGAAGGTATTACCCTTTATAAAAAACAATATCAAAAGGTAGAATAAATAACCCTACAATTATAAGAAATAATATAAAAAAGATTCCAAAACCATCCCACATGGATGTATAAATAGAACTAATACAGATAAAATTTTATAAAGTAAATACCCAAAAGTATTGCTAAAGCAGCAAAACGGCTACTTTCGAGGATCTGAGATAGTATAGCCCACCACGATATATGAAATCCTCCTGGAAACCTAAAAACTATTTTATGTACAAAGGGTTATAATACAACTATACGATGTAGGAAAACCAATGTATCTTATGAAATTTTAATATAAGTATACTAATACAACTGTGAGAAAAGAGAAGAATTGAAAACACATAAACAGGTATACAAACCATCCCAACATCATCAAGGAACACTCACTGAATTATGAAATTCAATTAATATAATATAATGTAAATCACATTGATGATAAGATACCCTGAACTACTTTCCCATCGATTGGTTTCTCTCACACCCCAATGATAAACGTCATGACGCTGCCACCACTTGCAAATATACAACATCACATCTCGCTCGCACACACATGTGACTCAAATAAATCATTCTTGAATGCACCTAGGCCTAAAAAAACTTCAAATATCATCACATAACATCAAATATCATCCCAAATACACCTAGGAAATCACATCATAACTAATCTCAAAGACACCTGGGACACCACATCACAACTCATCCTGACGAAACAGGGTATGCCACAACCACCATCTAATGAACTAACATACCTCTTAAAATCAAAACCTACTCAATAACTAACTCTCATGGAAGAGGGGACAAGGGAGAGTGGGTGTCCATCCATATATCCTCCCACCGAGATACTGGGAAAGACACCCCCATGTGACTATGCATGTGTTCGACATATAGTAATAAAAATGATTGGAATACACAAAGAAATAAATATAATATATAGGTATGTGTATAATATTAATCAAACAATACCAACCTATGGGTTCACCAAAAATCCAACCAACTCACAACACTACCAATTTTCATGAGAGCACTAAATGAATTTAACAGTATCTAAAACATTCATTTCATAAGGTGAGGATCCCATATAAAAAAATATGCCCCCACATTTCGTTAATGTTTAACAGTCATTTATTTCATTATTTAGAATAATGAACATTTAATCACACAAAACAAAATTTAATTGTTTATTAACAGTTCTCATTCCATCTACCAACCCGCCAGATCCATTCCAATAATTATGGAACAATTATTTATTTATTCTATTACTACTCATGAATATAGCACAAAAAACTATATTCCATAAAAATCTAAACATACAATCACCTCATCACATCAAAATCACTTCCCACAAATATCACATAGCTACCCCAAAATAACGACACACAAACAATCACCTTACCACCCCAAATGCACGACCCACAAACTATAACCTTGTCACCCCAAAAGCATGAACCGTAAAATATCATCCCCACATGCCCCAACAACGCATCATTGTCCCATTAACATTGGCTAAAATCACAAAAAATCAAGATCCATTTATAGATTTACCATAGGATTTTATAACATTCCACTTTATTTTAGGGGTGTTATCACACACACCAAAATCCAGGGCCAACCATTTAATTATCCAAATATAAGTAGTTAACCAATTAAATTTAGGAAGATATCACAATAATCCCAACCAATCCATAAAACATAGAAGACATATCCAGTGAAAAAATCCCCCAACAACCACAATTATCATTTGTGCATCAAGCTCGTACAATTCATAGTATATTAATTAATTTAAAAGCTATAAAATCATGTGAATCAAACCCCATTACCCCTTTCAATTCATTTAACCAATTCCTATTATCTTTAATTAATGAATAAACACTATAATTTAGAGTAAAAAAGCATCCTCTATCACATGATACACAATAAAGATAAATGATTGAAAATCCTACCTCAAAGAATCTTGTTTAACTCAATCTACACCACTGAGTGAAGAATAACATCTGAAAACCACAACTGCAACATAAGATATAATGGATAAATGAATACCACATCCCAAGACCACAAATATGAAGTGTAACACACACACCAAACCAATCACACCAAAAAAACATTCTCTATGGAAAAATGAAAGGAATACACCCAATAAGGGTAGAAGAACTCGCCATGGATAAACCACATATCAGCAATGAAAAAACATCAGGATAACTGAATCAAAGAGGGAGGAAAAGGGCTTTAAGAAAACATTAGGGTGTGTAGGGTTCTTCCAAAATGATAGGAAGAAGAAACTATGGCCTAATGAATGAGGTTTCAGTAAAAAAAAAATCAAACATTACTAGATCTGGTAATTACATAATGTGTAATCCCCTTTCATGTCATGTAATCCATTGAATCTAGGATCCACTGAAAAATGATTCACCTTTTTATATTTAACATGAAATAATCAAATCATGAACCAGCCTTGGACAAGCCATGATACAATATTTCAAATATTGTAATCAACTTATACAGTGTTTAATTCCTACTTCAGTTTCGATGCTCCTCCATCTTGCACTGAATACTCTTGAAACCTCCCCTGATCACATCCGACACTCAAAAATGGAAAAGTAACGAACTGAAAGGGATTGAGATGTTACAATATTAGGGAATTAAAAAATCCATTTTAGAATATGTTTTCTAAACCAAAGATATTTTAGGATGTGAATATAATAGGAGAGGGGTCGACCTTTTATAACTGAGGTGATTGGTATAATTGTAATTGTTTTTGAAGGGATTTAATAATACCCTCATTTTTAAAGGATAAAGCTTCCAACATGGGAAATTATTGAACCTATATGATATAAGGTGTAAATATGGTTGGAATATGGGTTTTGTAAGTGTTTTTATGTCATTTTACCCCTTATCATATTAGTTTAACCCCCTGTAAATTATTTTTTTCATTGACCATAATAATTACTTTTTATAGTTTTTTGTTTTGATTTTTCTTAAAAATTATTTATAACTTATTATAAATCATAAATTATGTTGATTCAAAACAGGGAACCCAATTTTCTCAAATTAAATTCATATACGTTGAAAATTTTAATTTAAAATTAATTGCACATACATAATGAGAAAACAGGTTTTCAAAGATAAAATATTCCAAAATTTTACAATGTTTTTATATTAAAAAGAAATATTAATTTTTTTTAATAACATAAATTAGATTAATTTATATATATTTGAAGCAATTTTACTTTTAAATATAATAAAAATATAATTTAATATTTTATATAATTTAACTGAAATAGGTAGTTTTCAATTAAAAATTGATATTTTTCAAATATCATCAAAAAAATAATTCTTTTAGAAAAAATAATAAGAATTTTCCATAATAGAATGTTGGTATTATTATTTAGATAATAAATTTTTTTTTGTAAAATAAATTTTATTAAATTGGTAAAATTAATTTTAATTTATTTGCACAATGCTCGATTAATCCGTCTTTTAAAAAAATGTTCCTCATAAAACAATTCAATATTTTATTTTAAATGGTTATTATTTTATATATTATCAATAAATAACATGTGATCAGATATAAAATATATATTTTCATAATTTACTTAATTCTATTCATATCCATCATTCAAATGGAACCGTGATATATTTAACATTATGTGATAATATATTAATAATATGTCATCATTTTTTAAACTTAATGTTTCCTTTAATTAAATTTAAAATCATTGTTGAGTGTAATGAAAAATAAGGTCTATGATGTTCATAACAAAAGATAAACTCATTTTTTATGTAACATAATCTAATCTGAGTGTTACATGTAAAACAAACTAAACATGGTGTTTCTTGTAATTTAAGTTAATCTTAGTGTTGTGTGTAATGCTACAAATTGAAGAGATTTAAATTATTTAAACATATCTTAAAGTCTTTGGGTGCATTATATTTAATTCTAAACATGTCGTTTCCTGTCACATATGCAAGAAAATACAATGTTGCTATTTTATTATTTTTAGGTGTTACATTCTCCCCACCTTAAATTAATTTTATCTTTGAAATTTAAACTTGACCTCAGTAATCAAGGGATTTAGATCTTATTATTTTTTGTTGAAAACCCACATCATAAAAAGATATAAAAATCTATACCATAAATGATAGTGGAATGGTTTGTAAAAATCTCTTATGTAATTAAACGTAACTTTGTTTCAAGGTAAGAATAAATTGATGGAAATTAATGATATGGAAAGAGAAGAAAAGCGTAAATAATTATAGTGATTGATTGTGGACACTGATCAAAACCAAGTGAATGATCAATAGAATTTTAAGAGATTCAAAATCATTAATATATTATGATTAAAAAAATATGATTTACCTGATATTAATTTAATAGGATAAATATTTTTTGATGAGTGTTTTTGTAATGTTGAGAAATTATTTTACAATCAAATAATATAAGGAAATATACTTGATATGATTCTATATCAGATGAAAAATTTAAATATTGGGTTGTGCTTCAATAAAATTCCAATTCATTACTTAACACATGAATCTAATATCAAAATATTAATTTTTATCATTAAATAATTTGAAATAACATTTATTGGATCCTAAGATCCAGAGTATGATGATTAGTCATTCCTTCGATCTCTAGTTATTATTTTAAAAAAATGGTTTGCATAATTTATACAATATGGATAAATCATTATATATTGATTTAATATATTAATCTCTAAATCCTAATCCAATGTTTAACATGATCCATTTTATAAAACGTTTACCTTTTGGACCTTCTGAAATATTATTTTCGAAATCATTTTAAAGAAGGTTACTAAATATTACAAATGAACATATCGTTAAATAATTCAATGATAGTCAGTACTATCCAGTTTAATTTTTCTATAAAAATTATATATTTATCCCAACATCATTTGTCATGACCTGTCCTTAGGGGTTGTGCCGTGAATTCCCTAGGCCCGCCTTCCATAGGCCAGGGGTTGCGACTAGCACCAAAGGCGTAAATACTGATAAAAAGGGAAGGAATTGCCTTTATGAAATGCAAACAAACACACAACCATAGTACAAGAGGAAGAAACAACTAAGTAAAAAATTAAGACAAGTGTGATGAAAGTACAAAGGGGTCCGGAAATACAAGCCCAATAGTAAAGTACAAGGAAAAGAGAAAATAGTAGGAAGGTGTCAAGCTGCTCCGGGATCATCCTCTGGAGTTCCTAGTTGAAGGGTAGGTACAGATGGCCACCTCAGCTCTCCACGTCCGTCTGTCACCTCTAGGTACCGTCTCATCATGAATTACACCTCCGAGTACCTTATCGTCATGAATTCCACCTCCGGGTACCGTCTCGTCGTGAAGTCCACCTACGGGTACTGTCCAGTTCTACAAGCCTCAACCACGATCAGTGCTGTCCGTCGTCTGCGTCCAACACAACAAGGAGCAAGAATATCCCGTGTAGGGGTGAGTATAATGATACTTAGTAGGGACCCAGAGACCTTTAATGTCTCACTAAACCCAAGAAGGATAAACCACAAAGAATGATCTCAAGAGATAACCTGGGTATATGCTCATACATATACCTAAATTATCAAGTAACCCATCTCAGTCATGAGGAAAACACAAAGTTCATTGACCCAGCTCAAACTAGGATTTTTATTCACGAAGATGAAAAACACGGATGCTGGAGAATTCCTCCTCTATCGAGTGAAATAGTCTTTTCATGACTCCAAGTTGTCACTCACAGACCTTAGACTGCTGAGGTACTCTTCCGGTTGAGTACTGCGGGTCTGCCACCTCACAAAGTAGTGCTCCTCCGCCATGGGTCCGCCAACTCACATTGTAGTGCCCCCCCTCAAAGTATATAGAGGTACTTCTCCTATCGAGTACCGCAGGTCTGACACCTCACAAAGTAGTTCTACTCCACTATGGGGCTTCCACCTTACAAAGTAGTGCTTCCCATTGGGCTATGGAAGTCACTCCGAATCAAATCGGACAAACAATCATCAGTTCTCAGCCAGCTACAAGGTCACCGTACTCTGTATGCCCGCCTCTGGGAGGATCTGCTCCATCAGCCATGGTTGAATACTCCAAGTATCACAAAGTCCCACGAAGATGTATAAAAAAGGACCGCCTCATCACAGGGGTCCTAATGCAACAGACGGTGCGTCAATCGGACACCCGGTTCGTGATTTATTAGCCTCTTTATTCCGGGGGCCCGGTTGGTTTCGTATACGAACCAACCTGGCCATATCTCAACTATACCCGAACTCCCATGGGGTATACTCAAAGGGACGTCTATGATCTAAGAGTATCGGCGCCGCTGACGGTTTGTCAAACGGATGTCCTGTGCCAAAGATATGGCCCAATAAGGTAACGGGTCAGTAATGAGCCCGGGTTGGGTCCGACCCGGTCAGACAAACTCAGCCTAACCCAAACTGGGCCGACATGGTCTGGTTCGACCCTGTCGGACTCGCTGTGTCTGACCTGGCCCATTGGGTGAGTTAGCCCACTATATTTTGAACCGGTCCACTGGGCCCGGTCCAGCGGACCGTGAGGGCGGTTCAGCCTGATAGTCGCCACGTAGGCGGCTCAGTAACTCGGCTTGGGAGACCGGGCTGGTTCGACCAACGACACTGATGGGGCGTCGGGGGGCGGTTCAGCATTCCGGTGACCAGGAGGCCAGCGGGTAGACCGCACGGGGTTCGGGTAGGCCGGCTGGGCACCGGATGGCCGTGGGTGCACCGGGCAGGGCGCGGGTGCACCAGGAAGGGTGCTGAATGCTAGGAAGTGTGCGGGGGCATGCCAGGTAGTGTGATAGGGCACCGCGGGAGTGCAAGGGGGCTCCAGGCAGGCCACTGGCAAGGGCGCCGGGCAGGACGCCGACAAGGGCACGGGGCACCGGGCCGGCAGTGTAGCATGCCGGGCTGCGCCGACAAGGCGCCGGGTGCGCCGGGGGCGTGCCGAGGCGGCGCCGGCAGGGGCGCCGTGGGTGCGCCGGCATCACGCCAGAAGGGGCGCTGGGCACCAGGTGCGTGCCAGGGGTCCGCGGGGGTGGCGTAGTTCACAGAGGTCACAGGTAGCACGGTCTTTGTTCTCCCCCTTCGTCTTCGTTGCCACATTGCCATGTCATCGTGGAGTCATTCCAAAAAAAACAATAAAGGGGTCGGGCCATGTTGGTTTGGCCCGGACCCTCCGCGTTTAGGGTGGTAGCAATAGGTTCTCGCAAGTATGAAGGACAACAACCACCGTTCTTTTTTATGAGAGAAAGGAAGAACATGGGAATGGTTCATACTTTAAATAAAAATAAAACACCTTTTTCTTGCTCGTCGCTCGTTGGAAGAGTCGCGGAAGGAAGACGATGAAGACTGTCGTTCATCGTGTCCACCACACATCCCCAATTCCGAGCTGCGTCGGTTCTTTGACGATGTTGCAGAGGATAGGTTTCTGGGGAAGGAAGGTCAAAGAAGAATCGGGTGGAAGATCGGCGTTGGCATTCTTCACGTTCTTCGTTGGAGAAGATATGATTTCCCCAAGTGTTGGGCGTCACAATACTTTACCAGTGCTTTCTCGCATGGTGAAGCCATCCCAAAACATTCTCCCAATATCCCTATATATAGGAGAGGAGGAGAGGTATGTAAAAATAGTGGAATTTATCACGGTTCATTTATTTTGAACCATCCTAAATTCCAACGATGCGGTTACTTAATTTCAAAGGGGGGGGGGAATTAAATTGTGCTGGCGCAATTTAAGAGGTGCGTTCACACTACTTAAGAGTGGAGGATGCCAAGAAGTTTCCCCCACATAGCCTGCGTCAAAACATATGACACAAATCAATTTTATGTTGACACATAAAATTAATTGACAGCAATTAATTTCACGTCGACACATAAAATTAAATCACATCAATTAATATTTACGTCGACCCATAAAATTAACTAACAACAATAAATTTTACGTCACCTCGTAAAATTAATTGATAGCAAATAATTTTACGTCGACACATAAAATTAACTGAAAACAATTAATTTTACGTCAACCCATACAATTAATTTACTGCAATTAATTTTACGTCGACATATAAAATTAATTGATCGGGGGTTTGCGAGGTTTCCTCTCCCTCACCATTAAATGGGAGGTTAGGGTGTGTCTGTTCCACCACAAACTCCCATGTGGAGTTTCTAACCACTTTATCTACACTGCATGTGTTTAACAAAACAAAATAAATTATTCACTTATTTTATTTTATTAACCCATGTAAACCCCAAAAACTAACTTTCATACCTGATCATCCATTGTTGAGGTGAATGTCTTACTAAGATAATAACAACACTGTGAGTTAAACGGTGCCCTCAGAATTCGATTCCGAGCACCGGTTCAAAAGTTATAAAATTCCACTCACACGATTACTGAACGTACCTGAAAAAAAGTTTGAAAAATTGTTATCAGTTACCCTCAACCCACTGCGGTCAAGGTTAGGCTCTTACTAGGAGAAACACGCCCCAAAAAACTCAACAATACTCTCGGATATTCAATTCGAGTTACCGTTTATATGTTATGAATTTTACAATAAAATAATTGTCACTTAATTATTTTATTTACGGCCAAAAAATAACTTTCTCAGGTGGCTCATGCCAGCCATAGTTAGTATATCCTTAAAGGAATCATACCCACACGAGTTCAGCGATTCCCACATATTTTTAATCTGAGTTACCATTTGTGAGTTATAAGCATTTGAAAAATAAATTAACGTTATTTTATTATATTATTGACGGTTATGCCATTTTAGGGGTTTCTCACAGGAGGCATGCACCCACTAAACTTAAGTCACGCCTTGATAAACCCGCCATCCTGAGCACAACGGTGTCCTCAGATTTCTGATCTGAGTAACCTTTTAAGAATTATTCCACTTTTTCTGTAAAACTACTTACGCGTGTTAATTTACGCTTAACCAAACATTAGAAAATTATTTCGGGCACACCGGGCCTCAGAATCAAGTGCCGTTAGAAACTATGTCATCGTATAATTTCAAAAAATTTAAGAAAATAAATTTCCTTTAAATTTTAGGGTCTTCACATTAGTCCCACCTCAGGGCATTACGTCCCCGTAAAGCTACAACACAAACTAGGAAAACTAAAGGAGGTACCGAGAATGCATCTAAGCCTTCTGCTCCCAAGTGCTCTCGTGGAGGTTCTCATGCTACCAACGAACGCGCACTAGAGGAACCAACCTTCCACGAAGTACCCAATCCTGTTTGTTGGGCGAAGAAAGAAGGGAATGATGGCAAGAGGGGGGTGAATTGCCTTTTAAAAAAAATTAACAAATTAAAATCAAAGTGAAAGTGCAGCGGAAAATAAAAGAGGCAATCACACAAGAAATTGTTAACGGAGTTCGGCCAAAAACCCGGCCTACGTCTCCGCTCCCAAATCAACCGTTGAGAGATTCCTACCGCTTTCTTTTCAATGGTTTTAGCAAGAAACCCACTAGGCTTTGAGGTAGCACAAGAACCTATTACAGCTTGCTTTTATTGGTTGAGCAAGAACCCACTTACTTTTAATGGTTGAGTAAGAACCCACTAGCCTTTTTAACGGGTGAAGGCTAGCTCACCGGTGACACAAGCCTTTTAAAAGGAAAGGCTTGAAGAAACCTCTTCACACCTTAATGGTGATGTGAAACCCAAAAAGAAAGGTGGGTGAGAAAAGGTGTTGGGGTTTGTAGTCACAAACCCAAATTTAAAGCTCAAAATAAATATACAATAAAAACCGTATTGGAGGAAGTCTTGGGCGCCTTTGATTGATAGGAGATGTTGAAGGCCGCTTCCAAGCTTATTGAGGTGCTCCTTGGATGTGGAAGTTGTTGGAGCACTTGAGGTTCCTTTGAAGGACGTCGCCGGAGGTTGGCCACTTGATACAAAATGTGTCCTTTGGCTTGGTATATGATCCGACTTCGTGTCCGGGGCTTCCTTGGCCTTTATTTATAGGCATGGAACCCTTGGGGAGGCTTCGGAGCCCTTGGAGAGGCTTAAAGAGCCGTTGGGAGCCAAGTGGGCCAGCCTGGTCAAACTGCAACGGCTAGTTTGACTGGCTCCACCGGCTGGCCGGTACAGTCCCACCGGCTGGCCGGTGTCTTGGAATGTGGAGAGCGTTTCTGCCCAGGAGCCACCGGCTGACCGGTGCCAGAGCCACCGGCTGGCTGGTGGCAAGACAGTAGCTTGCCACTCTGTGCAGGTGCCACCGGCTGACCAGTGCTGCGGCCACCGGTTGGCCGGTGGTGAGGCAGTGGCTCTGCCTTCTGCCCAGGGTCCTCGGGCGACCGGTGGTGAAGCCACCGGTTGGCCGGTGGACTGAATTTCAGTCCAGTTTTGCTTCTTGCTTTCTTGGCCAAATTCCATGGCCACCTGAATTGATTCCTATCATCCAAAAACACTTGAAAAAGGATTAGATAAATATGAGGGTGATTGTGATCATGAAAATAAAACCATGAGGGGTTCGAGAGGTACAACAATCTCCCCCTATTTTGATGATCACAATCACCAAAACAATCAAAGTAAAATACTGAAATTGAAAGGAAATGCTAAACATGATGAAAAGGATTCTCCCCCAATCAATCAAGAATTTCTCCCCCTTTGTGATTATCAAAATAGCACGGGGCATAAAACTTGATTGAGGGAAAAACTTTGAAAAACAAGATGGAGATTTTAAACCATTTGAAATTTTTGAAATTTAAATTGAAAGTTTTGAATCAAAAATTGAATAACAGTTTGAATTGAAAGTTTTGAAAAGAGAATTGAAATGAAAAATTTGAATTGAATATTTTGAAATGAAAATTTGATACCAAGAGTTGAAAATGAAAGTGTGAATTGAAAGTAAAAAGACTAAAACGATCCTAACTCCCCCTAAATAAAAACAACAAATCACCGGGGAAACGAAACTATTTTTGGCCCGGAGAGACTCGCCAAAAGGGATTTTTCAATCCAAATTTGTTTCATGGCGGGTCTTCTCCTATATAACTCATCGGAAAAGAAAATAGACTTGGGTTGGCCATACCGGGCGTTTTTACAATTACATTCATAAATGAGGTGCCCGGGTTTTTTACAATAATTGCAAAATTTGAAACTTGAGCTCCCCCTTACAAAAACAGTGGGTGCATGGGAGGAGGAAGCTAGGTTGGTGTAGCCAAGTCCATTGGTGGTTCTAGATACACGTTGGGAACCTAGAAAATTATTCAAATTTTGTTCCCCTTGGGTGAACTTGGCTAGGGATTCCCTTAAGTCTTTGATAGTTGATTCCATGGAATCAATATCGGGAAGGTTTTGGATTTTGAGGGTCAACTCTTCCTTCTCTTTAAGAAGTTGTTCTTTTTCGGAAGAGAGTTTTTTGAAATCCTTTTTTAAAGAAACAAATTTAGAAGAAAGTTCATGAAAACCATTTTCTAATTGGTCTCTAACATGTTGGAGTTCTTCATAAGACAAATGATTGAAAGAATTTGAAGAACTAGAAGATGATGAGGAAGAAGAGTCGGAAGATGATACCTCATGTTTTGCCATTAGGCATTTTTTACCTTGGTCGCTCGAGGAGAAGGAGGAGAAGGAGGAGCTATCACTCCATGTTGCCTTTGAAGCATTCTTCTTTTTCTTCTTCTTGGCCCTTTTTTTGTGAAGTGGGCAAGCGGGTACGGATTTTGCATCGGGTTCTTGCTTTTGAGCGGGTTCTTGCTTTTGAGCCATTCTAGTACCTTCATGTGTTAGCTCTAAATATTTCCAAATATCATGTGAAGTAGAGCAAGTAGAAATGCAATTAAAAACATTACGGTCAAGACCACAATGAAGAGCGTTCATGGCTTTGCCATCAAGCTCAAAATAAGCAATGTCATTGGGGGTCCATTTAGACTCATCGGGAGAAGAGAGGGAAAATCCTTGCATAACAATTTTATAAATTGGATAACCAATACTTTTAAGAAAAGTTGACATGCGGGTTTTCCAAAAACTATAATCGGTTCCATCAAAGAATGGAGCACGATCCAAAGAAAAGCCTTCGGGGGCGTGAGAGGAAGAAGCGGTAGAAGCCATCAAAAAAAAATAGGATCTTTAATTTGAAACCGGTTAGGGAATTATTCAAAACCGTGCTCTGATACCAATTGTTGGGTGGAGAAAGAAGGGAATGATGGCAAGAGGGGGGTGAATTGACTTTTAAAAAAATTAACAAATTAAAATCAAAGTGAAAGTGCAGCGGAAAATAAAAGAGGCAATCACACAAGAAATTGTTAACGGAGTTCGGCCAAAAACCCGGCCTACGTCTCCGCTCCCAACTCAACCGTTGAGAGATTCCTACCGCTAGCTTTTCAATGGTTTTAGCAAGAAACCCACTAGGCTTTGAGGTAGCACTAGAACCTATTACAGCTTGCTTTTATTGGTTGAGCAAGAACCCACTTACTTTTAATGGTTGAGTAAGAACCCACTAGCCTTTTTAACGGGTGAAGGCTAACTCACCGGTGACACAAGCCTTTTAAAAGGAAAGGCTTGAAGAAACCTCTTCACACCTTAATGGTGATGTGAAACCCAAAAAGAAAGGGGGATGAGAAAAGGTGTTGGGGTTTGTAGGCACAAACCCAAATTTAAAGCTCAAAATAAATATACAATAAAAACCGTATTGGAGGAAGTCTTGGGCGCCTTTGATTGATAGGAGATGTTGAAGGCCGCTTCCAAGCTTCTTGAGGTGCTCCTTGGATGTGGAAGTTGTCGGAGCACTTGAGGTTCCTTTGAAGGAAGTCGCCGGAGGTTGGCCACTTGATAAGAAATGTGTCCTTTGGCTTGGTATATGATCCGACTTCGTGTCCGGGGCTTCCTTGGCCTTTATTTATAGGCATGGAACCCTTGGGGAGGCTTCGGAGCCGTTGGAGAGGCTTAAAGAGCCGTTGGGAGCCAAGTGGGCCAGCCTGGTCAAACTGCAACGACTATTTTGACTGGCTCCACCGGTTGGCCGGTACAGTCCCACCGGCTGGCCGGTGTCTTGGAATGTGGAGAGCGTTTCTGCCCAGGAGCCACCGGCTAACCGGTGCCAGAGCCACCGGCTGGCCGGTGGCAAGACAGTAGCTTGCCACTCTGTGCAGGTGCCACCGGCTGACCGGTTCTGCGGCCACCGGTTGGCCGGTGGTGAGGCAGTGGCTCTGCCTTCTGCCCAGGGTCCTCCGGTCGACCGGTGGTGAAGCCACCGGTTGGCCGGTGGACTGAATTTCAGTCCAGTTTTGCTTCTTGCTTTCTTGGCCAAATTCCTTGGCCACCTGAATTGATTCCTATCATCCAAAAACACTTGAAAAAGGATTAGATAAATATGAGGGTGATTGTGATCATGAAAATAAAACCTTGAGGGGTTCGAGAGGTACAACACTGTTGATCCTTGATCTCCACCAGAACCGCCGGTAAGGTCGTCCCGTTGTCGATGTCCAGCTCTCTGTGATCGATGATGTGGGTCAGGTCGTGCACATACCTCCTCAGCTGAGATACGTGAAAAGACGTCATGCACCTGGTGCAACTGAGGTAGAGGGCTAGATGAAGCGCAGAGATAACTTTCCACCCCAGACAAATCTCTATTGTCTATGTCAAGGTGGGACTCCTAAGAAAACATGGTCTCCATCCTCAAACTCCAGTGGTCTCTGTCTCCTATCAGCATAGGACTTCTGTCTGCACTGTGCAGTCTTCATCTTCTCATGGATGATCTGCACCTCCTCCACCGTAGCCAGCACCATCTCTGGTCTTACAAGAGATTCATAGATTTCCCCTTTGACGAAGAAGATAAATCAGGTGTCATCCTCTGGATGAACCACGTTCTTTGCCTAATACAGTCAATTATGACATGAACGGTACATTTCATGTCTTGGATGACGTCGTAAGGCCTCGATGCTACTACCAAGAGATCCAACCGTCACTCTCGCCTCCAAGGGTTGAGTCACACTGTCGGCATCAGTGTGTGGTCATTGGGCCTCCTCCAATAGGAATCTCAAAAGTGAGGGTCAAGTCAACAGTTTCAACCGGAAACTCTTAGTATCAAACACACAAAAGGGAAGGAAAGCAAACGTCACAAGGACAAGTGTATTTTATTACTGCAGCTCAAGTACAAAGACACACAACAACCACAAACAACAACATCATGGAAACTAGAAGCACCAAGAACAATGTCCTCCATACCTGTAACTAGTCCCGCTCCTATCCCCCTACATTTGGAGCTCCATAGTCGTATGCTTCAGCTACCTGAAGTTGTTCTCTTCCATGTCCTCCTATTCCCTGTGGTCAGGGTGGACCTCCCAGTGGTGGTGGTGGAAACACCTCGAAGCGTCGTCCACCTACATCTGCATAGCCAGCTCCCCTGCCTCGGTCTCTGGCTCCTTGCGGTCCTCCTCGATCGAACCTCCGCCTCTGCCTGGGAGGTCCTTCATCTATCTGCTGATCATCCAAGTGGTAGGTCGGACTATCACGTGCCATGTGACCCTATCCGCCGCATGTGTAACACAACATGACAGTTCTGGATCTTTCACTCCCCTTGGTGCCTCACACTACTGACCCTGAGTCGTGCGGCTGACCACCTGTAGGTCTGGACCACTTGGACCTCTGCGTCATCTGTCTACTGCCAACTGCAGAAGACTCCGTTGCATACCGGCTAGTAGTGGATCCTGCTGCTGGAGACTTCTTAGCAAGGAAACTCTCCACTAAGAGGGCTCGGTCCAACACCCTCGTCTGTGTCAGGATGCTCTAAGAATCAACTGAAGCTTTAATCTCTCTCCTAAGCCCCTCCTCAAAGGTACGGGTCCTGAAAAATGGGTCTCGTACCATATCAGTGGAGTAGCGTGAGAGTCCGGTGAACCTCGCTGAATACTATGCCACTGTCATGCTACCCTACTGAAGATTCAGTAGCTCCTTTATATGCACCGCTCGAAGGGTGGCTGGTACAAACTCTACAAGGAACAAGATCTCGAAGTCTGCCCACAGAAGTGTCGCCTCGTCATGCATTTGGAGCATCAGGCTCCACCATCTGCCTGTTGCTGCCTGAAGGAGGCTGGAAGAAAGGATCACCATAAAGTCTGCTGGTATCCCTACTAGCCTAAAGACTCTCACCACAACCTACATCCAATCCTCTTCCACCTGTGGTTCCGTCTCTCCCCAGATCTGGGGTGGCCTCTGGCGCTGAAACTCATGCAGTGCGCTCAAGCGGCATGCATTGCCTGATACTGGGGCTGGTGGCATCGGTGGCCCGATGGGTGGTATTACTACTGGTGCCTCCGCTGGTGCCTCAACAAGAAGTGGGCCCTGTAATGAGTCCCCATCGCTCGGCGGGCTGTCAATACATACAACTATTGGGGCTCCAGCTGGTCGTCCTCGGGGAGGCATCCTGAAAGAAACAGATGTGACACGGGCAAAAGACTATACCTAGTGAGTTGACCTGATTTGAGATGATTTAAAGGAAAACTTTTGAAAACTCACACGTAATCAGTTTTTTCATGCACTGAGTCGGAAATCAGAAGTCAGGGTCCTGGTGTATGGATAAGTTGGCCGCCACACCAACACTGGACTCCCTGAACTGAAAACCACACTCGCTACGCTAAACAGTATTTCTTCACAGAAATAAAATATCAGAGTCATAAGTTCTGTAGTAGAACTGTCGTCCTCTGATACCAATTTGACATGACCCGTCCTTGGGGCCCATGCCGTGACTTTCCCAGGCCCACCTTCCATAGGCCAAGGGATGGCGACTAGCACCAAAGGCATATATGATGATAAAAAGGGAAGGCATTGCCTTTATGAAACACAAACAAACACACAACCAGAGTACAAGAGGAAGAAAACACTAAGTAAAGAAATAAGACAAGTGTGATAAAAGTACAAAGGGGTCCAGAAATAAAATCCCAACAGTAAAGTACAAGGAAAAGAAAAAATAGCAGGAAGGTTTCAAGATGCTCCCGGATCGTCCTCTGGAGTTCCTTCCGGAAGGATAGGTACAGATGGCCACCTCAGATCTCCACGTCCGTTTGTCACCTCTGGGTACCATCTCATCATGATGTCCACCTCCGGGTACCGTATCTTCATGAATTCCACCTCCAGGTACCGTCTCGTCGTGAAGTCCACCTCTGGGTACCGTCTAGTTCTACAAGCCTTAACCACGATCAGTGTTGTCTGTCATCTGCATCCAACACAACAAGGTGCAGGCATAGCCCGTGCAGGTGTGAGTATGACAATACTCATTAGGGACTCCGAGACCCTCAAGGTCACACTAAATCCATAAAGGATAAACCACAAAGAAAGATCTCAACAGATAACCTAGGTATATTCCCATACATATACCTATGTTATCGAGTAACCCATCTCAATCATGAGGAAAACACAAAGGTCATTGACTAAGCTCAAACCAAGATTTTTTTTCATGATGACGAAAAACACGGCTGCTGGAGAACTCCTCCTCTATCGAGTGCAGTAGTCCTGTCACGACTCCGAGGTGTCACTCAAAAACCTTAGACTACTGAGGTACACCTCCAGTCGAGTACCACGGGTCTGCCACCTCACAAATTAGTGCTCCTCCACCATGGGTATGCCACCTCACACAGTAGTGCTCCCCCTCATAGCCTATTGAGGTACTCTCCTGTCGAGTACCGCGGGTCTTCCTCCTCACAAAGTAGTGATCCACCTACATGGGTCTGCCACCTCACAAAGTAGTGCTCCCCACTAGGCTATGCAAGTCACTCTGAATCAAATCGGACAAACAGTCATCAGGTCTCTGCCAGCTACAAGGTCACTGTACTCTATATGATACCCTCTAGGAGGATCCGCTCCAGGAGACACTGTACGATCCTCCAAGTATCACAAAGTCCCACTAAGAGGTATCACAAAGGACCGCCTCGTTACAGGGGTCTTAACGCAACAGACGGCGCGTCAATCGGACACCCGGTTCATGAGTTATTAGCCTTTTTGTTCCAGGGGCCCGGTTGGTTTCGTATACGAACCAACCCAGTCGTATCTCAACTATACCCCAAACTCCCATGGGGTATACTCAAAGGGACAACTATGCTCCAAGAGTATCGGCGCTGCTGACGGTTCGACACATGGACTTCCTATGCCCATGATATGACCAATGAAGGTAATGGGCCAGCAATGAGCCCGGGTCCAGTCCGACCCAGACAGACAAACTCAGCCTAACCCAAACTAGGCCGACATGGTCTGGGTCGACTTGGTCAGACATGCTGGGTCTGACCCAGCCAATTGTGTGAGTTAGCCCGCTATGTTTTGAACGGGTCCACTAGGCCCGACCCAGCGGACCGTGAGGGCAGTTCGGCCCGAAAATCGCCACGTAGGCGGCTCGGTAACTCAGCCTGGGGGACCGGGCTGGTTCGACCAGCGACGCCGTAGGGGCATTGCGGGCCGGTTCAGTAGGCGGTGACTGGGAGGCCAGCGGGCAGACCGCGTGGTCGCGGGCGGGCCGGCTGAGCTCCGGCTGGCCGCTGGGGCACCGCGTAGGGCGCGGGTGCGCCAGGCAGGGTGTCAAACGCCGGGCAGCGCCAGGGGGCCCGCTCGGTAGCGCGATAGGGTGCCGCGGGGGCGCCGGGGTGCGCCGGCTCTCATTGCAGCATGCCAAGGGGAACTGGAATGCGCCGGCAGGGCGCTGAGGGCGCTGGGGCTGTGCCTGCAGCACGCCGGCATGGGCGCGGGGCACCGGGTGCGTGCCAGGGGGCCGCGGGGGCAGAGTAGTTCATGGAGGTCATAGGTAGCACGACCTTTGTTCGCCGCCTTCGTCGTTGTCACCTCATTGCCATGCCGTCGTGGATTCATTAAAAAAACAATGAAGGGGTCGGGCCATGTTGGTTTGGCCCGGACCCCCTGCCTTTAAGGGGGTATCAATAGGTTCTCACACGTATGAAGCACAATAACCACCATTCTTCGTTTTGAGATAATGGAAGAACATGGGAAATGTTCATACATTAAATAAAAATAAAACACCTACCTCTTTCTCGTCGCTCGTTGGCGAAGTCATGGAAGGAAGACGATGAAGACCGTCGTTAGTCGCGTCTGCCACACGTCCCCAATTCCGAGCTGCGTCGGTTTGTTGACGATGTTGCGGAGGATAGGTTTCTGGGGAAGGAATGTCGAAGAAGAATCGCGTGGAAGATCGTCATTGGCATTCTTCACGTTCTTCGTTGGAGAGTATATGATTTCCCCAAGTGTTGGGCATCACAATATTTTACCAGTGCTTTATCGCATGGTGAAGCCATCCCAAAACATTCTCCCAAGATCCTTATATATAGGAGAGGGGTAGAGGTATGTAAAATTCGTGGAATTTATGACGGTTCATTTATTTGGAACCTTCCTAAATTCCAATGATGAGGTTACTTAATTTCAAAAGGGGGGGCCGAATTAAATTGTGATGGCGCAATTTAAGAGGTGCGTTGGCACTACTTAAGAGTGGAGGAGGCCAAGAAGTTTCCCCCACATAGCCTGCGTCAAAACATATGACACGAATCAATTTTATGTTGAAACATAAAATTAATTGACATCAATTAATTTCACGTCGACACAAAAAATTAAATCACATCAATTAATTTTTATGTCGACCCATAAAATTAACTGACAACAATTAATTTTATGTCAACTCGTAAAATTAATTTAGAGCAATTAATTTTACATCGATACATAAAATTAACTATCAACAATTAATTTTACGTCGACCCCTAAAATTAATTGAGTGCAATTAATTTTACGGCGACATATAAAATTAATTGATGGGGGTTTGAGAGGTTTCCTCTCCCACCCCATTAAATGGGAGGTTAGGGTGTGGCAGTTCCACCACCAACTCCCAAGTGGAGCTTCTAACCAATTTATCCGCACTACATGTGTTTAACAAAATAAAATAAATTATTCACTTATTTTATTTTATTAACCCACATAAAACCCCCAAAACTAACTTTCATACCCGATCATCTGCTGTTGAGGTGAAAGTCGTCTTAAGTGAAAATCAGCACTGCACATTCAACAGTGCCCTCGAAATTCGATTCCAAGCACTGGTTCAAAAGTTATAAAACTCCGCTCGTACGTTTACTGAACGTACCCGAAAACAAGTTCGGAAAATTATTATCAGTCACCATCGACCCACTGCGGTCAAGGTTAGGCTCTGCCTAGGAGAAACACGCCCTGACGTACTCAATGGTACTCTTGGATTTTCAATTAGAGTTACCATTAAGAAGTTATGAATTTTACAATAAAATAATTGTCAATTAATTATTTTATTTACGACCAAAAACTAACTTCCTCAGGTGGCTCACGTCGGCCGAAGTTAGTATCTGCTTAATGTAATCATACCCTCACAAGTTCAGCGGTGGTCTCGGATTTTTAATCCGACTTATATTTTGTGATTTATAAGAATTTGAAAAATAAAATAACTTTATTTAATATTTTATTTACGGTTATATAATTTTCGGGTTTTCTCACACGAGGCATGCGCTGACTAAACTTAAGTCACGCCTAGGGTAAACCTGACATCCTGAGCACAACGGTGTCCTCAAATTTCTGATCCGTGTAACCGTTTAATAGTTATTCTACTTTATTAGGAAAACTGCTGACACGTGTTAATTTAAGTTTAACAAAACTTCAGAATATTATTCTGGGCACACCGGGCCTCAGAATCAGGTACCGTCAGAAACTTCGTACTCGTAAAATTCCAAAAAATTAAGAAAAAAAATTTCCTTTCAATTTACAGGTCTTTACATAATTATCCCATCATCAGTAACATATTAAGGGTTATATTTCCTGCAATCAAGTGTTATCCTAGATGTTAAACTTTCCACAAAATTATTTTTCATTTTCATTAGTATAGTTCAACACATTAATTAAAATCCTTAAAAAACAATTTTAAAATCATTATACATTTCATAGGTCTTATAACAAATATATCATCGATAAAATACCCAAATGACATAATGCAAGAATCCAAACACTAGATCATTAATTGTTAAACCTCATTTTTGGTAATAACATAATCTTGGTCATTATCTCTTAAATTCTTGTATGTTATCTTCCCATGATGTTTGGGGAATTCATTTGACAGTTGCATATATCCTAACAGTTTCAAAATTGAACATGGTAAAATTCCTTCCTTCCCTATGAATCATGAGAATAGTGGCCTTTTTCTTAACACATCAACCAAACTCACATTCCTTTAAATAATGTACCAAGGTGTTTCCATCCACGTGTATCATAGGTTGGAAAATAATTCATTTTCTTAATATTTTATATCTGGATTTTTTTCATCATATTCTTCAATTACGTCCCCCCTATGTCATAATATATGGAGAATTATTTATACGCCTTTATAGAAAATGAAACTATGTCCATTTATGAGGAGAATTTTTGGGAAACTAGTTTCCATTGAATGATTACCTTAATACCAATAAATATTTTTCCAATCATTATCTTTGGATTAAGTAAGTAGTATGCATCATGCCTTTATAACCTAGAAATGTTGGCTCCATTATTATTAAAATTTTCCACTTCTTTTTGTCTTAGACTCAAGAACTGTCTTTCCATACCATCATATTTTCATGAGGAAAATACTTTTACATGTTGATTACATAGAAATTCATTAATTCCATTATTTATTTTACATTGTCATACCTTGTGTTTTGAATCAATGAACACCATTTATACACTTATCCAGAGAGGTGGTAAACTACCACGACAACTTTATCCATTTCATTAATTACTAGAGTGTGAAATATATTTTCTAAAAAACATTTCCATTTCTCAGATAAATTGGATTTTTAATCCATTTCAATGAAGGTTTTTACTGATTCATGAAGTTATATAACATTGTTCCACCTCATGGAGGATTAGTATGATGATTTTTAAGCAAATTTTTGTTACTCATAACCTAATTCAGCTATCCTAATATCATTATTATATGATCTATTAAAACAAGATCTCTAGATCGAGCTTCATTATATTTCCTAGGAGGGAAATCACTACATCAACTATGTGCATTGATATAGTTACCATTAATTATCTTAGGCTCCATTTCTAAATAATTGAATATACAATATTAGATAAAATCAATATAAAACATCATGTATAATCCCAAAACTAATGAAACAGTTAACATAATTAGAAGAAGCTATGAAAATATAATTTCATAATAATAAACATTGTTTATTTGGGGATATAAGTATTCTCAGATCCTTTCTACTGACTTATAAAGAGTATATAAATTATCTTAAGAATATCACATAGGAATGTCAAAATAAGTGTATGGTAAGGATTTTTGTTGTGCGCCAGGTGATAATCGTGTCAATAACACTAAACCATTTCAGATTTAATACCCAAAGGTACCTCTATATGATATCTATAATCACTTATCATATCTATAAAGGGATTTATTTCTAGGAAAACTATATAATATCTACCATAAAACATTATGATGTTTTTTCTTCACTTATCCTTAAAGTATATCATAGGATTATGTTCTCTAGTTTGTGTTTTTTAAGTATAGTTCATATGGTTTATAATACACTTCCAATGATACCCACCATAGTGACCCCTACCCTAGAATCTCAGAGATTGATTCTTCTTCATTATATTTTCATGAGATATAAGGAATCTATTCATGAAAGATAAAATATTTCATTATTCTTGGTAAACATGATACACACAGGAATAAAATTTACATTTGAAAACATCAAATACAACAATTTATTTTAATGAGTATGATATAATTTGCCTTGTAATATCCCTATATATCAATCAAAAAATACTTCCTGGTGTCCTGGTTAAAATAAAACTGAATAAAGGGGTGATATTAGATGCCTATTATGGGTAAGCATACAATAGAGGCTATGAAAAAATAAGGAATAATTAATATGTGAAGTTAAATAACTGAAACACATTTCATTTAATCAATAAATTCAGCATAATGTGGCTTGAATAAATGATGATACAATAAAACAATATAAACAATCAAAAGATCCTGAAACATAATCATGAATATTATAAGTGAGATAATAATCACATGTAATATCAATAACTAAATTTATTATGACTAAATTCATAATGTTAGTAATCTAAAACATAGTTTGAGTCCTCAGGAGAATGCATACAATATCTCAAGGATTCATTCCATGACATATAAAATCATCGATTCCTTTTTTCAAGTCATCTTTATAAATAGTTAAGGCCTTGGCCAATACAATATATAGTTTTTCTTTTGAGACCTATTGATGAATCAAGGGGATATGGAAATGAGTTTCATATATGAATGGGGTGAAAAAAATTCATATAATCTTTCATATTGAATAAAACTAACATATTCAAATTCAATACATACCCCAATCAATAATCATAAAATTAAACCATTCTATGTAAAATAGATAATAGTAATAAAATTTTGCATCCTGAATTGAACTGGAAATAAATCATCCAATAAAAAAACAAGAATGATATCAATTCAATATATCACTTATAGTTCACAAGTAAAATAATGGTTTGATGTCAATTATGAATTGAAATACCTTAAAAAAAATTAATAAAATTATGGAGGAAAATATCATTTTCAACTTGAAAATATCCTGTGAGGAAAAACTAAAAATTTCTATAATTTTAGTATCTTTTTGGTGAAACTTGAAATAATAAATATTAATATTCCCAAAAATTACTATCATGATATTTGGTAACTCTATAAATTACATACCAGTTAAAAAGAAATTTTATTTTTCACGATAAAAAGGGTAGAAAAGTTATTTATTCCAAATACAAATTGATTATTCCATTCATGTATTCGATAAAAACCAGTGGGTAATTGATTTCAAAACTATATAAGATTAATTTGAAATTATTTTGTAAAAAATATAAATATGTAAAATTTTCTTCAATAAATCACTTTGAAAAGGTTAAATACATTTTTGAAACTTTTATTCAAAACATTGTCTTTGATGAAAATATACTTCTTACCAAAGATAGAGAGGACATCGTATTTTATTGAAAACATTTTATAAAAAATTTTATTTACAAAACATTGAAAATTGTAATATTATTTGAAAATATGATGAATAAATATAGTTGAATAAAATTAAATTGCTTTATTAAGAAATGTTAAAATATTTTTCTTCAACTGAAATTCAAGAATAAAAAATCTTGATTAGAATGAGACTGTGAAACAAACCCTTACAATGTTCATAACATTGATGAGATAAGTAATCTATGAATAGATTATGTATTTCAACTATAAACCCAAACAATACAAGTGAAAATAAAATTCATGGTAATAAAAATTCATTATACATACATTAATATTATGATAAAATCAATGATGTGGAATTTTAACCCAATGAACAAAAATTGAGTTAAGAAATTTCTTACCTCACAGTTCATTTTGATTTAAAATTCAATAACCACATATATGGAGGTTTTAAAAATCTTATTTATTTACCATATATTAGTTTTAAAATTTATAATCTCATATGTGATCCTTTTATAACATATTATAACCCATTCGTTAATAATATTATTTTATTTTCATTTTTTTGTTTTTATTGCCTTGATTTCATAGACATGTTTTATATTTAAAGATCCAGTTCTTGAAAATATTTAATGGATTAATAATCTATATAATATTAATACTAAAATAATTATAAATATTTTGTTTCAATTTCACTATTTAAAAAAATCATAAAATATGGTTGTGATGTTTTGAAGTGCATTAAAATCATGGAGATGGTAAGACATACACAATATCAGTAACATTTTCATTTTTCAGCGATCATTGTGAAAAGAAGTTAAGTAATATATAATATTTATTTAATTATAATAATATAATATATAACATATTATATAATTATATATATATATGATACATTTGTTGTGTTGATTAAAAGAGAGCCACCTAGCTTTATGATGGTGATAGTCAACAGGTACACGAACGATGTTATCATCTTTAAGTGACTATAATTGAACGAAAAAATGATATATCTCCCAACAATAATGATTAATATTCCCATAATATTATAAATATATCATTTATACCATATATAATCAGTAATTTTATCCTTATCACCATCCATGTAAAGTGTTAGATAAAGATGAATCACGTCCCTTTATGAGGTGGTAGTCCACCATACACATGAGTGATGTTATTGTATCTCCTATAGAATGGAAGGTAATAATTATATATATATATATATCTGTGTGTGTGTGCAATATAATGACTATGTATTTATTAATATGTTATAAATATCATATATATACTTTATATCCATCATCATATACAACCATGAAATGTGTCAATGGAAGAAAAAATAATATTAGTAAGAAAGATAGTAGGTCGAAGTACACATGAACTATGATGTTGTAACCATTTATAGGGAAGTGCATATGTTTTTAAGTCATTACCATATAATAATAAAATAAAAATTATTTAGAGATAGTGAGGATAGTATATGATCATGTTTTATTAATAATTTTAGGATATATAGAAATAACAAAAATAAACATTCTCATTTAAGAATATTATTTTTTGGGTATCCTACTTAGGTTTGAACAATAGAAAACCTAAGTTGTATTTATGACCAAAATAAGTCATCTAATATAGAATGAGGAAATTTGGAAAATCCTAAGGGTATTTCTCATTCGAATCAAATATGACTGATGGTGCGAAAAGGAGAGGGGAGGGTGGCTTTTTATAAGTGAGGTGTGTGGCCCAATTGTAATTTTTTTAAATGATTCAATCATACCAAATATTCATCATGAAAAAAGGGTGAAAAAAGTTAAATTACATAAAATGTAACAAATATTTTAAAAATATAGACATAAAATGGGTTTTGTACAACATGGCAGGTCATTATATCCTTTATCATCTTAGTTTAACCCCTGGTGATCAAATTTTTCCTTATGTATAGTAAATAAATTTTACTATTTTGACAATTCATTTTAGAGAAAAATTATTTTCAAATTGATTAAGAATATATATTTAAAATATTCCTGATATGTAATGCATTTTCTAGATTCAATTCAAAGAAGTGGAAGAGTTTAATTTAAAATAAATCCAACTGATGTGTTGAGAAGACAAGTTTAAAAGAGAAAATATTCAGAACTGTATAAATGTTTTTATATAAATATTTATAATAAAAATGATTCCAATCACCTAAATTGGATTATTGGATAAATATTTTTACTAATTTGACATTAAATCCTATTAAATATATAATTTAATATTATAAATAATTTAAAAAAATTATAGTTTTCAATTGAAATTTAGTAATTTCCACAATTCATCAAAAAATTAAACATTTTAGAAAAATCCCAAAAGATTAACGTCAGCTATTATTTATATGAAAATTTAGAAAATTTATTTATTTTTTCAAATAATTTTTATAAAATTAGTAAATAATAATTTTAAAATATTTCATCAAATCGCAATGAAACATTCTTTTGGAAAAATAAACATTTTTTTTTATTTTAAATGGTTCTCATTTAATATCTAATTAAAAAGTAAAACATTAATGGGCGTAAACTATATATTTTAATAATTTATTTGATCCTATTACTAACTACCATTCTAATGGATACATGATAAATACCACATTAAATAATAATATTTTAATAATATATCACATTTTGTTAAAACTTGTTATTGCGTGTAACAGAAGATAAACTCAGAGCTATGTGAAACACAAGATAAAATCGTTGTTTTATGTAACAAAAGATAAAATATTTTTTTCATGTAATTAAATCAAAACATAATGTTACGTGTAATAAATGATAAAATCAGTGTTGGGTGTTTGGAAAGATAAACTCTATGTTTCATTTAATGAAAATAATTCAAGTTGATTAATTTATTTAAATATATCATAATGTTTCAAGTTATTATATTTTATTTTATTATTGGTTTTTTGTTTCACATATTCTATTGAATACAATGTCTTTATTTTATAATTTTGGTATGTTACAATAACAATGTAGTCATTATTCTAACGACCAAAATACTATTTCAAAATCTTGTTTTACTATTCAAAAGGTTTGATGGTTTTTTGTAAATCTTAAAAATACCTATTACATCATTAATTTATTATTTAATTTTTTTCTATCAAAGAAATATAAATCTATTATAAGATCTTATAAAACATCTCATGCTTTTTTATTTTCATTGTATTTTTTTCAACCAGGTTTTTAATGTAGATAATAGTATTATAGAATTTCAACTCCTTATTATGCTATATTTTATTAGTATATTGTTCTATTGTACTAAATTAAATTTTAGGATGTATAACTATTCTCTATATGTAATTATCGAAATTTATGAGATAATGTATTATTATTTTTTATTTATCGTATTGGCATTATTTATGGTATAACATTATACTTCGTTACATATTTTATAAACTTTTATATAATCATAACATGGAAAATAAATTTAGTAGTTATATTTATATTTATTAATAATATCTATGTTTACATTTTATTAAGATAAATTATATAAATTTATAACCTCTAGTATGTTTTATTTATCATTTAAATTATATCAAAATAGTTTAACAATACATATATTAGTGGTTTATTACTATTCAAGGAAAAACATTTCCCAAATGGTTTATTTTGTCCCTTGACACTAGTTTCCAACCACTATTGACCGAGAAGTACATAAGGAATTATAGAGGTATGATTTGGGACCCCAGATTGCAGAATATAGATTAGGTCATTAAAAATTAGATTCATATTGTAGTTTTTCAGGTAAAGAAAAGTATGTGTGTAGAATAAGATATTTGGCACATTAAAATTACCTAAAAAATGACATCGGTAACTGTTTTGTGTGGAGAAATTCTAGTTAATGAGATGTATATATTGAATATAATCTGATGAAAATATTATTTCTAGTTTTTCCAATAATCTTACCTTAATGGGTCCATATTGGAAGGTGTTCATTCATTATTACTAAGATGATAAAACTTTTAGACCAGAATATGCGTTGGGAAATGATATATTAATGTGAAATTACTATTACCCATCGTCTATTACTTTTTAAAAGTAATCTGAACATTTATGGAAAACAAAACTTTTTAGATATCACCCGTTATTTTTATATATTCAATTAAAATGATAATATTTGATGATTTTTCATGTCATGTTTATATAGTTAATATTTAAAAAGAATTATCTTTGGAATTGTAAAATAATTTGTCCTATAAGAATTCCTACTCTGTGAGGATGTCTACCTGTAGAAATATATTATCTGGATCCTAACATTATATGAATTATGTTGTACACTATCAATGTAATGGTATTATTTATTAACAAAAATTTATTTGGGAATATAAATGGGTATATGAGATTCTAGTGTTGAATCCACAATCATTTAGAGGTGATATTGGGTAAGAACACATAGAGGAATTTGTAGAAAAAAACAATAATATGATGACTTTATTTTGGATTCTAGAGACTTTAATAGTGTAGTTTATAGAATAATTTTAATATGTGTCCTATGAAATGTGGTGTTAAATGATAGTATAGGATGAAATTTTTATGGACCTGACATTGAATGCATTCCAAAAACATTTTAAGGGAAAATAATTTTCAAGAAAATTGAAGATCATTAAGGAAAAAGTGTTTTCTATGTATTAATATTGAAATATTATAGTAATAGATATGTATCTAAATTCATTGAAATTATTCATTATAAACCATAGATGATAAAAAAGAAGAATTTCATTGTCCTAAGATATGAAATGTATCATAAAATCTTCAGTTGATTAAGAATATTTCATTATAAAATTAATTACATATTTAATGGTGGTAATTATAAATTCAATGGAAAATGATGGCATAAAATATTCTCATAATGATATGAATTTTTTAACATATCCTAGTATAGAGAAGAGGAATTCTAGTGACTGTAAGTTGAAGAAAAAGAATTTATTTAAGGAATCCTAAATGTTATTCTTATATAATTATCATGCTAAGAAATTGAGAATTTGATATTTTTCAAGCCATGAATGATGAAGGAGGTGATATTAAGAGTCTATATAACCTTTAGGATATTTTGGAGGCCCTTGGTAGGGTTTTTTAAGATCATGCATTGAAGAAGGTTAATATAGAAGTGGTATATTTCAAGATAATAAGAATTTGAGTTGAATAAGTGTGTATGGTACAATGGTTTACATCTGTATTCCACTAATAAATCATGTTCAAACCCAATTATTGCTTGGGGTTTTATTTTAAGTGAAGCTCGTTCCTTTTCTTTGGATTATATAATTGTTTTTAAAGATGTCTAGAGAAGATTGGATGTGTGTTTTAATTGATTATAATTTAGTCTAAAATATTTTTAGGTCCTCAAAACATAAGATAATTTTTTACACATTACATTACAGTAAATATATGTTTAAAATAAATAATATCAACTGTAAAAACACTACATATATGTGTAAAAGTGACTCTAAATAGATCAATAAAAATTGTATAAATTCCATAAATAATATGATAATCCTTCGTTATATGTGTAAATATAACTCTAAATAGATATGTAGAAACTATAAAATTATTGAATTCATAAGAGTAACCCTCATTATATATAAAAAGGTAAGTCATAAAAGATAGGGAATTTGGAAATTTCCTGATATAAACTATAATTAATAACAATAGTTTTCTCATTTGGAAATGTTATTCACATTAAGGACAATTTTTTTAACGTAATATGTTAATACTTAAGGTTAAAGTAGAAATAAAAAATGATGATCCCAAGACCTAGGGAATTCATAAAAGAATCCATAAAATAAGTAAAATTTATTTTAGATACAATTAAAATACATAAATCATTTTCCTTTTGATTCATAAAATTCATCAAATCCAACCCTAGGATACATAAGGTCCCTTATAAGAATACATGAGGGTCACTATAAGGCATAAAGCTACCCATAAAGCATTCAAACATGTCCAGAATGGGGGTTTTCAGATGTTGTCATGAGATATTCTTGATATTGAAATGAATTTAACAAGGTATTTATGGAAATTGAAATAGAATATTTAAGAAGAATTCATTATAAAACATAAGAATAATTTTTGAGAATTTGATATCACAATAATAAATTTATTTTTTTATTTATTAAATGGAATGAATTGAATTTGAGATTCTTGCATTAGAAAATATTGGTTACATCATGAAGATAATTTTAACTATTGAAATTTTTATTTTTAATATTGATGGTCGAATGCCCATTGGAAATCCTATACATATTACCTTTTTATCACCACTGTTAAAACACATCTACACAACATTCCACCAACCATCACATCACATATGATGCAGTGAATCCCCTTGGGGGCCTATCTGACTGATTTAGTCAGATCTGTGTGCATGTACCCATCATTGGTACCAAGTCTCCTAACCCCTGCCACATATGTCTTCGACGAGGGCCGCACTGTCACCATGGTCCATCAGGACCCATCACGTCTGTTATCCCATCTGTGCATATGTATCCAACATTGGTATTAGGTCTACTAACCTCACCCTGCATCTATCTCTGATGAAGAATGCACCACCATCATTCACTATCAAGAACAACCACATCTACTAACAGTGTTCGTACCATGGTCACATTTAATCCTTCGAGACCCATGGAAAAGAAAAATGAATTTTTTTAAATAAATCTTTTCCTGATGTTAATCGATGATAAACATATTCTAGGATATTTTTTGGTCATTAGATATAACTCAAAAAAATTCATGTTTTCACTATATTTTCATGAAATGTTAAATAAGAAAAGAATAAGATATCATACTAGGAATATTATTATCACACCAAAAAGATAGAATCAATTAAGGATACAAGTTTTTTAAAATAACAATATGAAAAAAATTAATGGGATTTCACTGATATTTTCAATAACTAAAAAATAAGAATAATAAAAGTATTGGAAGGTGATGATAGTATCTAAAGACATTTAATTTTCTAATATTGAAAATTTAAATTGTAATAATAATATATATAATGTGATGTTGCTATATATTTAGAAGAATGAAAAGAAGAAGGGAAAGTGTACATACTGGTTTATGTGTTATCATCATAACTATATAATTTATACTGAAAGAATGAATAATTTAGACATAACGTTACATTTAATAAGTGAGGGAGGACAATAATGTGTTTGGGGGACATTCATCAGAGGAAGAATGAAAATGAAACCCTCAATGAAGTAGAAGAAAAAAGTAAAACAAGAGGAGACTTATCAGGTGATAACACTATTATAATCATGTATTAAGAGTACGTGGATATTACTGACCCATTGTATCCATAATAATATTTCTAGTGGATCATATGGAATCATGTTATTTTATATCATTCCAAATATGAACTACAAATTCTGCGTAGTGGTCTACGTGATGGTTTTTGATATAGTAGATATTCCAGTTGGGAAAATGGAAAACTCACCTTCTATTGGATTCAAATGATATTTCCAAATTTATATGATGATGAACATCATGACATATGAAATGGTTTCTATATAATGTCGATAAATGAATAAATGAGTACCAAGAGAGTAAATTTTTTTCATTAATTATATAATGAAATTATAACCATAAGAGGAAAGAATACCACATAATTGCTATATTTAATGATTAATGGTGTTTAGCTTTCAAAAAAATATGTTTTTCTTCACTGTGTTATGGGGACCCAATGTAGTGTCCCTCTAAAGATAATCACTATGTGCCCTTTTAATCTCAGAACAACATTGAAGAAACAATGGGTGGTATAAAAAACGATTCATCCTATGACAATGTTCACATTCATCACGTCACATTATTTTGGGAATAAAGTAATCTCTCTTAGATTCTTGGTCTTGAGTGGGAATAATATGAGGTATATCTTGAGGGGATGTTATTGTGAACATTGGTGAACCATTCTTTAATTGGCATAACAACATATAAATAGACCTACGGTTAGACTATAATTCTAATTAATTTCCCAAAGGCCCTCAACTATGAATTATTCCACAACAAAACCCATGGAATATAAATTATAATAATACAATTATTTTATTTATGATGTGTACCAACCTAAATATTGATAAATATTTTTTTTCACTATCTCGTAAATTAATGTTTGTCACCCAACCTGAAATTTGGTTCATTGATTCTCCAAAAAATTAATTGAATTATAAAATTAAAATTTTAAAAATGCTATTTTTTCATTAAAAATATAAATATTCAATTAAAATTCAAGTGGATATATATTTATTAAATATTTTATTAATTAAATATTTTATTTATATAAATTAAAAAATAAACGTGTGTTTCCTTGAGAATAACTAGAGATAAATAAATATTATATATGCACATAATTAAAAAATTTCTTCCTGACTAAATATTCATTTAATATTTGTGATCAATTAATAAATCCTGAATAAATATAATTTATCATTCGAAAAATTCATATTTATTTTATTTATAAAATAAATAATATTTAACTAATATTGATAGAAAGACTTAGTGTATGGCCCTCTAGTCCTCTTACCGAGTTGCATTATGTGGGTTTTCCTAAAGTCTGTGATTATTATCTAGAAATGGGTTCAGGAACCTATAAATGAAGAAGATATTTCAATACAAAAACAACCACATAAAAATGATCCTTGTGCAATATAATCTCTTTGTTGTGATATCTCATCAAGTAGTATTATCACCCTTTTCATCAACCTATATGATTAAAATTGATTTTATGTACTATCTAAAATAAACTCATCAATATAGCATAAATGTGTTATTTATTGTTGTGGTTATATTATAAATAAAGGGATGAGATATATTCTTCCATCAAAATGGAATTGAAAAATTCATCATTAACTTACTCATTAAAGGAACATCATTTGTGACACACCCAACAAACCCAACTTCACCATGATCACATGTTAATATAGTTCATGGAAATAATTTAAATTTGAATATTTAAGATGTGATTTATTAATAATATTAATGTCTATGTAACATAATTTTTTTTATGATTGTAATATAAAACAATACACAAAATTGTAGAATTAATATTGGTGGGTATATTCCCATAATCTCATGCCTTCGAGATTACCAAGTGAAAAAATAACGAGATGAAGTCTCATATAATTATTAATACTAACACCTAAAATGAAACATAATATGTGTAGAATTAAAAAAAATTATCCAAAAATTGAATAATATTTAGTAATATAATCATAATGTTTTAATTTTATCTTCATTGAGGTAAACTAATAAAACCATTTCAATGTGACACATACTCTACAAATTATTATAATAAATTCATATAAAACATTTAACAATATTTAATAATATATGTCATTAGTATTCATTTCATTGAATATATTATAATATATATTTAAAAAAATTGGTTATAGGAAACCAATTCTTATAAAATCCCACATGGACTTAACGCAATTTCAAATCACATTTAGTCTATATGATCTCACCTGATGATCATGTTACCACCAAGTGAAGGATTTAATTAAGGGGTCTTACATAATGTCATCTATTGTAAGTATGCTAACAATGATGTCACGTCTCAGTGAGAAATCCCTCAAAAGATGACATTTTTAAACTATGTTTTCTTCAACTAATGTGACTTTGGCTCCATTACATTGGGTAGTGTTGAATTATTTACACAACAATGTGTGATAGAATATTTACTACTAGAAAAAAAGTATCTTTGATGTAGTTGAAAATCCAAACATCTTCTTTAGAATCCACATATAATGAAATATACATAGAATTCAATACAGAATAAATGATCATGGTTTTCTTCAAGTTATTCTTACTCTAAACCCCTCTATATTGAGTGAGTATGTATCTTGACTGTTAGTTCAGTTTATCTTGAAGTAGTTCTATAACTAAGATCTGTTTAACCCTTCATGACTATTTCCTCATCTCTTCTATAGATTAAAAACATATCCTTATTACACCAATTATATTTAAGGATAACATATTCTTCCATCCAATGGTATCCCCTAATGTAAATGTAAAATATTCCTTCAATTATTATGTCATAGTCAACATATTGAATTGTTTATAGCTTAAATCACATGAATGAACCAATCATTGATTCATATGGAATATTTTTTCCATATTTCTTTCATCATGTTCATGATGATATATTTTTATTGAAATATGGATGCAGTTTGACACTCTAAATAATCCCCTCTCAGTTTGTTCCATACCAAAACTCTTCTATATCATTTCAAAGTACATGAAGTGCACTGTGTTGCATTTATTGTCAATGAGGCATGAAGTTGTCTTAGAATGAATGGATGTCAAGAATTGTCAAGATGTGAATGCCAAAGGTTGTGATGGTGTTGGTGATGAATGGAGAATGGCCATGGTACCAAGATGCGTGTCACTTAGGAGATTCACTAAGTGGCATAGGAGATGTGGTTGAAACATTCTCTAGTAAAATCATACGATTGTTGAGCTGCTCTTTAAGTTCGAAGAACTTGTATCCTGATGATACAAAGTCACAACAATGTTTTAAGACCATGCATTATATTGAAAATGCATGGGGAGAAGCAACAAGATCCATTCACAACTTCTAGGTGGATGAAGTTGATTAATGAAGTCCATGCACTATTACTCAGTGCATGTGAATTTGAAGAAGATCCAATTTGATCTCTGATTAGATCAATGAAGCACATTGAAGATTATAAGTGATTCAGGAGTTCGGTTGATGAAGATGAACCTTTTGAATTCCATATCCTAAGTGAAGATCATATGAGGAGAAGTAATGGAATTCTTAAGAAGAAGAATAGAAGAAGTGGAGAAGAAATGGCTTGAATGGCACTTGGCATTTGTCTTATAATAATGGGTTACTTTGTTTTTGACAAAGTATTTGTACTGTACTTTGCCAAAAAATATGGCCAGCCAAGGCACCTTGGGGGTTCAACCCCAAGGCATGGGCGCTAGGGCACCACACCCATGGGGGAACCCGTGGGGCGAGCCAGGGCGGCAGGGCGCACCCAAGACACCGCATGGGCGCCAGGGGCACGCCCGGAGGAGCGCAGTGTGCATAGGGGGCGCCAGTGGCGCGCCCGCAGGAAGCATAGTGGGCGCTAGGAGCGCGCCCGCAGAGAGAACCCGGTGCGGGGCGGCACCGGGAGGGGAGAAGTTCAACTGGAGTGTGGTGGAGAGCGCCAGGGTGATAAAGCGCGGAAACACCGCTCCCCGTTTCGATGTGGGACGCAGAAAAATTCCCGGGAGCGAATCCCAGCCGCACGATTTATCGCGCGGACGATCTAAGCCGCACATCTGATCTGCGGCGAGATGATCTGATCCAGGCCGTCCAAAGAGATGATCCGACGGCTCCGAGGCATCTCCTTCCTCGAGCTCAGCCGAAGGCCACCCGAAGCCACCCGCGAGCTCCGTTCGAACCCGGAGCATCCCGAGATATGTTTTCGAGCTCCCAGCCACCGCTGATCGAAGTAAAGCCTCCATGGTGATCGTATGGCCAAGACGAACCGATCCATGCTTTAAAATACAGGTGCATGCAACAAATGAGGGAATTCGATGAAGGCCGAAGGCAAACGAAGTGCCGAGGCCTCGGTGTATTCGTGCTTTGCGTGGATTGTTTTTAAACGAAGGTATGCATGCATTGGCATGCGCATGCACGTAGAGGAATAAAAAATAAATGAACCCGCGTGGAAACAGAGAGAAGAAAAGAAGATTTCAAAGAATCTTGAAGATCCGAAATCTTCAGGAGATCAAATATTTATCACACGCGGATGATCTGAGACGTCTCTGCCTATAAAAAGAGAGGTGAGGCTCTCATTGTGCTTGCTGAAACTCTGTTGAAAATCCGAGTCCCGTGAGCTCTCTGCCTCACGAAGAAAGAAGCCCCGTGCAATCTATTTTGCGCGGCTGAAGTACTCGGTGCCATCTTTGGCCCGAAGGAGTCCCCTGCGCGCTAAACCTTTGCGCGGCAGGAAGACCTCGTGGCCGCAACACCTTGCGCGCCCGAGGCTTGTTCCCTCTCTGCCCGCACCCTTGCGCGGCAGGAGGAAGACCCCGCGGGTGTTGCACTTGCGCGCCCCGCGGCAGGAGGAGCTTGCGCGCCCACGACTGCATTGCACCCGAGGCTTGCGCGGCTGTTGAAGTGAAGGAAGGTCGAGCCCCTTCCATCCTTCGGTGTGTGCTGAGTGCAAAGAATACCCGATGCACTTTGTGTGCAAAGGAGGGAAAGGCCGTAGCCTTGTGAAAAAAAAGAAGACCACACCAAGTTGTGGGTATTTGTGTGTGATAAGTGAAGAGGAAGAGCACACTTGGCCGTGTGTGTGCAAGGAGAGGAAGAAAGCCACATCAAGTGAAAGACATACACTCTAGCTGTGAGTGTGCAAGAAGAGGAGGAAGACCGAGGCCATACCTTGGTTGTGCCAAATTGAAGAACACACTTTGTGTGTGCATTTGAAGAAGAGGTCGTAGCCCTTGGGGGTTTGCAAGAAGGAGAGGCCAATCTTGTGTTTGAAAATTGAACAAAGAAATTGTGTGTGAAAAACAAGTGAAGGCCGAAGGCTATGTGTGTGCACAAGAAGTGTGTGCTCACTTAGAAGAAGAGGAGAAGACCCACACAAAGTACAACACACTTTTAAGTGTGTAAACAAATAGAATTAAGTGTGTGAAGATTGTGAAGAAGGTGTGTGCTATAATTGACTATACCCTTTGTGGGTTTATTGCACCAAGGAAGAAAGAGGGGAGTGCATGCATACATGCATGCACGTGCACACGTGAACAAGTCTTAATCTGCTTGTGTGCATTTGAGCTGTCCAAGACCAGAAGATCTTGAAGAGATTTGAGAAGGCCATGCAGTCAGTGCATGAAGATGAAGAGTTGCCATGCACTCAGTGCATGATGTTGAAGTGATGTGAGACTGGACCAGACTGGAGTTATAGATATCAGTTGTCTGAGTATTCAGTAGTTGAAGAGAGAAGCCAGGTCATCCTTAGAAGAAGGTGATAAATCCTGAGCAAGACGAGAAGACCTGATCATCACAAGTGATCAGAGGTATAGAGCAAGGCCAGCAGCTTTTATCCCAGGCTGCTGAGGATACTTGAAGAAGCTTACACTACTGGAAAATGGGTCTATACCCACGGTTCTGCAGAAAACCGTGGGTATAGACCCCCCCTATACCCACGGTTCTGGAAACCGTGGGTATAGGTATAATATCAGGACCTATACCCACGGTTCTTGGAAAAACCGTAGGTATAGGTTTTTAAAGGTGTCGTTCTACAGACCTATACCCACTGTTTTTGAAAACCGTGGGTATAGGGGGTATGTTTTTCATAGACCTATACCCACGGTTTTGAAAAACCGTGGGTATATTGTTCCCGCGTTATGGCGGGAACAAAAAATTCCGCGGGATGGGAAATTTTTTTGGTGACTAATATGAATAATATAAATATAAGTAAAGAGATGTACATATATTAAAAAATAAAATTGTTAGTTCGGTTGGTTGATGTCATATTCAAGGCATATAAGAGGCACCGGTTCGATTCACGCGAGATTCATTTTTTGAATACTAATAGAGAATATTAATATATATAGCCTGATATATGTACATGTTTCCGATAAAATATATAGGTTGGGTGGTCTGCTCAAGGCGCCGCTTCTGTCCGTCCTAGTGTTAAGCGCAGTTTCGAATTCCGGCAGATTCTTTTTTTGAATTTAAATAAATAGTATTAATATATATAAAAACATATATGAAAACATAATAGTTAAATAACCCAGCGTAGTTGGTCATTCTTCAGGCGCGGTTGGGATGCGTTTCGTGAGGCGCGGGTTCGAAACCCCACGACATCCATTTTTGAATATGCGGCGTTAATATATATTAATATATATCTAAAAATATATGTATAATTAACAGATTGAATTAAGAGCTCGGTTGGTTAGTTGCGGGGCGTGGTTTCGGCGCATTGCGGGAGGCGCGAGTTCAAATCCAGCTGGACCCGATTTTTTGAAAAGAATTGAACTCCCCACGGTTTTCAAACCGTGGGGTATGTGATTGCCACGCTGTACAACGTGGTGCTGGTGTGTGGCACACCTATACCCACGGTTTGGGGAAACCGTGGGTATAGGTCAAGACCCCTATACCGACGCCATTCCAGCCCACGGTTCCCAAAACCGTGGGTATAGCCTATACCCACTGTTTTGGGGGCTATACCCACGGTTTTGAACCGTGGGTATAGCCCGTTTTTCCAGTAGTGTTAAAGAGAAGAAGAGCTACTCGTGTGACTCGAGGAGCCAGGAGAAGACCCTGTGGGACTCAGGGAGAAGAAGTCTTCAGTGGGATTCTGGAGCAGGCCAGTGGGACTCTGGTAACACTCTGTGAAGCAGTATAAAGACCCTCCTGTGGGACTCAGGAGAGATACAGTGGGAAGCTGTATCGACCATTGTAATTCTAACAAGTTATAATGGGAGAATCCATGCTGGGAGAGCATGGCAAGGATGTAGGCCTTTGGTGCCGAACCTTGTAAATCCTTGTGTCTAGTGCCTTTACATTTACTGCATCATTCGTGGAAAGGTGAGAGATACAAGAAGAGTGGATCGAGGCTTTAACCAGACATAGAGGTTTAATTGATTAAGAATCAATTAGTAAAAAGTTTTAAGGGATCACTGATTCACCCCCTCCCCCTCTCAGTGATTCACACTGATCTGGGCACTTCAATTGGTATCAGAGGGAAGGTTACCTCTAAAAGATCCAAGAGAGTCTATATGGAGTGCAGATTTGAGGAAATGAAAGAACAACCTCAAATGGAGATATCTGCCAAGACTCTGAAAAACAGAATGAAGAAACAGGCAAAGAAGATGAGGAAGAAGGTTGCTGCAATCAGAGAAACTCCTTCTATGGAAAGAAATGTGAAAGTCACATCAGATGACAATTCCTTTTATCATTCTTCTGATGAAGCCTTCTCTAGTTGTGATGAAGATGGAAGAAACAATGATCTTCTAAATGCAATCAAATATCTTCAGAAGACAGTCCCCAAGGAAGTGGCAATGTGTATAGCTACAGGCCTCCTTGATCTTCAAGAAGAAAAATTACAGCTAGAAGATGAAGCCAATTCTCTGGAAGTCCAATTGGCAAAAAGGGTTGGCATAACCAACACTCTCAGAAAGCTGGTGAAGGCTAAAGATGAAACCGTTTCTCTTTGCAATGAAAGATATGAAGACACTGCTGAAGAATTGCAAAGAAGCCTTTCTGAGAAAGAAATCTTTAAGACTATGATCAAAGAAGTTTTCCATGCACTGGAGAAGTTGCACAAAGTGTCAATGAATGTCAGAGATGCTCAACTTGAAGACAAAGTCAAAATGGTGAAGGAGCTTGACAACTCATTGCATGAAATAAAGAAGGTGCATGAAGACCAGATAAAGCAGCTGGAAGAGAAATGGGAAGGAAGGCTAAGAACTATTGAGGATGAGAAGAACTCCCCCAATATGAAATGCTTTGAACTGGAGGTGATATTGAAAAATCTGCAATCACCCAAAGCCAAAGCCTCCCAGTCAGCTGAAAGGAGAAATGTTGCTACTCAAGTATGCTTTGAGAAGGATGATTCTAAAAGAAAGACATCCTCTAAAGAAAGGGCAACATCTTCTAAAAAGAAGGTACCATCCATACCATCTTGTACTCATGCTTCTAAAAGTGTTTCTACTAAAAGTGCAGGATGGAAGAATGAATCCAAACATGTATGGATGAAGACAGTGAAGAAAGAGAGCTCTCCTAAAACAACACAACAAGTCAAGACAAGTACCTTACAATCAGAAGGAATCAAAAAGTCAAGATTCGTGGGACAATGCTGGTGTTGTAATAAGTATGGGCACTGTGAAAAGTATTGTTGGTACAATACAATAAATGTCAAAGCACAAAGGAAGCCCATGCCAAGGGGGAGCAAGCCAGAAGAAAAGAAGCAACATCCACAGGTCCAGAAACATCTGTTTACTGCAAATAGATTTGGATTACTTGACAACATCTGGGATGGTTGCAAAAGTGGTCAAAGAATTGATACATATCCATCTCCGAATGTATCCGAAGCTGGAATGAAGAGAAGATCACTGAACCTGGCTAAGAGAGATTCCTTGGGAAGAAAGCAGAAGAAAGTGGAAGATGCTCCCAAGAAGAGTTTGAAGAATGAAGAGAAGTCCTTGGATTTGAAATCCAAGAAGGGTGATGCATCCAGAAGGACCACCAAGAAATGCTTCTACTGTGGGAAGAAAGGACATATCATGGAGCTTTGTAAAGAAGCCATGAAATTAAATAGAAGCAGACTGGACTCAAAAAGACAATCAATCCAGAAGAAGAAGAAGGGATTGATTGAAAACAAGTTGCCTAAGAAAGGTAGCATGACAGCATCTAAGGAACCATGTGGAACTTCCAGAACTGGGGCCACTCTTCCAAATGATTTACTTGTCATATGGCCACATCAGTTGCAACTTGCCAGAGAACTACAAAGAGTTGAAGATGAAGCTCTGGCAATTGCTAAAGCAAAAGGGAAGAAGAAGGTTTCACATGAAGATGTTTTGAGAACCACACCAGCACAAACATCATTGAAGATCAAATGTGCAAGTGTGAAGAATGGTGAAAATGGGGCATCTCGGTTGAGAGAATCTTCTCAACCTTGTTGTTCACGTTGATGAACCAAGGAGGTTCCATCTTATTCCCTTATACTCTTGGTATATACATGTGCTAACATTGCAGGGAATTGAAGATGATGATCATTCTCATCTGGAGGATGGTTTGGACAGAACGGAGTGCACCCCTTGAGGGGGAGCAAATCTGAAGAAGATGATGTTCTGAGATTAATATCATCTTAAGAAAATGGATGAATGGGGGAGATTTATCTTTGCACCTGAACATTCTAATGTGTTTTGTGAAGTATGTGCAGGATTCAGCAATTCATTGTTATATCTGAAAAATTTCAAACCCCTAAGCATGATCTCACATGGGTAGAGAATTATGGACAGCTTTGAATTCCTTGGTCATATCACTCTTGTTTTCTACACCGGGTTATCCCAAGTAGACTTAGAGTTGATTTACTAAAGGTTCTTTGCTAAAGAAGAACATGTGGCATCATCCCTCTCTTAGTGATTTTCAAGAAGATGCTATTCAAAGGGAGGAAGATATTTTTTTGAAAGTGAACCACACCACACCTTTGCATTTGATTGCCAATAAGGGGGAGAAAATATTGGCACACATATTGACCCATTCATATGTGCTGAAGTGGTGTATTGACAAAAAATACAATGGGGGAGATTGAAGTGCACTGTGTTGCATTTGTTGTCAATGAGGCATGAAGTTGTCTTAGAATGAATGGATGTCAAGAATTGTCAAGATGTGAATGCCAAAGGTTGTGATGGTGTTGGTGATGAATGGAGAATGGCCATGGTACCAAGATGCGTGTCACTTAGGAGATTCACTAAGTGGCATAGGAGGTGTGGTTGAAACATTCTCTAGTAAAATCAGACGATTGTTGAGCTGCTCTTTATGTTCGAAGAACTTGTATCCTGATGATACAAAGTCACAACAATGTTTTAAGACCATGCATTGTATTGAAAATGCATGGGGAGAAGCAACAAGATCCATTCACAACTTCTAAGTGGATGAAGTGGATTAATGAAGTCCATGCACTATTACTAAGTGCATGTGAATTTGAAGAAGATCCAATTTGATCTCTGATTAGATCAATGAAGCACATTGAAGATTATAAGTGATTCAGGAGTTCGGTTGATGAAGATGAACCTTTTGAATTCCATATCCTAAGTGAAGATCATATGAGGAGAAGTAATGGAATTCTTAAGAAGAAGAATAGAAGAAGTGGAGAAGAAATGGCTTGAATGGCACATGGAATTTGTCTTATACTCAGGGGTTACTTTGTTTTTGACAAAGTATTTGTACTGTCCTTTGCCAAAAAATATGGCCAGCCAAGGAACCTTGGGGGTTCAACCCCAAGGCATGGGTGCTAGGGCACCACGCCCATGGGGGAACCCGTGGGGCGAGCCAGGGCGGCAGGGCGCACCCAAGACACCGCATGGGCGCCAGGGGCACGCCCGGAGGAGCGCAATGTGCATAGTGGGCGCCAGTGGCGCGCCCGCAGGAAGCATAGTGGGCGCTAGGAGCGCGCCCGCAGAGAGAACCCGGTGCGGGGCGGCACCGGGAGGGGAGAAGTTCAACTAGAGTGTGGTGGAGAGCGCCAGGGTGATAAAGCGTGGAAAAACCGCTCCCCGTTTCGATGTGGGACGCAGAAAAATTCCCGGGAGTGAATCCCAGCCGCACGATTGATCGCGCGGATGATCTAAGCCGCACATCTGATCCGCGGCGAGATGATCTGATCCAGGCCGTCCAAAGAGATGATCCGACGGCTCCGAGGCATCTCCTTCCTCGAGCTCAGCCGAAGGCCACCCAAAGCCACCCGCGAGCTCCGTTCGAACCAGGAGCATCCCGAGAGATGTTTTCGAGCTCCCGGCCACCGCTGATCGTAGTAAAGCCTCCATGGTGATCGTCTGGCCAAGACGAACCGATCCATGCTTTAAAATACACGTGCATGCAACAAATGAGGGAACTCGATGAAGGCCGAAGGCAAACGAAGTACCGAGGCCTCGGTGTATTCGTGCTTTGCATGGATTGTTTTTAAACGAAGGTATGCATGCATTGGCATGCGCATGCACGTAGAGGAATGAAAAATAAATGAACCCGCGTGGAAACAGAGAGAATAAAAGAATATTTCAAAGAATCTTGAAGATCCGAAATCTTCGGGAGATCAAATATTTATCATACGCGGATGATCTGAGACGTCTCTGCCTATAAAAAGAGAGGTGAGGCTCTCATTGTGCTTGCTGAAACTCTGTTGAAAATCCGAGTCCCGTGAGCTCTCTGCCTCACGAAGAAAGAAGCCCCGTGCAATCTATTTTGCGCGGCTGAAGTCCTAGGTGCCATCCTTGGCCCGAAGGAGTCCCCTACGCGCTTAACCTTTGCGCGGCAGGAAGACCTCGTGGCCGCAACACCTTGCGCGCCCGAGGCTTGTTCCCTCTCTGCCCGCACCCTTGCACGGCAGGAGGAAGACCCCGTGGGTGTTGCACTTGCGCGCCCCGCGGTAGGAGGAGCTTGCGCGCCCACGACTGCCTTGCACCCGAGGCTTGCGCGGCTGTTGAAGTGAAGGAAGGTCGAGCCCCTTCCATCCTTCGGTGTGTGCTGAGTGCAAAGAATACCCGAGGCACTTTGTGTGCAAAGGAGGGAAAGGCCGTAGCCTTGTGCAAACAAGAAGACCACACCAAGTTGTGGGTATTTGTGTGTGATAGGTGAAGAGGAAGAGCACACTTGGCCGTGTGTGTGCAAGGAGAGGAAGAAAGCCACATCAAGTGAAAGACATACACTCTAGCCGTGAGTGTGCAAGAAGAGGAGGAAGACCGAGGCCATACCTTGGTTGTGCCAAATTGAAGAACACACTTTGTGTGTGCATTTGAAGAAGAGGCCGTAGCCCTTGGGGGTTTGCAAGAAGGAGAGGCCAATCTTGTGTTTGAAAATTGAACAAAGAAATTGTGTGTGCAAAACAAGTGAAGGCCGAAGGCTATGTGTGTGCACAAGAAGTGTGTGCTCACTTAGAAGAAGAGGAGAAGACCCACACAAAGTACAACACACTTTTAAGTGTGTAAACAAATAGAATTAAGTGTGTGAAGATTGTGAAGAAGGTGTGTGCTATAATTGACTATACCCTTTGTGGGTTTATTGCACCAAGGAAGAAAGAGGGGAGTGCATGCATACATGCATGCACGTGCACACGTGAACAAGTCTTAATCTGCTTGTGTGCATTTGAGCTGTCCAAGACCAGAAGATCTTGAAGAGATTTGAGAAGGCCATGCAGTCAGTGCATGAAGATGAAGAGTTTCCATGCACTCAGTGCATGATGTTGAAGTGATGTGAGACTGGACCAGACTGGAGTTATAGATATCAGTTGTCTGAGTATTCAGTAGTTGAAGAGAGAAGCTAGGTCATCCTTAGAAGAAGGTGATAAATCCTGAGCAAGACGAGAAGACCTGATCATCACAAGTGATCAGAGGTATAGAGCAAGGCCAGCAGCTTTTATCCCAGGCTGCTGAGGATACTTGAAGAAGCTTAAGGAGAAGAAGAGATACTCGTGTGACTCGAGGAGCCAGGAGAAGACCCTGTGGGACTCAGGGAGAAGAAGTCTTCAGTGGGATTCTGGAGCAGGCCAGTGGGACTCTGGTAACACTGTGTGAAGCAGTATAAAGACCCTCCTGTGGGACTCAGGAGAGATACGGTGGGAAGCTGTATCGACCATTGTAATTCTAACAAGTTATAATGGGAGAATCCATGCTGGGAGAGCATGGCAAGGATGTAGGCCTTTGGTGCCGAACCTTGTAAATCCTTGTGTCCAGTGCCTTTACATTTACTGCATCATTCGTGGAAAGGTGAGAGATACAAGAAGAGTGGATCGAGGCTTTAACCAGCCATAGAGGTTTAATTGATTAAGAATCAATTAGTAAAAAGTTTTAAGGGATCACTGATTCACCCCCTCCCCCTCTCAGTGATTCACACTGATCTGGGCACTTCAGTACATAATTTTACTTAGTTCAAGATGTAACTTGAAAAAAAATCAATCTCGATCCCAAGAAAACATTCCAATCCTACTAAGTTATTCATGTAAAAGAATGTGTATGAATATTATATAACAAATGATATAAATGATATTTTGTATCCCTAAAATAGTATTTTATCTATATAAACTATAAGGAAAACACATACACTCCAACAAATAGTCTATTATAAACAAGGATATCATTCATTTATTATCAATGTGACTTATATTATGGATTAATCAAACAAACAATTCAATTACTAAGATGCTTAATTTAATCCATAAATGTCTCCCAAAAACATTCAACCTTTGTAATAATCCCTTAGAGTCACATTATATTTTGTTTGTGCCATGGATATATCTTCCAGAAGGTTCCCAATAAAAAACATTGTGTTAAAATCCATTTATTAAATACCATGGTCATATTAAATTATATGGAAAGTATAATTTTGATGGATTTTAACATAGAAACTCTTGAAAAGTATTCATATTAATAACAAAACCCACTCTTGTAAACTATAGGGACTGTTTAATTTATTATATTGGTACATGATACAAGGGATTACACAACATGGTATTGATCAGTGTATGGGTATTAGTAAAATATATACATACATGATTCCCATATTACATTTGAAATATAAATAACATTGTATGATTAAAATAATTTCATCCCTAATAACATTCATAATATCTTAATTTATATCACGTGGAAAGGAAAAAAATAAATTGTGTGCTTAGATTCTCCAAAATTGTTATATACAATGTAATCTATCATGATAAAATAAGGAAAAAACAATATAACATAGTGAATTATATAAAAATATACCATTAAATAATAAACATAAGTTAAGTGAACATCAATGAATAATATCAACATAAGAATCACATGGGTAAAGAAATACAAATTCTTAATAAATGAAATGTATAATTATATAAATTCATGATCAAGGTCTCTAAAGTAATATATAATGATTAGTACTATCAATGCCTCTCAATCAAGTTGTAATTATTAACAAATGGGTAGCTACAAATCATATAACCATATAATATGGAATAAATATTGTTCTGTATCATAAAACCTATTTATTCATCAATGGAATATCTATAATTAGGACCCACATGTCACATACAGACCTTATGAGTTCCTCCGATTTTTAATTATCAATATAATTCTATCTCAAAACGAGTAATAAGTCAACAATTATCCGAATTGAATCAAAATACAAAATATCAAATTTTCATAATTATAATCATAAACCATACATAGAAAATATAATGATAGTATCATTGGATCATATCCTCAGTAGAATCAATGAACATTGTAAATGATATAAATGCCATTAAAATATCTTTAGAATATTTCTTGAGGAAGATAACCATCAAAATTTTTGAACTAAATTATTTTAAATTTAAAAACTATATAAATATTATCGTAAAATAGTTCATTGAAAAAAGTCATGGGACCATTAATGAAATATTTACCAAAAAATAGTATTTCTAATAGAAGGAAAATTCATTTTTTCAGTATATATTAAAATAAATATATCATTCTAATAATTGGTAAAAAGTATTTCATTTAGAAAATGAAAAACAGATTATTTTTTAATTTTTTATATAACGTAAAACATGGGTAGAAATGAGTTTATTAAAACAATTTATAATATTAAATAATTTTATGAATACAATTTAATTAAAATATTTACATATAAGAAAATAATTTGAAGAAAAATATTAAAGTAATAATTAAAAAAAGTCGCTTATATATAACTTACTTGTTGATTTTTGATAAAAAAAGAGAAAAAATAAAATTATAAATTTATACCCCAAAAATAAATATATGAGAATAAAATAAATGGGGTTTATGATATTAATATAATATAAGTTTCCTTATGTGAATCTAAACATGAACAATTCCGAAAAAAATGAGATTACAAAATAAATCCATTACCTCATCAATGTCTTTCCTCATAAGTAATTTAACCATCACATATAATAAATTTAAATTTATAATAATTTTATAATGAAAATATATAAATACTTATAATATCTTATTTAATCATTTAATAACATTATTACACCCATTTATTTGTAATTTCTTATTAAATTCACGGTTTATTAGTGTTAATTATATCATTTTTCTATAATTTTTGGTTTCGTTGTTTTGGTATTTGCATATATTATAATTATTAAATAATATAAATAATCATATTCACAATATGAATATCATATATATTAATTATATTCATATTTAGAATAATACATAAATGGTGTTCATGAAAAAGAATAACATGGAATTTGTGTAGGTGGTAGTCCATACCTACACGTGGTCGAAATTTTCATTTTTCACTGTGTCGAAGGGTAAGATGATAAATAATATATTATATTTATAAAATAATAATTATTTTATACAAAGAATAATTTAAAATTATATTCTCTCCAATCCATTGTTTTATATTATTTAAAAATCACTTTTAGGGGAAGTGGGAACCTAAAAAAACAACCTTACGAGTATAAAGTCACACATACACATTACATTTGACAAAAATCCAAATTAATAAAGTTTCTAAAGTAGCCAGTATCACCGTGCCAAAACCATCAAAATCCAGCCTGTATCAAAAGTCCTAGGTAATACAAAATATCCTACAAATCCCGCTATCCACCCGAGGAGATCTGCACTCACCTTGAAAACATATCATCACCATCATTATATTGCATCATCATCGTAACACCCGTGTCCATCAATATAGACCGCATCACCGTCGTCCCTTCACCGATGTGCACCACCGGCACCAGAGACTGGCATAGACCCTCAAAACCACCGTCGAACATCACCATAAAATCTACCCCCGTCGAACCAGAAACAACGAGACCCCCAATCATGAACGAAACCAAAACAGACCACTGCCACCATGCCTAATCATGAACGAAGCCAATACAGAACCACAAATCGAAACACAATCTAGAAATCTACAAAATGATTGACCACCGAGAAGAATAATATAAACCTTACCGAAGACATGAGTAAAAACAGAAAAACCAAAACCGTCATCGAAGGTCGCACCCTGAGAACACTTCCAGTTGCTGATACACACCTCCCAAAGCCCCATTGGTACAACTACTCTAGATCCGACCTAGAGGCGAGCAGCGAAGCATAAGGTTAGAGTAGTGGTTGAGCGCCCGAGAGCTCCGTAAGATGGAAACAACAATGATGCAGAAAACTGGGGCCTTTCAAAAACTTGAGCAAGACAACCCAGGTATCTCATTGAGAGCCATAGACCACTAATCCAGAACACTCAAAACCTCTTTGAACCACCACTTCATATCCGACCTCGAGAGTCGTAGTGGAACATGAGGCCAGAGCTGTAGAGAAAGCATTCAACAACTCCATCTGCAGACAACCCATTTGGAAAAGACCTCCAGAAGAAGAAGAATTTGACATCATAGAAGAGAAGTTAAAGCACGGATAATCCATGATGAAAGAGAATGAAAAGGATGTAAGATCAAGAAGAGGATGGAGGAGGATAAAGGAGAAGAGGAAAGGAGAAAACAGAGAGCCTCTGACCCCAAATCAAAGGATTTCAGAAGGAAACCCTAGGTGGAGACATGAAAGAGAGGAGAGCTGGGAGAGAAGGGTGCCATATTCCTTTAATATTATAATCTTACTATAATGGTGTTGGTGAAAAACAAAATATGTCGCTTTGGGAGGCGGTAAGATGTATGTATGCATGAATGATACTTTATTTTCATATTTGATGGGTAAGGAAATGAATAATGGTTGAAAATTATAATTATAATACCTTAGTAATTTTTATATAATTTTATTATTATATCACCTTTGTTATCATAAAATAGATAATCTTTGAGAATAAATAAATTGAAAACACTGAATTAAGAGATGTACCTCTTCTTTGGATGACATCGTTTAAATTATTCCATAAGACATATATGTATGGTATTTTGGTAAAAAAACGACCATATAGTTTTTAGTGATGTGAATAAATGAATTTGGTAGGTATTGTATTATATTTTAGGCAATTTATAATTTAGAAATAAAGTTTAATTTTTAACCTTTTATAAGTGAGGGACATGACACACTTGGAATGTTTCAACCGATTTTACTATATAGATGTATTAATAATGAAAATTGGTTAAAAAATGACTCATACTAGGATAAAATATGTGTGATGAAAAAACATATCCAACTAACTATGTTTAATCATTTTTTTGTTATCAATAATATATATCAAATTAATTTTAATCCCTTTTAACACATTTTATCATTAACTGAGGAGATAAATATTTTCCAAGGATACAAAAAATTATGGTAAACGAAGAAATTTCAAATTTTTAATTAATAATAAATATTATGATTAAAAATTTGTATTCAATTTTAAATGATTAAACAACATGAAGTTTATGAAATTACATTTAATAAAATTAAAATGAGATAAAACCTGTTTTTAAGAAAACATTAATTTTAATTATAAAAAATAATTTTATAGAAAAAAGTATAATATTGATTCCAATGTAATTAATTTTTTATGTTAAATTATAGGAGGAAAATTTTTATTTTAACCAATCCAAATCTGAAACTTACTTTATAAGTATTGGAAAAAAAATAATAGTTTTTATTTTGAACAAAAATGTTACATAGATTTCCAAAATTGTAAGCATATATTTCTACATTCAAATTTATAATTTTTATGCATTATATTAATTCTTTAAAGTATAACTGATCTACAAAAAATGTTTCACAATCCTTTATTTTTTTATATTTAAAATTACAATAAAGTGATAGTTTTTATGAAATAAATATTTTTTACTATTCATTTAAAAATCGAATTTTTATGAAAAATATCACAAATTATCATAAGATAGTTTTGAAATATAGAATTCAAATACTAATTTAATTTCTAGAAAAGAATTTAAAAAATTGAAAACTTATGTTTTCATAACATTCTTTAATGAAGTTATGTTCTTTATGTTATTGTATATTTAAAAATAAAATATTCTTTATTGCAATTGAATCTCAGTTGTTAACTTCAATAAATAATTAAATATTTTTCCCTCAATATGTCTTTAATTTTATATAATTAATAAATGATGGTAGTTATTTATCATTAAATATTTAGGTTCCCACTTTTCATCTTCTATTTTACGATTTCTCTAATGTACATTCACCAATAGTGTATTTTGTTCAGTGATACTTATTCTCTAGTATCATGAATTTGGATAGGCTCATGAAAATATGATAAATATAGTTCAAATTATATTTTCATAGAGGTGAGTACATGTTTTGGGCCGTGAATGTAATTATTCAATCAATATCTATGGAACACGTCAGGAATATTAGAGAGGCTAGGTGGATTTTCCAAATTTTACTCTATTTCTCCAATTAATTAAAGAATTTCAAAATGCATGATGTAACATGGACAAAGTTTCCATTTTTTCACAACATTATGATATCCTTCAATATAGGCACCTTTAAGAAAACCTTTCTAGCCACATGAAATTAAAAATCTATTCCTTAGTTATCTACAAAACACTTTTTCCTCCATTGGGATTTCTTGATATGACTGTAAATAGTTCTCACTTTCACTATTGTCTCATCAAAAAGTTCATAGCCTAAAGGATTATTTTCACCATATTTATCCCAAAAAGTTTTCGTAAAAGATTGTTTCCCATAAAATCCTTCATACGGTGCCATTTTATTTCTAGAATGGCCACTATTATTATATATAAATTAATCCAATGTAAAATACAGATCCCACACTCCTTGAAATTTAAGCAAGAATGAACACCACATGTATTATATTGTCTGAATATTCATTTCATATTGTTCATCTATCTGATTATAATGTGTTGATCTCAAATTTTTCTCTCTGTCGATATCATTATAGATAAATTTATAAAATTTATATATTAACATTGGGTTATAATCAAATATAATTAAAATAGGTAAACCATGAAGTATCCCAACATCATTAATATACATTTTTTTAAGGTACTCAAGAGGTAAATCATTCTTCATATTGAGGTAATTAATAGTCCTTGTAATGAAATAATCAATCATCCATATGTTATCATTATTTCTCATAGTCATTTGTAATCTAATGATAATGTCCATTATGATATCATCCCATTTACATAGTGGGAAAAGTTGAGGCATCATGACTCTTTTACGATGTTCTCTCTCAGACTATACATAGTTAGAAACTGAGTATATTTATATATAATATGTAATTTTAAATTTCATAATAACCCATTAAAATATCACCTTCAAATTCTGATAAATTTTGATTCTACCATGGTGTATATAGAAATTTTAGTCATGATATTTGTCTAATAAATCACTTTTTTCTCAAGAATATATGAAACACATAGACTCTTTCCAAATTTAAATATATTATATTCACAGTTGAAGTCTACCAAGTTCCAATAATTTATGGATATTTTTAATAAAATTATCTTCAATATAGGAAATTGTTTTTACCCCATAAGGTGGGTTTAGAAATAATTTAGAATAGATGTACTCTTTCCACTTCCATAATTATTCACATTTCCAAATTCACTTAATCTTTATGTAGAAGATATTTTTGAATCCTCAGTTTAGTCAAAATCTCATGATATATCCTACTCAATGCATCATCTATAACAACCATGTCCTTTTTTCACATATCATTAATTAATTTTAAGCATATTATGCATCAAATTACTAGACAAGGATCCTAAATTCTAGGGTATTGGAGACTGGGTACATAAATCTGAAAAGATGGGAATGAATATAAAATTTCTTTATTTATCATCCATTATGAGGTCTGAACATCCTTGGAGACCTTAAATCTCTATTGGATAATATATGGATAACATGAAAACATTTATGAACTAAAAATCCTAGTATGGTAATAAACATTAGAAAAAATCATAGCAGTTGGGTTATAAGGCATAACATACTCATATAAAAACTCATGAAATACGATTAAACATGTGGAATTATAACATATAGAAGATGTGATCATATAATAATTGAATTATATTATTTTAGAAGAAATATAAAACATGAATTTAGTATAATTCAAGGATTGTTTCCCATATAGGATCACGATTCAAGACTCATTGAAGATAGACAATCACAATTCAAGGATAACCACCAAGACTATTTCAAATGGAGAATGAGTCAAGGATAACTACCAAGGCTGCTAAAAATAAAATCAGATTAGAATAAGAATTACCAAATTAATTGAAGTTATATCTAGGAACACCAATCAAAAAAATTTCATGAAATTTTTTTCACATTAAGAATCATACATAAGAAATCCAACATAAATATAACTGTTACCCATGGAAAGAATTTGCGTATCAGAATTATATCAAAAGGAATATCAAAATGGAATATCATAGTGTTCTCCAAGAAGGGGTGAATTTAAATCTTACACATACATTTGTTAGTGAATATAAGCATAGGCCATGATAAGTGATGTCAAAATGATGTTAAAAGGGTTTTTAAGAAACTTTATAAAGAAAACATTTTAGTAATATGTAAGGCAAAACATTCCAGAATATTTAAAATGGAAAAGGAATAATTGTTTTTATAAAACCATAATTTTACCAAGGTATTTTTAAATGATAAAATTAATAATTTTATAAAAAATAATAGTGACATAAAATATATTATGTAGAACACTCTAAAATGGGAATGAATATGGGAAGTTCCCTGAAATCGAGCTTTATTATCGGGAATAATTGAGTAAGGATCCTTTTAAAAACATCTATACCCCCCTAAAAAGAAGAATTAATTGATCTTGATACATGATTTTGTAACATATTCACAGAATTTATAAGATTTAAATAATGGATATCAGATAATTTAATTTGGGTAAAATGGAGAAAGAGTAACCTGAATGAATATTAGAGGTTCGGGTCGAATCCCTTATCTTATGTACGAAATGATTATGGACTTGATCTTAATATCCTGAATGATCAAATTGAATACATTAATTAATTCACTCAGAAACTTCTAAAAATTTATTTTTTTATTATAATTTTATTAAGTTCATTCACGACCCTTTTATGGGTTATGATATACAATTTCATCATTCGAGGATGTTAGATTCGCTGGTTTTCACCGTCAATTTACCACTATATGTTTATGGAAAATCATGTAGAATGAGGATTGTTTTGAAGAAATAAACATATATGTTGTTAAATAAACTATAAAATATTAATTAACCAGTTTTTTCAGATGATATGATGATTCATTAGATATATCATTAATTATTATTGGTTAGATTAATTTAGAATTTTTTATCACAACCAACTCCTTTTGTTTTATAAATTAATATCACGAGTGAAATGTGATTCTAGAACATTAAATATGATATAATAAAAAATTTATAATCTTGTTCAACCATAAAAATGGATTTATGACCATCCATGAAGATGTAATTGGATGATGAAAGCACATCATCCAAAAAGGTGATAAATCGACACCTCACATATGATGCTTTCCTTCTCAAAGTAAAAGAGAGATAAGAAGAGATTTATTTAATAATTATTACATAAACATGATAAAATAAAATTATATATATATATATATGATGTATTTTTCATTATATTTTGGTGAGGGGAGGTGAGGAGAGAAAAGGAAAAGAAAGTAATAAGATGAAATTATTAGAACATGGAAGAGGGTTTTATCTTCTACTTCATTCTTCTTGAGAAACTCTTTGGGGGATTGGTTTTTGTAAATTTTCAAGAAATAAATATCCTGGAAGTGGGGGAGGGGTTTGGAAAGATTATTGAGGTGAATTTGTATAAGTTTCAAGTCTAAATAGTTGTGAGGATAAGAGGTGGTAAGAAGTGGAATTTATACTGGAGGAGAGGGGTGTTTTCTCATTATTTAATTTATTAGATTATTATATTACTCAAGATAAGAAATAATGTTGACACATGAGACTCAAAAAATAGTTAGATCATTTGAGATATATTCAATTGGTCGTACACCATCCATTACTCAATGAATAGCGTATTAGCTTATAATGTATATAAATCATGAATTATCATATTTTACTATTCACTAAAACATCTAGTATTTCATAACAATCTCTAAAAAATCAGCCTAACTATTTTCCGAAGTGTTGAATTAAAAAATGTGCACTGTTTTATGAAAATATTTTTATAAATATGGGAAATATATTTATTAATTCAAATCACTATTTACTTGGAAAATACAAATTTGATAATTAAAACTGCTTTTCTAAGACATTGAAAGGTCTCATAAAATTATCTCACAATCATAAGACATCAAAATATTAAATTGTGAATAAAATTTTCAAAAATATTTTGTTGTTATAATTATAAAAATAATGAAAATTAAATATTTATTACCTATAATAATAAAAATAATTAATTAATATATATTAAAATATTATTTTCTGTATACTATGATATAATTATTTCATATTGTCACTTATAAGATAGATAAATTTTATATAATCATTCATTACTAATTTTACTATTAAATTAGATGGTTTACTATTCATTAGAGTCAAATTACTATTTCAATGGTCTTGTTACCATTTCTTCAGTATCGATTCCTTAACTTCTAGAATCCTTTATCATTTCATTAATTCATCATTTATAAAGCTTGTAATGTGTTCTTTTATGTGTTAATACCATATAAAAAAGTAAAGGAAGGAAATTTACATTACAAAAATCATTTGGTTTCTTAATTATTCCCCCCTTATGAAACTTCTCTATTGAATTTTTTTATATTCAATGTTGAAAACAGGTTAAGGTTCTTATCTTTCAATGATTTCTTTTGTTCCAATGTTTCCTCATTGTATTTATGGTTCCACTAATGTACTTTGACCTAGTTGTTGGCCTTGTTGTGAATAAAATTATCTCTAAAATCCAAGATCTACACTGGATACACCTCATAGGAATGAAATACACAAACTATGATGTCAGTACTTGTGAATGATTTGGTATGTACTTTATCAAGAGGGATACATGTAATACATCATGTACTTGAGGCATGGTTGGTGGATGTGATAGTCGATAGACAAGAGCTTAAACTCTATCAAGGAATATTAAGAGGCCAATGTACATGGGGCATATCTTCCCTTTCTTCTAAAATCTCATGATCCTCTTCCATGGAGATATGTGGAGGAATACCATGTCTCTATCCATAAACTCGACTACTCATCAAATATTGTCTGCAGAGATCTTTTGTCGACATTGGGCTACCATGATGTGTTTTTGAATGGTTTTAAGCTTATAAACCATTTCATAAACCATTTTAGGTTCTAGCAGCTTACTCTTGCTGACATTATATTATCATGATCATGTTCTGCACCTTTTCCCATAAAGGGCTTCAGATGGATCCATTCAGATGCTAGAGTATAAACTATTATAGTACGAGAACTCGAACAGAAGCAGATGTTTGTCTCATACACCTTCTATTTCCATTGAATAGGATCTGAACATATGTTCTAGTGTATGAAGAGTCATCTAATATTATCCATCAGTTTGAGGATGATAGGTTGTAATAATATTTTTCTCATTCGTTAGAGAAGATTGGATAATATTTTAGAACATATAGGTGAATCTCAAATCTCAATCGGATACATTAGATATTGGTACTCCATATAGATTTACTAGTTCTTTGATTAATATACATTCAAGTTTATCCTATTATAATTCCTCTCAAATTACGATACATTTAGATGTATTAATTAGATAATGCATAATAACTATACAGGCTCAGCCTTAAACACTTACATAATATTGAATTAAATGAATAATTCACATTGAGGATCTTTTCAGGTTTAGAGTATTAGTGAATTAGGACATAACTATTACATATCAATTATTACAAGGTAGACACTTCTACATAGTTTCCATAATTTTCATAAAATATAATCTCTTGAAAAAAATGATTCATGTCTAGTTCTATGTTTAAGAAAGCATGATATTTCCTTGATCCCATCCTTGACCCTATTATTCTTAAAGTCATTTGAAAACATTTAAAAACATGGGATGATAATAAAGTCTTAGTAAGGGTTATAAAAAAAAGAATGAAAACATTTTTTCTTAAATACATACAAAACATGAACTATTTTACTTACCTCATGAAATCATACGATTTATGAAAGACGCATAGAAATTATAAATCATAAAGGTAACTTGGGGAATCCATATCATACTTACATTGTAGCTATCACAGCTACATAGGGACTTACATTAGAATACCCATCACAGTATATTCCCTAAAATCTCTTAGTAAAAATATTCACGTTTATCTCCATCACATTACCCAATCCATTGAAGACCTCTCTTGGGCTCACCCGCCCTAGGATTGTCACGGAACCACCCGTATACATAAATAATTCCCATGAACCATTACATGTTCACAACACATAACATAATCATAAAGGAAAGATAACATTTCCACATTGAAATAATAAAATATTATTTCAAGATATTGAAATAATAAAAACATTCTTAAAATAATTTTCAATACCAAAATACGTAAAAAGAGGATATGGTATTTATTTTTCCTTTTAAAAACATTCTGGCTTGTTAAGGAAGCGAAATATCAAATAATACTCGCGGTGGTGGAAAGGTATTTGTCACCGCTTACATAAAAAAAGAAACATTCATATTTGTCGTTTAGTAAAATTATTCATATAAAAATATTCCCTTTGAATAAATTGAAAAGTCAACGGTTTTATTCACTCTATACAATAAAGTCATGTATAAAACAAAAAATCCCTCAATGAAAGGAGATTGAGACGAAGTCCCTTAGCTCATGTCCGACTTGACTCGATCATTCTTTAATCTCTTGAATAATAATCTAATGTTAATTTATACTTTCTTAAGAACACTTATTCAAGTTTTTTATTCCTTTTATATCAATTATTACCATGTTATAAACATTATGTAATAATTTAAGTTAATAATGTCAATTTTGTCGATATTTGGTACTTGAGTCAGAATTGAACACCTTATACTAATAAGTTGTCCATGTGGTCAATATTTCATTATATACATAATGATATTCATGATTTGGATATCATATATATACAGTATGTACATGTAGTTATAATAGTACATAACATTTGGAGGTAAGAAATAAAATGAACCGTTAATGGAGACGGTAAGTCGTACCTACGTATGAACGCTACTTTCATTTCTATTTCTTATTTTAATGGAATTATAACATAATGATACATATGTATTTTATAATTCTAGTATAATATCATATATTATATCATTAACTCTATCCTTTATACATCCCACATAAGGCATTAATGAGTCATATCACTTTGAGGGGGTGGTAGTATGCACTTCCTCAAATGAGATTATCGTATTTACCCACTATGGAAACCGTAATGGCTTGATATAATTGGGAAGTACAGAAGAATAAAATAATCATAAACATAATATAAATCATATATAAATATCGTTCCATCATAATGGCCACCATGAGAGGTGGTAAGATGTAATTGAACAATCATCATTTCGTGAGGCATTAGTTTTCCATCTAGAGAAGCATTATGTTCTTCATCCATTAGATGGAGGTGTGAGTAAGTGTAGTTCGAATCCTTCTCGTAAAAGTATCCTAGTATATTGAGGATACTGTTGTTGTTACAAAATAAAGGAATAAACAGTTATTAGGGGTTGGAGAAGTAAAATAAAAGAAAAAAATTTAAGAGAAATCCTTACCTGTAATTTGGGTAACTCCATTTGGTTTAAACCAAAGGACTTCTTGAAGTAACTTTTGCCTAAGTAAAGGCTTTTAAGAGGAGGAGAGAGATGTAGGGAGATTAATTGGGTAGAGGATGGATGATCCAAATGGCTTTAGAGGTGTGAGGAATTGGTCAGAAGTGGACTCCTTTTATAAGGGGAGGAGGGGCCCGTTAGGAAACTGTGAAAATATTATTTTATTATATTCTGATATTCGGTTTCTAATGGTCCAATAATCATTATAGCCGAATATAGGATGACTCATATTCGAAATAAAATCATCCAATCAGAATTGGACATTTTTTGGATAATATTTTAATCATTATAATCTTATTTATTTAAATCATATATTAATGGGGTAAATACTGCATCATTATTGTGCCATAAATAATTTATTTTATTTGATGTCTATAAATTATAAAAAAATACCATGATATAGGAAATAGTTTTAGCTTTATAATTAATATTTATAGTCTAAAATATAATTTATATAACACCATATAAAAATTAATTACTAAAAGAGTTTTGTTAATGTAAATTTTTTCTTTACATTAAAATAATTAATCTAATGTGTCATTATCATTCATAAGTGGCTCCATGGGGTCCCAAAATCGACCCAAGAATGGACATTGTTGGAAACTACTCATCAAATAAGGTTTGGAAAAGTGGTAAGGTAATTTTAAATTTTTATAATATTATTTTAACCTTGAATTACCTTATTTACCTTTAATCGCGAATAATTAAAGTCAAAAGTTACTATTCACCAAAAATTATTTTCATCTTAATGTACCAAATTTTACTTCTTGATAACAATAATGTATTTTGGATTTTTGAAATTCAATTCACAGAAGTGGTAAAATTTCATTTAAATGAAAAAGTCAGTTTTTTTAACTACCACTAAGTCGTTTCACTATTCATAAAAAATTGATGTTTTTCAAAAAATACCAAAAATTCAGCCTAAGATATATTTGATATTCCAAAATAAAAAAATGATCATTATTTTTCCAAATTTAAAACATAAAATTGTCATTAATTAAATTTAAAATTATTTCACGTTGTTAAAACAAATAACGTGTTTTTAAGAAACAATAACTATCAAAAGAGTGACACATGTTTATGCCCAATTTCAAAGTGAAATTAATTACAATGACCAAAATTGGATTAAATGGTAAAAATATATTCTAAATACACTTTAAAATCTACTAAAAAGATAATCTAACCATATAAATAAATTATATTAAAACAGCGTTTTGAATTAAAATACAATATGTTCACTATTCATTAAAAAATGATCTTTATCGGAAAAAACCCAAAAAATTACACTAATTAAATTTTGATGTCCCATCTTCTAATAAAGGATTTTATTTGGTCCTATAAAATGTATTAAAGTAACCAAAACTAGATTAAAGGAGGGTTCGCCTTTAAAAGGCGATAAATCATCCTTTTCATGTAAATTATTTCTAAAATTAGATTCATTCACATTTTAAGACTCTAGAATTTATCGGATAAATGCAAATACATTTAACAAACATGTATAATCATATCGTAGTTTGTTTTGTTCATTCCCGCCAATTCAACGACTATGAGTTAACTACCATTGAAAATAATAATATTATATTATTAGTGTGCAACGTAAGATTTCAAATAAACCCATTGTTGCGTATCGGGTATGCTATCCAAAATAGTAAACCTTTTAAAGTAAAATTAATATTTAATTTGAAAATACTAATAAGTATGAAAATATCTTATTCATCATTTACATGGGATGTTACATCCCTCCCCCCATTTAGAAATTGAGCCCTCACAATTTTTATTCACTTACCAAAATAATTGGGGGTATTTATCCCGCATTACATTTCCAAATTCCCACATTGCCTCTTCAAGCATATGGTTTTTTCACAAAACCATTACCTCATGAATTAACTTATTTTTCAACACTTTCTCTTTAGGGTCAAGAATCTGAACCGGTTGTTCTTCATAAGAGAGATTCTCTTCCAACTGAACTACCTTTGGGCTCAAAACATGAGATGGATCACATATATACTTTCTCAACATCGATACTTGAAAAACATTGTGCACAAGGGATAAACATAGAGGTAAATCCACTCTGTAAGAAACTGATCCAACTTTATCCAGAATTTCATAAGGTCCAATGATCCTCGGACTCAACTTTTCCTTCTTACCAAAACGAATCCCACTATTCCATGGAGAGACATTGAGAAAGACATGATGACCTACCTCAAAAGAAAGATCCTTCCTCCAATTATCAGCATAACTTTTCTCTCTACACTGAGATGTTCTCATGTTCTTCTAAATCAATATAAATTTCTCTGCCATCTCTTCTACCAATTTTGGTCCCATCAGCTTCCTCTCACCTACTTCATCCCAAAAAGATGGAGTTCGACAACTCTTTCCATATAATTCCTAAAATGGAGCCATCTGTATTCTTGAATAAAAACTGTTATTATATGAAAATTCAACCAAATAAATATATTGGTCCCAACTTCCCTGATAATCCATCGAAGAAGCATGTAGCATATCCTCCACTGTTTAAATTGTTCGTTCTGATTGCTCATCTGATTGAGGGTGAAAAGTTGTACAAAAATTTAATTCAGTACCCAATGACTTCTGAAGGCCTTTCCAGAAGTTAGAAATAAACTAGGGATCATGATCAGATACAATGGAGAGGGGGAATCGATGCAACCTAACTACCTCTTTAACATACATCAGATAAATTTGATCTAGATACAAATTATTTCAAGTAGGAAGGAAATGAGCATATTTAGTCAATCAATCAAATATAACCCAGATTGAATTATTACCTCAATATGTATTTGGTAATACCACAATGAATTCCATGGATATATTTTCCCATTTCCACTCTAGCACCGGTACATGATGAAACATCCCTTTCGGTAACTTCCGCTCTGCTTTAACCTACAAACAATTCCAAAACATCATAGTAAAATCAGAAATATATCTTTTCATTCCATCCCACTGGTAATACTCACAGAGATCTCTATACATCGTAGTACTACCAAGATAAACTGAAAACAGAGAACTATGAGTTTCACATAACAACTCATTATTAAACAGTGAATCACAAGGTACACATAATCTCTTCCCAAACCTCAATACACAATAATTATCAAGATTAAAATCTGACAACTTACCCTTCTAAACCAACTTTATCTTTTTCTGCAACTTAATGTCTTCTTTCTGTGCTTGCATTATTCTGTCTGATAGAGATGATCTCAGTGACACCTGATATAAAATAGAAGAATTTCCTGCACCAAGAACTTCTATGCCAAAGTTCACTAAATCAAAAACCAAAGGATCTTGTTCCTAATGTATCATGGATAATGAAGCATTACTTTTTCTACTCAAAGCATGATCCAATTTATTTTCATTTCCCAGATGGTAATGGATTGTGAAATCATAATCATTGATTAATTCCAACCATCTCCTATGTCTAATGTTCTATTAATTTTGAGTGAATATATACTTTAAACTTTTGTGGTCAGTATATATTTCACATTTTATTCCACAAAAATGATGACTCCAAATTTTTAAAGCAAAAAAACAACAGCTAATTCCATATCATGTGTATTGTTATTTAACTAGCGAGGTTTCAACTGACGTGAAGCATAAGCAATTACCTAATCATTCTACATTAGGACACAACCTAGTCCTTTCAATGAAGCATCATTGTAGATTACAAACTCACCATTTTTGTATGGCAGTTCCAAAACTGGAGCATTCACCAATCTTCTTTTCAATTTCTAAAAACAATCATCACATTCTTTTTCCAAGATGAACTTAACACATTTTTGAGTAAACATAGTCATTGGACTATAAAACCATGCAAAATTTTCAACAAAACTCTGGTAATTACCTTCCATACCATGAATTCTACGAATCTCGGTTATATTTGTGCATCTTGGCCATTCTTCAACAACTATGGTTTTATCAGGATCAATAGTTAATCCATTTTTTGAAACAATGTGACTAAGAAAAGAAATTTGTTGTAACCAAAACTCACACATTCTGAATTTCCCATAATGTTTCTTTTCTATTAAGGTTTTCAGGACAATAATTAAATGACTTTTATGTTCCTTCTTACTTTTCTAATAAACCAAAATATCATCAATGAAATCAACCAAAAACATATCCATGAAGTCACGGAAAACTCTATTCATAACATCCATGAATACAGCAGGTGCATTTTTTAATCCAAAAGGCATAACTAAAAAATTTTAATGGCCATATCTAGTATGAAATGTGGTCTTTGGAATGTCTTCTTCCTCTAATTTCAACTGATGGTACCTCAACCTCAAATAAATCTTAAAAAAATATCGAGCTCCCTTGAGTTGATCAAAAAAATCATCAATATTGGGAAAATGAAACATATTCTTAACAGTGATTTTATTCAATGCTCTATAATCAATGAAAAGTCTCATTGAACCATATTTCTTTTTAACTAACAAGACAGGACCACCCCATGGTGATGTACAAGGTCTAATGAAACCAATATCTAATAACTCTTGTAATTGCTTCATTAACTCTAAAAGTTCAATTTGAGCCATTCGATAAGGGGGTTTTGAAATTGTCTTAGCATTATGAACTAATTAAATAGTTAATTCAACTTATCGTTCAGGTATAATACCTGGAAACTCATTAAGAAAAACATCCACGTACTCATTTACCACTGGCACATCATTAATATGAACAGTTCCTTTGTTTTCAACAATATGTTCAAGGTAACATTAATTTCCAATTTTTATTAGATTCTCAGCTTCATGATATGTTATCAAAACAGAGGGTTCATTTTTGTATAAAAACTAAAAATATTTCTTAAAAGAAACCTCTTTAGCTATGAATTCAATCATTGAATGATAAATAGAAATCCAATCCATTCCAAAAATAACATCATACTCTACTAGAGGCAAAAAAATAAGGTTTGCAGGCAGATTCTTTCTGCACACAAGGACATGAATGTTCTTATTCTTTCTTTTTGCCTCTACATTTATTCCAGGTGTTTTTACCGTAAGTTCTGTATTCATATATTGATATGTAATCCCTAATTTATTAGAAAACTTCTCAGAAATGAAAGAGTGTGTAGAACCTGAATGAAACAACACATTTGAATAATCTGAACAAACAAACAGTGTACCTGATACAACTTCATTTGATGGACCAACATCTGCTGAAGTAGTTGCAAAGGATTTCACCACCCCTTTCTACTTGTAGTCTAGCTTCTTTCCCTCAGTTGAGTTCTTGGTTTCACACTCACTTTCATAATGACCCCTTTCATGGCACTTAAAACATTTTAAGGACTATAAATTAGATTTTTTCCTGCCATTACCCTGATCTTTTTAATGTAATTACGTGCCTTATGTCCCATTTTTTCACATCAGTAGCACTTACCAGAATTCAAAAGACATTCCCCATCATGCTTTTTACAAAAAATTTCACAAAATTTAAACTTTATTTTCTTAACATCAGACTTTTTCGAGGAGTTCTTCCCCTTCACCTACCACCTCGACTTCTTATTTTGTTGTTTGTCAAAGAGTACATGGTAAACAACAGACTCCATTTCCACCTTCACCACATAGCGAACATGTTTTATATAACTTTTGAACTCACAATAAGCTAATTCCCTTCAAAACTTTGGCTTTAATATTGAGTAATAATAGTTGATTTTACTATCAAGATCTTGTATGAAATTTGGAGCATACCTTTCCAGTCATGTGATTTTTTCTTCATAAGCAGCCACTGAGTCATCCTCCTGCCTCAATTCCTGGAATTTTTTTCCATTATAAGATGAACCACCTTAGGAAAATATATCTCAAGAAACATACCATTGAATTTATCCCAATCAAGAGCATCAATCTCCTTACTATCAATGATATTTTTCACCATCGACCACCACTGATCAGCTTCACCTTCAAAACGGTAAAAAGCCAGATTAACATTTTGATGTTCTGAATAACCCATAAAATTAAAATTCTTCTCAAGTGCTTTAATCCACCCTTCAGCTAGCATAGGGTTAGATGATACGATGAATGATGGGGGATGTTGCGTCATGAAATGCTCCACTACTGACATGTTTTTCTTTGGTTGATCTGGATGATCTCATGGATTGATACCACCACCATTTATTGCCTGAGTCAACTGTGTCATCACAAAAAAAAACAATTCAGTTCCTATTCCAACCATCTCAGGTTGCTGATTTGGAAGTTTGTCTTCCTCCTGATGTCGTCCCAATATAGCTACCCTGTTTCCTCAGTTGAAAACCATTCTGAACACAGAAATATATTAGGCAAAGCAACATGGTAATCTGTAAATTCTTTATGATTTCAATATTAACATAAATTACTTTATGGATATTAATTTAACAATACCTTAACTCCTAATGTTTTCTAAACCTACCTCTGATACCAACATTAATGACCCGACCATAATCATTTACATAATATTGAATTAAATGAATAATTCACATTGAGGATCTTTTCAGGTTTAGAGTTTTAGAGAATTAAGACATAACTATTACATCTCAAAAGATTACAAGGTAGAAACTACTATAGAGTTCCCATTTTTTTCATAAAATATAAACTCTTGAAACAAACAGCCATGTCTAGTTCCATGTTTTAGATAGCATGACTTTTCCTTAATCTCATCCTTGACACTATTCATCTTTATGTCTGGTGAAAACAATTAAATACTTGGTTTAATCATAAAAGGCTCAGTAAGGGTTATAAAACAAAGAATGAAAACATTTGTTCATAAATACATACAAAACATGAACTCTTTTACTTACCTCATGAAACCATAAGATTTATGAATGATGCATAGAAATCAGAAATCATAAAGGTAAATTGTGGAATCCATATCATACATACATTGTGGCTATCACATCTACATATGGAGTTAGATTGGAATACCCATCACAGTATATTCCCTAAAATCTCTTAGGAGAACCGTTCATGTTTACCTATGTCACGTCATTAGAGAGCTATCTCGGGCTCACCCCTAGTTTTATCATGGAACCAACCGTATACTTAAATAATTCCCAAGAACCATATCATGATCACGACACATAATAGAAGCATAAAAGAAAGATAACATTCCCACATTTCAATAATTAAATAACATTTTAATATATTGAAATAATAAATTGATTTAGAAAATAATTTTCAATACCAAAATACGTAAAAAGATTATATGGTATTTATTTTTCCTTTTAGAAACATTCCAGCTTGTTAAGGAAGCCAAAGGTCAAATAATACTCGCGGTGGTGGAAAGAACGTTGTCACCGCTTACGTAAAAAGAGAAACATTAATTTTTGACATTTAGTAAAATGATTCATATAAAAATATTACCTTTGAATAAAATGAAATGTCAAAATGGTTTATACACTGTATAAAATAAAGTCATCTATAAAACTAAAAATGCCTCAATGAAAGGAGATTGAGACGAAGTCCCTTACCTCGTGTCCGACTTGACTTGATCATTATTTAATCTCCGGAATAATAAACTAAAGTTAATTTCTACTTGCTTAAGATACCTTTTCATGTTTATTATTCCTTTATATCAATTATTACCTAGTTATAAACATTATGTAATCATTTAAGTTAATAACGTCCATTTTGATGATATTTGGTACTTGAGTAAAAAATGAACACCTTATATTTATAAGTTGTACTTGTGGTCAATAGTCCATTATATCCAGAATGATATTCATGATTTAGATATCTTATATATCATATATATCTAATATATATATGTTTTTATAAAAGTACATAACATTTGGAGGTAAGAAATGAAATGCACCGTTCATGGAGATGGTAAGCCGTACTTACGGATGAACACTACTTTCATTTCTATTTATTATTTTAATGGAATTAGAACATAATTATACATAGTTATAATATAATTCCTGTATAATACCATATATAATATCATTAAATATATCCTTTATACATCCCACAGAAGGCATTAACGAGTCATATCACTTTAAGGGGCAGTAGTCCGCACTTCCTCAAATGAGATTATCGTATTTACCCACTATGGAAACCATAAAGGCATGATATAATTGTGAAGTACATAAGAATAATGAAATCATATACATAATATATATCATATATAAATACAGTTCCATCATAATGGCCACCATGAGAGGCGGTAAGATGTAATTGAACAATCATCGTTTCGTGAGACGTTATTTTTCCATCCAAAGAAACATTATGTTCTTCATCCATTAGATAGTGGTGTGTTTAAGTTTAGTTCTAATACTTATCATAAAAACATTTCAGTATTTTTAGGATACTAGTGTTATTACAAAATAAAGGAATAAAAATAGTTTATGAGTTGGATAAGTTAAATAAATGAAAACAATTTAAGAGAAATTGTTACCTTTAATTTGCGTACTCCCTTTGGTTTGAACCAAAGGACTTCATGAAGTGCATTCTGCCTAAGGCAAGGCTTCTAGGAGGAGGATAGGGATGTAGGGAGCTTAATTGAGTAGAGGTTGGACGATCCAAATAGCTTCAGAGGTGTGAGTAATTGGTTAGAAGTGGTCTCCTTCTATAAGGGGGAGGAGGGGATCTATAGGAAAGTGTAAAAATATTATTTTATATATAATGATATTTGGTTTCTAATGGTCCAAAAATCAGTATAGCCGAAGATAAGATGAATCATATTCTAAATAAAATCATCCAATCAGAATTTTACATGTTTGGATAATATTTTAGTCATTATAATCTTATTTACTTAAATCATTTATTAATATGGTAAATATTGCTTGATTATTGTGTCATGAATAATTTAATTTATATGATGTCTAGAAATTATAAAACAAAAAACCATGATATAGGAATTTTTTTTAGATTTCCAATTAATATTTATAGTTGAAGAGTTAATTTATATAATACCATATAAAAATCAATTACTAAAAGATTGTTGTTAATTTCAATTTTGTCTTTACATTAAATCAATTAATCTAAAGTGTCATTAGCATTCATAAGTGGCTCCATGGGGTCCAAAAATCAACCCAAGGATGCCCATTTTCGTTCAGTAATCATCCAATAAGTTTTGGAAAAGTGTTAAGGTAATTCTGAATTATTATAATATTCTTCTAACCTTCAATTTCCATATATACCTTTAATCGCGGTAAATAAAAGTCAAAAGTTACTATTCAACAAAAATTATTTTCATCATAATGAACCACATTTTACTTCTTGATAACAACCTTGTATGGCGGATTTTTGAAATTAAATTCATAGAAGTGCTAAAATTTCATTTAAATGAAAAGGGAAGTTTTTTAACTACCACTAAGTGGTTTCACTATTAATCAAAAATTGATGTTTTCAGAAAAATACCAAAAATTCAGTCTAAGAAATTATTATATTCCAAATTATAAAATGATATATATTTTTCCAAATTCAATACATAAAAGTGTCATTAATTAATTTTAAAATTAATTCCCATTGTTAAAACAAATTGGGTGTTTTTAAGAAACAATAACTATAAAAGATTAACACTTGTTTATGTCCAATTTCAAAGTGAAATTAATTCCAATGACCAACATTGGATTAAATTGAAAACATATATTCTAATTATACTTTAAAACCAATTAAAAAAATAATCTAACCATATAAATAAATTTGATTAATATATAGTTTTGAATTAAAATACAATATTTTCACTATTCCTTAAAAAATGAACTTTGTCGGAAAAATTCCAAAAATTTTCAAAAATTAAATTTTGATATCCCCATTCTAAATAAGGATTTTATTTGGTCATATAGAATATATTACAGTAACCAAAACTATATTTAAGGATGGTTCTCTATTAAAAGGCGATAAATCGGCCTATTAATGTAAATTATGTTTAATATTAGATTCATTCAAATTTTAAGCCTCTAACAATTATTGTATAAATTTAAATACATTTAAAAACATGTATAATCAAATTTTAGTTATTTGTGTTCATTACCACCGATAAAACTACTATGAGTTAACTGCTATATAAAATAATAAAATAATATTATTATTGTGCAATGTAAGATTTCAAAGAAACCCACTGTTGCGTATCGGGTACGCTATCGAACATAGAAACCATTTTAAAGTAATATTAATATTTAATTCAAAAATATTAATAAGTATGAAAATATCTTATTCTGCATTTACTTGGGATGTTACATCCTTCCCCCCTTTTGGGAATTGTCCCCTCGCAATTTTTATTCACATATCAAAATTAGTGGGGGTATTTATCCCTCAAAGCATTTTCAGATTCCCACGTTACATCTTCAACCATATGGTTTTTCCAAAAAAACCTTTACCTGGTGAATTGCCATATTACATAACACTTTCTCTCTACGGTGAGGGATCTAGACTGGTTGTTCTTAATAAGAGAGATTTTCTTCCAACTATACTACCTATGGGCTCAAAACATGGGATGGATCTAGTATGTACTTTCTCAACTTCAAAACATGAAAAACATTGGGTAACTGGGAAATAATTGGCGGTAAAGCCACTCTGTATGCAACTGATCCAACATTATCCAGAATTTTATAAGGTCCGATGAACCTCAGACTCAACTTACCCTTCTTACCAAAACGCATCACACTTTTCCATGGAGAAACATTGAGAAAGGCCTGATCACCTACTTCAAATTAGAGATCCATCCTCCAGTTAGACACATAACGTTTCTGTCTGATCTGAGCTATTCTCATGTGCTTCTAAATCAACTAAAATTTCTCTACCATATCTTTTTTTTATTCCGGTCCCATCAGCTTCCTCTCACCTAATTTATCCTAAAAAGATGGAGATCGACAATTCTTTCCATATAATTACTCAAATGGAGCAATCTTTATACTAGAATTAAAACTGTTAGTATATGAAAATTCTACCAAAGAAAAATTTTGGTCCCAACTTCCCTAATAATCCATCGATAAAGCACATAGAATATCCTTCAATGTCTTGATTGTTTTTTGTGATTTCTCATCTGATTGAGGGTGAAATGTTGTTCTAAAATATAATTCAGCACCCAAAGACTTATGAAGGCCTTTCCAAAAGTCAGAAGTATACCTAGGATCACGATCAGATACAGTGGATAGGGGGACTCCATGCATCCTGACTAAATCGTTAACATACAACTGAGTAAGTGGATATAGAGACAAAGTATTTCAAATTGGATGGAATTGAGCAGATTTAGTCAATCGATCAACTATAACCAAAATTGAATTATTACCTCGAGATGTCTTTGGTAATCCCACAATGAAATCCATGGATATATTTTCCCATTTCCTCTCTGACCCCGATAAATGCTGAATAATCCATTCCGGTTACCGCCGCCCTGCTTTAACCTGCTGACAAGTCAAACACTTCACTGTAAAATCAACAATATCTCTTTTCATTCCATCCCACCAGTAATACTCACGGAGATCTCCGTACATCTTAGTACTGCTAGGATGAACTGAAAATAGAGAACTATGAACTTCAAATAACAACTCATTCTTCAACTATGAATCACATGGTACGCCTAATCTCTTCCCAAATTTTAATACACAATCATTATCGAGATTAAAATCAGGTAACTTACCCTTCTGAACCAACTCTACCTTTTTCTGAAACTCATTGTCTTATTTATATTCTCAGTTTATTCTGTCTGATAGAGATGATCTCACTGACACCTGATACAAAGTAGAAGAATTTCCTACACCAACAAATTCTATTCCTATTTTCATTAAATCAAAAATGAAAGGATCTCGTTCCAAACGTTTCATGGATAATGAAACTTTACTTTTTCGACTCAAACCATCAGCCAGTTTATTTACTTTTCCCGGATGGTAATGGATCGTGCAATAATAATCCTTGATTAATTCTAACCATATTTTATGTCTTATGTTCAATTATTTTTTTGTGAATATATACTTTAAACATTTGTGGTCAGTATATATTTCACATTTTACTCAATACAAATGATGCCTCCAAATTTTTAAAGAAAAAACAACATCAGCTAATTCCAAATCATGTGTAGGGTAATATAACTCATGAGGTTTCAACTGACGTGAAGCAAAATCAATTACCTGATCATTCTTCATTAGGAAACAGCCCAGTCCTTTTAATGAAGCTTCACCTTAGATAACAAACTCACCATTTCTGGATGGCAGTGCCAAAACTGGAGCATTCAACAATCTTCTTTTTGATTCCTGAAAACAATAATCACATTCTTTTGTCCAAATGAACTTAAAACATTTTTCAGATAACATAGTCATTGGACTAGATAGCCATGAAAAATGATCAACAAACCTCCATTATTAACCTGAAAAACCATGAAAACTACGAATCTCAGTTATATTTGTGGGTCTTGACCATTCTTCAACAACTTTGGTTTTAACAGGATCAACAGTTATACCATTTTTTGAAACAATGAGACCAAGGTAAGAAATTTGTTGTAACCAAAACTCACACTTTTTGAGTTTCTCATAACGTTTTTTTTATTTTAAGGTTTGCAGGAAAACCCTTAAATGAAATTCATGTTCCTCCTTAATTTTGGAATAAAATAAAATATTATCAATGAACACAACCACAAAATTATCCAAGAACTCATAGAAAATTATATTCATAAGATCCATGAATACATAAAGTGCATTGGTTAAACCAAAAACCATACCTAAAAATTCATAATGGCCATATCTAGTACGAAACATGGTCTTCAGAATTTATTCTTCCTTTACTTTCAACTGATGGTACCTCGACCTCAAATCAATCATTAAAAAATACTGAGCTCCCTAGATCTGATCAAGAAAATTATCGATATGAGGCAAAGGAAACTTATTATCAACAGAGTTTTTATTAAATTATCTATAATCAATGCAAAGTCTCATTTAACTGTCTTTCTTTTTAACAAAAAAGAGAGGTGCACCCCATGGTGATGTGCTCGGTCGAATGAAAATTTTATCTAATAATTCCTATAATTGCTTCTTTAACTCTAAAAGATCAATTTCAGTCATTTGATAAGGGGATCTTGAAATTAGCTTTGAATCAGGAACTAAGTCAACATAAAGTTTAACTTCCTGATTAGGTATAATACCAGGAAACTCATCAAGAAAAACATCAAATTACACAGTTACCACTGGCACATCATTAATGTGAATAGTTTATTTGTTTTCAACAATATGTGCCTGGTAACATTCATTTCCATTTTTACTAGATTCTCAGCTTCCTGATATGTTATCAAAATAAAGGGTTCATTTTTTAATACAAACTGAAAATCTTTCTAAAAAGATACCTCTTTAGCTTATCATGATAAATAGAAAGCCAGTCCACGCCCAAAATAACATCAAACTCTACTAGAGGGAAAACAATATGGTTTACAGGTAGATACTTTCCTCACACAAGGACATGAATGTTCTTATTTTTTATTCTTGTCTCTACATTTCCTCCAGCTTTTATTACCGTATGTTATGTATCCATATCTTGAGATAGAATTACCAATTTATTTGAAAAAGTCTCAGAAATGAAAGAGTGGGTAGACCCTAAATCAAACAACACATTGGCATAATCTGAACAAACAAATAGTATACCTGATACAACTTCATTTGATGGCCCAACATCTTCTGAAATAGTTGCAAAGGATTTCACCACCCACTTCCTCTTGTAGTCTGGCTACTTTCCCTCAGTTGAGTTCGTTTTTGGACACTCATTTTCATAATGAACCATTTCATTACACTTAAAACATTTTACTGACTGTAAACCAGATTTTGTCCTACCATTACCCTGATCTTTTTTAGTGCAATTACAAGCCTTATGTCCCATTTTACCACATCGGTAGCACTTACCATAATTTAAAATTCATTCCCCAGCATGCTTTTTATCACAATTTTCACTAACTGTAAACTTATGTTTCTTACCATTTGATTTTTTTGAAGAGTTCTTCCCTTTTGCTGGCCACCTCGACCTCTTATTTTGTTGTTTGTCAAAGAATACCTGATCATTAGAAAACTCCATTTCCACCTTCTCCACACAATGAACAAGTTTTTCGTAACGTTTGAACTCATTAGAAGATAAAGACCGTTGATACTTTAGAATTAATACTGAGTAAAAACGGTTGATTTTACTATCAATATCTCATATGAAATTGGGAGCATACTGTGCCAGTCGAGTGAATTTTTCTTCATAAGCAGCCACTGAGTCATCCTCCTAACTCAATTCTAGGAATAATTTTCCATCCTATGACGAACCACCTTTGGAAAATATTTCTCAAGAAATATAACTTTTTATTCATCCCAATCAAGAGCATAAATCTCCTCAATATCCCTGATATTTTTCACCATCGACCACCACTGGTCAGCTTTACCTTCAAAACGCTAAATAGCAAGACTACCCATTTGACATTCTGAACAACCCATGACATCAAAAATATTTTCCAGTTCTTTAATACACCCTTTAGCAAGCACTGGGTCAGATGATCCTCTGAATTATGGGGGATGTTGCCTCATGAAATGCTTCACTACTGACATATTCCTCTGTGGTTGATCTGGGTGATCTCGTGCATATATAACACCACCATTTATAGCCTGAGTCAACTATTCCATCACTACAACAAACTGTTCAGTTCCGATTCCAACCATCTCGAGTTGCGGATTTGGAAGGTTGTCTTCCTCCTGATGTTGTCCCAACATAGCTGCCCTGTTTCCTATGCGGAAAACCATTCTGAACACATAAATATCTAAGGTTAAGAAACATGGTAATCTGTAAATGCTATATGATTTCAATATTAACATAAATTACTTTATGGATATTAATATAACAATACCCTAACTTCCAATGTTGTCTAACCCGACCTATGATGCCAACTATAAAGAACCATCCTTAAACATTTACATAATATTGTATTAAACGAATAATTCACATTGAGGATATTTTCGGGTTTAGAGTGTTAAACAATTAGGACTTAAATATTACATCTCAAAATATTATAAGGTAGAAACTTCTACACAATTTCCATTTTTTTTCATAAAATATACACTCTTGAAAAAAAGAGTCATGTCTAGTTCCATGTTTTAGACAACATGACTTTTCCTTGATCTCATCCCTGACCCTATTCATCTTTATGTCTTGTGAAAACATTTCAAAACATGGGATGTGCATAAAAAGCTCAGTAAGGGTTATAAAACAATGAATGAAAACATTTGTTCATAAATACATACAAAACATGAAATGTTTTACTTACCTCATGAAATCATAAGATTTATGAAAGAAGCATAGAAATCATAAATCATAAAGGTAAATTGGCATATCCATATGATACTTACATTGTAGTTATCACTGCTACATAGGGAGTTACATTGCAAAACCCATCATAGTATATTCCCTAAAATCTCATAGGAGAAACATTCAGGTTTACCTCTGTCACGTTACCCAATGCATTGGAGAGCTATCTCAGGCTCACCTACCATAGGTTTATCATGGAACCACCCATATATGTAAATAATGCCCAAGAACCATAACATGATCATTACACATAACATAAGCATAAAGGGAAGATAACATTTCCACATTGCAATATTAAAATTTCATTTCAAGATATTCTAATAACAAATCAATTATCAAAATCATTTTCAACACCAAAATATATAAAAAGAGTATATCATATTTTTTTTTCCGTTTAAAAATATTCTGGTTTGTTAAGAAAGCCAAAGATCAAATAATACTCGTGGCGGCGAAAAGGTCGTTGTCACGACCTACCTAAAAAAATTACATTCCTTATTGTCATTTAGTAAAACGCTTCGTATAAAATGATTCCCTTTGAATAAAATGAAAATTAAAATGGGATTATACACCGTATAAAATATAATCATGTATAAAACTAAAAATGCCTCAATGAAAGGAGATTGAGATGAAGTCCCTTACCTCGTGTCTGACATGACTCGATCATTATTTAATCTCATGAATAATAATCTAATGTTAATTTCTACTTTCATAAGAGCCTTTTTCATGTTTATTATTCCTTTTATATAAATTATTTCTATGATATAAAATTATGTAATCATTTATGTTAATAACGTCCATTTTGTCGATATTTGGTACTTGAGTAAAAAAATGAACACCTTATATTTATAAGTTGTCCATGTGCTCAATATTCCATTATATCCAGAATGATATTCATGATTTAGATATCATATATATCTTATATATCCAGTATATACATGTTTTTATAATAGTACATAACATTTGGAGGTAAGAAATGAAATGCACCGTTCATTTAGACGGTAAGCCGTACGTACGTATAAAAGCTACTTTCATTTATATTTCTTATTTTAATGGAATTAAAGCATAATGATACATAGATATATTATAATTAAAATATAATATCATTAACTTTATCCTTTATATGTCCCAAAAAAGGCATTAACGAGTCATATCACTTTGAGGGGGCGGTAGTCCACACTTCCTCAAATGAGATTATCGTATTTACCCATTATGGAAACCATAAATGATTGATATAATTGGGAAGTACAGAAGCCTAAAAAAATAATAAACATAATATATATCATATATAAATATTATTCCATCATAATTTCCACCATGAGAGGTGGTAAGATGTAATTGAACAATCATCGTTTCGTGAGGCATTAGTTTTCCATCTATAGAAACATTATATTCTTCATCGATTAGATGGAGGTGTGTGTAAATGTATTTCTAATACATCTCATAACAAAAACCTAGTATATTGAGGATAATTTTTTTGTTTCAAAATAATGGAATAAAAAGGGATTAGGGGTTGGGGAAGTAAAATAATAGAAAACAATTTAATAGAAATCGTTACATCTAATTTGCATAACTCCCTTTGGATTGAACCAAAGGACTTATTGAAGTGCCTTCTGCCTAAGGTAAGGCTTCTAGTAGGAGGAGTGGGATGTATGGAGATTAATTAGGAAGAGGTTGGATGATCCAAAAGTCTTGACAAGTGTGAGGGATGGGTTATAAGTTGTCTCCTTTTATAAGGGGAAGGAGGGGCTTTTTAGGAAAGTGTGAAAATATTATTTTATTATATAATGATATTCAGTTTCAAATGGTCCAAAAATCATTATAGCTGAAACTAAGATGACTAATATTAGAAATAAAATCATCCAATTATAATTGGAGATGTTTGGTATAATATTATAATAATTATAATCTTATTTATTTAAATCATTTATTAATGAGGTAAATACTACATCATTATTGTGTCATAAATAATTTAATTAATATGTTGTATAAAAATTATAAAAAAATACCATGATATAGGAAATATTTCTATCTTTCCAATTAATATTTATAGTCAAAAAGATAATTTATATGACACCATATAAAAATTAATTACTGAAAGATTACTGTAAATGTCAATTTTGTCTTTACATTAAATTAATTAATCTAAAGTGTCATTATCTTTCATAAGTGTCTCCATGGGGTCCCAAAATCGACCCAAGGATGCCCATTGTCGGAAACTACTCATCCAATAATGTTTTGTGAAGTATTAAGGTAATTTTGAATTATTATAATATTCTTTTAACCTTGAATTACCATATTTACCTTTATTCGCGGTAAATAAAAGTTAAAAGTTACTATTCACCAAAAATTATTTTCATCATAATGAACCAAATTTTACTTCTTGATAACAACCATGTATGTCATATTTTTGAAATTCAATTCACAGAGGTGGAAAATTTTCATTTAAATGAAAAATTCAGTTTTTTTAACTACCACTAAATGGTTTCACTATTCATCAAAAATTGATGTTTTTCTGAAAAATATCAAAAATTCAGCCTATGCTATATTTGATATTACAAATTGAAAAATGACGTTTATTTTTCCAAATTAAAAACATAAAAGTGTCATTAATTAATTTTAAAATTACTTCCCGTTGTTGAAACAAATAGTCTGTTTTTATGAAACAATAACTATCCAAAGATTGACACTTGTTTGTGACAAATTTCAAAGTGAAATTATTTCCAATGACCAACATTGGATTAAATAGGAAAAATATATTCTAATTAAACTTTAAAAAAAATTAAAAAGGTAATCTATCCATATAAATAAATTATATTAAAACACAGTTTTGAATTAAAATACAATATTTTCACTATTCATTAAAAAATGGACTTTAGCAAAACAATTACAAAAAATTACACAAATTAAATTTTGATGACTCCATTCTAAAGAAAGATTTTATTTTTTCATATAGAATGTGCTAAATTTACCAAAACTAGATTTAAGGAGGGTTAACCATTAAAGGCGATAAATCGTCTTTTTAATGTAAATTATGCTTAAAATTAGATACATTCACATTTTAAGCCTATAACATTTATTGGATAAATGTAAATACATTTAAGAAACATGTATAATCATATTGTAGTTAGTGTTGTTCATTCCCGCCAATACAACGTCTATGAGTTAACTACCATTTACAATAATAATATTATATTATTATTGTGCAACGTAAGATTTCAACGAAACCCGTTGTTGCGTATTGGGTACGCTATCGAACATAGAAACCCTTTTAAAGTAAAATTAATATTTAATTCAAAAATATTAATAAGTAAGAAAATATCTTTTTCTTCATTAACTTGGGATGTTACATCCTTCCGCCTTTTGGAAATTGTATCCTCGTAATTTTTATTCACTTGTCAAAATAAGTGTGGGTATTTATCTCTCATATCATTTTTAGATTCCCATGTTGCCTCTTCAACCAGATGGGTTTTCCAGAAAAACATTACCTGGTGAATTAACTTATTTCACAACACTTTCTCTCTATGGTCAAGAATCTGGACTGGTTGTTCTTCATAAGAGAGATTCAATTCAAACCGAACTACCTCTGGTCTCAAAACATGAGATGGATCTGGTATATACTTTCTCAACATCAAAACATCAAAGACATTGTGTACCTGGGATAAACCTGGAGGTAAATACACTCTGTAGGCAACTAATCCAACATTATCTAGAATTTCATAATGTCCCATGAACCTCGGACTCGACTTTCCCTTCTTACCAAAACCAATCACACTTTTCCATGGTGAAACTTTGAGAAAGACATGATCACCTACCTCAAAAGAAAGATCCTTACTCCGGTTATCGACAAAACTTTTTTGTCTACTCTGAGTTGTTCTCATGTGCTTCTGAATCAACTGAACTTTCACTGTCGTCTCTTCTACCAATTCTGGTCCCATCAGCTTCCTCTCACCTACATCATCCCAAAAATCTGGAGTTCAACAAAGCTTTCCATATAATGACTCTAATGGGGCCATCTGTATACTAGAATGAAAACTGTTATTATATGAAAATTCAACCAAAGAAAGATGTTGGTCCCAACTTCCCTGATAATCCATCGAGCAAGAACCTAGAATATCCTCCATTTTCTGAATTGTTTAATCTGATTTCCCATCTGATTGTGGGTGAAAAGCTGTACTAAAATTTAATTCTGTACCCAAAGAATTATGAAGGCCTTTTCAAAAGTTACAAATAAACTTTGGATCACGATCATATACAATGGAGAGGGGGACTCCATACAACCTGACTACCTCTTTAACATACAACCAAGCAAGTCGATCTAGAGACAAAGTATTTTGAATAGGAATGAAATGACCAGATTTTGTCAATCGATCAACTATAACCCAGATTGCATTATTACCTCGAGATTTCTTTTTTAATCCCACAACGAAGTCCATGGATATATTTTCCAATTTTCACTCTCAAATCGGTAAAGGTTGAAGCATCCATTTCGGTAACTGCCACTCTGCTTTAACCTACTGTCATGTCAAAACACTTCATAGTAAAATTAGCAATATCTTTTTTCATTCCATCCCTGTAACGCCCTGACCCCAGCTACCCAGAGTCGGTGCATTACTTCGTAACATTGGCATGATCACAAAATATCAAGTCTCGAAAGACCGATTAGTTTAGTAGCCTTGGAAACACTAGATACATAAGTAAACGTTACATTACATCATAAAGTGAAAAACTACAATAACAAAGTCTCCATAGTCCACACTCATATCCTCTTCTCACAATCCCTGTAGGTCATTCATAAAATACTTCTTCACATCCGGGAAAATATTAAAACATTGAAAGGGGTGAGCTCAGATGCTCAGTAAGGATAACAATATAGCGGAAGCTTTCATCAATAAACATAAACATTTAAGGCAATGTATAACTAAAACAAAAGCCTTTTAAACTTGAACTTCAACATAATATGGCAAAAGTAAAATGAGATAATTCCATTCACTTCTTCACATGGATATTCTACTGGTCGAATAATCACATGCAATATCAATAACCACATTCATAATGAGGGAATGTATAATGCCAGACATTCAGAAACACTTTGTCAAGGTCTCGTCCAAGACGTCTAAAATGATTAAGGCCTCGGCCAAAACCATAAATCAAATTGGGAAAGGGCCTCGGCCAATTCCACATCTAGTTGTCTCATGAGACCTACCGATGCATCGAGGAGCTATAGCGGGCTCCACCCGTCACTTATTAAGTCCAATGCATTCCTTATATGAAAAATGGTATATAAACATTTAGGAATACCATTTTTTTAAAATACCATTTGAAATTAATTACGGTATCAAAATACCAGTTTAATTTTTAGAAGAAACATACATTTAAAATTGCTCAAATATACTCCAGTGTTTTTCTGAAAACATTATGCAATCTTCTGAAAACAAAATAACTAATCCTGATACTGCTCGACTAATTGCAGGCCATGATGGGTCCACGCCCAATCCCTTCCTGTCTACCACACTCGAGAGTCAGGTTTTCTAATAACATTTTTAAGCTTGCGTTAAATATGTATACATTTTCACTGGATTTTCAAACATTTGAGATAAATATCTCTCTTTTTTTTAAATCATTTAAAAACAGTTATGGCTTGAAGAGGAAGCCGGAACTCAAATAATGGTTACGGAGGCAGAGAAGTCATTGTCGCCACATATGTACGGAAATAAAAACATTCCCTTTTTGTCGTTTAGTAAAACGCTTCGTATAAAAAAGATTCCTTTTGAATAACCGTAAAAGTCAAAGGGGTTTATACACCGTATAAAAGAAAGTTGTGTATAAAACCAAATATGCCTCAATGAAAGGAGATTGAGACAAAGTCCTTAAAAAGATCATTTTTAAAATAAAATAGATCTATTATGTGTATTCACTATAAGTACACATAAATAAAGTACAAATACAAGATATTACATAATAATATCATGACATAATTTGAAAGTAGGAGATTAACCCAAAGAATGGAAATTGGGTTAAGAAATTCCCTTACCTTGTGTCTGACTTGACTCAAACGTTCTTTAACCTCCTGAATAATAAACTAGAGTTAATATCTACCTTATTAAGAACCATTTTCAATTTCATTATCCTTTTTATATCACTTATTACAATGTTATGAACGTTTTGTAATTATTTAAGTTAATAACGGTCGTTCTGTCGATCTTTGGTACTTGTGTCAACAATAACCTTCTTATAATTACAAGTTGTTCATGTGGTGAAATATCCATTATATCCAGAATTATATTCATGATTTAGATATCATATATATCATATATATCCAGTATATACATTCATTTATAATATTACGTAACATTTTGAGGTAAGAAATGAAATACACCGTTCATGGAGACGGTAAGCCGTACGTACGCATGAACGCTACTTTCATTTAAATTTCATATTTAATGGAACAAAATCATAATAATATAAATGTATAATATAATTCCAGTATAATATAGTGTATAATACCATTTACTCCATCATTTATACATCCCACATATGGAATTAACGATTCAAATCACTTTGAGGGGGCGGTAGTCCGCACTTCCTAAATTGAAATTATCGTGTTTTACCCATAATGGAAATCATAAAGTATGACATAAATGAGAAATACATAAGGATAAGGAAAACATAAACATAATATATATATCATATATGAAAATAGTGTCATCAAAATGGCCACCATTATAGGTGTTAAAAGAATTTGAACAATCATCGTTTCGTGAGGCAGAAATTCGCCATCCACAGAAACAGTATGTTATTTAACCATTAGATGTATGTGTGTTTTAGTGTAGCTCTAATACATCTTATAACAACATCCTTGTATATTGAGGATACTGGTGTTGTTACAAAATAAATGAATAAAAAGAGTTTAGGGGGTTGGAGAAGAAAAATAAAACAAAACAACATCAGAAGAGACATTACCTCAAAATCGGGTAACTCTTTTTGATTTGAGCCAAAGGCTTCCTTGGGAAGAGTTCTGCCCAAATTGAGGCTTCTAGGAGTAATAGAGGGATGTTGGGAGAGTATTTGGGAGAGTTTGGCCGAGCCAAATGGCTTGAAGGTGTGAATAAGGTGGGAGAGGTGGGGGCCTTTTATAAGTGGAGAGGAGGGGCTCTTTTGGAAAGATTGAAATGCTACATTATTACACAATGATTTTCGGATTTTAAAGGTACCACACTTATATAATTATAGGCTAAGGTGATAAGGGTTTGAAATCTCTTCATCCAATTGGCTTTGGACAAGTGTAAGCCTTGGAATTTGCATTATCTTTCAATTTTATTTAAATCGTTAAATAATGAGGTCATCGCTGCATCATCATGATGTCATAAATAATTTAATTTATATAATGTATAAAAATTATAAAAAAATTATTATGATGTAGGAAATCGTTTTAGCTTTCTAATTAATATTTATAATCAAAATTTTGACTTCTTTAACCCCATTTAAAAACTGTTTTAGTAAAACAACTCATGTTTGTGTCAATTTAATTTTAACATTAAATAAATATATATTAATGTCATTTTCCAACTAAAGTGGCTCCATGGGGTCCCCAAGTTGACCCATGGGTTGTCTTGGTCGGCCATGACTCATCCAATAGGAGTAGAACAAGTGTCATACTCATCTCATATTATTAAAACATTATTTGTACCTTAAACTACACTAATTACCTATAATCGCGATTAAGAACTTAAAAGTTACTATTCACCAAAAAATTATTTTAATCTCATTGAACCACATTTTACATCTTAATGACAACCATGTATGTCGGATTTTTGAAAATCAAATCACAGAAGTGGTAATATTTCATTTAAACGAAAAATCAGTTATTTAACTACCACTTAGTGGTTTCACTATTCATCAAAAATTGAAGTTTTTCAGAACAATGCCAAAATTTCACCCTAAGCTATAATTGATATTCCGAATTCAAAAATGATGTCTATTTTACAAAATTCCAAACATATAAGTTTCATTAATTAATTTTATAATTAATTCCCACTGTCACAACAAATAGCGTGTTTTTAAGAAACAATTTATATCAAAAGATTGGCAATTGTTTATGTCCAATTTCAATGTTAAATTAATTATAATGACCACCATTGGATAAAATGGTAAAAATATATTCTAATTATACTTTAAAACCACTAAATAGTATAATTTATCATAATAAATTATTTTGATTAAAAAAGTTGTTTTAAGTATTATTCACTATTCATAAAAAAATAGAAGTTCTTAGAAAGTTACAAAAAATTCAACTTAGGATAATTTCAATATTACGAATTCAAAAATGAAGTCCATTTTGAAATATAAAATTTCTATAATTTTAAAAAGTGGTTATTACTATTCATAACGGCTACTTTGATTAGTCGCGGTGTTTTAGAACTCGAAGTTGCGTACAATGCAAGCTATTGCATTATTGAATGAGAAGCGTATCGTGGAAGCTCGGGGTGTTACATTCTCCCCTCCTTCAATAAATTGCATCCTCGCAATTTGAAATGTTTCTTTGTAAATAAAAGGTTGAAAATAGAAAATACCTTTGTGGAAAACCCACATCGGAAATAAGGTTAATAAGATTTAGTCTTAATAAGGGGGAAATGGAAATAAGAAAGTCACCACCAAACTATGATCTCGATAAGGAGAACATTGGTGGCAATTAGAGACATATAATTGGAGGAAAAACGTAAATATTTTTAGGGAGTGATTGAGGTCATCAATCACAATCAACTGTCAAATTGAGGGCCTCAAATCCTTCAATCTATGTTGATTTAAAATATCATCAGTTCAACAAGACATAAGGTATTAGGATAACACATTTTTTTGTTTTAATATCCCTTTACTAAAGTTTAGGAATTAATTTATTCATTGAATAAGAGATAGGTATATATATTTTTATTCTTTACAATTAGAGTTTCAACCTTAAACTCATCTTTCACTCAAAAAGATATTAGAACTCAAAAATATTATACTTATCTTAATTGTATAAGGTTCCAAATGTTAACACATACCATTTAGATTAGTAAAATTATTTTTTAATAACCAGGGACTTCCTGTAGGCTAGTGGTAGGAAATAAAGGCATGTCGCACTATGGTTGTGGGTTTGATTCCTGCAGCTTTGTCCGACGCAATGGGTTATTCCCCACCCTGCAGGTTGTCCTTTTCCTAAAACTATAGTATCATAATATTCCAAAAATAATCTTCATAAATGCTTTAACCTTAAACAATTCTATCCATGGTTTAACTTAATCCATTCCAACCTTAATAGTTATCCAAAAAACCTCCGTCCAGACTTTCTCTAAAAGGTCTCTAAATTCCAAAATCAATTGTAACATCAGATTCCCCAAACAAAGAAAAGTTTCTCTTATTGTAACATACTAAAAATATGATTACCTTAATCATATTACCTTAATCAAAAAGTACTGCAGTACAATATTTATATATATCACATTATTCTTATAACCAGAATATAATCCTTGAGTCCAAAAGCACCAATACATTAATTATTCTGCTTCAACTGTAGTCACAGCATAAGATTGGCCTTGATCCCTTGGCCTTTTCTGAGATAAGTTTCCTTGACGCTTAGGACATTCATTTTCATAATGCCCCATTTCCCTACAATTGTAGCATTCCACTTTGATAGCCTCTTTCTTTCCCTTGCAATCACGAGCCTGGTGACCCTTTTCTCCACATTTATAACAAACTCCCATTCCTCAAGTACCAGGGTGATTCTTCCCACAATTATCACATAATGGAAAATCCTTCTTTCCCTTTTTCCCTTTATCTGTCTCTTGTTCCCCAGTTCTCTTCTTCTCTTGCTTTACTTTGTTGTCATAAGACTTAAAGAATTCATTTTCTGTCTTGATAGCACACGAGACAATATCTTCGTATGATGAGAAGGATTGTGATACTAAAGCTCGACGGAGAAATGGTTTTAACCCATCAAAGAAACGATCAATATTACTCCTTGGGTTACATATATAATCGGAAGCATGCCTCGCTGACCTTGTAAAGTTAGCCTCATACTTTGCGACATTCTCATCCACCTTCTGCCTCAGACTCAGAAATTGCCTTTCCATATCTGCTCGATGGTCACGAGGAAAGTATTTTTCTAAGAAAAGCTCTTTGAACTCCCTCCATTCTATATTCGATACGTCATCATCTTCCGTTGTGTTTTGAATCAGCGACCACCACTGATCGGCATCTCCAGTGAGGCGGTAAACTGCCATGACAACCTTCTCCCTTTCGCTACTCCCCAAGGCATGGAATATTTTCTCTAAGGAGTTTATCCATTTCTCAGCTACTATAGGATTTGTACTCCCATTGAAGGTTTGTGGTTGTTGCCTCATGAAACGATCTAGCATTGATCCTCCACGTTGCGGATCAGGGTGCTCCATACGAGTAAGGTTATTATTCATAACCTGCGTGAGTTTTCCCAGTACGGTGAGAAGCGATCGGCACCAGTTGTATCACTAGCTCCACCATAATTATCCTGAGTAGGAGGGCAATCCCTACACGGAGTGCGTGCATTGATACGGTTTCCATTCCTTCCACTAGGCGCCATTTCTAAATAATGGCATAAACTAGATTAGTTCATGAATCAAAATACATAATTCCATACTTGTAAAACACTTAACATAAATTGAACTAATTATGGATATAATCCATAATTATAAAAAATGTTTTCTTTGAGGAAGTATATACTCGTAATCCTTCATAGTGGTTTGTAAAGAAAATGGGAATTATCATAGGCATATCCCCCGGGAGTGTTGTAACCAAGAGTGCAGCAAGGCCCATTGTCGTGCACCAGTTCCCGTTCGAGTCTAGCTCAAAGCGGTGTTTTCGGGTTTTACCCCTAGGTACATCTGTGCCAGAGCCGCCTCTACCTGCTCGTATCCAGACAGGGATGTATTGCTCAGAAAACTCACAAAATCTCTACAATACCAAAATTTTTAGGAAGTTCTTCTATACTAATCCTCAATGTTCATCTTAGTTCTACGTGCTCTAATCAGAGTTTGTCTAAATCTAGCTTCCAAGGTTAGTACTAAACTGCCTCTGATACCAACTGTAACGCCCCGATCCCAGCTACCCAGAGTCGGTGCATTACTTCGTAACATTGGCATGATCACAAAAGATCAAGTCTCGAAAGACCGATTAGTTTAGTAGCCTTGGAAACACTAGATACATAAGTAAACGTTACATTACATCATAAAGTGAAAAACTAAAATAACAAAGTCTCCATAGTCCACACTCATATCCTCTTCTCAAAATCCCTGCAGGTCATTCATAAAATACTTCTTCACATCCTGGAAAATATTAAAACATTGAAAGGGGTGAGCTCAGATGCTCAGTAAGGATAACAATATAGCGGATGCTTTCATCAATAAACATAAACATTTAAGGCAATGTATAACTAAAACAAAAGACTTTTAAACTTGAACTTCAACATAATATGGCAAAATTAAAATGAGATAATGCCATTCACTTCTTCACATGGATATTCTACTGGTCGAATAATCACATGCAATATCAATAACCACTTTCATAATGAGGGAATGTATAATGCCAGTCATTCTGAAACACTTTGTCAAGGCCTCGGCCAAGACATCTAAAATGATTAAGGCCTCGGCCAAAACCATAAATCAAATTGGGAAAGTGCCTCAGCCAATTCCACGTCTAGTTGTCTCATGAGACCTACCTATGCATCGAGGAGCTATAGCGGGCTCCACCCGTCACTTATTAAGTCCAATGCATTCCTTATATGAAAAATGGTATATAAACATTTAGGAATACCATTTTTTTAAAATACCATTTGAAATTAATTACGGTATCAAAATACCAGTTTAATTTTTAGAAGATACATACATTTAAAATTGCTCAAATATACTCCAGTGTTTTTCTGAAAACATTATGCAAGCTTCTGAAAACAAAATAACTAATCCTGAGACTGCTCGACTAGTTGCAGGCCATGATGGGTCCACGCCCAATCCCTTCCTATCTACCACACTCGAGAGTCAGGTTTTCTAATAACATTTTTAATCTTGCGTTAAATATGTATACATTTTCACTAGATTTTCAAACATTTGAGAGAAATATCTCTCTTTTTTTTAAATCATTTAAAAACAGTTATGGCTTGTAGAGGAGGCCGGAACTCAAATAATGGTTACGGCGGCGGAGAAGTCATTGTCGCCACATATGTACGAAAATAAAAACATTCCCTTTTTGTCTTTTAGTAAAACGCTTCGTATAAAAAAGATTCCTTTTGAATAAACGTAAAAGTCAAAGGGGTTTATACACCGTATAAAAGAAAGTTGTGTATAAAACCAAATATGCCTCAGTGAAAGGAGATTGAGACAAAGTCCTTAAAAAGATCATTTTTAAAATAAAATAGTTCTATTATGTGTATTCACTATAAGTACACATAAAGAAAGTACAAATACAAGATAGTACATAATAATATCATGACATAATTTTAAAGTAGGAGATTAACCCAAAGAATGGAAATTGGGTTAAGAAATTCCCTTACCTTGTGTCTGACTTGACTCAACCATTCTTTAACCTCCTGAATAATAAACTAGAGTTAATATCTACCTTATTAAGAACCATTTTCAATTTCATTATCCTTTTTATATCACTTATTACAATGTTATGAACGTTATGTAATTATTTATGTTAATAACGGTCGTTTTGTCGATCTTTGTTACTTGTGTCAACAATAACCTTCTTATAATTACAAGTTGTTCATGTGGTGAAATATCCATTATATCCAGAATTATATTCATGATGTAGATATCATATATATCATATATATCCAGTATATACATTCATTTATAATATTACGTAACATTTAAAGGTAAGAAATGAAATGCACCGTTCATGGAGACGGTAAGCCGTACGTACGCATGAACGCTACTTTAATTTCAATTTCATATTTAATGGAACAAAATCATAATGATATAAATGTATAATATAATTCCAGTATAATATAGTGTATAATACCATTTACTCCATCCTTTATACATCCCACATATGGAATTAACGATTCAAATCACTTTGAGGGGGCGGTAGTCCGAACTTCCTAAAATGAAATTATCGCGTTTTACCCATAATGGAAATCATAAAGTATGACATAAATGAGAAATACAGAAGGATAAGGAAAACATAAACACAATATATATATCATATATGAAAATAGTGTCATCAAAATGGCCACCATTATAGGTGTTAAAAGAATTTGAACAATCATCGTTTTGTGAGGCAGAAATTCGCCATCCACAGAAACAGTATGTTCTTTAACCATTAGATGTAGGTGTGTGTAAGTGTAGCTCGAATCCATCTTATAACAACATCCTAGTATATTGAGGATAATGGTGTTGTTACAAAAGAAATTAATAAAAAGATTTTAGGGGGTTGGAGAAGAAAAATAAAACAAAACAACATTAGAGAAGACATTACCTCAAAATCGGTTAACTCTTTTTGATTTGAGCCAAAGGCTTCCTTGGGAAGTGTTCTGCCCAAAGTGAGGTTTCTAGGAGTAAGATAGGGATGTTGGGAGAGTATTTGGGCAGAGGTTGGCCGAGCCAAATGGCTTGAAGGTGTGAATAAGGTGGGAGAGGTGGGGGCCTTTTATAAGTGGAGAGGAGGGGCTCTTTTGGAAAGATTGAAATGTTTCATTATTACACAATGCTTTTCGGATTCTAAAGGTCCCACACTTATATAATTCGAGGCTATGGTGATAAGGGTTCGAAATCTCCTCATTCAATTGGCTTTGGACAGGTGTAAGCCTTGGAGTTTTCTTTATCTTCCCATTTTATTTAAATCGTTAAATAATGAGGTCATCGCTGCATCATCATGATGTCATAAATAATTTAATTTATTTAATGTCTAAAAATTATAAAAAAATATTATGATGTAGGAAATATTTTTAGATTTCTAATGAATATTTATAATCAAAATTTGTACTTTTTTAACCCCACTTAAAAACTGTTTTAGTAAAACAACTCATGTTTGTGTCAATTTAATTTTAACATTAAATAAATATATATTAATGTCATTTTCCAACTAAAGTGGCTCCATGGGGTCCCCAAGTTGACCCATGGGTTGTCTTGGTCGGCCATGACTCATCCAATAGGAGTAGGACAAGTGTCATGCTCATCTCATATTATTAAAACATTATTTGTACCTTAAACTACACTAATTACCTCTAATCGCGATTAAGAACTTAAAAGTTACTATTCACCAAAAAATTATTTTAATCTCAATGAACCACATTTTACTTCTTAATGACAACCATGTATGTCGGATTTTTGAAAATCAAATCACAGAAGTGGTAATATTTCATTTAAACAAAAAATCAGTTATTTAACTACCACTTAGTGGTTTCACTATTCATCAAAAATTGAAGTTTTTCAGAACAATGCCAAAATTTCACCCTAAGCTATAATTGATATTCCGAATTCAAAAATGATGTCTATTTTACAAAATTCCAAACATATAAGTTGCATTAATTAATTTTATAATTAATTCCCATTGTCACAACAAATAGCGTGTTTTTAAGAAACAATTTATATCAAAAGATTGGCAATTGTTTATGTCCAATTTCAATGTTAAATTAATTCTAATGACCACCATTGGATAAAATGGTAAAAATATATTCTAATTATACTTTAAAACCACTAAATAGTATAATTTATCACAATAAATTATTTTGATTAAAAATGTTGTTTTAAGTATTTTTCACTATTCATAAAAAAAATGGAAGTTCTCAGAAAGTTACAAAAAATTCAACTTAGGATAATTTCAATATTACGAATTCAAAAATGAAGTCCATTTTGAAATATAAAATTTCTATAATTTTAAAAAGTGGTTATTACTATTCATAACGGCTACTTTGATTAGTCGCGGTGTTTTAGAACTCGAAGTTGCGTACAATGCAAGCTATTGCATTATTGAATGAGAAGCGTATCGTGGAAGCTCGGGGTGTTACAATCCCACCTGTAATACTCTCTGAGATATCTGTACATCTTAGTACTGCCAAGATGAACTGAAAATGGAGAACTATGAGCTTCAAATAACAAATCATTATTCAACTGTGAATCACAAGGTACACATAATATCTTCCCAAAACTCAATACACAATCATTATCTAGATTAAAATATGGAAACATACCCTTCTGAACCAACTCTACCTTTTTCTGAAACTCACTGTCTTCTTACTGTGCTTGAATTATTCTGTCTGATAAAGACGATCTCACTAAAACCTGATACAAAATAGAATAATTTCCTGCACCAACAACTTCTATAACAAAGTTCATTAAATCAGAAAACCAAAGTATCTCGTTCCAAACGTAGCACGGCTAATGAAGAATTACTTTTTCGACTCAAAGCATCGACCACATTATTTGCTTTTCCCAGATGGTAATGGATCTTAAATTCATAATCCTTGATTATTTCCAACCATATCCTTTGTCTGATCTTCAATTCTTTTTGAGTTAATATATACTTTAAACATTTTTGGTCAGTATATATTTCAAATTTTACCCCAATCAAATGATGCCTCCAAAATTTTAATGCAAAAAAAATATTATCTAATTCGAAATCAAGTGTAGGGTAATTTAACTCGCGAGGTTTCATCTGACATGATGCATAAGAAATTACCAGATCATTCTGCATTAGGACACAAACTAGTCCTTTCAATGATGCATCAATGTAAATATAAAACTCAGCATTTCTGGATGTCAGTTCCAAAACTGGAGCATTCACCAATCATCTTTTCCATTACTGAAACAAATCATCACATTTCTTTGCCCAGACGAACTATAAACCTTTTCGAGTTATCTTAGATATTGGACTAGATAACCATGCAAAAGTATCAACAAACCTCTGCTAATAACCTGCCAAACCAGAAAAATACGAATATCGAATAAATCCGTGGGTATTGGACATTCTTCAACAACATTGGTTTTATCAGGATCAACAGTTATGCCATTTTTTGAAACAATGTGACCAAGGAAAGAAAATTTTTGTAATCAAAACCCGCACTTCATGAATTTCCCATAAACATTCTTTTCATTTATTGTTTGTAGGATATCCCTTAAATTACTTTCATGTTCCTCCTTACTTTTGTAATAAACCAAAATATCAGCAATGAACACAACCAAAAAATTATCCAAGAACTCATGAAAAATTCTATTCATAAGATCTATGAATACAGCAGGTGCATTGTTTAACCAAAAGGCATAACTAAAAATTCATAATATCCATATCTAGTATGAAACACGGTCTTCAGAATGTCCACTTCCTTTACTTTCAACTGACGGTACCCCGACATCAAATCATTCTTCAAAAAATACTATGCTCCCTAGAGCTGATAAAAAAACATCAATTTGAGGCAAAGGATACTTATTCTTAATAGTGATGTTATTCAATGCTCTATAATCAATGAAAAGTCTCATTGATCCATTTTTCTATTTAACAAACAAGACAGGAGCACCCCATGGTGATGTGCTAGGTCAAATGAATCCTTTATCTAATAACTCCAACAATTGCTTCATTAACACTAGAAGTTCAATTTCAGCCATTCGATAAAGGGGTTTTGAAATTAGATTAGCATCAGAAACTATGTCAACAGTACATTCAACTTCCCAATCTAGTATAATACTATGAAAATCAGGAGGTAAAACATCAACATACTCATTTACCACCAGCACATCATTAATCTAAACAGATCCTTTTTTTCAACAATATGTGCATGGTAACATTCATTTCCAATTATTACTAGTTTCTCAGCTTCCTGATATGTTATAAAAAGAAAGGGATCATTTTTTATAAAAACTACAAATATTTCTGATAAGAAACCTCTTTATCTCTGTAGTCAATATAATCATGATAAAAATAAATCCAATCCATGCCCAAAATAAAATCAAACTCTAATAGAGGCAAAATAATAAGGTTTGCAGGTAGATTCTTTCAACACACAAGGACATGAATGTTCTTATATTTTCTTTTAGTCTCTACATTTACTCCAGGTGTTTTTACCTCATGTTCAATATTCATATCATGAGAAGAAATTCCCAATTAACTAGAAAACATCTCATAAATTAAAGAGTGTGTAGACACTGAATCAAACAAATCATTGGCATAGTCTGAACAAAAAAACAGTGCACTTGATACAATATCATTTGATGGCCCAACATCTACTGAAGTAGTTGCAAAGGATTTAACCACCCCTTTCTGCTTTTAGTCTGGCTGATTTCCCTCATTTAAGTTCTTTGTTGGACACTCACTTACATAATAACCCATTTCCTTGCACTTAAAACATTTTGCTGACTATAAATCTGATTTTGTCCTACCATTACCCTGATATTTTTCAGTGCAATTATGAGACTTATGTCCCATTTTACCACACCAATAGCTCTTACCAGAATTCAAAAGTCATTCCCCAACATGCTTTTTTACACAATTTTTACAAACTGTAAACTTAAGTTTCTTACCATCATACTTTTGTGAAGAGTTCTTCCCTTTCGACTTCCACCACAACCTCTTATTTTGTTGTTTTTCAAAGAATACCTGGTCATCAGAAAACTCCCTTTCCACCTTCTACGCACAACAAACAAGTTTTTCATAACTTTTGAACTCACAATATGATAAAGCCCTTTGATAATTTGGATTTAATCCTTAGTAAAAATAGTTGATTTTACTCTCAAGATCTCGTATGAAATTTTGAGCATACCTTGCATGTCGGGTGAATTTTTCTTCATAAGTAGCCACTGAGTCCTCATCCTACCTCAATTCCCAGAATTATATTTCCATCCTAAGAAGAACCACTTTAGGAAAATATTTCTCAAGAAAAATACCTTTGAATTCATCCCAATAAAGAGCATCAATCTCCTCACTATACCTAATATTTTTCACCATCGACCACCACTGATCAGCTTCACCTTCAAAACGGTAAACAAGAAGACTAACCTTTTGATGTTCTGAACAACCCATGAAATAAAAAATCGTCTCCATTGCTTGAATCCACCCTTCAACTAGCATAGGGTCAGATGGTCCTTTGAATGATGGGGGATTTCATCTCATGAAATGCTCCACTACTGACATGTTCCTATGTGGTTGATCTGGATGATTTCGTGCATGGATACCACCACCATTTATAGCCTGAGTCAAAGGTTCCATAACTACAACAAACTATTCAGTTCCAATTCTGACAATCTCAGTTTGCTGATTTGGAAGGTTGTCTTCCTCCTGATGTCGTCCCAAAATAGATTCCCTATTTCCTCTACGTAAAACCATTTTGAACAAATAAATATCATAAGCGAAGAAACATGGTAATCTCTAAATTCTATATGCTTTCAATGTTAACATAAATTACTTTATGGATATTAATTTAACAAAACCCTAACTCCTAAAGTTGTCTAAACAGACCTCTGATACCAACTATAAGGACCCAATCTTATACATTTACATAATATTGAATTAAATGAATAATTCACATTGACGATCTTATCAGGTTTAGAGTTTTAGATAATTAGGACATAACTATTACATCTCAAAAGATTACAAGGTAGACACTTCTACACAGTTTCCATTTTTTTAATAAAATATAAAATCTTGAAAAAAAAGAGTCTTGTCTAGTTCCATGTTTTAGACAGCATGACTTTTCCTTGATCCCATCCTTGACCCTATTCATCTTTATGTCATGTGAAAACATTTCAAAACCTGGGATGAGCAAAAAAGGCTCAGTAAGGGTTATAAAACAAAGAATGAAAACATTTGTTCATAAATACATACAAAACATGAACTCTTTTTCTTACATCATGAAATCATAATATTTATGAAAGACACATAGAAATCATAAATCATAAAGGTAACTTGTGGCATCCATATCATAATTACATTGTATCTATCCAAGCTACATAGGGAGTTACATTGGAATACCCATCACAGTATATTACCTAAAATATCTTAGGAGAAACATTCATGTTTACCTCCGTTATGTTAACCAATGCATTGGAGAGCTATCTCGGGCTGACCCTCCCTAGGTTTATCATAGAACCGCCCTTATACGTAAATAATTCCCAAGAAGCATAACATGATCATAACACATAACATAAGCATAAAGGAAAGATAACATTTCCACATTGAAATAACAAAATATCATTTCAAGATATTGAAATAATAAATCAGTTCTCAAAATCATTTTCAATACCAAAATACATAAAAAGAGTATACGGTATTTATTTTTCCTTTTAAAAACATTTCGGCTTTTTGAGGAAGCCAAAGATCAAATAATACTCGCAGTGACGGAAAGTTTGTTATCACCGCTTATGTAAAAAAAAGAAACATTCATTTTTGTCATTTAGAAAAAAGCCTCATATAAAAAGATTCCCTTTGAATAAAATGAAAATTCAAAGGGATTTATACACTGTATAAAATAAATTCGTGTATAAAACAAAAAATCCCTCAATGAAAGGACATTGAGACGAAGTCCCTTGCCTCCTATCCAACTTGACTCAATCCTTATTTAATCTCCTAAATAATAAACTAAAGTTAATTTCAAATTTCTTAAGAACCTTTTTATAGTTTATTATTCCATCTATAACAATTATTATCATGTTATAAACATTATGTAATCATTTAAGTGAATAACTTCTATTGTGTCAATATTTGGTACTTTAGTCAAAAATCAACACCTTATATTTATAAGTTGTCCATGTGGTCAATAGTATATTATATCCAGAATGATATTCACGATTTAGATATCATATATATCATATATATCTAGTATATACATGTATTTATAATATTACATAACATTTGGAGGTAAGAAATGAAATGCACCGTTCATGGAGACGGTAAGCCGTACGTACATTTGAACACTACATTCATTTCTATTTATTATTTTAATGGAATTAGAACATAATGATACATAGGTATATTATAATTCCAGTATAATATCATATATAATATCATTAACTTTATCCATTATGCATCCCACATAAGGCATTAACGAGTCATATCACTTTGAGGGGGTGGTAGTCCACACTTCCTCAAATTAGATTATCTTATTTACCCACTATGGAAACCATAAAGGCATGATATAATTGAGAATTACATAAGCATAAGGAAATAATAAACATAATATATATCATATACAATTATAGTTCTATCATAATGTCCACCATGAGAGGCGGTAAGATGTAATTGAACAATCATTGTTTCGTGAGGCGTTAGATTTCCATCCACAGAACCATTATGTTCTTCATCCATTAGATAGAGGTGAGTGTAAGTGTAGTTCTAATACTTTTCATAACAACATACTAGAATATTTAGGATATTGGTGTTGTTACAAAAGAAAGTAATAAAAATATTATAGGGGTTGGAGAAGTAAAATAAAAGAAAACAATTTAATAGAAATCGTTACTTTTAATTTGGGTAACTCCCTTTGGTTTGAACCAAAGGACTTCTTAAATTGCCTTCTACCTAGGGTAAGTCTTCTAGGAGGAGTATTTGGAAGTAGGGAGCTTAATTGGGTAGTGTTTGTATGAGCCAAATGGCTTGAGAGGTGTGAGAAATTGGTTAGATGTTTTCTCCTAATATGAGGGGGAGGAGGGACTCTTTAGGAAAGTGAGAAAATATTATTTTATTATATAATGATATTCGGTTTCTAATAGGCCAAAAGTCATTATAGCCGATGATAGGATGCCTCATATTTGAAATAAAATCATCCAATCAGAATTGGACATGTTTTGGATAATATTTTAATCATTATAATCTTATTTATTAAAATCATTTATTAATGAGGTAGATACTGGATCATTATTGTGTCATAAATAATTTAATTTATTTGATTTATATAAATTTTAAAAAAATACCATGATATAGGAAATAATTTTATATTTCAAATGAATATGTATAGATGAAATTATAATTTATATAACACTATATAAAAATTAATTACTAAAAGAGTTTTGTTAATGTCAATTTTGTCTTGACATTAAATCAATTAATTTAAAGAGTCATTATATTTCATAAGTAGCTCCATGGGGTCCCAAAATCGACCCAAGGATGATCATTTTCGGACACTAATCATCCAATAAGTTTTGGACAAGTGTTAAGATAAATTGTAATTATTATAATATTCTTTTACCCTTGAATTACATTATTGACCTTTAATCGCGGTAAATAAAAGTGAAAAGTTATTATTCACAAAATAATTCATCTTAATGAACCAAATTTTACATATTGATAACAAACATGTATGTTGGATTTTTGAAAATCAATTCAAAAAAGTGGTAAAATTTCTTTTAAGTGAAAAAGTCTAGTTTTTTAACTACATCTAAGTGGTTTCACTATTCATCAAAAATTGAAGTATTTCAGAAAAATACCAAAAATTCAGCATAAGATATATATGATATTCCAAATTCAAAAATGATGTTTATTTTTCCAAATTCAAAACATAAAAGTGTAATTAATTAATTTTAAAATTAATTCCGGTTGTTAAAACAAATAGCATGTATTTAAGAAACAATAACTATCAAAACATTGACAGTTGTTTATGTCCAATTTCAAACTTAAATTAATTTCAATGACCAAAATTGGATTTAATTGTAAAATTATATTCTAATTACACATTAAGACCAATTAAAAAGATAATATAACCATATTAATAAATTATATTAAAACATAGTTTTGAATTAAAATAAAATATTTTAACTATTCATTAAAAATTGATCTTTATCGGAAAAATTCCAAAAATTTACCCAGATTAAATTTTGATGTCCCCATTCTAATGAAATATTTCATTTGGTCATATAGAATGTATTAAAGGAACCAAAACTATATTTAATGATGGTTCTCCATTAAAAGGCGACAAATCGGCCTTTTAATGTAAATTATGCTTAAAATTAGATTCATTCACATTTTAAGACTCTCACATTTATTGGATAAATGTAAATACATTTAACAAACATTTATAATCATATTGTAGTTTGTTTTGTTCATTCCCACCAATACAATGATGATGAGTTAAATACCATTTAAAATAATAATATTTTATTATTAGTGTGCTACGTAAGATTTCAAAGAAACCCATTTTTGTGTATCGGGTACGCTTTCGAACATAAAAACCCTTTTAAAGTAAATTTAATATTTCATTCAAAAATATTAATGAGTATGAAAATATCATATTCTTAATTTACTTCGGATGTTACAATAACCCATATAGAATTGTTTATTCAGGATGTCTTTATAGTCCTGTGAAAAAATACATGGTTATGTTTTCCCATTTTCATGTCGGTATGGGTAATATTTGCGTCATAAATTATGAATATTTTCTTTCATACTTTACTTGAAAAAATTCCAGGCACATTGATTTATTTTAAATTATATTTTTTTTGCATTTTCCCCAAAAGAAGTTCTCCTAGAGATCTTGATATATCATTGTGCTCCCTTGGTAAATAGAGAAGGTCGGTCTATGTCTGTTTTTAAGAATCTCTTTTTTATCTCTAGATTAAATGGTATACATATCCTCGACCTTAATCTTATGAATCCATATGCACCGATATTGAACTCATAGAAATTACAACTTCAGATAACTTAAATAATTTTATGAATTTCCACATTGATCATACTTTATTTTTTCCCCAAGGTATAGTTGATAAATCAATTGAGACAGGATTGAGTATTTTCATCCATTAAAGATTCCAATTACATCCTTTTTGAGTATGAGGAGAATGAATTCTTATTAATTGTCATCATTGATAGAGATTCGGATCCTTTCCACTTAGAGCATCCACCACATTATTTACTATACCAGGATGGTATTGGATTGAGAAGTCGTAATAGTTGATGATATATAACCATATTTACTGGTTCATATTAATCTTATTCTATGTGAATATATATTTGATTCTATTGTGATCAGTATATATCTCACAATTCTACCCAGAGAAATATTGTCACCATATTTTCAATGCAAAGGCCACATATTCAAACTACAGATTGTGCATAGGATATTTTTTCTCTTGAATTTTAAACTACATAGTGGAATAGATTATCACTTTATCATTTTTCATTAGTACACAACATAATCATTTCATTTAAGAATCATTGTATACTATAAAGAGTTATCCACCTATCGGGGGTGTGAGTTATGACATAGTGATAAAACCCTTTTCAGATCCTTAAAGAATTATTCACATTGTTGAGTCCTGAAAAATGTCCCTACATTCTATTTCAACATGGTTGTTGGGTTTGAAAATTGTGATAAGTTCTTCATGAATCATCCATAATATCTGAGTACCCCATGAAACCTATGGATCTCTATAATAGATGTTTTCCTTGTCAACTCTTCGATTTACTTTGTCTTAGAAGGGTCCATATATATTCCATTATTGGTGATTACTTTCACCAATAATATACTTCCTTATTATTAAACTCACCTTTAATGTACATGGTACACAGTTTCTCCTTTTTCAATTTCTTTATCACATTATACAAATTCTTATCATGTTTCTCCTTTCTCATGGAGTATACCATAATATCATCTATAATAAATACCAAATATTTGTCTGGGTAATATTTAAAGAATCTATTCATTATTTCCAGGAATATTTCTAGATATTTAATGAGTCAAAAGGGTATCACGATGAACTCATAGTGTCGATACTTCATTCACAAGGCAGTATTGAGAATATCATCCTTCCTCACATATAATTGGTGATATCCCAACTGAAGTTCCACCTTAGATAAATAACTGGCCCAACATAACTGATCAAAAAATTCATCTATCCATGGAATGAGATACTTCTTATTTGTCATGATTTTATTGAGTTCATGATAATCGGTACAAAGGTACAATTAACCATCCCTTTTCTTGAAGAAGTGGATTTTCACACCCCATGGTGAAGTACTCTAACATATAAAACCATTGTCTAGATTCTACCATATCATCTACTTCAGTTTTTCTTGATATAAAATGTCCATTATATAATGTGTCTTCAATATAGGAAGAGATCTAAGAAGAAGATAAATTAAAAACACAATATCTTATCGAGGTGGACGAATATGGAATTATTTACAGAATATGTCAGTGTAATCCCTCGGGATGGAAATGTATTCAACCATGATCATATCTATTATCTCAATCATTTTAGTGATATTCGATTACTTATAAGGAAGTAATATCCAAACATGAGATGATCATTGTGAAGAAGATTCATCTTCATCCTTAAACATGTAATGAATTGAAGTATGCTTCTGAATGAGTAGAGTGATCTCTCTTTCTCGATAGTACATGTTGGTTTTTAATAAAGACAGAAAATTAATTACCAAAATATAACCAAACGGCACTAAATTGTGTATGAAAAGATTTTATAGGGGGTTTAATCCACAAGCATTAACCAAGGAGTAGTTATGTACATCAGATAAAATGATTTATTGATTAGATTTTCTTATAGTTAACTCTACCTAAACATTTTGAGGTGGTGTTTGAATAGTTATACAAAACATGCAAGATATAGAAGAATGAGTAGAAATAGAATCAAAATGTATGTTTTATAGTCTTGAATGAATAACTAGAATACTTATCACTGTATCATTGTCTTAGTCTTCATAAGTAGTAGTGATAGAATAATCCTTTCCTTGTTTTCCTGGAGCCTGTAGTTTATTTCCTCCAACAACCCTCAACTTATGTCATTGGTTCGTAAAATTCCCAATTTCCTTGCAGATGAAACACTACACTATTAGCTGAGCACTAATTTGGACCCTCCTTTATTCTTCCATGATAGTTGAATTCTGTATATATATTCTTTTTTTCTTTTCCATATTCCCCATTCATTCACATTTGAATCATTTCTGGGATCCCATTTGAAAATTCCTTGGATCGTTCTTCCAATAATTTGGACACATGGGATATTCAATATTTATAGAATTATGGGAATTATTTTCTTATTCACCCATATTAGACTTCATTTTACTCCATTTTCCACCAGGCTAATAAGACAACTAAGAGTCTCTAACCTCCCTTTCAACCTTTAGGGAATAACGATCTTCATCCTCATATCTATTGAAGTCATGAATCACTAATTCTTTTCATAGACTCGTCTTTAGTCTACTAGTGAATAAATCAACCGTGATTTTAGTGTTCATGACCAAGATGTATGTGTATCTTTAAAGACATGTAATGTTTTATTAATACAGCTGGATAGACTTATTTTCTTTATTCATAAGACTGAGAAACCCACATTCCATTTTGAGACGAAGGGTTTGGAAAAAATATTTATTGAAATTTTTTTCTTGAATTTCTCCCAGTCCATTGAATGAATTTCCTACTTGGACCTCGTATTTTTTGTCAATGTACACCACTAATATTATTATCTATCAAAATAATAGACTATTAGCACAAATTTATATTCTTATGAGCACTTGAGGATAGATATTATCATTTAAATCAAGTTAATCCATTGTCCCATAATGAGGGGTTCAGAAGATCAACTAAACATGAGAAACATTTTTCACAGGAGGGATTTGATGTCAACATACTCCTTCATTGGAGAGGAAGGTAGTTACACATTGATTAAAGTTGTTATTAAAAACTATATCCAGTTGATAAAGTACTATCATGATGTTTTGAGGACCCATTTGCACCATATTTTTCATATCATTACGAAAATCATGACATTAAATATCAAATTAATTATTGGAATGTGGTCTTCTATTTCCTTCCATTAATTAATAAAATATAATGTGAAATTAGAGGGCCTTAATAATTATCTACTTAGTATAAAATGGGAACTTAAAACATAAAAGGATAAACTCTTAAAGGAAAATTATAGTGTAACTTGTGATTCCCTATGTTTCAATCGAGGTTTTCCATGATCTATTTCCAAACATATATTCTTAGGGTCATTATCTCCCTTAATAATGGTTTGTAATGAGATTAGTAATTTACCAATGCATATCCTTTGGATTGTCAAACCAGGGGGTTAGTAAAGTCATTATCATGTACTAGGTTACCTCGATTCGGGACTGGAACAGCTTTTCATAGTTTTTACTCCTAGATACATCAGTTCCAAAACCAAATCCACTTATAGAATCCCAAGAGGGATCTATTTTGTTGATAATACACATAGTCTATAGTTACATAACATTACGGATGTTTTCTCATACATATTCTTATCCCTAGTGTTCTTATTAAAGTTATCTATGCATATTTTCTAATGATAACTAATATTTTCCTCTGATACAAACTATAAGGTCCCAATGATTTTTTTTGATATCATTACATGATTTCAATAATAATTAAACATCAAAATATAATCTAGGGATCATAAAATATAGTGTCTTGGAAGACTAGGTAAATAAAATTGAAAACTTGGGACTAAATAAAACCATTCTTTATTTATCATCCATTATGGGCTCCTAACATACATTGAGCCCTTAAAAATATATAGCATAACCTAGGGATAACATAAAAAAAGATATTATATGAAAATCCCATTAAGGTTATAAATATAAAAATAAATAGTTTCACTTGGGTTAGAAGATATTACATAATGATATAAAAAGGCGTTGAACATGATTAAACATATGGAATCATAAAATATATAACATGTTATAATATAATAATTTAATCATAGTAATTAGGAAGAATCATAAAACATGACATTATCATGGGTCAAGGATCATTTCACAAAAAGGATCATGAGTCAAGGCTTTTTGGACATAGAGGAGCATGAGTCAAAGCTAACCACCAAGACTGTTTCACATGGAGCACGAGTCAAGGATAACCATCCAGACTGCTGAACATAACATCTCATGAGATTAAACATTAACTAGTGAATTAGAGCATTATATGGTTTCTCTAATATTAATATATGTATGAATATGTTTTTTCCAAAAATAATCACACATAAGCAATCACATAAAAACATAAGGGTTACCCATAGAAAGAATTTGGGTATTATAATTATGTAAAATGGAATATAAAAAGGGAATATATTAGGGTGTCTATGAAATAATAGATTTAAATCATACATGAAAAGTAATAATTTAATATATTTATATATATTGATAAGTGATTTCAAACTGATGTGAAAAGAGTGTTTAAGAAACTTAAGAAATAAAACATTTTACTACGGTTTAAGGGAAGACATTGAAGATACATTAAAATGGAAAAGGTATATTTTTTTGTAAAAAACCATAATTTAATGAAGGAATTTTTTCAAGATAAAGTTAGGGGTTTTAGAAAAATAATGGTATCTTAAAATATATTAAGGATAACACTTTAAAATCTATAATATTTCAGGATTTCCATTAAATTGGGCTTGCTTATCGAGATTAATTAAGTTGGAAACATTATGAAAAAATGTATACCCCTAAAATTAATGATGAATAGATATTGATATATAAATGTTGAACATTTATAAAATTATATGATTTAAATAAATGGTAAAATAGAATTTAATTTGGGTAAAAATAAAGAAAGAGTAACTTGAATAAAAAATGGAGGTTTAGGTAGAATCTCTTACCATATATTTGAAACAATTATACACATGATATTAATGTACTTAATAATAAAATTAAATACAATAATTAATTAATTAAAACCCTTTAATACATGTATTAAATTTTTTTATAATATTATTATGTTCATTCATTCCCCTTTTTATGGGTTATGATATTCAATTCTATCATTCGGGAGCATTACTTTGTTGGGTTTTTATGATTGGTTTTCTTGTATAATGTTATAGAAAATCATATAGAATGAGGATAGTGGTAAAGAAAAAACTTATATTTCATAAATGAAGTAATATAATATTAAAATACAATTTCTATCCATAATTGTGGCTTATTAATTAGATAAATCATTATTGATAATTGTTTAGATTAATTTAACAATTTTATCATAATGAATTTTTTTAATAAGTTAAAGTCATGTGTAAAAAATGAATTGAGAATATTAAATAATATATAATAAATATATTATAATTTGGATCAATAATTAAAAAAAATTCATGACCATCCTTGATGAAAAAATTGAATGATGAAAGCATGTCATCCACGAAGGTGTTAAATTAACTCCTCACAGATGATGTTTTCAATCTTAATGAAAAAGAGAGAGAATAATAGAATTGATGATGAATTATTCCATATACTTGATAAAATTAAATTTTATGTAATATAATTGTGTTTTCATAAAATTTGGGTGAGTGGAGGTTAGGAGATAAAAATAAAAGAAGGGAACATGATAATAGATTAAAAGAAAACGAATGAAGGTTTTACCTCTTGGTTCCCTCTTCATGAGAACCACTTTAAGAGATTGGTGTTGGTCTTTTGTTAAGATGAGAAGATCATGGATATTGGGGTGAGGTTTGGAAATATTATTAGTCCTAATTTGGTAAAATATCATGCATTGAGAGCAGTGAGGAGTTAAGGTGGTGAGGGGTGGTATTTATAGTTGAAAAGATGAGTGTTTTCCCATTATTTAATTCATTAATTTATTATTTTTCTCAAGACAATTTATATTTTAGATTATTAAAACTATAAAAGGTAATTATTTCATGTGTGTATGAAAAAAAAATGCTTACATCATCTATAACTCAATGAAAACTGTATTGGGCTTATAATGTATATACCGTAAATTAATGTAATTTACTATTCAAAGAAAAATCATTTATTTCATAAAAATTCTAAAAATTTAGAATAACCATATTTCTATCTGTGGAATTAAAAAATAAAATCCATTTTATGTGAATAATTTTCCAAATATAAGAAACATGGTTTTTAATTAAAATGTGTATTTACCTGGAAAATGTAAATTTTAAATTTAATCCTGCTTTTCTAACACTTTGAAAAATTAATAAAGGAATCATAAAATTATCTCATAATGTTAAGAAATAAAAATATTAATTTATGAATAAATTTTCAAAAAATATAATTTCTTTTAAATTTATAAATTAATCAAATAAATCACATAAATATTTTTTACATTTTAAAATCCAGGCACTTAAATAATAATCGTTAATATATTTATTAACATATACTATGATATAATTCTCTCATATTGTCACTTGTTAGATGGATTAATTTTACTTATACCTTAATTATTGAGGTTATTATTCAATTGTATATTTTACTATTCATAACGATCACCTTACTATTCTAAAGGTCAAGTAACTATTTCATCAGTATAGGTTCCTTAACTTCTTGAAAATCTTCTTATTTCATTCAAAAACATTTATAAATATTGTATTGTGTTATCATCTGTGTTTATAAAATATGATATAATTATTAAAACCAAATTTCCATTGATAAAACACTGGTTCATTACATAATCCATCTTATTTTCGTTATCAAGGAAATAATGTACTGATTAGTTATAATAATTGAGTAGTTTTAACCATCTCTTATGCTTTTTGATGATCACTTTTTTTTTTGAGAATATGGTTTTCAATTTTTTTTATTCGTATATATTTCACTTTTCTCACTATAAATGTAACTCCTCCATATCATTGATGTAAATATTACAGCTACCAAATCATGAACATGGCTTGGATATTTATATCCATGGATATTTACCTACATTAAGCCTTAGGAAATGAGTCTATCATTTTGTATTTGGACACATCTATGTACCATCTCTGACGTATCACTATATATTACAAATACATCCATTCCCAAAGGTAAATTTAATACCAACGAATTTTCTAGTCTATTGTTTAATTATTCAAAGAAATATTTACTATCTTCTTACCATGTGAACATAATCCATTTACATGTAAACTTTTTTAATTGGTTAGATAATTGGGATTTTTTTAAAAAATATTTATAGTAACATGTCAATCCAAGGAAACAACATACCTCGGTTATATTCATTGGTGTTTGAAAGTCCATAGGTACCCTTGTTTTTAGAATAATCAGTGGATATTCTACCCTTAGAGAAAATATGTCCAATAAATGAAAAAATATAAATCTAGAATACACATTTACTAAATTATCTATAAAACTAATTTTCTATTAGAGTCATAAGAAAGATGTACTAATCACCCTTTTTCTCATAATATCTTTTTTAGTATATCATGATTTCATCCAAAAAATACCATAATAAAACTATCAAGATAATCCATCAATTATCTAATCATAAAATCTATAAAATAAAGGATACGTTAATCAATTCGATTGCAATTACTGTAAATTAATAATGTTCATACCTCATTCTTAATGATGTCTTCAAAATATCGTCATTATATACTCATAGTTTATGATACCCAGAATAATGATAAATTTTTGGAAAATATTAATCTCATTGTATTTGATAAGTTATGAAATACATATAGGGAATATGACACGTTTTCTCTTTGGTAATGGCATTGAATTCTTTATAATTTATGCATAACATTATAAACTCATACATCAACATAAAAAAAGAATATAGGATCCCCACCTTGAAAGAATATGGTGTATAAATCCCATATTACAAAACTACAGTACTGTTTCCTTCAGTTCCACTATTTCTACTATGTAAATCCTGTAGGGAGACATAAAAAAAGGTTTTTCACTATGTATGATACCAAAAAAAAGACTCAACATCACACTTAATTGTATGTCTAGAAAATTATTTAGGGAAAAAATTTATTTATTATTTTATATTAGGTAAATATTATATTATAAGGATAACATTATTATTAATAGGTTTAATTGTTTCTTATTCAATAGTAATTTCCTTAAGAAGAGTTTCAGGGGGTGGATCCAGACATGACACATATTGAATAGTCACCCCTATGATGATAAGAGATTTCAAAAAATATATTGTTTAAATAATTATCTATCACTTGAAAAATATTAATTTTTTTATAATTTTAAACAAAATAAATAATATGAATTATATAAAAGTCAATTATTGTAATAATAATGATGTCTGTAAATAGGGTATTTCAATGAATCATAAGGGGAGATTAATGGCACATCCATATTACAAAAAGATTTCAAAAATGAGTGTTGATTGAAAACTAAATTATTACAGTGATATAGAGATATATAATATTATAATAAATGCAGGAAGATATAAATGAGTGTGAAGTTTGATAATCACGAAACTCAATTTCAAATTGGAGTTTATGATCAATATACCTATCACCATTTCTTTTGGAACATCATCCTTAGTTTTATTAATCACAATTTGTTTTTGACTTATCCCCTTGGAATCTTTTATGGGAGGTTCTATTGACACATTGGATATTAGTTTAAATAATAATTCATCTCTTTGTAGTTAAATTAATGGATATTAGTGATTTATTTTGTTTCATTTCATTCTGTATCTTTATGTAAAATTTCTCTGCAATTGAATCAAATTCATTTTCCATTGAGATAATCCTTGGGTGCTTCCACAATATTCAAATATTGTAAATCACATCCTCCAATTCTCTTTTAATTAACATATTTGTTTCTTTATGGTTAGATGAATTATTATTTTTATATTTTTTTTAAGATATAACTGCTAAAACATTTTGTTCTCTTTCTCTATGTATTGCTATACTATAAAAAAATATAATGAAAATGTTTTAGAAAATAAATATCTATGAAGACATAGATTAATCCCATCAATTAAATAATAAATCCTTATTTCTATATTATTTATATATTATATATAATTTTTGGATAATAATGTAATGTTAAACTCATTCTCAACCACACATTCTTCTTCCTTCTATATTAAAGTGTGAAGATGATCATCCATTTAAAAATTATTTTCATCAAGAATGTATTTATAAATGAATATCACATTAAAATTTGCCTATTAAATAATATGAATTTTATCAAAGTAATTATTGTTCTGGATAAATGAAAACCATTGATTAATATATCTTTTTAGATTATAATCATTCAAAATAAACATTTTTATTTCATCAATTCCCAATGATAGGGATATGTTTTTGAGGGAAAGAATACACTATTCATCTAACAATGTATCATTAGTTCCATTACAATATAGAAGCTTCTATCATATTAAATGATCCAACATAGGTGAATCGCATTTTCGAATAATAGGTTTCTCCATGCAAGAAATGTTATTTCTCATAACTTGAGTTACCTACCCTAATATGGCCATGATCTGCTCAATTCCAAAAGTACCAATTTTGTGTTTCTTTGAAGGGAAATTAAAACATTCATTATGAGAGTTGATTCCATTTATTTCGTTATTATCATTATCTCAAAAATATCACAATCATAGTTAACTCATTACTATAATGAATATTGATATATAAAATAAAAATTCATATAATGTTAAAATTTCTCAAATACTACATGGGAGTAACAAAATTCTCATGTCAGATATGTTCATTTAAAGCCTAGTTTGTAAGGATACTACTAAACATTATCTAATTCCAACTATAACATAACTCTAACAACCCAGAGCCAATGTTTAATTTATTACAAAGGTATATGCTTTAGGGGATCACACCACACATGATCTATCAGTTTATTACTCTCGGTAAATTAGATATATATATTATTCACATATTACAATGAAAATATAATATCATAATATAACCAACATTATTTCATCCAGAATATCATTCATAATATCCATTTTATACAATGTTTGAAATGAAAAAATAATAAAAGGTGGTCTTAGATTCTTAGTAAGGGTGAAATATAACATATGTTATCATGAGTAAAGAAGTAATAATCAATATTGTATATTGGATAATAAAAACACATGAAATTAAATAAACAACATTAGTTCCATAAAATTTCATAGATAATATCAACATATAAATCTAATGGATAAATGAAATTGAATTATTAATGAAGTAAATTCATAATTATTGAAATTTAATATCAAGTCCACTCAACCATGATATCATGAATCTTACCATCATTTCCTCTCTACCAAGACATTATTCATAACAAATGGGTAAGTGTAAACTAGATTACTATATAATATAAAATGTATATATTTTTTCATGATACCCATCGATGAATGATAGGGAAACCTATAACTATCTCCCACACATCACTTTCACATCATATGAATTCCATATTTTTTCAATTATCAATAAAATTATATCACAAAATAACTAATAATTAAAAAATTATATGTATTTAATCTGATTAACAAATGAAAATAATTCAACTTCATAATCATAAAATATACAGGGAAAGAATATTTTAGTTATCATTGTATCATATCCATAATACATTCATTTGTATTATCATTAATGAAGTACCTCTAAAATACTGATGTAACATTTGTTGAGTAAATACCCTTTTATTTTTGGAAATCAGTTATTTATAATCTAAAATATTCCATTAAATTAAGAAATAAATTTATTTTAAAAGAACCATTTAAACTTTTTATGTATTATTTAAATAAAATATAACTCCTGACGACTGGAACACATGTTTGTGATGTGTAGGATTAAAAAATATTACATTCACACCTTCATTAGAAAGTAACTTTATTTGAAAACAACATGAAGAGTAATTTTCTATTTTTTTTATAAAGTAAAATATGGGTAAATCTTAAATCAACATATGTTTGAAGAATTTTTTATGAATTATTTAAATCATTTTAATGAAAATAAGGATGTGGAAAAAAAATGAAGAAATATTTCAAAATAAGGGATATAAAATAAATTAACAACGATGTGACTTATTGAATATAAATCCAAATAGAGAATAAATTGAATATAAATAAGTAAAACACAAAAATTATAACATAAGATGAAAATATAATTGGTTTTTGATATTTTGATAATATAATTTTCCCAAATGAAATATTTTCATAAGAAATCCTCATATAAAATTAGTTTGTAATGGAAATCCATTAACTCGAGTTTTATTTTCCACATATGTGTTTTAAACATCCATTTAAAAAATTAAATTTATTATACTTATATAATATAACAATGTAAATATGTATAATATCTAATATTAGCAACTTATAAAATTCCAAAACCCTTTTGTTAATAATTACTAATTACAAACTTTTTAAATAAGTGTTAACTATTTTGATTTTCTTGAATGTTTTCATAATGTAGGTTCAATGATTTTATCTTCTATATATATCCATAGAATTTATAATTTTAATCATGCAATTAATGTAAAATATATTAATTAAATAAAAATTTATAAAACCACATGGAAGGTGGATATGAAAATGAATCACATCGCTTTGTGGAGGCTGTAGTCCACATATACGCAGGCTTGATGATATTGTTTTCTAACAGGTAAAATTATAGGAAGATAGGTGATTTATTGTATTTAAAAAATCATAATTATATTATAGATATCATATATGAATATTATATTCATTATAACAACCATCCATGAATGGTGGTGATAAAAAGTTATATATATCGCATCACAGGTCTGTCATCTGCACTTGTATACAAATGATGATTTAGTTTCCCATTTAATGGAGAACGAGACAGATAAAGGATTCACAAATGAAATATTAAAATATATGTATATGGGACAAATTGATGTAATTATATCACCTAATTTATTATAATTTTTTTGGAGGTATAATAATAATAAAAATTAAAACCCTCTTTTAAGAGTTATACCTTCTCTTGGGACAACCTCCCATGGATTACACCTTATTTCTTTTTATGTATTGTAATCTAATTAAACTACTAAATATAGATCCTAAGTAGGTATGTTAGTATGTTATATGGGAATATTTATTCAAATTTTTTATTCTCATTAAATGTGGTGATCCAAGAAGATGTGGTGTGATTTTTTAAATGAGGGAGAGAACACACATGAATTTTTTTAAAATATTAAAATATTTTCAATGATTAATCAACGAAAATTGATATAAAATGGCTTATATTAATAGTTGTTACGGTTAGTTTAATAATAAAACAAACCAATGGTGTTTATAAAGGCCTTTTTTATATTGATTCCTTACGTTGTTATTTTGAATTGTCTTTAACCCATTTTTTCCTTAACCGATGTGATAAATGTATACCGTAGTTATTATGCATTACAAAAAAATTTAATCACATTAAATAATGTTATTTAATTATATTCCAAATATAGAATACGTTTTAAATGATTTATCTCTTATAAAGGTAAAAAAATAATTTTAATGTATGTTTACCAAATGAAATGAAAATAGTTTTAGTAAATTTATTATTCTATTCATAAAAATGCATTCCTAAAAAAAGTGTATAATGTCAGTTAAAATAAATTTATTTTGGATTTTTTTATTTTTAATGAAGAATTAATTTTCATTCAATGTAATCTTAAAAAAATGTTCCATGTCAATATATGATTAAAATAAAAATATTTCCTTCAACAATAACATTATTAAGATTTCTAAAATATGAAGAATATATTTATGTGTTCAATATTACATTTTAATACACATTATATTAATTACATATTATATATGTGGTACATAAAAAGGTTTCATAAACATTCATGTTATTATTCTAAAAATATAATTTTATGAATGTGATAGATTCAAAAAATAGATATTTTTCATAATTTAACTAAAAATAAAAAATTTAAAAAAAATTCAAAAATTAATCTTAAAATTATTTTGATTTAATAAATTCAATAATAAAATTCATTTCATAAAATTAAACATACAAAAATTTATAAATTTTCATTTTAATCACAATCTACAGTAAATTTATGTGGATTATTTTATTAATTATTTATAAAACGAATATTACATAATATAATTATATCTCTACAATTATAGTCAATGTCTATGGGTTTAGTCTATTTTGTCTATTTATTAAAAAGTAAATCCTTATATATAATAATGTTTCCATTAATTAATAGTTTCTTCTTGAATTCCCATTTAAAACCAATATTTTTATACATCTACTAGAGGATCTACTAAAACCATACTTGGTTTTGTTTTGTGGAATTTATTTCAGAATTCATGGGTTCTTTTCATCTGGTTACTTCTATGCTACTTAATAATTATTTTTAGGTAATGTGCTATTTATAATTTATATATTGTGTTTCACCATCCCTTGTTACTATAAAACCATATCTTTCATGTTACCTAACCTATCTTGTAATACAACCTATTAAATATGTCCCTAGAACATCTTATTCCATAGAGATTTGGGGAATTTGATTGCATGGTATTTATTTTTCATCTTAAACATAGACTTCATCAAAGGAAATATCACTCCCACTATCTACAATATATATGTGATCCCTTTTATGAAATATGATACATACTCTAATGTAATATATATTATTTATCAGATAATCAAGGTAATTTCATTTAAGTTTCCTTTTTATACCATATAAAAATACACTTAGTGACATAAGGTGAATTTATATTGCTAGAAACCATAAAAATGATTCACAATCCCAAACTCATATACGTGACAAAAAATGTTGGTTCCCATTCCAAATCTAATATATAATATCAATTATTTATTTTATTAGCACTCAGTATGTAATTTATACTCCTATATGTAATTCAAATCACCAAAAGGATAATGGAAGACTTGTGTAACTTATAATTTATTCACTGGGTCTAATATGTTAAAACTACTCCTATCAATTACACTAATGAACGATTTTTTATAATTATGTGGGATTCGGGATATCATCTAAAAATCTAATAAATAATTATGGAATTCTTAATTATGATAATATCCAACATTTTCTAAGGTAAGTGCCGTAATTTTCTTACCATGGTGCTTTTCAAATTCATTCTTATATTCCATTCATCTATCAATGGAATATAACATAAACCCATTAATTTGACATATTGACATGTATTAATTTCCCCAGTAATTTTTTCAAATATTGAGTTTTCACCCTTGGATTAGAGTAGAAGTGGTCTATGCACATTAGAATTAACCATATATGGAATCTAGGTGTCCATTTCCACTATAACAAAAAAAATCATTCTTTAGTCATTTTTGATTACAAACATGTGTAACATACACCAAGTGGTTTTATATCAAATGATTCAAAATATCCATCTAAATTTAATATATTCTATGTTTTTTTGTTTACATGAACAAGATAGTGATTAAATATTTTTTTGTGGTATGACTTATGAAAACTATTTATGATATTGATCTATTTTGTGTATTCCAATATAGAAAGGTAAATATTCAGAATGGTTTTCTATAAAATGATTACTTTTTAAAAGAAGAAGTATTTATTCCTAAACATGATATAAAATACATCTATATCATGTCTCTACACTAGAGAATATTTTTGGTAACACACAACACACAATAAAAATCAATGAAAACCAAGATCATTTTAGTTATAAATATGATGTCATTGTATCGAATAACAATAACGTCATATTTTGATCTATTGTATACTGATATACCCACGTCACCATGGGAAAATTTTTAACCTTTTTCATTTATGTACATGAATACATATTTGAGAATCAAATACTATATCAAATACGCAATTTTGAGTATCAAATAATTTGAAATAAATAAAACATTTTCCTGAATATTCCCTTTACATAATTTCCTAGGTATAATTTTTCTTCCATTATCTATTTTTTCTTGATGTACAAATATATAAAATTGTTCTCGTGGTTTCACCATCATCATTAATCTCTTATAAGGTCATTATAAAAGAGTTCTATACTTGGAGTGTGACTTAGAGGTTTTCTTATGACCTTTCCTCATATTCACCATAATAAAATAAGTCTCATTTATGCTCCATATCCTTATCAACTTAGTGAAGTAGTTTCAGAAGATCCGAGAGAGAGTTCTTTGTGTTTTCATATTGAAAAATATATAATGAAAAGATAATATCTAATGGAGTGATGAAATAATATCATAATATAATAGTTCTTAAAGAATTGTAAACCCTTTAACCTTTAAATACTCAATGTCATGAATGTGTTGGACTACATGAGGCTCAAATGATGAAACATATCCATGATTTCAAGTAGACAATCCCTTGGATATCTATCATGGTTCTTGTATTACTCACCCATAATAAAGACCACTGAGATAATGGATGATTCTCTAAGAATCCATGGTCTCATTTGAATTCAAGAGTTTACTAGATATGGATAACTATAATGCCTCTAGAATTATAAAAATAGTATAAGAAATTTTTTTTACATGAATATCCATTAATAAATCACCTTGATCATTAATTTCTAGTGTATTTTAATGACATGGATCTAAATATATAAAAGGATACTAAATCCTATAGTCCATATTTAATTTTCAATTGTGCTCCCTTAAAATTGGTTTGAGCTCCTAAATATACAATGAATAACCAAGGGAACACATGAATGAAAGGGGTAAGATAAAAAAACTAGTAAGGGAATAAACATGATAAGGAAGCATAAACTTCCTGTCAAAGGTATGACATGATATCATGATTGGTTAGTCACATGTGTAATCACATTAAAAAATAATTAAAATAACATGGTATCATAATATAATGATATCATAGGAAATATGGATACAATATAACACATAAAGTAAGAATAAGTCAATGGTAACAGCCAAGACAACATTATATGGTGTAATGTGTCCCATAATGGAATAAGTTAACTCCCTAATCCCACACATGACATATGATGATAATAAAACATTACCAAATTCATTGTAAGGATATATAATTTTGATCCCACTAGTCACATTAATTTCATGTACATGTAAAGGAATAACCCATATGGAAATAAATCATAAGGCATAAACATAGAAATTAAAAATGAAAAGAAACAGGTTGAATATTATTTTCTCAAAAAATTATTCAAATATATTTTCATAATGAAGTAATTTGGGTGATGAACATATGATATGTATTTCCGAATCAATTGAAGAGAGACTAAGGTTGCGATATATGTAATAGACATATATCGAAAATTTATAATCAATCCATTACATAAATGGTTATTTTAGTTTAAAGGTGGAAATAAAAAAATTAAAACATTCTTGAGTAAAACTATCATTTAACTTTGAATTCCACATTTTTACATAATTAAAAACTCAAAAAATATTGAGAAAATACTTTTATTTGAAAGCAAACTTCGAATCTGATAAAGGATGGTTCAATGAAAATAATTTCCATAATGATTTTTCATTAAATATATTTCATATATTTTAAAAAAAATATTAATTTTACCCTTTGTAAAATTAGTAAAAAATTACAATATTTGGGAAAAATATAACAAGATTCCTTGTAAATTATTGTGTAAAAATACAAACATTGGTAAAAATAATTTTTGACAATGATATGAGAATTGAATTTTTTTAAACATTCTAAGAAACCATGGAAGATACTAAGTTCATGTACTTAAACAAACAACATCTCATTTTATGGATGATAGTGAGGTTATTATATCATCATGGTTTAAAAATATATATATATGAAGTGGAAGAATAAATAAAATAAAATGCTTGGTTAAAGAGATTACCACTTATTCAGATAACTTCATTATGTTTAAAAAAAATCCGATCTACCATGACTTTATCACTAAACAAAAGCATCTAGGATCAGGTTTTGGATGATATTGGATCAAATAGTCAGTTTTGTAAGTGTGAAAAAGAGATGGGAGTGGGTTTCCTTTATAGGTGGTGGAGAAGGAGTACAATGTATTTTTTGGAAATAATGAATTCGACCCTCATTTTTATCATGACATGTGCCTCTAAAATAGAATATTTTTTTACCTTATTTGTTATAATGTTGAATTATTCCCTAATAATAGTTATTATATCTTTTTTTCCTCTTTTGTGATTTTTATTTATATTTGTTAAAGACCTCAATAAAAGAGTTTTTACTTTAACTGAGGTAAATAAATTTTACTATTTTTACTATTTATTATGGTGAAAAATTAATTTAACCATTTTAGATAATATAAATTATAATTATTCAAATATTAAAAACTTTTTTCCAAATTAAACTCATTTAAGTAGAGGAAATATAATTTTAAATTAATCCCATATAACTATCAAAAATATATTTTCCAAAAAAAATACTATCAAATGATTAAAAACAATTTATTAATATTCAATATGAGATTGATTAAAATGACCTAATTTTGAATAATAAATATATAATTGATCTAATTTTACATTAAAAACCTTGTTTAAATAAATCAGTCATCTGTATTCTTTAAATATAAATCTAGTTAAAAAAAATAGTATTTCAAACTATTCATATAAACATGAATCTTTTGAGAAAAATATCAAAAATTGACCACTAGAAAAAAAATTCAATGATTTGAGAAATGGTGTTACATTTTTAAAGTAAATTTTCGAAAATTGGTAAAAATTAATTTTAAATATTTTCAAAAATTTCAATGAATATTTTTTTAGAAGAATACATATTTTCAAAAATCTTATTTTTTCTTTCAAATTTTTATTATTATTATCCAATAAATATATAATCATTTTATTTATTTTATACATGTGTAAAACCTTTTATTTTCATAATTTAGTTAGTCCAATTCATACCCTCTCAAATAACGGCAAGGTTATAATGATATACTATATTATGGTTTATTTGGATTTGGGTCGCATGTTCTACAAGCTATTAAAGAAATTGAATTTTACAAAATAATTATATCATAAATTTTTATTGTGTTATAAAATTTTAAAAATAATTATATTGAAAAAAACTATATGATATTTAACATGATGTTACATTTTAAAACTCTCATCGGAAAATTATACCCCATTAAATAAATTGCATCCTCTCAATTTAATCTTGATCTTCAAAACGAATGGTTTAACATTTGAAAATTCCTTAATTAAAAAACACACATCTTAAAAAGGATTAATAAAACATACTATTAAAAGATGGAAATACAAATACTATGTTCATCTCGAATAACACATGTATAAGTATACATGTTGTATAACATTGATGGAAAGTGAATACATGGACATGGAAAAAGTAACGTAAATAATTATGCAGAGTAATAAATATTATTAATAAAAGTAATGTTACTACTCGTGAAAACATAAACATCCAAAAAACTATAAATATGTGATGAATTAAAAAACCAGTTATTCTTCAAATGTAAACCTAATGAGGTAATATTTGTTTCAAAATCTATCCCCTAGATTTTTGGGATTATTTTATCATTAATATAGAGATTACCAAAAAATTTACATAACATATATTATTTTATTTTATAAACACAATTTATTCCTTTTTTATTTTATTTCCATTAAAATCAGCTCTTTCACTATGAAATTAATATAAAATATTAAATTTTTTTGTATGCATCACTGAAATTAACTTTTACCAAAATATAAAATAAATAAAATAGTGTCAATTTATTCCACCATTGATTATTGAAATTGAAATGGTTAGTAAGAGTTATGATACTAAAAAAATGAATTTAAATATATTAATATATAAACATCAATAATAAAACTAATGATTTAACATAGAATTTCCTTAAATAAACCAATATCCAAAATACCCAAAATAACCTCAACATGAAAGAAGGTTTTAACCTCAAATGTAATATTACACCCTACAACATAAATCTACAAATACATTACAACCTTGTTACCAAATAATAATTAATTTTAAACCTAATGTTTATATAGATATATCATGACAGAGTAAAATGTTTCCCAAAATATCATTTATCACCTCAAAATCCTAAAAATTAAAAAATATTTGACCTACCGAAATGGTTCCCAAATTTAATTATTATTTTTCCACATAAATGGTTTTATGATAAAACTATCTTAATAACCAGTACATCACATAGGCTAGTGGTTCAAGAATCACCCTAATGGTTATCTGGTTGTGGGTTCATGCTATATGGGTTTATCAAATGTGATGGTTGTTTCCCCACTTGTGAGTTATCCTTTATAAAAACCCATGAAACCAATATGTGATAATCATCTTAAAAATCATTCATGATCCTATAACATTAAAAAGAACATGATGAAAATATTAAAAAATAATTTATTCATCATATCACTTTTTTTAGCCATGATGGTTTTATGTACAACTCATTATTTTCAATAAGATTGACTAATTTAAATTTACTATAATTACCTCAACATCAATAAAATCTCCAATATTATATTTTCTGAAATTAATCATTTTCCATAGAGTATCACCTTACTATTTAATAAAAATTATTGTTTATTAGTACAATTAAATGTATTCTATAAAATTTATATATAACAACTATTGTGGAATATTCAATATAGGACTTGTGATTCATGTAATAGAATAATATAGAAAAAATAATTCAATAACCTGATTCTCAGGTTTCAACACCTAAAGAAATCATTCATTCAAATTCATTGATTTTCATAACATATGTTCTTAAGAATTTAACATTATATTATTGAATTTAGTTTTATAATAAAAAATTTCCCCACATTTATTACATTGGACTATTAGAGGTTCCCAATGTTGAAGTATATTTCACTACATCATGTTAATCAATCTATAGATTTTTTATTACTAATAATCTTATTTGTTTCATTTTTTTAACTCATAAATCATCTTCCATGTCTTTTAAAGACATTCCTGTGGTTTATATTCCCACATTTTTCACATGTATTAAATGGAATATTCTCTTCCTTTTTTTTCTTTATCACTTAATCATAAATGAGACACCATCATTCTCTTCATTGATGCCTTTGGAAATTCATATCCATTCTAGTGGTTTATCTTAATATGAGATTTATCCTTTTTAGTGATTAGAATATATATAAATAACATTCCCTTTTGGATCCGAATCTCATTGGTGCAATCATTAAATTTACCATCAAATTAGTTTTGGATATTCCTTCTCCTATTTCTGGATATTAAATAAAAATATTATATGAAAAAATATGAGATTGAATTAATATACACAATGAAAACTTATAAACCTAGAAGTAAGAACTTATAAATAATAAGTATGTCATTAATTTGGGTCCTATATATTTCAATATAATTTTTTATTTCAATGATACATATTTAATTTTCTAACATAATAATTTTTTCATGTCCTTTATAATGGTTAATAAATATTTTCTGAAAGTCAAAATCATTTTTAATGGGAGTTTCAAACAAGGTATGCAGTAAGGAAAATTTTAATTTACAATGTAAGGATAATTTCAAACATAATGATCATTTTTAGAGTTATTACCCCAAGCTAGATCTCTTCCTGAAGCATTTTCTACTTGTAATTTCTAAATAGAGAGGTATCCTTTATGAACCCATTCTCTAAATACAACACCATGTTTTCAAGATATTTTTTAAAGCCAAAACTTATCCTTAAAATTATACATAATGTTATCAATATTTATTCATCATTCTAGTTACAAAGGTTAAACAAAAATTTCATTCGGTACCAACTACGGTGACCCAATCCTTTTTAAAATATTATGACACGATTATAAACATAAATATACATTAATACAACACAAGGAACATAAAGTCATAATATATATGTATGAAATGGTTCTTAATACATAAAAGTAAACTAAAAAATGAATCCTTACTTTTTCATCGGTAGTGAAATCCTAAAATAAAATCAAGCCCCAAAATCAACATAAGATAACATGGGGAATAGTAGAAAGAAAGCGGTAAGATAAAAATACCACTAAGGGAATACACTTGATAAATAATAACGCCATGTGAGTCAAAGGTATAACATGATATCATAATAGGGAAGGAAAATGTGTCATTATATAGAAATACAACATAAATAACATGGTATCATCAGATCATAGAGTCATTAGAAATGTAGAAGAAACATTAAACATGGAATAAGCATAATCCAAGGATAACATCAATGGAAACACCACATGGTGGACATATTCCCATAGAGGATTAGGTTCACTCCCTAATACCATACATGACATATCATGAGACTAATACATTACCCATTTCATTAGAAGGATATACAATTATAGGGCAACTCATCACAATCATTTCATGTAAATGCATAAGCATGCCCCATAATAATATCAATCATAATTAAAGAACACAATAATTGCACAAAAATGAAATGGATTGCATAATATTTTCTCATAACATGATCCAAAGAGATTTTCATAATTAAGGCATTTAACAGATGAACATAAGGCACATATTACCTTATCAATGAAAATGAGAATAATATAGTTATATAAGATAAAGACATATATATATATATATTAGAAGAAATAAAATATATCAAATTTTATTGTTTTTAATGAATAATATTAATATTAATTCTTAAAATAATTATATATAAAAATTACCTCTCAACATTAATAACAACATTTAAATAAACAAAAAAATAATACAATATTTTGGAAATCCTTTTCATTGAAAATATATTTCTAAATGTGAAATTATGTTTCAAATAAAACAATGTTATCGATACTGTGTTGTTCTATATATTCTATATACATTAAAAAGAGTGTTCCTTTCACACATTGTAAAAATAGTTTAAAAATTGCTCATTCAGAAAAAGAAAAAAATATTCCTATTAAACTATTTTTAAAAAATTAAAATAGGAATAAAAAAGGATTTTAACAATCATAAGAGAATTATAAAATAATTTGTATATTTTTTTTAGAAAAAATGGATATTGAAGAAAAAAATAGTTTTCGATCAAAGAGAGAAATGATGTTATATTTTAATAAAAACATTTTATCCATAAATTTATATACCAATGAGAGGGAAATTGAACTATTAAGTGAAAATATAATGAATTACTTTATGAGAGTAAAATTTATTTGATTTATTAGGCTATTGTTTTATAATTTTCCACAATGAAAATTTAGGCATAAATTATCCATAAATATGAGATTTAAATATAAACCCATACCGATTGGGTAACATTAGATTCATAGATACAGTGGATGGAGTAGATGAAATGTATCTTGACATATCATTATTTATTCTTTTTCAAAGATATAATATGTAATATAGTAGTATATACACCATAAAAAATAAATTAGGTTCTGAAAAAAACATGTGTCTCAAAGAATTATGTTTTGAGATATAATCTGTTAACACTATCTAAAAACATAAATTACTAATATTCATGAATAAAAAAATTATTAAATTATATAATAATTTTTTTCAATTCTACTATTCATTTTGTTTTCTTTATTACCACTCCATTTTAAACTTAATAACCAATTAATTTCACATCAATTTTTTTAATGATAAACGATTAATATGTCTAAAACTGCAATGCTATGTTGAATATAGTCGAAAAGATTATTTTGTAATAATTAAAAAATTTAAATAAATAAATAAATTATTTTTATATAAAAGTAATACTTTTCTAATAAACTATATAACATGGTTATAAAAACATTAATTTGGTTACAATTATGGATATGGTTGTCCATACATATGCAAGAGTAATGATTCCATATTTATGTGATCATGATATAAATAAGGTAAGTGTAATTTTTTCATTAAATGACTATAATTATAAAATAAATATTATATTTTTTTCTTTAAATACACTTACATATACCATCCGAGTGATGATGTAATAAAAAAATAATCACATCGCTTCACGAGTAGTTTTCCAACCATATACACGATCAAAATTATTATTTATTCAATAGATAGTAAGGTAAGATAATATAATATTATTATTTTACATAATTAATAAAATATAATTAATATAATTTAAAACAATAAATTTAATCCTTATTACTAGGATAAAGAGATAGAAGCTAAGCTTTTGAATATTTATTAAATAAATGAAAAAGGTACAGAGGAGACAGGAGGGGTCAATCAAATGAACTTTCCCTCATCAGTCAAACAAAACATTTCAGATCATAATAATACACATCATTCCCATAATCAGAATCATCGAGAGTTTCCCAGTTATAGTGGGACTTACCTTAATTGTGGATCTTAAGAATATTAGAATTGAGCTTTCCTGCAAGCTTAGAAGATCGGGTAGATACAGTCTGAGGTGTGTTAGAATAGTCCTTCCTTGGCCGTCACTTCGAGGGAGCAGGAGTGAAGGCTAAAAAATCATTGAGCTTCCCTTTCCTAGAAATTTGTGCATCCTTGAAAGTGATAGGACCACCGAAACCCGCCAATATCTCTACAATCTTAGAGATGTCACCCCACTTCCCATAAATCTTAGATGAAAAATTATGAATTACTTGATAATATTCCACATTTTTAGGAGGAACAGATTCCGAAGCCAACTCAATAGTCCCATCACGTGTCAAGTCTGCATCGGGACTACCGTGCGTACTTATATTTGGAGGGTTAGTGAAAGAAGGGGACCAAGACACAGAGAGGCTGGGAGTATATCCAGTATCAACTAACCCAGTGGGAGAAATATAATGACCATCCTTAGATGTAATCTCCTTGGAGAAATCAGCCCGAGCATTCGAGGGACCACTCATTGGACACTTGTCCACTATCAGTCTTTTTCTATTCAAATTACGCACATGGTAAGTAGATTTACCAAATCCAACATCTCAGTTTGAGTGGTAGATGCTTCTTTGAGAAAGTCATTATCATGATTTGACAAGTCTGCACGGTTCTCCTCAAATATCCTTCTACAAAGAGTAGCTAGATGGCCCTTCATCTCACATCTCTCACATGAGATCTTCCTCCGACATAACTCCAACGAGTGCCCAACAACCATGCATTTAGTACAAAAAATAGGCTTCCCTTCATACTCAACCTCAATGTTGATATTATCAGTGGGAGTGGAAAGTGTTAACTTATCAATCAAGGTGGAACTCAAATAAACCTCCACTAGAATTCTAGAAAAGTGGTCAAACCAAATAACTTCAGTTTCATTATTAAGGTGAATAGGGGACCCAATTTCCTTTAGAATTTCATGAAGAATCTTTGGATTCCAAAGGACCCAATTAATCCCATGAAAACAGACCCAGTCCTGAGAGAAAGCATTCCTTTCATTAGGGGCATTGAAATAAAGGGACCATTCATGAAGATGGAGCCATCCAGGATTCAAAGATAGGGACCCAATTCTCCATGCATGTACATTGAAACAATTTTTTGGGAAAATTAATTGGAATAATCCGCAACCAAGATAAACATACCACCAATCAGAGGAGCCCCATAAAAACAAAACTCATCTGACTAGATCATAAAACGTACAAGAAATCTAATCCTTTGGTAAAACAGGATGCACAATTAGAGAATTATTTCCAATTTCAATTCACTCCTCAAATATGTTAGGACTGACATCAACAAGTGCCGCTAACCCATTTCGGAGAACCCTACTTGAGAGGGAGTCAATAAATTATGCAAATATAGGCGCAGATGCATGACACTCCTCTTGTCTACCCAGGTCCTTTACAATGCTATCTGTTATCGTTGAAGGATCATTCAAATTCAATAAAAGGGGATCAGAAATCATGGAGGTGGATACTAGAATCTTTGGCAACACCCTCTTCTCTGCACACCTAGTCAAAGATAGATCTCGCACAGCTCCAGCCACCCGATTCACACTGCTAACCCTATTGTCCAATCTAGATCTGGAATCACAAACCACATGTTCACAATTCACAAGCGGTTCAGAAAAATTCACACCGTCAACCCTATTCACACTATCCAAAGAAACAGCATCCAGAATTTAAAATCTGGAGACATCCTGAAAATTTGAAGGAGCCACCCTCGATGAAGATGGAAGATTTTGGAGTCCTTCATCCTGGCGAGTGATAGTCACATCTGAAAGAGACACACTTGTAGTAGACGGCAGATCTGGGAGTCCATAATCCCGGAGAGTGATGGTTCGAGCATTGCCCCTCTGATCTGGAAGCAAGGCCGTCACCATAGCCGCATCTTTACTACATGTAAAATGTTATAAAAAAATTAATCCCATCCCTTTGAGAGGTAGAACTCTGTTGTATGCACGAGCGACATTATTGTATTTCATACATAATGGAATCTAAGAATTAATATATGATATTATACCTCATGAAGAATAATTATATCATAAATAATCACTAAATACCTCATTATATCCATCGGTGGTTATTCATTATGGAAACAAAATCACGTCGATTCATGAGGTAGTTTTCCAACATACACCTGATAAATGATTTTGTATCACACTTCAGGAATGGGGAGATGGTTTTAGGTTATGACCATCAAGCAAAATAATATATAATTATATGGAAGAAAAAGATTTTAATATATCAGTATGGTAAAATAATTTTTTATATAGGTGGATGAAGAAGTAAAATAAAATGCTCGATTATGGATGTTACCACTTCTTCCGATAACTTCTTTAGGTTGTAACCAAAATAATTTCATGTTTTTATTTTTGATATAGAAAATGGAATATATGATGAGATGAGGGAATTCATGAAGTAATTTGGGTAGTTAGTTTCCTAAAAAAGGGCTTTGGAGGTGTTTAATGGATAGGAGATGAATTTTCTTTTTATAAGTGGGTGAGATGACAGATTTGAAATATTTTAAAACAAATTGGTACACCTACGTTTAAATCATGAAACATGGCTAAAAAAGATCCATTTTAAAACATTAAAAGCTATAATGAACTAATAATACCATAAAATATGAATTTTTAATGTTTTGTTTTATTTTTAACCCTTATATTTTTAGTTCAACACTTCAATATACATGTTTTTACCTTAACCATGTTAAATAGTTTTTTACCTTTTCTCAAAATTCATTATAGTATAAAATTATGTTGACCATATTAAAAAATATTATTATGGAGATTAAAAATATTGAATACAATCTTCCAAATTGAACTCATATATAAGGAATAATTTAATTTAAAATTAAACCCACATGCATTTTATAAAAAATAATTATCTAATAAAAAACATTCAAAAAATGAAAAAGTTTTTTAATATAAAAAATCAATATGAAATTGAATCAAATAAAAAAATTTAGAGTAATAAATACAATTTTTAACTTGTTATACTTTAAATCCACATTAATCTAAAATTGTAATTTTCAATACTTCAAACTAAAAGGTTGTTTTGAAAAAATTTATTCTTTACTATTTAACAAAAAATGAATCTTTTTAGAAATATCCAAAGAAATCATCCTAATATTATTACAATTATACAATTTCAAAAATTATTTTAATTTAATATGATACTTTTTTCTAAGGTTGTAAAACATAATTTTAATGTATATGTAAAAAATGCACGATGAAGAATCATTTTAGAGAAAGATAGTTTTTCATGAAATATTTTTTTTGAAATCATAATTACATTTTTTCTAATATGTAGTTAATAATTGAATTTATTTTATTTGTCTATAAATAATATAAATTAAATAATTTAGTTTTTTATATTCATACCTACTATTTTAAAAACTATTTTATAATGCTATACAATATAATAGTTAATTTAGTTTTGGGGTTTTGTGTTCTACATACTATCAATGAGATTGAATTTTTTTTAAAGAAATATATTTTTAATTATATGGGTGTTACATTATCTTAAAATCTGGGAGTTTTATATATTATATTCTATTAAACATGATATTCCTCTTTATAAACATTGAGTGTTTACAATCTGACCACCATAAATAAAGTGCAACTTCGCAATTTAATCCTTACCTCAAAAATCAAGGGGTTTTCATTTTAAATTTAATTTATAAAAAAATAAACCTCTTAAAATGAATTCAAAGAAACATGTTCTTAGAATTTTGAATTATAAATATAAAGGTCATCTAGAAAATAAAATTTCTTATTTTTTAAATCAGATAACATTAGTGGGAATTGAATATTTAAAAATGAAATAAAATAGAAAATAATTATGCAAAATGATAGGGATTATTGATAACAATTAATAAAATTATCATTAGAAAGTAAACATCTAAATAACTCTAAATATATTTTAATTTAATGACCACTTATTAATCAGATATGATGGAACTATGATAAAAACCTTTTTTTCAATATCCTTCCCCAAGATTCAAGAGATTCTTTTACAATTAAGATAAAGAAGACCATAAAATATACTTTCCAGATATCTTTTAATTTCCTGAAAGCAATATTATCCTTTGGTTTGGATTTTATCACTTCTCAAGTCACATCATACACAATGGATTTAATATAAAATCGTATTCTTTTTCTACACATGATGAATGAAAATTAACTTTTAACAGATCATAAAATCCACAAAATATTGAAAATATTTTATCACTGTCTAAATTAAAACCAAATTGTTTACATCAAAGTATGTGAATACCCAAAATTAATATAAATTTATTAAAATAAAAAATTCAATAATAATCCATAATATCTAACATAGATGATTCCTTTAATAAACATATATCCCAGATAACACCATCAACAATAATATAAAAGAAGGTTTTAACCTCAAATGTTATCCCATACACTTCAACATAAATATAAATAAAATAACATGAATTATTTTCAAATAATCATCTATGTTAAATCAAATGGTTATATATATCATTAACCAAAATCCTATTTACCAAAATATCATTAACTACCTTGAAATTATAAAAATTATGAAATAGTTTATCTTTTAATATGTTTCCAAAAAGTAATTATTATTTACCCACCAAAATTGTTACGTGAAACAATATCATAATAACTAGTACATTACCTTGTACAATGGTAGGTGTTTCACTATTATCACCCTTTATTTGTGGGTTCATGACCCATGAACTTTCTTGATGTGATGGGTTTCTAATGAAAATTTTATTTTCCCATTTCTTAAAATGATAGAAAAACATATATGATTATCATACTCATAATTTACTATGATCCTATAATTATCTCAAGAATATATTGAACATATTGAAAAATTCGTTATTCATCAAAACAATTTATAACCGTGGTGGTTTTATATACATCTCATTCATTACTAAAAAATCAACTAATTTTAATTGACTACAATTACCTTACATATATCACATCTCTAATACTATATTTTTTGGTAAAATATTTATGCATAATCTATTTATTTTAATTCCTTATTATCAAATCAGTCAAATTATTTATGTGATCACAGACAGAAAATTATGAAATAAATTGACAATTCAAATGAAAAAAATTAAGCTAAAAATGGCACAATCATAATCTTTAATTAACAATTTGATTATTTAATGGATAATAAATAGTCTGTTGAGCCTAATGGAAAAATACCTTTATATGATATAGACTCTAGTTTTAACATTCAAAATCCTTCACATGTATCTCCTAGTTTGGATTCTTGTTGGCTCTGTGTTGAACCAACTCTATGTTACTATTATCTTCATCCTTAAAATGTATTTACATCACACACAGGTGATGATAACTAAAAGTGGGTTTTCATAAAAGAGGCTATGGTCATGCAATACTATAAAATATAAGAATGGAGTTATAAAATATATGCTATTAAATTTATTTAACCAAATAATTATCATGAACCATTATAATAATTAATTTAATTGGAACCAGAAATATACATAGGTTGTTCTAAGATGATGATCATCCACTTGTACACATAATTCATTAAAAAAATTGCTTGCATTCATTTTGATTCATAATTTTATTACAACTAAATAAATGTGAATTGATTTAATTAATTATTTTATTAAAAATTAATTCATATTATCTTAATATCCAATCAATATGTCCTATAGATACACATTAACTGTGATTTTAAATAAAAAAATTTATTAATTTTATTTATAATTTTTCAAAAAATAATATATCTTGTACTAAAAAAACAATGTGGGTCCCTATTTGAACCACACTGCATGAATTGAGTTGATATACAGTATAATATTGCGGTATATAGAATACATATTTTATCACCTAATTGAATGGTCTATAGGATTAAATAAATGATAAAAAATACATGTTAATTATTGTAGAATGTAATGATTTTAATGTCTGTGTAGTGGTTGATGTATTATGACTATAAATGGTATGTAGTTTAGATTTTTTCCTAAAAATTAATTAATCGTTGAATATCATATAAAACCTATATGAAGATGTGTATGTGTCTACCAATAACACAAATAACATATAATGATGGGGTTTATTAAATAATTAAATAATTCTAAATTTCCTGTATAAACAAGTTGTTGACATGACTTATATATCAAGTGACACATACTAGTTCTTCCTCAACATATATCCATGATACATTATAATGGAATGTGAATGTATTTATGTTTAATCATGATTAGGTAAAATAACTTGTAGAACTGGTAAATTCCATGTAACCCCATTATTACAAGATTGTCAGTCCAAATTCATTGTGTAATTAATAACTGTTACATATTTTACTATGAATTTACCAATATGATAATGGGTGGCCTACATAGTGTGTAACCAAATAACATGGAATACAATCTCACATTACGTGTGACATCATAGATTGTTCAATTATAATAGAAATTAATTATCCTTGTCTCCATCCTTACGTTATGGGATTAATTAATTTTCACTACATCATGGTGAAATTAACTGAGATACATAGTGAGTACTCATACTAAATGATGTGTAATCTTGTTTCGTTGGCATAGAGTTCTTGTCACATTTGGATAGATTATTTATATTTAAATCTTTAATATCTAATAAAATATATATTATATTATTTACAAATTATTGGAGGAATATGTGATCATGATAATAATATACAAGAAATTTTTTATGAAATGATAACTCACATTAAATTACTATAACGATCAAAAATAAATAAGTAATTATGAATTTAACATAACCACTCAGATACCAATTTATGGTATTAGGTGTGATATATGATAATGTTGGGATTATATCCAACTCAAATTTTCTCAAATTCAACATATATTCCATAATGTACAGGTCTTTGAACGTCATGATAAAATGAATTTTTTTCAATGAATATTGAAAAATAAATTATTTAGATTAATGGTTGGATACTTTTACCATTAATTTATATTAAAGTTAACAACATTAGTATAAATAAGAACTTAGAAAACAGCTCATTCTTTGTTTATTGTATTGATCATTATAACCTCATAGGTTTGTTATCAATTCATCATAGAGACCCAAATAAGATCCCCTCTAGCGGTGATCCAAAAAACATCCATCGATCTTCAAATAACACTGATGAAATGGTGGGTTCTAACATTTATTATTAATCATATTTATATATTTTCAAAGATCACTTCATATTACTTAAGGATTGAATTAATCTCTCATATTTTCATAGTCTTATGTGGAAATAGGAGGAGGGAGATATTGTGAGGACATTATAGTCCACAATGATTGACATTTATCTGTTTAATAGAACTAACTTTAATTTTTTAAAAGATTATGGTATAATTAAAATTAATTTCCAAATGACCCTTAACTATGTATTAATTACCAATAAAGAAAATTCAATATAAAAAATAACATTATTATTATTTTACTTATAAAATATGAAATCTTGCATGATGATACATATTAACTCTATACATTGTTAAATAAAATTTTATCACCAGACATGAAATCCATCCCACTCATTCTCCACATAATTTACTGAATTCTGAAATAAATATTAAAATAATATCATTGAATCAATAAATTAAATAAATTTTCTATTCTTAGTCTCTATAATGAATATTTATTAAATATTCAAATATTCAAATTAAGTAATTTGTATTGAATAAGTAATTATATATCACCCTAAAAATAACATGAAATATATAATTATTATATATTATCATAATTATACAATTAACTCATTAGTATGTATTTATTGACAATTTCATATTAATTAAATAAATATAGAATAAAAGTTTTTTCTCATTCTATAGATTAATATTTATTACATTTGTTAAATATATAATATTTAACTAAGATCGATGGAAAAACATTTTTTTTCAACCATTAGGCCACTTCTAGAGAGTAATTAGGTAGTATATAACCCACAATTTTTCTTAAATTAATATTAAATAATTTTTAGGTTAAACAAAATAATAATGATAAAATCTAGGATCCATATGTTTAGTATCATTGGAAAATTAGGCTCATACATCACAGGCACCCAATAAAACATAAACCTTAATTAAATTATATATTATTTATCCTCCTAAAAATTTTCACTCTCTCCTTATTACATTTAATTACATGAAGATATACATAAATGAAATAGGAAGCTAAAATCCTTGCAAGGGGAGAAATTTCATGAGAGGAATAAATGCCAGGAATCAATAGTACATGGGTGAGCATTATCAACATCATCCTATTATAAGAATATTATCATAGTAATAATTATGGAGATTTTTTTAACAAAATATCAGAATGATTCATACGGATATAAATGAAATATCATAATAGAGTGGTTAGATAACACACACTTTTGTGAGAAATGAAAACATCATGTTTACACATAACATATCAGAAAATATTGTAACATCATAATTGTGAACAATGATATCCTATTTTTTATACATAATACCCATACTATCATGATATATATCACATTACAAAATAAATTTGAGTTCTATATAATTCCATTCCCCATTTATATTATAAAATTCACATAATTATGCATGCCACTAGAAATTTAACATAAAAGATTCATCGTTCTAAAATAAATATATATAATGGAATGGGTTTCATAAGGGTGTAATAAATAAAGAACTAATGAATTACTTTTGGGGATTCCATATTATTAATTTAAATTCTATATTGTCATAAAACTTCAACATTTTTTAGTGTATAAGAAAAAACATTAAATGAGTCAATGGTGTGTTTTTTAGAAGTAATGTATTTTAAAAAATTCATTTGATTTGGGTTAGAAATCATTTAATGAAAGTAAAAACGTATATACCCCCTCGAATTAAATTTAAATAATAGTTAATGAATTGTTTATGGATATTAAAGGAATAAACAAACTAAAAATAATGTTGTACTTGAGATAACCCAAAAAATTAAGTTGGGTTTGAGAATCCACTTACTTTCAATCATGCTTTATTTTTTTTCTTTTCCACCTCCAATATAAGAAACATTTTTTTCTTAAAACATGGAACCAGAAGTGAATTATTTTCATCTTTCTTACTCTAAATAAATTATAATCATTGGATTCTATACCACAATCCCCTTTTCAAAAGGTGAAACGTTTCGATATTATATTTTCCTTAAAATCTTTCATTTTGTTTTGATTTCACTATTTTTGTTCAAGTTCATTTATACAGAAGTAGAATTAAATCCAAAAGTTAAAATAAATATACTTATACATTTATATGTCACAGAAAATTATCTACAACCATCCATAAGTGGGGTGATAATAAAACAATAGGAAGTGTCCTAGTTGGCGATTAACCAACCATTATTGGGACATTTTACAAAGAGGATGTGTGATAAATATAATATATAATTATTTTTATAAATAAAAGATATTTAGGATAATAAAGTTATCAAGATCATATAATAATTTTATTTAATTTTAAAGAGATTGTTTTTTAAAATTTAAAAAATTATAGATAATTATTAAAGGAAACTATATAAAAACATGAAGAGAAATTACAAATTTCATAATATTCTTCCTTATCTTTGTCCCTTAACTACTTAAAATCATAGATTTTTATTACACCTAAATGATTTTATGTTTGATAAGATTCCTAGGTGAGGGAAATTTGGTATAATTTCGGATTTGGTATGGCAATGGTATGTTTGTTTCCAAGGGCGGGGTGAGGGATTATTTTTACATGACAATAGGGTCATTTTATGGTTAAAATAATGAATAAATTATTTATAAAAGGTAAACCTTTCAGTAATATAATTTTTTTTATGAAATATGTTTGAATAAAATGAAATTATTTAAGGACTATAAATCAATTTATAATTCTAATTTAAAAGTTAAATAAAAAATAAATTCAAAAAATCAATAAAATGTTTATATAAAGAGACACATTTGAATTTTAGGCTTTGGAAAATACTTTTTAGGTTTGGAAAATAAGTTTATTATTTTTAAAATATGATATTTTCTTAAAAAATTGATTTTGTGCCAAAATAAAAATTGTATCATTTGTTAATTAATTATTACATCATCCTTATTTCATATAATTTGTGGTATTCTTGAAATACTATTTTTACTATTTATATAAAAATGAATGTTTATCAAGAAATTGCCAAAAATTCACCAATTGGAAATTTTTAATTATAAATTATAAAAATTATATTCATTTTGTAAGATTAATTTTATTTAATATCTAATTGTATTTATTAAGATAAATTTGTGACATTTAAAAAATACAATAAAATATTCTTTATTATTGTGTGTATAATTTCTTTGAGTTTATATTTTTTTCATTTTATAGAATTATAATATTTATATTTTTATAAATTACTCATTATAAATATTATTTATATTATTTATTATTATTTGCAGCTTGAAATACCTATTTAATAGCCAGGTCAGTAATTCCAATTGCATAATTACTATTTCTAATGTTGATGTTACTAATCTAATGGTCACATTATTATTCCAAAAATTACATTTTTTCCAATAAAAACCTATTTAATTCATCATACATTATTCACTAAAATTCCTCCCAAGGATAAAAATTTTACTCTTCAATGATTTTAATTGGTTTACTGATATTTTAATTCTTTTCAATAGTGTTTTTCGTTGGGGAAATGATTCTAGAAAACGGGAATGGACCATGTTTTCCTATTATCAATTTTCTATACAATATTTTTTTCCCATTGTATTATTTGGAAATTTCATGGGTTTAGTTAGAGGCTGATGTTACAGTCTCCAATAATTAAATAATTTTTTGCTAGTTTCTTTATGTGTTTCATGTGAATAATTATATATAATATAGAACATGTTTTTTCCAGAATCAACTATCTTTTATAAATACTGGGTTGTTATATTTTCTCCCTATATAAATTTCATCCCATAATTTTCAATTCATTTTATCTGTTGGGAATAGACGAGGGAACTTCTGTTTCCTCATTTCCTATAGTTCCTTGGTAACCTATTAATATTTATGTTTCCACCACAACATTTTTTCAATGTTATTTGTATTATTTCATAAAACATTATCTTTATTGTCCAAGATATTCAATTTATTCTCCTTGTAAGAGTGATAATTATATATTTGTACCACCATCCAATTTAATACATGTGAGGGGTCTTGTATGTACTTATATAGGATAAATACAACGAACACATCATGAAATCAATCTATATTTAGTGAAATTTGAAGCTAATTTTTCACTTCTCCTATGTGATCATGGATCTCAAATGGGTCAATATACCTTGGTCTATGATTCCATTTATTTCAAAACCACGTGAAACTATTGTTTGGTGATATCTGTAGGAATTATTTTTATCCATCCTCAAAATCTAATCCCACTTAAAAATTATCATCATATATATTTGGATGACTATGAGAGAAATTTAAATGTTATTAAATGGAATGAAATTCTTTTTCATCTATTTCACAAGATTGGATCCAAGTATCATTCATTTTCCAATTTTATCCCATCAAGTTTGAGTTCTATTCTGAGTCTGATATAATAATTCATATGTATTTATTTTAATACTCAAAGGGAATATAATGTTGTATTTCAACATAAGGAATGGGCGAGGTTGGTCTCACAGACTGTCAAATTCCATTGAAAATGATCTTAACATTTACATTAGTATACAAATTGTCCTTTAATATTATCTATTAGTTCAGGTGTGACAAATCATAATAATGTTTATTTTAGTATAGAAATTACGTTGAAAACATATCATGAATTTAGGAGTGAACCATATATAATGATCATAGAACATGAAATGGGGTCCCTATATAGCCACACCACTTCCTTTTTGTATATCGCATCATTGTTTTGATGTAATAAATCATATTGAATAATAAATAAGTGGAAAGGCTTAGTGATTCAATACACAAAAATCCAAATTACATTGATTCTATTGGATATCTTTGAGATATAAATGAAAAATTACATAATGGTGTTATAACATTTCTATATGGTTGTGTTAAATGGTATAATCATCATATTGACCTTTTATCACACTGATTTAACTTTCTGATGTAACAACCACATTGAGGAGTGCTCAGTGTTTTCATTATTCATTTTGTCCCACCACAAGTTCTTTAAAAGACCCAAATATAACATTGTACTTTTAAGATGGATTGATACAGATAAGCTATATTAATTATCCAATATATCTTACATTATCATGGTTTATTCTAGAACAAAAATTATACTTCCAAACTGAATGACAACATCTTCATCATCTGGTAATTAATGATGATTTCATTCATTTAATTCTGTAAAAATTCTTTAGAATCTTTATTTCATTCATTTGAGTATCCTTGAAATTATCTTGGATAGATGGTTGGGATATATTTTGGGAAAGGTAGGATATATTCTTAATATAATGATTTATAGAACCATACTTTTCAAATCCATGAAAATAGGGTATTTATCAATAATAATCCTGGGAAGAGTATCAGGTTCATTTATTATACGAGAATCAGATACCTTGTTCAGCATTCTAGGGAGGTACTAAATATAGATATCATAGTTCTTGATAATATCTAACCATGTTAATTAATTCATGATCAGCTCTTTCTATGTGAATATATAATTTAGACTCTTTTGATCATTATATATGTCACATTTCTCACTATAGAGGTAGATTCACCAAATATTCCAGTCCATGATCCTAATTTTTAACATCATATCACGGGTTCAGTAGTTCTACACATGGAAAATCAAATTATATGAGGAGTAGAGAAACAAATTATCACTCTTCTTGACTGCACATATAAATGGTTTTGATGAAGAATAACTATATATCACAGAATAATCTCCACTCAATGGTAGTGTGATTATATTCACAATAATTAGAGTCATCTTGATATCTTTAAATCATTCATCACATACATCAATCTAGATATAAATTACCCCTTTCCATGATTACATAGTTAATGGGTATGAAAATCATGATGAAGTTTTCATAAAATTATGGTTGTTCCGACTATATGAAGAAAACAATGGATGTTTTATATGCATGATAGACTCGTACATTCATCGAATACCTTTTTCATTGAATAATACATAGAAATTATATATAGTTTTATCACATTCAAAAAAATTGTGACTTCTTACATCATAAATTAACACAAGATGAAAATATCATAAATTTAATCCATTTTATATATAGCTAGAACCACCCTTAAATGATTTTCATCTTCATATATTCCCTTGGAATAAATGATAAAATCATTAATAAATTATACTAAAAGTTTTTAAAGGTAGTATCTAAATACTATGTTTATAAAACACATGAATGTTTAATTGGGATTAGTATGTCTAAAGGGAATCACTATAAACTCATAGTGTCAATACCTTGCATGGATGGTAGTCTTTTTAATAGCTTTGTTTGTTAACATTATTTGATGATATCTAGACTGAAGATCTGCCTTTGAAAAGTACTAATATACTCATTATTTTTTGAATAACTCATCAATCCTTAGTAGTGGATACATTATCTTTATGGGGATATTAATTACCTCCACAAAAAAGATACAAAACCTCATTGATCAGTCCAATTTTAAAACAGAGAGAACAGGTTCACCCCAAGGCAATGCACAAGGGTGTATGGAACCTTTGTCCAAATTCTATTATAGATTCTTCATTAACTCTTTCAATAATATCTGGGATATCCTCTAATTGTATTTTCTGATAATATTGGCTTCATGTATATGATCTATTTATAAAATTACCTCATGAAATGGGGGATGTTTGGGTATCTTTTCAAGAAATATATTATTATATTACATTATAATGGTAATTTCTTCATGTTCGAATCATTCCTTCTACGTGACCAATTAAGAAAGCTATACTTCTTCACTAATTATCAATACACACACCATTGAATAATTTTCAAAAGGTGATTCATGATCATCCATGAATTTTTTAGGATCATGGGATGGTTTAGAATAATGAAATAGAATTTTGGTCCCCAATAGATAATGTGAGATCAATATAATGAGATCAAATCCATTCCCAGTACAATATCAAATTCAACAGAGGGATGGATTATGAATCTCATTGGAAGAATGTTCACATAGATTCTGACAGAGAAGAGTCCAACCAAAGGGTTACATAGATCAGACAACTATGTGATTTTAATTATATTTTTATATCATGGTAGAAGAGTTTTGATTCAAAATTTCTAAAAAACATTAAAGATATGAAAGAATTTTTAGAACTAGAATCCAATAAAAGAATTCCATTCAAGTGTCAATAGGATGTTTACCTTTTATGACATCATTTTCATGCCCCACCTCAGTCTCAGTGATGTTACAATATTTTCCATTTCATCATTTTATTTTTTGGTTGTTAATGTGGATAACCCAAAGAATCCCAGGGTTTAGTGCATTAGATTTCATAGCTCCCCTTGTACTTATATTTGAAGAATCATACCATTGGGTGTCCATTGAGAGTTTTCTTCCTTTCCTATATCATGATATCCATCTTATTGATGTATCTTCAACATTAATGATAAAGGTGGCATTCTGTCCCATACCTAAAGCATTTACCAATCCCTATGATGAAATTACCTTGATACATCTTGCCAAATTTTTTAAATGTGTTTTTTTGGATATTTTTTCAACATTTATCATTTGATCCACCATATTAAAATTATATTATTATCTTCTTATATCCATATCCAAGGGTCCATTCACCAAAATTAATATATACTTGGAGATAACATTGAACTAATTGTCCATAACCCCTAAAATTCTTGGACACCTAGAGTCCTTCAATGTTGTTTTTTTAAATCACTAAATAATGGATATATTTTTCTACAATTTATGATAAAAAATAGAAGTAATATCTTTCAATCGATTTGAAATTTTCCATGTAAACTATGATATATTCACAACCCCTATTTATGCTCTAGGAATTATCTCTCTATAATTATTTGAAGAGTTTGAGGGAAATAAAAGTTAAGAAATGAAATCATAAAGTCTTCCCACTTTAGTTCTTCTATTTCATCATCGGTCTTTGGATTCCTTTCCAATTACCTATATTGATCAGCTACATCATCAAACTAATAGATATCCAATGTAAATTTTTATTCTTAGAATAGTGGGGAATAGATAATATCATCTCTATTGATTTCACCAACTATTTCATGAAAAATGGTTTAAACGATCTGCTAAACATTCATGGTAATTTCTATATAAAGGACTCGATATCTCGATGCACTTTCTTGTGTGAAGACTGATGTTACACATGATACAAGGTATTTTCTATATCCTAAGATAGCTGGGTATGCCTCGTAATATGGTTTTTATCTCCACCTCTAATTTTATTGTGGATGTTATTCGAAAAATCATTGCATCATCCCTCGCATAATTTCCTGGTTTTGTTTCTTGGGGTTACCACTATTTTCTATAATAGAAAATATTATAAAAAATAAAAGTCAATAAAGAATGTAAATATAATTTATTCTTATTCCAAAATTACTTATAATTAATATCATAATGGATCCTTATGTTTATCAATTTTCAAAAGATATTCTTCAAGGATTATTTACATTAATCATTTTCAAACATTAAAATAATGATTACATTATCTATAAATCCATCTTAATGGATTGTATAGAGTTTTTTATTAAATAGATCATATCCCCCAAAAGTTTCAAACAAGGTGTTCAATAATTTATCTTTATTGTGCACCTATTGACAATTGAGTTAACACCCAATCCAACTTTTTAGGGTTATAACTTATATGTATATTTTTCTTACACATTCTATCGGGGAATTCTTGATCTACTACTCACTCAGAACAGGAAAAGCCACACTATTTCCATGCATTCATTTTTTTCCAAAGGTGTGTAGAATTCACTACTTATTCATTGATGTCTGCTCTTTGATCGAAATGGAATGATGGGATATTCATTCCTCCTTCCATCAATTCCTCCCTGTAATATTTTACCATGTTCAAGTCTACCTAATAGATTAAGATGTTGTTCGTGAACCTCATTATCAATGCCATCACTTGGTAGATGATGGTTAATTACACTGATTCTTTCTAGACATTACAAGGTTTCTAGATGGGGTATCAACCATCGATCAGGGATGTAGTCATATCGGGTAACACTAAGCATTTCTAAAACTAGAAAATTAGAGAAAATTTATTCCACCTCATAAGATGGATTCTAATTGGTAAAACCCACAAGGAATCCCACACCAATTGTTCGGTGTTTTATTCCAGAGGCATGTCTTTTATGGTTTTCCCTAGGAATCTCATGTTTTACATGGGGTATACCATGAATTTAATTTTTAGTGGAGATAGATTAGGCTGATCTAAACACTTGAAGAGGAAGATTTGATAGACACATCTCTAGGAGGGAGCACTTGGAGGAGTTTACCAGATAGATATATCAAAATGCCTAATGAGATCTCACAAGGGATGGTGCATCCCAAAATAGAATATTTCACATTGTGAGCGGATACATCCCATAAAGGGATGCAGAAAAGATTTACCATTTACTATATAGGGACACCTCTAACGATAAACATGGTTGATGTGTCCCATTAATGGAAATGAATTATTTTATAAAGGGAATGATGTCACATCATGAACGATGACATGAACACCACTGAGGTTGGATCAATGAGGTCCCACCCCATAGAAGGGGACACCAAGGTTTACAATTGGATGGGATTGAACCTCAGGGAGGCTTTCTGCGTAACAGGTTTAAAGATAGATATCAACAATGACATAGTTCTAAGGGGTTCTTTCTATCTTACAGATGGATTAATTTTGGACACAAGAGGGGAACTATTGGTGGAATATATAATAGTGTGGGGATTATGTTTTTTTAGATTATATGATTCTTCCAAGAACGACATTGATGTGGATGGAATGATCTCATAGGGATTTTTTCTTTGGGTAAGAATTTTTTTGGAGATGGAGGAGTGACGAAGGAATGAATGGAGTGTGGAGAGTGTGGGGATTGAACCTCATGGAGGCTTCTTAAGTACCTTTTATAGGAGGTGGGGATCAAATTCCATGTAGTTATGAATGTAATCTGGGATTACTTATAGATAAAATCACTTTTACATGTTGGGGATGATACATTGTTAGCATCCCAAATAGGTGGATAAGAACTCCCTGGTGAGGTAGATCTGGGAATATGTCCTAAAGGGGAACATGTCACATCACAAGGGTACTCACATTAGATGGAGAATTGGAGTTTATCATTTGTTGTGATTAAACCATAAAGAGGTGTCCTACGTACCCTATGTTGAAGACAATGATCGAAACCTTTAAAGTTCAGCATAATGGGTATGTGTCTCATTCACTAGGGTGGATCATAGGAGTCGTGATAACGGTTAATATGCCCATATGAGTCATGCTATGTGTGAAAATTAAGAGTCTAGACTAGACTATCGTGTTATAAAAGGTGAAGCAAAAAGGAGTGATGTGGGGAATACTCCATGGGGCCACCCATGGAGATGAAGATTGGGGCTCACCCTATTAGGAATTCCCAAAGGGGATCACACTCTACATGAGGAGGATATCAATACATTCTATTATGGAAATTGTCATATCACTACTTTGTAGAAGAGAAGGTGTGGAAATTTCCCAATTCAGGGCACCCCAAGTTCCTAAAATAGGTTTTGAACTATAGTTTAACATAATGTGTTGAGGACGATGGAAGTCGGTAGTTTGATGTCCTACAGTTCGAATGAGGATGGATTAATCCTCACCCATTGGGATTACATAATTGATACCCACCACATATGGGGAAGGGAAGTCATATATAATGCCTGAAAGTAATGGGGTATAGGAGTGGTCTATAATGGGGTCCATGTTAGCATGTTTATGATAAAAAGAAATTTCCATTATCATACCTATGAAAAAAATCAAGAGGTAGGGCATCGTAACACGAGACACTACACAAGGAATTCAAAAATCACTACCCACTAGACTGGTGGGACGTGTGGAGGAGGTGCATGCATGATGTGGGTGTTTTATGCATGGGGGTCTTAAATTGGGGTTTCAATGTGAAGACAGACAATGTAATTTAATGGGAGTGGTGAACACAATATTGGAGACTTATGCGCAAAATCTAGGGGTCTGAGATAAATTATTACTACTCAAGGGAAAATTTTTTCATGTAGGAAGAGTCTTTAACGCACACTTCCGTAGGAAAAAAAGGAAATTGGTGAGGGATAAGACCATATCTCTCCACCTAAGGGGGTCATCGAGGAACTGTCATGCATGATCCTATACCTTGAAGCCATGACTCATGAATAGTCATGGTGGGGGACGTCTTGCTAGCACGAGAGAGAAGGTTTGACTTCAACAAATTTAAAAAAAAAGGAAACTGTGACCTTGTATTTATAGGTGAAATTCATGGTAGGAGAAAGGAATAAGGTTAGTGAAAAATATTCTGTTGATGTCGCATTGGGCGTGTACAGACATTAAGAACTGGATGAAATTTATCGTGAAAACATGTATTCTTCTCGCACCTTCCTTAGCCATATTTTTTGAGTCTAGGGATAGATAACATCTTTGAAACAACATTGGGGATGTAAGGACCTAACGTAAAGATTTCCGTCTTATGCTAAAGCATCCAAACTTACACACGATTCCCTTGGGGTTCTCATAATTTTACAATGAGTCAAATTGTGGCTTTAAATTTCCCAATGATTCCTATTTTTGGCCCCAGGAGGATTAGGTGCCAACCCCCCCTTCAAACAAAGATGAAAGGGGACCGTAATGTCAGCTTCTAAGGGAAACTCATATTTGAATGATGTGTTCATAGTGGTGCATGAAAAATATGATGATCGATACATAATACACATTGCACTTGCGTGGAAGACCCATTCCATGCCTATAAATTCATGGAGGGGACCAATTCACAATACCTTGATTTTTCATACAACAAGAGATAGACTTCAAGTGTGTATGTTGCTAATTTCTACATAAAAGAACCCTTGTTTGGTCATAAAATTATGTGAAACTAAAAAATAATAAGTGCTTTGGACATTGCTGCTTTTTTGCAGTCATCATTCGATCTTGCATGAAACCATATATATTTCATTCCAAACCTCAGACATTCAATGATATTATTTTACACAATTTCATCATGAACAACATGGATAGTGAACATACCCTAACTCAGAGGGGGGTTGTCTTTCCGTATAGAGGACCGAGATGATAAAAAATCCCTAGATTCTTCATGCTATAAGGGTATAATCGGACAATCAAATGATCATAGGCATGATAATGCAGGATCAGAATGATTTATTCCAAATTGATAGCCTCATTCTATGGAACATCATCATTTTGGAGGAATTGTCCACTTTGGGATGTGAGACAAACACACCACAGTCATGGGACATGCAAGAAAATAACATTCAGCGGTACAAAATCACAAATAATGGCCACTGAACTTGGGAGACTTGGGTGATGGAACTCTATGTACTGATTTTTAAATCCATTAAAATCATGGGAGGTGAATTAGGGGGTCATGGAATTCCACACCTACAATGCAAGAAACCTCTAGAGTAGCATCACTAACGAGAGAAATGGTTGTAAGTAGGAAAAGTCCATAAGCATCTGGCTAAATTTTATGGGTTAATGGGCATGGAAATTATGGGTTCCCCAAACATGTGAGGGATTTGGACAATAGAATAAGAACATCAGGCTATTTGAATCCACGTGGACGTCACAATTTCATTTTTACAAACAATAGGAACTAATGTCGGTGTTGTACATTTTGTGGCCTCTAGACACAAATACTTTCCACCTCTACCATGGTGAAGTCAGTATCAAACATTTTTGAATCCATTACATTAGAGGCATTCCATTGGAGGGAATTAAATATGATGAGTTCCTGCCAACATAGAATATATGGGGAGATAGAGCATGAACCACCATCCTGACATGGAATCTTCTAGATATAGAAAATGAGAGGTTGGGGATCAAATACATTCTGAAGTACATCCCATACCTAATGAGGTTCATCCTATTAATAATAAGGGTTGAATGTGTGTGTATTCTAGGTCAGGGGAGTTAGTTACCTACTATATAACAAAGTAATTGGTTTGATTATATTAGGTGATCCAAGAAGTAGGAGAATATTAGTTAGGAGTATTCACTGTTAATGATAGCTAGGATCAACAGGTATGATATTTCACTTTACATACTACCTTCCTAAGAGGATGGATGCTATTAGCGAGGGATACAATAATGGGGGTCCATCCGGGGACACTAGTAATTGATGAGATCATGTCATCCTGTAACAAATTTTAGATCGAAGTGCCTATATTGGAAAGCATCTACATCATTCTGGTGTCCTCCCAAGGTGAGGGACATACAAGATAATTTATTAACCATTCCAAATCCTTCATGTATGGATCACAAATTATTATACTATATATGACTTCCCAAATTCCATATGTCCTCCAGGAAATGTCCTACAACCATTCGTTTTAAATATCATAGGGACTCGGCCCTTGATCCTAAATGAGGAGGGATCATGCCCCTCATCGACAATCATGAAAACATTAATATTACAAATTTTTCACCCCAGTCGGCAAGAAGGGGGATGATCTGTAAGGTCGACTGGAGTAGAGAGAATGTCTATAGTGAATTAGTTGTAGTTTTTATGTATCCGAAATCAATGATAAGAGAGTTTGTGAGTCGTACTTTCCATTTCAATTCGCATAATAGTTTGGGTGCCTACTGTGAATGCTAAATAATGTGTATGCAATGATATGGGGGGGTCAGCACCCTTGTATCCTTCTATAATTGTGGAAGATGTTTACAATTACTAGATTTGGTAAAACAATCACACTGCCTCCCAATGATGTTAATCGCATCCTTTCAATGGAGTATGTTAATCACTAGATGGCAGCATATCCAGAATCAATCCTACGAAATAACATTTAAAAGATCGAGGTGGGAACTGTAGAGTATCAGTAGTGATAAAAAAATGCATGATTCCACTAAGGAAGCTACACCATAGATATGCCAAGTGGTTGGGGTTGCAAGATTTGGAACCTCAGTGGTAGGAACATCATAATGTGCAGCCACACCCCTACCTTATTATGAGGGGTGGTCCTGAAGGTTTCCTCGAGGGATAGATAGAGCATCCATTGGGAAGAAATTCAGATACCTTCTTCAACACACCATAAATTCAATATTCCCTGAAATTTGGTGGTCTTGTACAACACTGCAGCAATCGGTATGTTTTGAAAGAGTGTGGAAATTATTGACGTGATATAGGGTCTAGCTTCCAGAAATTGGTCAAATCTGGATTAAGGACATGGTTTATTTTTATCGGTGAAACTCGTATCTGACAACCATGGACATATATTCATTCCAATGATGTAAATTTGAATATATGATTATTTTGGTAAAAGTGATGCTCATCCAATGTCAACACCCAGAAGAACTGTCACCCGAGGATGATGGAGATGATGATGATGATGAAGAAGGGTAGGAGGATGAGGAAAGGGAGGAGGGGAAGGAAAAAGAAGAAGGTAAGTCTGAGAATTAAAATCCATGAAGTGAGGAATCCCTGGGGAAAACATCTCATCAGGAGAGTCCATAAAAGATATGTGAGATTAAGGGCACTGACGAGGAACTTCATGAATGTATCGAAGTAAGTAGAAAATCATATCTCTCTTGGTCCATTATTTATCTGTAACATAGATCCCCTATCAAATTTTTTTACTGCTCAAGATATCATTAGTGATGACCAAGGATCTCCCACTGTAGGGGTTAGAAATTGAAGATGAACATGAGGGGATATGTCCGTAGTTCTGCATCCGGTGCTGAGCAAGGTGGAAGACTGGTCTTGGATGGAGTGGCTAGAGGTGAGCCAACTGATGTGGTTAAAGTGGAGACCTCAAAATATTGGTCTATCCCCATTTTTTATATGGATCCATGCCAATTATCATGATAACATGAACATAAGGGTATCTAGTGGTAAAAGATACAATGGTGACTCATGAACTTGATCCAGCTACACTTCACTCTCATAAGTAACCACTTCTAGAGACACATATTTGTTATATGAGAATATGGGTTACCAAGGTGTCCATTACACATAGTTCTTGTAATATAAAAATCCTAGTAAATCGAAGAGTTTGAGACATATCCAGGGGATCTATTGATGTTTATACCAATCTGTGAGGTGTCAACCAATCATTTTGTTCCATTGTTGCCACTCGGCGATTAGAAAGGTGTGGCTACGGGTGATGCCACTGCCAAATATGATCCTCAAGCCAGAGAGGTCAATGCTATCAAGGATGAAATGATTGAAGATCACCAACACTATTTCAAATATCCTAGTCCGTTAGAGTGGATACCAAAGGGAGATTCTTCCATTGTGCTTTTGTATATATTTATATTATAAAGACCTACAGACCCTGAGGAGTTGTACGATTCTGATTTCGATGCAATCGAGGATAGTTTTATAACACAACACATGTTGTGGAAGTGCATCAAATGTTTCCTTGATATCATGGAGGTAGAATGCTTGGGTTTAATGGTATCAATCAACACCTAGCTGCACTATCTCTGTGTTATAGGGGTGGATGCCCTCCACCTTCATTTGGTAATTTGTGACTACCTTTCCAAGAATATGTGGGAGATTAGTCATCACATAGATGACACCTAATGCCTAAAGAAATATGATAGTACATGGATGCTCTATTAAACCGAAAATATATCCAGTTCCTGGGGGGCATATGCAATCAGGAATTCTATGTTTTTTATCAATCAATTGGAACTCACTTCATGATTACATATCCATTTGGTGGAGGCCCAAGATCCGTTGAATCAAGAAAACTGCCATGTTGCCGACCTCTAAGCCAAATATGGTTGGGCTCAAATCAAGGTAATGAGTTTCTCCCAATATCAATTGATGAGGAGATGGATCTCATTAAGTGATAAGAGACTATGGAAGCCACATGTCACAATGTGGTGGTGTTGAAGCACTCTATTGAGGGGTCAGATCCATAAGGGTCATGTTTTTTCCAGACTTATTGAACATAATTTCTCATAATTTTATATTTATCTAATTAAATGCTTGGAATTATTTCTTTTTTTCTTTAAATGATGCATCTCGATTATATATGTGAAGCTAATAATGATCAATCCCTAATCTCATGCAAGACATTCCTGGTGTGAGAAACCAAAGACAACCACATAATAGTTCCTTTTGTATGAGTGTTCTAGTTGACAATCAAATACTCAGGGAATACTATTCTGGACTGGCCACCCAGAATGTTAGGGATGAGAGTGTAAGTGTCTATAGAATAGGACTCTCAAAACATCCTATTTTTCCTTCCAAAATTTGCTCTAGTGCATATACAGAATAACTCTAGGAGTGTTGGAATCAATATGAACAAAGAGGAAATTGAGAACTTGAATAACAATACCCAAAATTTTGAATCACAAAGAGGTTGATATTATAGTATGAAATAACTAATAAAAATATTCGAGACAGATTATTTGTAACATTATCTAGAAATTGGTATAAATAGATGAGGATCCACCATTGGACATATACGAATTATAGGACCTAACATGAAATATTTTTTGAATCTTATGGGACATTGGCCTAGGGCTTTTGGTGAGAATATGAAGCCCAGAAAAACCAATAGGGCGACCATTTAGACATGAAAAGGGATGAGTGTCCAAATAAAGGGTACAAAAATCATTGAGTGGAGTGACGAGATGCTCGAAATAATCCCAACACTCCAGAAATTACACCACTGTGACATAGAGAGAATTTGTGTAGTTGTATTAGTCTGAACAATGATAAAAAATATCTTCAAAGGGGATCATCATCTGTGATGCTGAGTGATAGCAGGATATGCGAAAAATGTGGAAGATGTCCAATACTATGGGATAGAAACTATCAGATGAGGGCCTAAGATGCTTTTTAGTTTCACATCATGAATGTGATAATGATGAACACATTGTATAATATAATATGTGAAGGAAGATACATGGTGTAGTTCAACATCATCTGACTAGGATGACACACATAGTTTAAAGTCATATTGCTTAGACCCTCCAAAATTTTATAAAGTCGTATTACATGGACTATTTCGTCTATTCATATAATTTTTTCATGACATATAAGAGATGGACCCAACATTTATGATTCAAACGTGGTTTGTTCAACATAAAAATACCAAGGAAAAGATATGAAGGAGGAATATGTGATGTTTTGAGGGAAGAAACTAAAAAGGAATTAGAACATAGGAGTCCTGATGTCACACCACAAATTCTCTACAAGGGGTTCACCAAGCATGTGGGATCACAAATCGAGGGTGACACCAAGGATCTAATCCCTCCATGATAAAAAAATGTGAGAAGGAGTGTAAGGCAATAATTTCAATATCAAGATGAAATGGTGAATGGTATGTAAATTCAAAATTTTGATCATGTTCGAAACACTAAGACCATGACTACACCAGTCTAAAACGAGGCAAGAAAATTTCGGATGTACAATTCCTCATCTTTGAAACACAAGAGTCACTTCTTGCAACCCAGTACCCATGAGGGAGTTGTCCCTAGATAGGAGGTGAGCCAAAAATGGTCTAATACCATCACCTTTTAGGGGTCCTTCTAGATTTGAAGCATGATGGTAAACCCAATAAAGAAGGAATCAATGTGTGGAATGTTAATATTAGAGAGGGAGATTATGTCCAAAGAATGCTAATAGTTTAAGGTCATATTGCATGGACCATGGAGATTAGATTAAAGTCATGTCAATAAAATTACTAAAATATGATCAGCCTTATGGTATTTATACAGCATGTGGAATGAAAAAACAAATGTGAGTGAGGACCAATACAGTCATGTGTTTCAAACATACCTTACTATGAAGGATGGAAATGGGATGAAAATGGGAAATGAACTTGTGTATGGTCCTGAGATAAAATGAACAGGTGTCTCTATGAATCTTGTAATGACATGAATCATGTTTTACTTATTTCATGATAATATTATAGTTGGATACCGATATAGTTGGGGGAAATCCTCACTGACGATCAAGTGAATGTACACCAAAAATTTCATAGGGAATCCTAAATTTCCTCAGGGTATGGTTTCAATTTACTATATTTCATTAAGGACAGTGGGTTCTTAGTTTAAGGTCATATAGTTCCGACCATAGAGGGTTGATCAAGTAGACGTTCAATGTGGTGTTATGAAAAACCCGATGTGAATGAGGCTAGGGAGGCCCAACACAACTCTAAAAATCCCAAAAGAAAGCATGAATAAAGTTTAAGGTCTAGTAGATTGGACTAGAAAGAGGATCACTCATCCCAATGGTACACATGTGGCACACAAGAGGTATATCCTAATGCCAATTAGGGAAAAAATATCCCACAAGTTACAGGGGTGTCATAATAATAAAAATATGTAATTTACGATCATATAGCTATGAGTATAGAGTCTATGGATGAGCCCAAAGAAAAGGTGTTTAGAAATCAATATATATCTAGTAATGATGGGAATCAATCCATGTGTAGTTTTGAAATCCTATGTAGATTATAATCAAGAGGTAAGGATGAGGATTAATCATTGTGAAAAGGGGCAATAATGTTGTTGTTGGACCTGATATCTATGATACAGGCATCACTACGTATCCCATAAGGAGGGGAATCATGCCAAAGATAGTTCTTAAATTTGGTCATGCATGTATGTCCCATACACAAAAAAGTGGCATCATATATTTCTTGTTTGTTCTTTTATTTCATTTTGAGTTTCTAGAAAAAGATGGAAAGCCCATCTTTAACCATAGTAATCAAGCCCTGTGTAGGTCTTACTATGTGGCATGGTGGATGACCAGTACCAAGGGCGATTCCCACTCAAACGAGAACACCATAATGTTTCTCCATTTTTCATTGAGCATCCAGGATGATAATGTCATAGTTTAAGGTCATATGATGAGAATATTCAATTCCTTTTAATGTTATGAGGTATGGATGTAGAAGGATTTTTAAGAGGTTTGTACATGGAATGGTTCCTAAACCCAGATGTGAGTGGGGTCCATGTAACGACCCAAAGTTTCATTTATGGAAAATCCCTCTTGATCCAGTTAAATGTTTCTTTATGAAAAAAATGTTTTTATAAGATGTCAACTTCTTTAGTTTTATGTTAAGATTTGTGACCGTTACTTTTATAGCCGTTGAACAGTGATCATCTGGGTAGTTTAAATATAATGCTTTAACGAACCAATTTTCTACTCAGACAAAGGAAGCGATGGCCTCATCCAGTAGAATTTCCCCTTACGAAGCCCATTTGTCGGAGATCAGAAAAGAGGTGGCATCTTTGGGCTTTGCCCTTGACCAAGCCCAAGCTGAGCTTCATCAAGTCAAGCTCGAACGTGATCGTCTACGGGAAAAATGGAAGTTTATAGAGATTACCACTCGAGCGATGTTATCCGAGCAACCCCAAGAGTATGTCACCATCGCACACCTTACCCTTAGGTCTTGTGCGGCTATTTTAAGGGGTTTTGTAACAAATAAGTAGCACCATGTTCATGTACATTATTTTTGTATATAATAATGAATATAATTTCTAGTCATTTTTGATACATTGTAATTAGTTTTTAAAGTACAAATGGTGTTTTTAGTTATTATTTAATTAAGAATTATATTTTATTAAATTAAAGGATTTTTGAATTAAATAATATTTTAATAAAATATTATTATTAATATTAAATTAATTTTTATTAAATATAAATGATCTTATAATTTTATGAATGCAATTAAAATTTTTATTAAGGTTTGAAAGCCATTTCTGTCAAAACCCGTGAATTTTTTATAAATGTCGGTTTTTTATTTTAAAAGTAAAAATTCACATATTTAGAAAATTATTTAGATAAAATAAATATTATTTTTGGAATCAGGACGTCGAAATTATCCAACAGTGAATTTTTCATAATTTTCTGAGACAGTCAAATTTTTGGGTAAAAATTAAATACCATTTAAATATATAATGTGTTTTATGACATCATAATGACCCAATGGTGATGTAATAAAATACCATAATCCTTATGTTCGGCCAATATGTGTTTTATCATTAAAATAATGAGGTTTTGGGTTTGTTTGACTTACTTTTCAAAGCATTAATGGAGCCCTCAAGACTTACTCAACACTTTGCCTTTTTAAATTAATTTCTAGGGGAGTGTGACTCACCTCCACATAAGAAACCCTAATTTTTTAATAAGTTCGGACCTTGGACTTGTAAAATATTGTTTTCCTCTTTCCTTTTCCAGAAACCATGTGCAAATACCATGGGATGGTTTGTGGTTTGGATTATTTTAATATAATGGGTCCCAAACCTAAATAATAAAGAATTCTCTCACCTTTCCTATATAAACCCACCCAAGCTCCCACTTCCTCCTCACTCAAAGCCCTTGAAGTTCGTCCAACCTCTTCCCTAGTCTCTCTAGCATCCTCTCAAGGTGACCCAAGCTCCCAAGAAGCCTCTCACAAGCCTCTCTCTAGCCTTTGGAAGCACACTTCCAAGTAAGGGGTTTTCTTCCTTTCTCATTTTTTATAAATTTTCTTTAAGTTGTATTGCCCTTTTTATTTCAATTATGAATGTTGGGGTATGGTTTCAAACCTCCCCCATACTTCCCTCTTATTGTTTTAATGATGGGAGAACCCTTTCTCTCTCATTAAATGCCTCCCATGTACTCCCGTTACTATGCTGAAATTCCGAAAGGAACTTCTCTCTCTTCTTTTACATTCAAACAATACTTTTGTATCATGAATTTAAATTCCATTTCAATTGTTGGGACATGTATATATATGACATCCTTACTGTCCATTACATGTAAATATAATGAGGAACCCCTTTCTCTCTCATCAATCTTTTTTATGAATTCTTATGTCAAGCGGTTACGCTGCCGAAAATCGCACCAATTTTCTAAGCCAATGTCATTGTGTAGTGAATACCATGCCCATTTCTCCATCAAGGGTATTCACCTTTATGCACATTTACTATTGATTATAAAGTTTCATGTATGAATTCCACATTCCTTTATCGTGGAATAAATGATTATGTTTTATGAATCCATGTTTTATGATCCATGTGGCACACTTATGCATGAAATGAAATGTTTAAGAAGGGTGCGCCCTTTATAGAGCTCCAATGCATTGGGTAAAGTATAGTATCATGATACGTCATGTGAAATGAGTGTTTACTCATGCTAATTCAAGTGAAAGGAGGGTTTACTCGTGCTTCAAGTGCAATGAGGGTTTACTCATGCTCCATGTGCAATGAGCCTTGGCTCATGCTATTTCAATGTTAAGTGTTGTTGCCACATTTCCATGTTATGATTATCATGCTTTATCATGCCTTTATGTTCATGTTTATATTATGCTCTATTGATATGCCTATTGCCTAACATGTATTTCACTCCTCATGTTATTCATTGTTTACTCCCTTACTGGGCTTTATAGCTCACCCTTTTCTTATGCATGTCCTCAGGTTATCCCATGCAATGCTAAGTACGAAGGAATGTAGTTGTCATGTAAAGGAAGTTTTCAATAAAGATGTTGTATTTCAAGTTTAAAGTTTTTATGTAATGATCCTAATCCCCAAAGACACTAAACCTCTCGATCTTCTTTGTTGGACCAAGTGATGTTTTATGTAATAAAGCATGTTTAAGTTGTAATAAAAAGCAGGGTTGTCATAGTCCAATTGTATCCAAACCACACTATACACTCATGAATTTTTTTTTTGAGAAAATAATAGTTTAAATGGTCCTCAGGTATGGACCAAAGGGTCATGCCCTTACCCCCTTCAAAGATAAACACTCCAAATACTCCTAAGAAAAAATGAGCCATGATTGGTGTTGGAAACAAGGAATAATGTTAGTCTTTTCCATAATATTGGAGCACACAATGAAGGAAAGGAAATACCACTAGGTTGTGTCCCAACCATACTGCGAATTAATGGAGGAACAATAGTAGGGGTGTTGGGGAACCACCAAAAGATGAGGAGGTGGAAAATTGGAATCACTACACCTGATATCTTGAGCACAATATGGGTGAAATGAAAATGTAGGATAACTTATGACCTTATTTTAGACACAATAATCATATCATGTTACTAAGAATGGGAACAAAAAAATAAGGGTTGAACACTGACCATATTCAAGAAACAGTATCGAACTCAAATTTTGGTCCAAAGTATTTTGTGGAATTGGCCAAAAATAGTAGGTGAGACAATGTGGAATGAGACCATTATGTTAGTGGCTCCCATAGAATGTATATATGGATGGGAAACCAAATAAAGGGACACATGATATGCGGAAATGGATTGGAAGAATGTTCTTATGTATTCCAATACTCTAGGTCTCATACCAATGTAGATTCAGGAATGTTGATGAGTAACATATGTAGGTTGGATCGAATCCACCTTCAATTATAGAGTTCTTAAGTGAGGTATTGCAAATTTTTTAAGGTTAATATCCATTCAGTTTAACAACATGTGGTAATGGAAAATAAATCACACTATTTACCATCAGGCGAATAGGACATATCATCTTAAGAGAGAATTGTGTGGTGTGGAATATTAGAAAAAAATAGATACAAACCACACCACACACTCTCAAATGGGAACCCACACCAAAAGGAAAAAAGCGTGCTTTTCCAATTCCATGGTTGGGTCTGAGGTTGAGATGTCTAGGCATCACTACGTATCCCATAAACATTGGAAACAAGCCACACATAGTTCTTATAGGTGGAATAGAAGAAGACTAGTAGAAATGAAGGGGGGTTGATATTCTCTTAAATGATAAAATGGGGTTTTTAACGCAGTTTATTGTCATATTCCTAGGACACTAAAAATCTTATTTTATGGCCATAGAGTTGGGAAAAATTAGAGTCAAGATGTGTGATGTGGTTTTATGAGGAAACCCAAAGTGAACGAGGATTAAAGAGATCAACACCACAACACACATACCTAAATTTTATCTAGTACAATGTTCCAAAGAGATGAGTTTTTAATTATTCAGCTAGGCAAGGGGATGTGATGTATGGGCATCAAAACATATCTCATAATGATGGGAGTAAATACACACATAGTTATTAAAAGTTTCATGGTTGATTGAAAACACCAAGGGATAATGTATTCTCAGGTGAAGACACTATAACACTATGTATTTTATCATCATACATCTTGGAAGAAATATAAATATTTTAACATCATATGATAAGGATATGGTATGTTATTAAATTTATCATTGGAAAACATGTATGTTGAAGATATTAGTTTTGGGTCATAGATCACAGACCAAAGTAAGATTCTTCTAAAAAAAGGAATGTGTTGTGCAACACCATGAAGTAAGATGACATGAATGAAGACCAAGGAGTTACAATAGAGCACCACACATTCCTAAAATAAAGCCAAAACATATTTTTCAAGTCATTAGGCTTGGACTTAGATTCTCAGTTTAATGTCATATTCTTGGGATGTAAACTCCAAGTGTAATGTTAATAGTGTTTGGACCATAGGGTTTCGTGATTCTTCCATATGGAAAAAAATCCTAGAAAAATACCTAATCCCATGTGGTCCATTCATAGTGTGGGAAACTATGGGTGGGAAGGACTTATATGACACATGGAAGCACATATCATGGGTATAGAGAATCTAGGTCAAGTGTGTACCCACAACACTAATCAACCTGCTCAACTTCCAAAAGTGCATAGGGGGGTAACACTGAGGGTGTTAAAGATTCACCTAGGCATAAGCATATAGAAAGGGATTTGAATCACAAGGTCCCATATTTGTGACACAAAAAGGGTGGCCTAATGATGGATGATATGCGATGACCTTATTCAAGTCCTAGGACCTAACTCAAAATGTCATCTAAAGTCTTTCGGGATGATCACCCAAAAAGATAGGTCATCCAAGTGGCCAGACACCATGCCATTAGGGGGTCGATTCAAATATGAAATATGATGGTGATCCAAATAAGGAGAGGCAAGAATCATTGATTTGGAAAGAGAGAATGTCCAAATAGAATCCAACACCCTAGGATCTATATCACAATGCATCTAATAACTTTATTGTGGAATAATGGATAGTTGATTCAAAACCCATTCATTAAGGAATAATCCTCAAGATGGATCATAAACACAGAAGGGTAATTGACAAATTCCAATTAAAGAGGTTTAAGGGGGATAAAAAAGGGATAATAAACCATGGGCTAGACCCGAAAAATAAGTTCTATCATTCCTATGTATCTCATGAGGATGGGAATCAATTCATATGTAGTTATTGATTTTAGTGTATTTTAACATCATTTTGTAAGGGAGATGTTTTAAATATAGTTTATTTTCATGCATCAATGACATTAGGGGGAAAGGTATCCTTGAAGGGGATGTTCCTAGTATTGAATAATAATCCCAACATGAAGGAGAACTATAGAAATCCACACCATCCCATGTGTTCCCAAGAGAGATCTCTGGACGAGTTGCCTAAAGGATGAAATTACGGTTGGTCTCAACTGTGAACTATTTGGGAACACTTATATATCCCATAATGATGTTAATTAATCCATAAATAGTTCTAATAGGTTCTATGATGTTTTACATCATGTCGGAAATCATTCAAATGGAATATTCTTGAGGGAGATACATGGTGCAGCTGTTGTAACCTACCATGAATGATGACCAAGGAGGTCGTCACACCACATACTCCTAAGATAACCATAGAATGAATATTTTAAGGCACATGTGGATGCACCATATAACAAATATCTAGGAAATCTTATGTATCCCATAAGGATGGAATTAAAGCCATACATATTTTTAAAAATGTCATGGTGAGTTACCGGTTCTAAGGGTGTTTCTTTCTTAGGTGAGGACATCAGGGTGTTGTGTAGTTCAACATCATTCATCTAGGGAAATAAAAAGTTTATCATCGAGTGGGAAGGGGAAATTATGTTTCATGAATGAAAAAGTGTCACATTACATTTAAGTTCATGTGTAAAAATCCATTAATTCAATGAATTATAATGTATTATTGGTTGGATATAGATGTATATCATCTTTTAGGACATCAGATAATAGTTTAATGTCATGGTTCATGGAAAAAAAATTATATTTTTTATGGTTGTAGTTAATGGACCAATGGATGGAGCATAAAACATGGGGATGTTTATTGTGGTACCATGAACCAACCTTATGTGAATATGTACCAAGGTGTCTCAACACTACACCACACACACATAAAAACACAGGCCTTGGGGCTCAAAAGTTGAATATATGGCTGGGCCCAAATATGAATAGTCTAGGTTCTCATAAGTATCCCATAAGGATTGGAATCAAGCCATACATAGTTCATGAATTCCATATAGTTTAATGTTATGGGTTATAGGTGAATTATTTCTATGTTTAAGGTCATAATGTTCATACCATAAAATGAAAAGTGTGAAGTTTATCGTCATGTAAGACGATTGGGATGTTCCATGAAGCTTAACATAAAGCAGGATGAAATAGTTTAATGTTATATAGGATGAGGTGTATTAACATCTCATAGGATGAGGTAGCACAAATTAATGTTATGTTACATGGATGGTAAAATGTCTTTCTCATGTGAAGTATTGTTTCGGGAACATGAAATTGATGGGGGAGTAATTCAATCACCATCCATGGTGACCACTGAGTATACACTATTGGGATAGACTTTATGAATGATGTAAGGACCTTCCTATTTGGCCTCTAGCATTGGTTTTTTTACCATGAATCATATGCACTCGAAGATCAAAAACTATGTTTCATTGAAGGGATGAGTGAAGTTGAACTCACATGGGGAAAGATCTGACTATCTTGTTCTTATGCCTCTCTAGATTATGCAAGGCCTGGAGCATTTTCTTGTCGAGAGCTTTAACTATAAGAACATATTCAACTTTCTATAATGTATGATAATCCAAGTCAACTATACTAAGAGATCGAAACTGAATATAAATTGTAAGGACAACCTTTATTCCATAAACTATGGAATATAGAGTCCCTTGGGTTGAATTACATGTCTTCATCTGACAAGTCTAGAGGGAATTGTGGAGCTTAACATTATAACTTCTCTTGTTCTGAACCACCATCTAATGAAAAATATTGGAGAGGGTCCAGTTGAATGTGTCATTATTTTCATTTTCATTTGCATGGTTGTGAGAGGTGTGGTTAGACCAGATATTATACTTGGTATACAATTTCATCATCTCAGTTTAATGGATGTTGGTTCCGTTATAGGTGAGAATAATGCGAGGAACTCTGAATCGATGAATGATGATGGAGCTCATGAACTAAACAATAGAATGGTCATTGAATTCCATGAGAGTAATATCTCACACAAACTGAGAAAATTTAAACATTTTGGGTAGAATGAACATGCACCAGCGAGTTGTTACTGGTGGGTATAGTCCCATGACATCGATTCCCCATAATGAAAAGGGATATGAATACATGGTAATGGTAAGTGGATCTTGTGGTTGATTCCAAAAGTTAGTGTGGATTAAAAATTCATGTAACCTATCGGTGAACTTGATACTATCATGGACCTTGGTGGGACAAAAGTATCCCAGACATAAAATCTGGTATGATGGATTCATCCCTGCTTGGTGAGCACCGCAAGACCCTGTGTGGAACTCTTGTATGACCTAGAGAATCTCATATCCTTGAATTTAATATAGGATAACTTCATCAAAACCATGTCCATATCGAGTCTTCTTCATGATGAAACCGCTTTGGAGGGTGAATTGAATTGCACTGTGATGGATTGTCTCACACTCGACAATATCAATAGAGATATTTCTATGATGGAGATACCCCATGAAAGGAGTCATCTTATCATAGGTTACTTCTGATATTGAAGGGGTATTCTAAGGACCCAATGTGGAATCATCAACAGCAAAGTGGCTTAACTACTAGTTGTGTTCATTGTCCAATTTGATTGGGGAAATGAACCATTGATTCACCACATGAAGGAAATGATTTTTATGGTCAGGATCTGGGATAGAAGTAGCTAGAATAGCCATTGAATCAGCTTAACCATTCTATGATAGGAGAACATGGGTCACCTCTATCTTAGAAGGGAACTGGGGTATCAACTAGAGAGTGCATTCTATAAGGGTAATGATCTCAACCTTCCTGAATATATATATTCATCATCGATCATCTTGATGACTAGCTCAGAGCCTCCCTTCGCATGTAGGTGTGAAAAATTAATCTCAGGATCCATATCAAGACCAATAATGAGATATTGATAATTTTCCTCATTATTTGTTCAGTCTTCTAAAAACAAAATCGAATAGGGAAAAGTGTCTTATATAGGCATAATGAATACAATCTATAGACATATTCAATTAAGTTAGGGATCATTAAGGCTATTTCTGGTTGGACTTTAGGGAGCACCTTCAATGTGCATCTTCCAACTTGTTACAACCCGATCTACTGAGAGAATAGATTAATTGGGAAAATCAATACCCAAAGATCACTCTCCAAGGGTCTGGATGGGAATCTATAAAGTTTGTTAGTTCCTGACCTTTGATGGCCTAATGATGAAAAAAATCCGATGTAAAATTGATGAAGGATCACAACCCACTGAGCTAGAAGAACTATCAACATATGATGTTTCAATATGTACATTATTGGATCTACATGGGTTACCAATTTTGACTCATGACATTGTAGATAGTGAAAAAAATTCTTCATTGTGGAAACTACTATAACACATCTCTTCTCCATAGAATAATATCTGGTCTCTGTGTCGAGGATAATACAAATGAGATAGTTCAAACTATTATCTTTCCAGTCGTTTTTCATCTCAGTGAGAAGGTAACTAAAGGATCATTCTAGGTTGATCACATAAAGGACCAATGTATTTCTATAGATTGGTGGAATCAAGACCAGAGGCTATAGAAGATACTACTTAATCACCTAAAATTTTTTATTTCTCTATTCTTCCCATTTATAGATGAAACCTTTTTTCATGTGCCTAGAAACGGTATTAAAATTTTTGGCCATATTTTTGTCGAATAAATTTATATAGGCTACATGGCCTTGAAAACCTCAGAGATCATATGAGGTTTCTCAGAGGAGGTATATGACTAAAGGCCCTGATCTTCACTATATTGTTCTAAATGCCTCTATATCTGATGATGATGTTGAGAAACATCCCAGAGGTAACCTCAAAATCACATTTCTAGGGTTTAGAATTTTGATGGAATTTAATATGGTCTTGAATCTAAAAGGAACATTACCCCCAATTCATACACATTGATTCCACTTGCATTCCAATGATCAGTTTGTAAGTGCGGTGCATTTCATATTGATAGATAGATAAAACATTCTTCAAACTGAATGGAATTACCTGATAACATAAGGTACCCTACGGTGTTCTTGAGGTGGAATATTCCCCATCACCAGGATCCATTTAGAGATTATTATACCCATAATACCCATCCATGAATGATATGTGCTATAATCCAGTGGTGACATCGATCAACAAATTCATCACCAAATGTTAAAAATCCTTGTTTATGAAGTCGCAACTGAGATCTTAGAAATCGATGCAGACATTGATATATATTTTCATCATCATGGTGGAAATGATGTTATCTAACATCATGGGGTACGTGACTTCCATGAAAAAGTTGGCATTTATGAGCTTATCAACATCGGCATCAACCGTAGCACTATGTGATGTGTTTTTCTTTTTGGGAGGCTCCTTTAAACCATGATGACTCACCTAGAGGACAAGACGATGGATGTTGACATGAGGGTCTTGTCCAAGAATCTCTTCTTGACTCCAGGAAAATGGGTTGTGACATTTCTGTATAAAATTCACATAATATTGTTGTTCCTCTGCATCCAAGGATGTAATGGTCAGTGTTAGTATGTGAACTATCTTAGTTCCATGATTCACATGTACCAACTCATTGATGGATGTGGATACAACATCTTCAAATGCGGGAGGGTCATCATACAAATACTATCCACTGTTCGAGGCAAGAGGATCACTAAGGGGAGGCATCCCTTCCTAGTTAATAGAACCTAGAGGCATGCTGGTGCCAACCTGAGCAGTAGTGGCACCATAGTCAGGAGACTCCTACACTGTTGAAACCGTGAAAAAAAATCTATCGCCCCAATTCCATGAGGACTTCAACAGATGTTCCCAAACGTGATGATATTAAATCAGTGGTGTCGAGTAGGTCTTTGTTGACTTAGTGTAGCTTGAAAAAACAAGTAGGTATTGCATAATGCTATATCCATGGGGAAAACATACTGATACATTAAATGGATAAGAGTCTCTTGTATCACTCTACCATGTTAAGTGTAGGAGTATGATGTAATATTTCGACATTCCTTATACATGGGAACGTGACTACCTCTAATCTTGGAGATGAAAAGGCAATCTCTCACGACTAGTGATTCACCCTCTAACTAGTGAATTGGGAGGTACTACTAAAAAAACAGGCTACATACACGTATCTATAGCCACGATTTTAAAATTGTGAATCCAGGTGGCTACAACCATGGTTATGTGCCCTATAGACATGGTTTTTAAAACCATCACTATATCCCACACCTATATCCATGGTTTTCAAAATCAAGGCTATACCCCACACCTATATCCATGGTTATGTGGCCTACTACCACAATTTTCAAAATCGTGGCTATAGGTCTCCTTCCCTTGTGCGGGAGAAAAATTTCCCCTCCAAAAATAGTTGTGGGAAGAACTATTACCACTGTTTTTTAGGATATTGCTATTATTTTCAAATATATATATATATATAATATTATATAGATATATACACAAATTATTTGGTGGTGTAGTGGTTAGGCTGCTGGAAGATGAAGGGAAGGTGCTGGGATCAAATCCCACTAGGGACGTATTATTTTTAGGCTAGTTCCACGGTTTTCATGGGCTATAGCCATGGTTAAAACTATGGAAATAGGAGACTATTTCCATGGTTAAAACTGTGTCCATAGTTCAACTACCATGGTTGATAATGGAGACACCTATTGCCATGATTTTTAAATTCGTGGTAATAAGCCACCTATTGCCATGGTTAAAATCGTGGCAATATGTCAGAACCTACTTCCACGACGATATCACACACGTTTGGGAATAATCATGGTTGTAGCCTAAGGCCACAGTTTTGGGCCTTATTGACATGGTTTTGAACCATGACAATAGCTTTTTTTCCAGTTTTGAGGATGAAAGCATTGGCCATGTCCATCTTGGGGTTAACCATTTAAGTTGTCAGCTCAACCTAATTGGATTGAAGCCATCTATCATTGATCATTTGATAATTTCAAACCATGTAGAAGTATTCTCAAGAGTAAAAAGGATATGGTCACCTTAGAGGACACCCACTTGGACATTGATGGATTACTTGAGGAATTAGTGATATGAGGAGGGAACTGTTTCATGCAGATGGAGCTAGGGTTTACCCATCAACACATTGTATACAATATCATGTGGGATGATCATGAACTCTGTGTTGGTATTTAGGCCACCAAATAGGGTATTTAGATGAATCTTACGACGCAACCTCTTCTCAGTCATCTCATTTACCTGAATATTCAGGTCAGAGTACTCAGACCTTGTTCCGCCAGTCCCCACTTGTGGAGAATCCAGGTCGATATGAGATTGATCCCTGAACCTATGTTGACAAGACAATGACATACCTTTATTCCAAGTAGCTGGCATGGGATTTATTATGGGATAATGTTACCCTGCATGGCAGAACCATCATATTGTCTTGAGAATGAAATAATGGCTCTACATTCTATGAAATTGAATTCCTCTATATAGAAGGCATTTATAGTCACTACCTCTATTTCAAACAAGAGGGGGATTTTCAAAACCTCTATGAGGGATTCACACATTTCTTATATTAGATGTAGGGTCTTCATAATTTAGGGTCTTATAAGAATTCTCTAAAGATGGATAAAACCATCATACTTCCGTGTAAGATGCACATTTTTAATGGCAAGTGGTTTCTCTGTAGTTATAGGTATGACGTGCATTGTTTGTCGAACCGGAAGACTTCGAATGGAGATAGCAATATACCATTGCATGCTAGCTGAAGCAAAAAAAATAATACTTGGTGACTATTAAATGACTGAGTTCTAGACAAAGCTGGACATGGATAATCAAGACAAGATTGTTGAGGCTCTACCTAGTTGAGTATCAAGAATGAAAAAAACTGTGAATTCGACAAGACAAGTTGAGTGGAGTTTTCCAAATGGGTTCTACACTATTCCTATTTTCTAGTCTTAGTAGAATTATTTGATTTTCATGAATCTCTAGCCATATAATTTTGACTATTCACATATCCATTACCTCGTTGATGATAGTTTTGATCAAGAATATTGGGAGCATCATCCCAATTATCTTAATTAATGTGAATCATCTAGGGGTGCACCAGCTATATGGAATTCACTGAGTCATACTCTTGATCATCACCTAATTAATCTGCCCACATTGGGTGAATTCTATGGGACACTCCCATATTTGGGGGGAATGAAATCTCTGAGTGTGTGAAATGGATTTGGAAATGGTGGGGGGATTTTCTTTCACTTTCACCATTAGTCTCTTCTCTTCTGAAAAGTAGAAGGATGAGATATGGATATATAAGTGATAACTGAAGGATATATGGTAATTTTTTGAGGCTCATTCTGATTTAAATGTGTAAACATGATACCTTGGGAATAGTAAAATTCCTCCTGAGAAATCAAATCAGCATTCTTATGTGTCTCACATAGAGAAACCTACTGCCACTCCTCTGCAATTTCACTTTTAGGATTTACAGAAATACACACTACTTATGCCGAGGAAGGGCCCTAACTGATGATATTATTATATATTTTCTCTTACATCAAGTCCTTGAATATATAACTCTGCTTGGGGGTGTGTTCAAGGAACCTGTGATAGGTTCTATTGTTAGGATGATTGATAAGATCAATCTCCTCAGGTCTTTAGTATTCTAGATGATTTAGTATCGCATGACTCAAGGATCCATGGAAATATTTAGGAAATCGATCCTCCATAAATGACTAGTTTTTGTTTCTTATATCTGGAAAGGGAACATTGGGAGCCTAGAATTGATGAGGGGTTAGATCTTGATGAGCTTCTAGAGCATACTTTCCTTGCCTAGGTGGTGATGCTTGATGGGGTGGCCCGAACTGATTCTTTGGTTGTAGATGTTGAGCTTGAGGCTGGGACTAAGTCTGATTCTTTCAGGAAGACTATGAAGGGGGATCTTATGATAACAATTCAATCATCCTAGGGGCCCCTACCTTTGAAAAAACATTTATCTTAGCCTTGAAGTCTCATCATGCAGGTGATGTTAGAGGAAATCGGTGCACCATCTGAGCCTACTGTAAGGCTATATCTAGGTGCTGATCTTTGTCATAGAAACCATGAAATCCACATAGAAAAATCTGAGTGATGAGGGAGGGAACCAATTTTGTATTATCATTCCCCATACACATCTTCACCAACTTCTCTTTAGTCAGTATAATGTTGGGTGATTAAAATAGGCCCTTCCACATGGATAAAAAGTCTACCACTTTCTCCTCTTGATTTTGTTTTAACTTGAAGAGGTCGACAATACTTGTAATGCATGCGGTGGAGATGAATTGATAAAAGACACTTCCTGTAATGATCATCCCAACTAGCTATGGACTCAATGGGTAAATAGTTGTAAAAAATGAATTTAGGCCCTTCCACTATTTTCCCAAAACACCAAATCATGGCTGATTTCAACGGTTCTTATGTTCCCATAATGGGTCCACACCTTGAAATAAAGTGTTCGAGATGCTGGAGTGGGTTTCACATCCTGTTAAGAGGGAGAATGATATATTCTCAAAATCTGAGTGTTTCAACATATCATCAACCCGTGTCAGATATGACTTTCTATAAGGTGGGATCATCACATATCATTTCTCAAGGTCCCCAAGGGGAGCAATGAGTTTGGCGAGTGGGTCCTCCTGATAAGGGATCCTTCCTTGGTGAAGATATCTGACCACCAATTCATTTTCTGGATCATCAACATGGTAAGAATTTTCAACGAATCCTGGAGAGGTAGGTAGAATTTTGAGAGGAATGTCCTGAGTCCTTGGTTAAAGACCTGATCTAGGACTTGAGGTTGATTCTCCCATAACTCAGGAATATTTGGTGATAAATTCAACAGTCTCATGATGTAGTCTCTGATCCCTACATCAACAGATGCACGATATTATCAATATTGATAGGGAGAATATGTCTATTGAATTATGGTTTCCCCTACTGTCCCAATAGTGGATGTTCATTATTATATCTACTATCACCACAATCTAGTTTCTTCTCAGCAAGTATCTTGACGATAAGCCTTTTTTGTTCGACATGATGCTAGAGAAAGGTAGTTTTAGTGGGATCAACGCCTATATTCTTCACTGAACCAGATGAGCCAGAGGTATTAGATGTCCCAATTAGTTATTTACCCTTGTTAGGATCTGTACATAAGGTAAATTAATTGTAGGGATATTTAAGGTAAATCATCTACCATTTCTAGTGGTTGAAACCTCCTCATTGTCCAATAGAAGTTGTGTTGAACCAGGGGTGGGTATTCTTCCTAAAAACCTACTTCAGTGTCTCTATCCTTGAGTGTGCCAAGATTTTCCATATTTACCTTAACTATACCTGGATTTATATCATCTATGTTATAGGAAAGGTATTTATAGCACTAAATTGGACTAATGTGAAGAGAGACATAATTCTCCCAAGACCTGAATCAGTGCTTGCAGGGACACTTCCTCAAAAAACATGCAGATCCGAGTAAATCTCGGGATGCATCACTAATGTAGGGTTTGGTGGTAGCCGGGTGATGTGGGGTACTGATCCACATGAAGCAGTACTAATTCAACTATTAAACCTCTTATAAAATGATTTCATAATGATTGTTGATCTTGGAGAAGCAAACTGATGGTTATAGAAGAGGAAATGTGTCACACAAATGGTCTGGAAAATTAAAAACTCATAATCCAAAGTGGGAAACCCAAAAATATTTATGTTGGGAGTTGAAATCAGCCAAAACATTTCGAAATACTTATCTATGGCTATAGTGTCCCACAACCATCTCTTCACAAAATTGTAGTCTGACTCTTGGTTGCACCATTCATTGATTGTTGGTGGCTGAGGAACTAGACATAGAACTGATTTACACTATTGTGGTGGTAGATTAGCTGGTGGATAGACCATTGTGTGAGCTGATAGAACATAAATCACTAGGTCATTTCATAGATATGGTACCGATCACATCATCATGTCCCTATAAGATTAATTATTTTCCACTGTTTCATTTTCATGTGAATCCACTATCTCTGGTGAATGTGGAGGGTGATCACTACCTATATTTCCCCAAAATAACTCTCAGTGATCTCGTGTTGTGGTAAAGAATGAAACTGGTGATGAGAACCAAATTGGAAGTGATAGGGAGAGCTACTTTGTGAAATTTTAGAATAAATCCAAATCATATTCTACTTTCGTGTACCTACATGTAGACATAGGGATATAGTACATCTCACCTTATAGAATGATGAAACTCACACACCGGGTTCCTTCCCTAGGCTCTGATTCACATGATCAGAGAAAAGGATCCATTAGTGGGCCCTACTCAACTTTAGAATCGTAGATGACGATGAAATTCATTATACTCATTCACTTCACAGAGTTATTCATTTGGTAGTGAAAATTTTCCCTCCTTCCCTAGGATGGTTAATTGGGATAGATAAAATCTTCAATACGAGGAGGGTCTCCATGCAGGTTGGTGATGGATAGGGGAGGACCTCCACTAGAGTAATCATTGAAATGAGGAGGTCCTTCGTATCATTTTTCATTTTACTGGAGACGACCTTTGATTTGGTGAGATAAGGTGAAAGGATCACCTGAACATATTTCAATAAAAACACAAAGAGGGTCTCCATGTGGATTGATGGATTTGTTGGGGGGGCACTGCTAGAGCTAGTGACGACATGGGGAGGAATTCGATTACGGATTCCAGTGGCACTGAGAGGACCTCAATACTGTTCGGAAGTGGTAGCATGAGGAGGTACTTCATATTGATCAAACAAGACATGGGGATGACGTTTGTGTTGGTCATCTATTGATTTGGTAGGACCTCTTAAAGAGTTAGTGAGAATATGGGGATGAATTACAAGCTAATGGGTGATGATATGTGGAGTATCTCTTTACCGGATCACATTGCCATGGGTCACCCCGCGATGGATGGTTGTCTTACCGACCACTGAAAGTTTCAACCAATCTTGTCTGTGAGACGAATGAGGCCTTGATCTCAATCAGGTGTTGGAATTCCCATACACTGTATTAGTAGGGAACTGGTAGTGTGGTTCATTGATTCCATGGACCACATGAGTTTTTAAAGATGATGCCCCCGAACGGGAATCCACCTGAGGTTGTCCTTATTCTATCATCGGGTTACCTATACTGAGGCTGGAAGTGAAGGGGTGTAAACCACATGTTCTTCGGTAGGAGTGACCAATTAGTGGTTCGGACATGGCTTGGTGGGAGTCCTATTTGACATCTCTTGGGTGGTTTTCATAGATGGTATTACTTGGATATCCCTTCCGTCATTGTAATACGGAAGTGAGTCAATGTACTGCTCTAGGGAGAGTCACCCGAAGTAGTTTAATATGGGAGTGGGAGTAACATCTCCTGGAATGACCCTTGGGGGAGGTAGTGATGATGAGTCAGATAAGCCTTCAAATCATGGTGGACCATTTCCCTCATGAGAATGACCCCCTACAGCTCATATTTACAAACAAGGGTGTCTATAACCATTATCATGGGATTAAAAGATTAATGTAACTTTTGACCAACATCTATAGGTTGAAGGAGATTGGTTTCTTATATTAGGGATCCTAAAAAGTAGGAAGATTCATCTATCAATATGGATAAAAGGAAAGAAATTCAAAATGACCCTGCATCATCCAATCTTCCATTACTGGAGAGAGAGATCCACACTGACGATTTCACTGTCTGAAATGACAAATTATTAACTACCCCAAATTCTAGTGAGTTTCATGTCAAGAACACTATTTTTTGGAGGGCCTTGGATTTGAATAACTGGTTCTAGGGGAACTCTCACATACTGGTATCTCTAGCATTACTAATATCATATTGTGGGGAAGAATTCACAATGGGTTCACCATTTCTATTGGTGGCCTGATGTTAATAACACCTGAGTAAAATACATGATCTGATAACCTACATGATCAATACCCATAGTTGAACAAGAACTGGTTCAATTCAGTTTCATCATTTCTATTTCCAATGATTTCCTTAGGGGAGCATCTGCATCACCACTCGCTAGAAACGGGACAGGCTTCATTGTTTCCCCACATTCCATATTTCCAATGGTGGGTGACATTAACCACTTCTTTATGGATGTGTTCTTCTTGATCAAAATGTGATGATGTGATTAAAGTTCCTCTTTATAGGGGTTTTATCTTTTAACTCGCCACCATGTCTGGGTTTCCATTATAGATTAAGACGTTGTTTGTGAACCTCATTCCAAGATCCATCTCCCAATGGATGCTGGTTAATTACACTTCTTCTATCCAGAAATTATAAGGGGTATATCCAGGGTAGCATCCTTTGATCATGGAAGTTATCTTATCGGGAATCACAGAGCATGTCTGGGTGTTGAAACATTGGAGAACCTATATTATTCCTCAAAAGTGGGTTTTTCATGGGTGAAAAAACCCAAGGAATCCCACATCTATCACAGGGTATCTTATGCTTGATGTATGTCTTCCAAGGTATTCCTCAAGAGTCCCATGTTTAACATGGAAAATTCCATGAGTTTAACATCTAGAAAATACATATTGGGCTGATCATAACACATAAATAGGTAGATCATAAAGGCACATGCCTATGAGGGAGCACCTAGAGGCGTTAACTAGATAGACGGATCAGAGTGTCCAATGAGGCCAGAACCTAGTTGGTGTTTCCCCAAAAGGTAAGGTTTCCCACCATGAATGGATACATCCCAAAAAGGGAGGCACTATGATTTTCCATTGGCTGGATGGGAATTCATATATTGAAGGACCTGGGTGGTGTGCCCCATAAAGGGAAAATATTTGTTCCATAAAGGGAAGAAAGTCACACCGTGAATTCAGACCTGAACACCAATGATGGTGAATCAAGGAGGTGGACCCATAGAAAGGGACACCATGGTTTACCATTTGATCATACTGAACCTCAAAGAGGATTCCTATATACCACTTTTAAAAGACATGGATCAAAACCTAAATTGTTTGGAGGGGGATTATGTGCTTACACATGGCTAGTTTCCCAGCACAAGAGGGGAACTCTTGGTTTGATGGATATTGATTTTGTGGCTCCTGTGCATGGTTAGCTTCTCGGGTGCAGCTAGAAGAAAGAGTGATGTGTGTAGTATGATCTCTTCAAGATGTTGTGGCTCAGGCAAGAATCATGATGGAGATGGATGAATTGATCAGGGAATCGATGGAGTGTGGAGAGGGAGGTGATTGCTAATTGGGGAGGTTTTTCACATACATTGTATAGTATGTAGGGATCGAAGTCCATTTAGTTATAGATCAATTCAATTATTATGCATAGATAACATCCCTTAGACATGTTGGGACTGTCACCTGGTTAGAAGCCAAATCAAATGGATTAGAACACCCAAGGGAGGTGGATCTGAGGATGTGACCCAAAAAGGGAAGATGTCACATTATGAGGGTACATCCTTAGGATCGAGCACCATAATTTACCATTGGTTCACATTGAACCTCATAGAGGCATCTTGCATACCCTGTGTAGAATACGGGGATCAAAACATATATTTTTTTTATTAAGGGGAATGGGGCTTCTAAGATAAGGCACACTATATGGTGTCGTGGTCATTGTTAACCTCTAAGCCCGTGTGATTCATGGTCGGTGTGAGAAACAAGAGGTAGAAATTGACCAGATTATAATGTCTCCAAAAGTGAATCTAAGATAATTGGTGCCGGGATTATGTAGTAAGGAATCTCAGGGAGATAGAGATTGGGTCATACTCCAGGTTGGATGCCCGAAGGGGATATCTTTCGATGTGAGGAGGATATCATTTACTACCATGTGGGTGAAGGAGATCTCACTCCTGTAGAGACAAAAGAGCATTGAAAATGGCTAAGGTGAGGCACCCCATGTGCATGACACATGGTGAGATTATCATTTAACATTTTTTATTGAGGATAATGTCACATGGAAGTTCGATGTCATGCAAATCGGATGAAGAGAACTCGGTCCTCACCCATTGGACATACAAAACTGATACCCACCAACACTTGGGGAGGGGAAGTCATCAGCAGTTCTAAGACACAATGGGGCAGTAGGGTTATTACTCCTGGTGTCCACATTATAAAGTTTATTCGAAAAATCATGATCCATTAGAGTACTTATGATATAAATAAAGATATAGGGAGTGGCAACATGGGACTCCCCTCGACAAAATAGTAAATCACTACGCACCAGCATGGAGGGCTGTATTGAGTAGGTGCGTTCAAGATATGGGTGTTCCCCAAGGTAGGGTCTCAAACATGCAGTTTTGGAGTGAATAAAACCCATGGATCCTAAGGTAAGTAGTGTAGAAAATATTGGAGACTTAAAAAAATGGAATGGTCTACGAAAAAGAGGTATTCCATAGTGGCATGTTTTTACACAAGTAGAGTATTTTGCACACACATGGCTTTGTAAAGAAACGAAATGGGCTATGGTGAAGCACTTATTGTATCAATTAAATGGGACCATGGGGGAAATATTTCACAAGATCCTAAACCTTGAGGTGATGAATTGTGCATAGTCGTAGAAGGGGTCATCCTACGCGCATGAGGGTGACAGTTCGACTTCCACACTATTACAATGAAAAGGTTAGTGTTCCCTTATTTTTATAGGTTAAATTATTTTCAAGAACATGATATAAGGCCAGTGAAAAATATCTGTTTGAAGTCACATTGGGTGTGTAAGGACTATACACACAGGATGGAATTTTGTGTTCAATCATCTATACTTCTACACACCTTCTATATTTGTATTATGGGAGTTCATGTTGAAATAAGACCATTAAGCTACCTTTGGACATATTTGGACATTACGCATGGAATTACCTCTTGAATAAAACTTTCTAAGATTATGGAAAGATACCATGGGGTGGTGATAATTATCTATGAGTCAAATTGTTGGTTTATGTGGTCCAAAGATTCCTATCTATGGCCACAATAGTAATTCAGTGCCAACAGTTTGTCTATAATAAACCCATAGCTATATATAGTACACAAATAAATATTTCATTTCCCTAAAACTACGCATTCTTATACTAAACCAAAACATATGATGATTACAAATACCTATAATTATACTTAAAATTTTCATTATTGTTTTCTAATACTAATTCCATTATTAATGAAATGGTTCTACGGTATCAAATATCATCACCCAAATTTTTATTAAATAAAAATTACGTAATTTTTAATATAAAACACATAATTATGAAAAATCTTGTATCCAATTCTGTAGTATGTTTTTAAAAATAGGCTCATATATCACTTATACATAAAAAACATAAAAATTATTTATATCATTCCAAATTATGCACCTAAAATATCTACTGTTTTTAATACATATAATCACATGAATATATACATCAATGAAATGGTTGAGCTAACAAACTAGTAAGAGGTATATCATGAGATGAATAAGGGACGTGAATCAATAGTACATGGGTTAGCATAATAAATATCATCATATCATAGTTATAGTGTTTTCATCATAATAACAAGGAATTTTTTTGATAATGTCATTAAATATGTAATATTAATAAAAATTGAAACATCCTAAAATAGTGGTCAAATAACAAACATCGTTGTGAAAAATACTAGCATCATTTTCACACATAATATATGTGAATAAATTATAATATTATAATTGTGAATAAATTATACAATCATGTTAATTCATAATTCACATAATCTCATGAGATATTAAACATTACCATGTGATTTTAATATATTTATAATTCCAAGACAACTCATCACATCATAAAATTATCATAATCATACATTCAACATGTAAATATAACATACAACAATCATAGTCATGAAATAAAACCATGGAAAACAATGATATTTATAAGTGTTTCATAAATAATACTTTAATAAATTACCTTTATGATTCCCAATGAATAAGGTAAAACAAATATTGGCATAATACAAAATCACTCTTGATTGTAAAAGAATCAACTAAAAAAGAGTAAAATATGTGTTTTCGAGAAATAAAATTATTTTGAAAATCCATTGGAATTTTCATAGAAGTCATTTCCAAAACGTAAAAATTATATATAAATATAAATAAAAGGTAAATATCAGTGAGAATGCCTTTTAAGGATATTCTAGGAATATCCATAATAAAAATATTTCTAAAGAGAAAATAACCCAAAAAATTAGTTGCGTATGAGAATCCCCTTAACAAAAATCCTTCATTATTTTGTTACATTTTCACCTCCAATATAATTAATGTTGAATTATTAAAACATGTAAATAGATGTTTTTTATTATCCTTTTTCACTATTTATTAAATATTTACATTATTATATATTCCATAAAACACTTTTTTTAATTTTTAAATGTTTTTATATCATATTTTTCTTATAATATTCCGTTTTGTTTGGATTTATCTATTTTTTCTCAAGATAATTTTGAAATAATTAAAATTAATTCTATAATCATGAAATAAATATATTTATAAATTTAAATATCATAAATTATTTTTTATTATTACATTATTATGTTTTTTATAAGAAAAGAATTTGTAACATCCTGGTTCTTGGTTAACCAACCATTGGTATGACATTATAGAAAGAGATGGTGTAATATATATAATTTGTGATTATTTATAAATAATAATTATATAATATATTTATATGATAAATATAATTTAAAAATAGTTTATAAATTTTTATAAAGGCTTGGACTATAAATGAAAAGAATGATAAAAAAATATTGAAGTAAAAAAAATAAAAAGACAACAAGACATTACCTCGTTATTGAGTTTGTAAATTTTCTAATACCATTATCTTCTTGAATGATTGGAAACACATGAAATACTATAAGGATAATTAGATGATCAGGATAAGAGTTTTTGGAAGATATTTGGATTTGGATTATGAAATGTAACAACCTAGCCCTAGATAGCCCGGAGCTAGTGTCTACTACTATTTTCTATGGAATGAATATAAAGAATCAAATCTCAATAGAACTAGAGTTTAATAGACATCGTACACAAGATACATACATGAGTATTTTATTAAAAAACAATACATTAATTATAATGTGATTTTTTTTCAAAATAAATAACTTTAATTATAATAACCATATTCTATATAGAGTATCCTCGCATATCATTCTTTGTACGCTTCTTGAATTACGGGGGAATGAAAAATAATAAGGGTGAGATCAAATTCTCTATAAAAGAAAAATATTTCTGAATAAATAACTAATAAATGAGAATAATAATTATTACATGGTAAATTAATAAACTCACATTCCATATAATCAATAAACATAGTGGGATGTTCATAAACAGAATGACAAGGTAACTATAAGAAACACATTACATTCAAATAACTAGGTAATGAAAAATAAATATGGAAAGGTAAGAAACAAAAACACACTACATTTAATCAATGAACTGAAAATGAAATATATCCATAGATATTTCGACACAAAATCTCAAGGATGAGTAATAACAAAACCTAAATGGGATAAATGCTTAATTATAATATTATAAGTATCCTAGGTATATGGAACCATAACTATTAAAGCCTTTCACAAGACGGATTATCATATTGGGTAACAACCCTTTAAAAGTAGCTAGCAAACTAAAATGTCTCGTTAGTTCACTGATGCATCAAGGGGATATCTATAACTAGGTCCCACATGCGTCGTACATACCCAAAACATACTCCATTTATCGAATAATTGATTTAACAATGTAAATTATCAAATATTTTTTTGAATTAAAACATTTATATTTATCAATTTATCAATAAATTATAAAAGAACATTAAAAATAAACAATGTATGAAAAATGGTATATAGTTTATGACATTGGCATATCCTTGGTTAATAATATGGACAATTAGAGAATATTCAATGATAAAAGATCATATGAAATTGAATATTTTAGGGGGGATAAAATAAATCAAAGAAGTGAATGTAAATACAATCCTTTGGAAAATAAATCATAAATCATCTATAAGAAGAAAAAGGATGGTTTTAATACAACATAAACCTTGTGGAGTAAAAATAAGGAGTTTTTTTCATTCTTGAATAGAAATACTATAAACATACTTTTAAAAATAAAAAATTCATGAGGAAAATATAATTTTTAAAAAATATATATATTGAAAAAAAATTCATTGGAAAACACTTTTAAAAACATTTTCATTAAAAATTATCCTTTTAAACATGAAAATTAGGCATTGAGGTATTGAAAACATGTAAATTCGTAAATGTTGTAAACGTATATTCATTTTTCATTGTAAAAAAAGTTAAAAATTGAATTATTTCGAAAGAGACAAGAATAATCCATTAAAAAATATGTGAAACAAAAAATGGGTAAAAATTTATTTCCCAAATAATTTTATTTTTTTTGAATCAATTTAACAAAACACGGTTTTTGAAGAAAATATTTCCTCTGACTAAGAGAGGAATAAAGCCATGTTTTCCAAAAAACATTTTATAAAACATTTTAATTTCCAAAGACTGAAAAAATGGTACCAATACATGAAAATGGTAATGAATGAACATAGGATATAAAATGAATGGTTTTATTGAAATATGGACATTTAATTCCTCAAATGCAAATTCAATTAAAAGATTATTAAAGTTATTATTGAGGAATATAATCATTAATCATTCTGAAGTGTCCCATACCACTTTGAAATACATTAAATCATAATCCTAATAAAGGAATAACAATAATTTAAATTTTAAAATACCATGAAGATAAAAATATTAATGATATAATATAACAAAAGGGCCAGTAGATACACCACAAAAAAAGAAGTAAGTGTCGAACATGAGATTTATCTCATGGATGTAAAAAGTGAAATGAAAATTGCTTACCTTGTATTTATTTTTTGGTTCAACATCCTTTAACATCCTCTATAATAAACATATGTTAATTATAAATATTACTTATACAATTATTTATGTTTTTAATTACTTGTATTTCACTTCTTACCATTTTTTATAAAACAACATAATCAATTAAGTTTACGTTGGGTGTTACGACCAAATTCAGTTTACATGTCAACAAAAATTTTGTTGGTCAACTATGGAAAAAGTGGTCATTATATAACTTATGAAAAATCATAATAATTATATAATTGTCGTATTTATATATCAATTATACTATTAAAAACAATAATTAAATATTCTAATGAAAATTGAATCAATGTTACAATCATGGAGATGGTAGGCTGAACGTATGCATGAGTAACATTCTAATTTATCAATGATTGTTATGGAAAGAGGGTAAGTAGAATTATTTATTTCCAAAATAATCATTATTTCATAAAAACTATATTATTTAATCATATATAGTTTTATATATCATTATTCAGATGAAAAATGAATCACATCATGTCGAAGAGGTGGTAGTCCACATATCCACGAATGGCATTATCACTTCTTAAGTGTGTGCAAGGGTAATGAAGAAAATTATATATTATATATTTATAGAAGGGAAATAATTTCACAAATATCATATATTGTTTTTATATATAACATATTTATAATTAAAACCATCCATTATATTTTCCATTTATAATGTGAAGGAATCACTTCGCTTTTAGGGCACAGTAGACCACACATCAACAAACTATGTTATCATATTCATAAAAGATGAGATATAGAGAGGTATGTGTTATAAGATAATTAAATAACCCTAAATACATGATAAATATCATATATATCATATATAAATGTATTTTAAATCATAATGACCACCATGAGAGGCGATAAAGGAGGAACGAACAATCCTCATTTCATGAGGTCATAGTTCACCATTCACATATACATTATGTTTGTCACCCATTAAGTGGATGTGTATGTATGTTTATATATAAAAAATAATAAAAAATACATAGTATTTTTTCATAATGTTTTAATTATGAAATAATGATTTAGAAATCATTTAAGGGTGTTATAGTAAATGAGAGAAAAGAGATAGTTTGAATGTGTTACCTTAAAAAGTAGGTAACTCCATTTGGTTCAAACCAAAATGGTTACATGGAATGACTGATGCTAAAAGGGAGGAATAAAGGTAGAGGTGGGGGATTTTTGAGGTAGATATTGACTGAACCAGTGTGGTTTGAGAGGTGTGAGGAATGAGTTGAAATAGTGTCCTTTTATAGTAGAGGAGGAGTGACACTCTTGTAATATTTTGACATACGAATTATTCCTACATTTTTCATGTTTAATGTGGATAAAAAAATAGAACAAGTTATAAAAAATATGGGATATGGTCGAAATATGGTCATACAATAGATTTTGTACAATTTTATCGGTCATTTAGGCCATATGGTTAAGGATTACTCCATTGTTAAGCTTAATTTAAATTTAATCATTGTAATTATTTTTATTCACTTTCACTGATTCTTTTTTTCAAAAAGGTTATTCATATTATAAATTATAAATTATTTTGACTCTAAATTTTTAATCGATTTCTCAAAATTTAATGAATAATAGTGGCAGAAGATCATATAAATTTAAATATAATGACTGAAAAGTTATTTTTTATTAATATCAAGACAATCCAAATTACACATCATGGAGGACGAAAGTAGTGTAAGCCTAGAGTGTCCTTCCGAACCACTTTAACAAACTCCAAAGCAAGAGAGTTAAGGATATCATAAACCACCAGAGTCTCCTAAGATCGGCCCCAACGAGCCAACGCATCAGCCGCAAAATTGGATTCCATCAGACTTTGGTGTACCATCCTTCCCTGTTTTTTAAGTAAAAACGCGTGAAGGTTTGCTATGATTTTTTTATAATGAATTTTAAATTGAAAATGATTCCAATGAAATTTTTTATATTCATTGATAATAATATAATATAATTTATTATTAAAAAAAATTTAAATTTAACATTATAATTTTATCAGATAAAAAATAAATTTTTAACTAAAATTCAATATTTGTAACAATTAACAATATAAAATGTTTTCGAAAAATATCGACAATTCCCTCTAACCTAATTTTTATGTTTATAATTAAAATATGTTTTTTAATTTGACATAGTAAATCAATTATATTGTTAAATGCATTATTTAATATGGGTTCTCTTTTAAAATTAGGAAACTTGCCTTTATAAAAATATAGGTATTTATTTGTGAAATTGGGTTTGTTCTTATATTATTCTTATCAAATCTATTGGAAGAATATAAAAAATATTTTATTGAATGTATAATATATGTATGAAATTAATATCAATAACTAATTGTAATTGATTTAATTTATTTTTATATAATATATTTTCAAACTTAAAAATGGGTTTCTATAAAAATATTCGCTTTATATTCAATTTTCTCTTATGTTCATTTCTAATTATGTTGTGAAAAATGAATTAATTTAATATTTTTGTAAACCATAATTTTCACAAGTTAGTTATTACTATTCATAACAACTAATTAAATGTTTAATTTATCTTATTATTATATATAACAATATTTAATAATATATTTTCTTTTTTGGAAAAAATCCGTCTTGCATGTAACATATGTCGTTTAAGAAACTCATTGTTACATGTTTCACATGTTAAATCTATGTAGCACGAATTTGTATAATTAAATTATATTTAATTTATTTAATATATTAAATATATTATAAATACTCAAGAAATTATATTCCCTTAAGTGTTTGGTTTTGAATGTCACAAATTCTATTGAATACAATAATCATATCATAGATTTTCAGGGGGTTACATTGTACCCCATCTTAATTAAATTGTGTCCTCATAATTTAAACTTTAACTAGGTAATATATTGTTTGATATTTCATATTTTAAAATCCCACACTGTGAGAAGGGTTTTTAATACATCATATAGATAAGAGATAATAAGAATTACAATGGGCACACAGAAAAACATTTAACTAGGTCTCTAAATAGGTGAACATCAGTGGTCAGTAGAGATTCAGACTTAGAGATAAAAAATAAATATTTATAGGTGTTATTGAGGTCATCAATCCGAAATAATTAAATGATTAATATAATGTTGAGGGCCTCAAATCCAAAAATATTTGATGATTAAAGAGACCATCAGTGCAATAGAAATTAAGTTATTATGACCATATATTTTTCTAGATCATTTTCTTAATGTTAGATAATTATTTTTTTTCTTGATGATATAAGTAAATTTACTTAATTGATATATTCTTACAAACACACTTTCATTATATGGTTTTTCTTAGATCGGTTTTATAATTCATCAAAAAAATAAAATTTTTATGTCTCAAGCCTTAAAATACATTTCTATAAGATCATCAAGCCCATTAACGAGTGACAAGTATAACTATTTTTTTAAAACTATTTTCAAAAACTAATATATTTATGAAATTAATCATTAAACAAAAAAGAAACAATACTGGTTTATCAATAATATTTATTCATCAAATTTTTTATCTAATAATAATGGAATGTTTACCTGGACATTACGTTGGTTGGTGTTTGGAGTAAAAACCTTATCATCATTCGATCATGGGTTCAAGAACCATAACCATCCCTTATTTAATTGGTTTTCACCTCAAATATAAGTTATCCTTTTATAAAACCATGTTAATATAATCTCAAAAAAAATATGTTGGACATCATTGAAAAAATATGAATCACTATATAGCCTTTTATCTAAGGTTTTCAATACAACCATAGTAAATAAATACAACATCCATTTATTTTCACAAGGGTACTTCAATGGCATAATGTTTATCCATAATATCATTTCTAGGATTTATAAATCATGAAACCTTATATACAATCTAACACACCTTAGGTTTAACCTTGTTTACATAGTATGTATCCAAATCCTACATAATGGTTTGTAAATAAAATGTGAATTCTCCTAAGTGTATCTTCTAGGAGTGTCAAAACATGTGCACATTAAGGAATGTTTTCATGTACTTGGGTACCCAGAGTTAGGCTTGGAGAACCTTTTGGCAGATATTACTCCAAGTTACATTAGTTCCAGGACCACATCCACTTATACTATCTAGATAAGTATGTATTGCTTGGAATACTCACATAATCTATACCTCAACAAAATTTTAGGATGTTCTTATGTACTTATCCTCAAATTATGCATTCTAGTTTTGTTCTCTAACCTATGTTTTCCTAATTATAGTTCCCAAGGATTCATCAAAACTTCTTTTGATACAAACTGTAGCAACCCAACCCCAGATAACTCAGAGTCTATGTCAGATTCTATTTTTTGGCATGATTTCAAGGAATACAATATTGATGGAATTAGAGTTTAGTAGTTTTGGTAAACCCAATACATATATGAGTCTTTTATTACAAAATAATACACTAAATACCACATAATTTTAATATTCTTTTAAATAAATATCTTCAAGAATAATAACTTTTTCCCATTTAGGATATCATTGAATTTTTTTCTATGTATGCTTCTTCAATTCATGGGAAAATAAAAATAATATGGGTGATCTCAAATGTAAAATAAGGTAAATACATGGCTAAATAAAAAATGAATTAATGTGAATAATAATTATGACATGGAAAATAATTGAACTCGTATACCATATAAAAATAAACTGAGAGGGAAGTGAAAAAACAATATGGAAAGATATTAACCAGAAACATATTCTATTCAAAATAACTAGATATGGGAAAATAAATATGGCAAGGTAAAAACTAAAACACACTCTATTTAATCAATTAACTGAAAAAGAATTCTATCCATATATATATTGATAGAAATTCTCAAGTATGTGTAATAACTATAACCAAATAAGGGAAATGATTATTTACTGGACTTCAAGTTTCCTAAGTAAATGGAACCTGTTTCGGTAAGGCCCTTCACAAGATGGATCAATATAATGGCTAAAAACCCATATAATGTGATGATCCAACTGACCTATCCCATGAGACTACTAATGCATTGAGAAGATATTTATTATTATACCCCATCCACATCATACCTATCCAAAAAATTCCTCATATATCGAATAATCTATTTAACAATGTGCCTTATCAAATATCCATAGGAATTTGAAGATACAGATTTATCAATATTTTCCAAAATAGCCATGTAACATAAAAAAACCACATGAAAAATGGTATATGGTTTAGGAAATTAACATATCCATGATAAATGATATGTATAATTATGGAAAATATAATGTAAAATTATCATAGAAAATTCAGTATTTCAATGGGACTAAAAGAAATCAAGGAAGGGAATGTCAATACATTCCTTCGCCAAATAAATAATAAAATACCCTGAGAAAAAATAAGGATGGGATCAATAAAACATAAACCATGTGGAGTAAAAATAGAGGGGTTTTTTTCATTGATGAATATAAATACATTAAAATATATATTTTAAAAATAAACCACTCCTGACGAATATATCCTTATTATTTGAGAAACCTAATGATAACCCTTTTCATTGAAAAAAAATTGAAAAACATTCTTTAAAAATTAACCTTTTAAGCAAGAAAATGAATCTTTGAAGAAATCATGATTGGTAAATCTATACATACCATAAAATAATGTTCTTTTTCACTGTAAAAATGTTATAAAAATGAATATTAAAAAAACAAGTGGATTCCATTAACACATTGGTAAAAGAAAAAAGGGTAAAAATTTCATTAAAAATAATTTTAAAAACAATTTTGTAATTATTTTAATGAAACATGGTTTTTACAATAAAACAGATTCTACTACTAAGAGATGAACAAAGGCTTGTTTTCTGAAGAACATTTTATAAAACTTTTGAGTACCAAAGAGTAGAAAATTATAACCAATACTTGAAAATGGTCATGAATAACCATATGAGATAAAATTAGTGGCTTTATTGAAAACGTTTTATATAATTTCCTCGAATGGAAATATAATTTAGAGATCAATAAAGTTGTTGTTGAGGACAATAATCTTTAAAAATTCCAAAGTGTCACATACCACTTTGAAACATTATAAAACATAATACTCATGAATGAATGACATTAAATGGAATATTAAATCACCATGAAGATAAAATGATTAATTATATAATATATAAAATGGATTATTATAAACACCACAGAAAAGATGTTATTGGTGAACAAGACATTTATCTCACAGATGAAAAATGTTATATGAAATTCCCTTACATTTCATTTACTTTCAATTGAAAATCCTTTAACATTCAGTATAATAAAATTATGTTAATTATCAACATTATTGATAAACCTATCTGTTAGGTTTACAAGGGTGAATACCATGAGAGAGGGGGGGTGAATCAGGGTATGACTAATTTAAAAATAAAGCCCGTTATAATATTGTTTGACTATTAAAGAAAACACTCTTCTCTCTCCTTCTCGATGCACAACAGAAGCAGAAGGTAAAGAATGAATAGGAAACATCTATTTTTACACGGTTCACCCTCACTATGCTATGTCCAAGGAGCATACACCGGTGTTTTTTCGATGTACCAAATTCACTAAATCACACTACAGTTTACAAGGTTCAGGATAGATCACATCTATTTCCAGTCTCACTCCATTTACAAAGTTTAGGGTTAGATCACTTCTTTCCCAAGGGTCACTCCTTGTTTCTCTCTCTAGCTCACTACTGGTGGAGAGGATCACCTTCTTCCTCTTCCATTTCTCACTGCACTAGAATGGATCCACTCATAGTTTATAGACCTGTAGGTCTCTTCATTATCACTAATGAATGCATCATCCCCTGTATGTAGATGCTCGGTTGAAGTTCAACTTTCAGCCGTAGATGAATCTCACTTTTCACCGAAGGTATCGGAAAATCTTCCAGCTTCCACGAAGCCCTGAATCACTATCAGGAATCAAACTTACTTGGCTCTATTTTCTAAGATGGAGTGCAAGTCTCAGCATGCAAGTCAAAACTGGCGTACAAGTCTACATCAACCACTTGTTCGACACAAGATTCTCAAACTCCAAACTTTCACGATTCACTTCCTATCTTGACCAAACCACCTTAGGCATGCGACCAACAAATTTCGCACTTCTTCAAATCTGCCGCATAACTTACACTTGCGTAACCACACACCACTTGCGCGACCACCACACCTGGGCGACGAGAGCTTTGATTTTTTCAAATTTTTGAACTCTTCATATAATGAGGAGGGTTCTACCTGTATTTATTGGAGTTTGGAAACCCTTCGTGATAGTGAGAAAGTCTCCCCTCGGCGCAAAAGTTTCGGCGCGCAAGTCTCTGCCCTTGTCACTGTCGTGCTAGTCACTTGCGCGACCTAACCCAAAACCTGCGTGACCCTTATCCCTTCGCCATATTTTGAAGTTCTGATCTTGAAAAACATATGGTGCACAAGTTTCTTCTCCATCAGGTACACGGTGCGCAAGTCCCTTTTCCAAAAACCACTTTTCTTCATTTGTCGATTTTCAGGCCCAAAATTTTGTCAAAAACTGGAAAACGGTGTCACCTTGTATCTGTTCTTTTTGTACTGCCTCCAGATCATCCATTCCTTTGTCGTAGATCATCAATAAAACATTGATCATTAACCATAACTCTTGAACTCAACATGCCACTATGAAATCCCCTTTTTCAACATATTCGTATCTCATGGATTTCTTTGTAAACAATCACAACACAGATGTCCACTTTGTCAACAAACATAATCACCACAAAAATGCTTCAATGATACCTTGAGGTATTTGTGACCAAAATTTTCCATGTTTGATATTAAATTAATTCCATATATTACTATTTCTTATGAAACTATATAATAAATTAATTTTACGTTAGGTGTGCTAATGAAATTCGGTTTATGTGTCCCAAAAAACACTTGTATGTAAACAATGATAAATGTAGTATTCATATAACATAACAAGAATAAAAATAATGAAATTATTATAACATTTCAAAATTAATTGTACGTTTAAAAACAACTGTCAATTATGGATATGAAAAACGAATCAACGTTATGACTAGGGAGACGGTAGATCGTACGTACGCATGAGTAAAGTTCTCATTTTTCAATGATTGTTATGGAAAAAAGGTAGGTATAATAATATCATTATAAAATGATAATTATATCATAAATACTATATTTTTTAATAATATAAAATTATATATATATTGTGATGATAAATGAATCACATCATGTTGAGGAGGTGGTAGTCCAAACATCCACAAATGACATTATCACTTTTTAAGTGTGTGAACGGGTAAAAAGTATAATGATATATATTATATCTCCAAAAATGTAAATATTTCATGATTAACCTATAGATTATTTATTTCACATATGTTTTATTAAATCCATCATTTATACGTTCCATCTATAGTGTGAATGAATCACATCGCTTTGAAGGCGCAGTAGTCCACACTTCCACAATTGAAGTTATCGTATTTATAAAAATAGGATGTATAGTCGTATATGTTATAATAGAATTAAACAATGATGAAGAAATAAAAAATATTATATAAAAAATATATAAATATATTATCCATTATAATGACCATGATGATTGGTGTTAAAGGAAGTATATACAATCATTGTTTCGTGAGGTGGTAGTTCATCATTCACCTAAAGAGTATGTCTGTCACCCATTAGTTGGACATGTCAGTAAGTGTAGATAGAACCATTATTAAAAAAAATATTTATAAAAATATTTTCATTATAAATTCATGATTTAAAAATAATTTAAGGGTTGTTGGAGTAAATGGAAGAAAATTGATCGTTTAAAAGCGTTATCTTAAAATTTTGGTAACTCCCCATGGTTTATACCAAAATACTTCCTTAGAAGTATTTATGTCAAAAGGGAGGATTTATGGTATTGGGTAGGTATTTTGGGAAGCTATTTGGGAAGATAACGGTTTAACCTATGCGTTCTCAAAGGTTTGAGGAATGGGGAGATGTGGTGGCCTCTTGTAGTAGAGGATTCACACATTTATAATATTTGGACAATGGAATTCTTATAATGGTTTTTTATGTATAAAGTCGATCCAATAATATTCCAAGTTAGATAAAATTTAATATTGTGTTGAAAAATTTCATAAAATATATTTTGGACTAGTTTATAGGTTGTTTTTGGCCTTATGGTTATGGTTTACTCCTTTATTAATATTAATTTTTCCTTATTCATTGAAATTAATTTTAATCCCTTTTACTAATATTTTTTGTCCAAAAATATGGGATTATTAGAAGTTATATATTATTTTTATCAAAAATATTGAATCTGTGTTTTGATATTATAATCATAGATGTGGAAGAAATTGATATAAATATAATTCCACATGCGAGTTGATAATGCAACTTTTTAAAGTATAAATGTTCAAAAGATTGGTATATTTTTTTTATAATCAATTTCAAAATAAAATTGATTACAATGACTTGAATTGAATTAATTGATATAAATATTATATAATTAATATTTAAAACCAATTATCATTATAATTTATCTTTATAAATAAATTATATGAAAAAGTAGTTTTGAACTAAAATTTTGTTTTTTTAACTAATAAAAAATGAAATGATTTAGAAAAATACCAAACATTTACCCAAACCTAATTATTATTTTTATCATTCAAAGATGAAGTTCATTTTTACATATTAAATTAACTAATGTTTAAAAAATAATATCTAAAATTTTTTCTTCCATTAAAAGGTGATAAAATTGACTTTATAAAATATGGGAATTTATGTGTAAAATTTTTTTAGTCCTTATCTTATGGAAATAAAATCTATTGGATGAATAAAAAAACATTCATTGAATACATAATATATATAAAACATTATTATTAATCCTTAACTGTATCTAATTTAATTTATTAGGATATAATAATTGTCTGAGAATAAAAATGGGTTTATATAAAAATATCCACTTTATATTTAATTAGTTTTCATATTTATCTATAATTAAGTTATTACCATTAAATTAATTTATTATTTTTATAAACCATAATTTTCAGAAGTTAGTTATTACTTTTCATAAAAACTAATTTAATGGATAGATTATCTAATTATATTAAATAATAATGTAAAATAATTTATTTTCATTTTGTTAAAACTCATATTTTCATATAACAGAATCCATTAAAAAATAGTTTTTGCGTGTTTTGAATTATTGACCAATGTCTCTTGAAATGTTAGCCGTAAATTATATTGAACTTATTTTAAATATTAAATATATTTTAAATACTCAGGATATTTTATTCCCTTACATGCTTGGGGTCATTGTCATACATGCACTTGAATATAATAATCCTACTTTAGATTTTGGGAAATTACACGGAATCTGTGTGGTTTTACAAGGGAGTTGAGATGTGTTATTTTTAATTGAAGAGAGAGACATTTGAAGGATAAAATATGAATAAATTATTATATCCATGGAAAACTCTTCAATAGTTTTTTCTTGAAATTATGAAATATATTGGAATAAAATAACATTATTCAAGGTCTTATAATAAGTTAATAATAATAATTTTTTCTATTAATAAAATGGTTAGGAGGAAAATAATTATTATTTTAATACATTTAGTCTTTTAAAAATACTTTTTATATGTTGAAATTATTGATTTTTTCTAAATTACTCCTTTACCTTAATAAATTTATTCTTGGCCACAATAACAAATTTATCAATTTCTACGTCATTATTACATCATCCTTATTTCGTATAACATATGGTTTTTGAAAAAGTGTATTTATAATATTCATGTAAAAATTTATTTTTCTCAAAAAAAGTGAAAAAATTTTCCATAGGAAATTTTTGACATGTTAATTCCAAAATGCAGTCATTTTATCAAAACTTAATTCTATCATTGGAAATTTCTGGTATCAAAATAAAATTTATGATTTTATGAAATAAATTACTATACTTTTTATTTAAACATGTGTATAATTTCATAGAGTGTGTTTCTTATTATTTTCTTATTGGTAGTATAATATTTATATTTTTTAAAATTAATCATTAATAATATTATTAGTGTTTCATTTTATAATTTTGGGAAAAAATTAAAATTCTAATGGTCTATTTAATGTTACTAATGACCATGTTAATATTATAACAATAAAATTACAATTCCAAACATAACATTACCTCATATAAATACCTATTCATTATTTCATTAATTATTTAATATAATTAATCTTTAGTTTATATATTTTACCTTTATGAGTTTCTAATATATTTACTAATATATTGTTTCTTTTCCAAAATGTTGTTCACATGGGAGATTATTCTTGTATATTTTAATATTACATGCTCTCCCATTATACTTTTATATTTAATATTTTCTTTCCAACTATCATATTTGGTATTTTCCTCTCTTTAAATGATGGCTAAAGTAATGCTATCTTTTAATGAAATGAAATGACTTTAGTTTCTTCTTATTATGTATATGTATAATGGTATATAATATGATAAAAATATTTTCAGAAGAAAAATATGTATAGTTAATTACATGAAATCTTTCTTAAATACTAGGGATACTATTTTAAAATGTCTCAAGGAACCCACAAAAGAAGTAGAAAATTTTAAATGATAATTCCCACATTCAAAATCCCACTGTGTAATATAATCCTTTTATTGTGATATCACATCATGTAGGTTACACACCCATGTCATTAATCTATATACATGATATTTCTTTATTTATTTATATGAAATTAACTCTTCAATAAATCTTGGCCATATAATTTAATTTTGATGTTCCATTTCAATCAAAGGGCCGAGATATCTTCTTCCATACAAATGGAAGGGAAATTCATTCCTTAAATTATTCATTAATATAATGTCATTCTTGAAACAACAAACAGGGCCAACATATCTATGATCATATGTTGTCAAAACTTATTGAAATATTAATAAGTTACTCATATATGAAAAGTAATAATAATAATAATATTTTCTAAGGATCATTACACACTCTCACAAAAAGTAATATGAAATAAAAAAATTATAATAATGAATTATTACTATAGGTTCTATTATAAAAATATCTTGAATAGAATATTACCATGTGTGAAATTAATTAAATGAAGTCCCATCTTCTTATGAGTACTCCCAACTGATTGTATACATACTACCTCTCCCATAAAAAATTATATATGACTATAAAATAATATTTAAAAATATTAACACCACTTTTGAAGGTTCTATTTATACCAGAAACTTATATGACCTTTTAAATGAGACATATAATATAAAAAATTATTAAATTAATGTCAAACTGATTAGTTATTAATATATAATAATATATTTTAGTTATTTTATTATCTTTAAATATATATAAATATAATGTAAATTATAAATTGGTGTTTTTAGGACACCAACTCCAATAGCTTGGACATAGAGTTCCCTTGTTTTTTTGTGTCCCTCAATGAGTGTGGGTTAATCTAGGAGATCACCCAAACTAACAAAAAATAGATGTATATTTTGGAATTAATAATAAAAGTGAAAAATAGACTATTGTTCATTGATTGATTGCACCATTATGTGAACCTATCATGTCATGGTCCTTCACAATTTATATTAGAGAATCCCAGCTTTCTGTCGAATATATATATGTTTGAAATATACTATTGCGAAGGTTATTGAACTCTGTGGTTTTTGAGTTCATTGAAGTAAGTCTCTACCACGAATAAAGATTTGGTATTTAAATTACTATTGTTAATATAAATGATTCTAATTTAGTGAACACTAATTGGATTATTAGTTCTGATGAAATGAATTACTCTATCTAGAATGATTGGATATTTCCATATCATTATTTATCAGTTATAATATATTTGAGGATTTCATTGACTTTATTATTACTTATTCTTAAGGTACTATTGTGAAAAAAGGGATATATAGAATTTAGAGAAAGATGGTATTTCTCATAAATCCATTTTTTACCCTCATTCAAAGAAAATGTTTCTCAAGGTTAAATAGATAAATGTATAAAAAAGAACTTTGGATAAATTAGAAAACATTAATGAAGAAAAAAAACAAAGTAAATCAAGAGAAACTAAATGTTTAGATATCATTATATGAAGATATCATGATTTTTGATGATAAAATAGTTGATGACTTATTCAGTAGAGTAAATTAAATTACGAGCACTATAGTGTATTTGGTATGAATTTCAATGAATCTATAGTGATAAATAAGATAATCCATAATTTTACATATAGGTTTGATGTAATTGTAATATATATTAAAGACTATTGTCAAGGTAAAATTCAATTGGATGATATTGATATAATTATAGTTACTTATTAAGTGCATTTGGTTAGTTATTTTTGGAAAACATTAATGTTGATAAATAAATATACTTAAAGTAATTAGTGAAATAGAAGCTAAGAAAAAAATTAAAGAATATTAGGAAGATTATATTAATGGAGATTATGTTGAAATGAAATTTGAAAAATTTATATTATCCATTTCAAGAAGTCTAGAAAAAAGAATGAAATGTTTTGACTGAAAATATGAAAAAACATTATTGACTATGGAGCTGTTATAATTGTTTCCCAAAATTGTCACTTCGAAAAATGATAAAAAAGTGAATAATAGGATGATGATTTTTTTATTAAAAAAATTAATAAAAAAATTAATTAAGATTTTATGTAAATAATTTTTTCATATTTGAGAATAATAATTTATTATATAATCTTGAAAATTAGTATAGTAGTGAAGAAATTTATGTTAAAACATCTAGTGAATATGGAGAGATGATGGTAATTGTGATGTTAATTGAAGAATAATACACATGCGATGGGAGAGTTAATGATAAAAGTGAGCAATATATAAAATTAGAGTTCATGTTAAAGAAAGAACTTAAACAGTATCTTTTGAAGTGCTCTCAAATTTAAAATTATGGTAAAGGTAAGAATATGGACTTCCAATTATGTGTCGATAATTAATACACAAATTATAATAAAGAATAAAAGATAAAAAACAATAATGAAAACCTGATGAGGTTTTTTAATAATGGTAAGATGTTGAATATTTATATATAAATTAATTTCAAAGAAAAAAAGAAGTATCATGAACTTGTTTAATAAAAATTCATAGACACAAAAGGAAAGATGGTAGTATGAATTTAAATTTTATAATTCAACTAACAATTATAGAGAAAGGACAAATAATATGTTTTTGGAAAATATTGATATTTTACAGGATGATGAAATTAAGCTAGTCCAATAAAAGATAACATTGAATTGTTTAAAAAGTACTTATAAATTTTGGTGAAAATTATAATTCAATGTAATATATAAGGAATTAAATGTTTATCAAATAAATATGTTCATCATAAATATTGTAATTCAATGAAAATTTATTTAAATGTTAAAGAAATTAAAAAATTAACTCAAAAACTTTTGGAAGGAAGTCTACAATGATGAGGAATGTGATGGTAGTGGACCAAATTTTGATTTGAAATATTATGCCATATTAGATTTCAAAAATATGGAATAAGAGTAGGTGTGAAACTTATTCCATCTTGCTATTTTTGGAGGTAAATATTCATTTTATGATTAAAATTGGATTATGGATGTTTTGAGAACAAGAAAAGAATATTTTTCTTTAATTATAAATAAAAATATATGATTACAAGTTATAGAAGGACAAGTTTTTAACTAAATAGACTTGAATTGTTTTTTTCTAAAATGGTTCAATACGTGTTAGAGATAATAAGATACAATAAATTTGAGAAGCTTGTAGTTTTTATATTCTCAATATTATTTTCAAAATTTATGATTCTTTCTTAATACATAATTACCAAATTAAATTATGACTCATTATTTACAAAAAGATGAATATTTCCATGAAATTATCCTTTATTGCACAAGGTGATTAGTTTAAAAAATTGCATGGAATATATTAATTTTTTTATATGATTAATATTTGAAGATGATGTGGGATTGTGGTTTAGAATATGATGGTGAAGAGGATTGATTTTAAAATATATATATACCATGTATTTTTCTTATTATTGTTATGGTATATGTGAGAGAAGTATTCTAGACACCTAGCGAACCACATGGACCCTGAAACCATTACTCAGGTGGGAGGGTCAACCATTATCCAAACAAGGAAATTTCTAGGTTTAATGAAATCGAATCCTACTTATAGTAAAGTAAGATATGGGAGATAATCACACCCACATGGAGTGTATAATATTTTTCACGAAACATTTACAGGTGATTTGGTGGACCACACATATGTGGTTGAGCTTGGTAAGGGTGCTTGTGATATGGAATCTGTATGCCAAACTCATGTGATTACTTTATTATGAAGCTACATGATATTGTTTATGAAGAATATCTCAATGGAACGAATAAAAAATCTGGGATCACTAAACATGGAATAATATTCACCCATTTTTCAATGATTCATATATAAAAACATCCACTAGATCAAAGCCATATGAACTATTTTATTTAAACCAAGCATCATCATTAACCCTCTAACACTTGAAGGGTTTATATTTCCATGATATTTCTCTATAAAAACATCCATAACTATATTTTATCATGTGATAGTTGTAACACCCCAAGCTTCCACTGTACGTTTCCCTTCGAATAATGCAATAGCATGTGTTGTACGCAACCTCGAGCTCTAACACACACCACAACTAATTAAACTAGCTGTTGTGAATAGTAATACCTACTTTTTGAAATTTTATAAATTTTATTTATCAAAATGGACTTCATTTTTGGATTCGGAATATTGAAATTATCCTATGTTGAATTTTTGGTATTTTTCTGAGAACTTCTAAATTTTTATGAATAGTGAAAAATACTTAAAAAAAACTTTTTTTAATCAAAATAATTTATAGTGATAAATTATAATATTTAGTGGTTTTAAAGTATAATTAGAATATATTTTTACCATTTTATCCAATGGTGGTCATTAGAATTAATTTAACATTGAAATTGGACATAAACAATTGCCAATCTTTTGATATAAATTGTTTCTTAAAAACACGCTATTTGTTGTAACAGCGGGAATTAATTATAAAATTAATTAATACAACTTATATGTTTGGAATTTTGTAAAATAGACATCATTTTTGAATTCGGAATATCAATTATAGCTTAGGGTGAAATTTTGGCCTTATTCTGAAAAACTTCAATTTTTGATGAATAGTGAAACCACTAAGTGGTTGTTAAAAACTGATTTTTCGTTAAAATGAAATATTACCACTTCTGTGATTTGATTTTCAAAAATCCGACATACATGGTTGTCATTAAGAAGTAAAATGTGGTTCAATGAGATTAAAATAAATTTTTGGTGAATAGTAACTTTTAAGTTCTTAATCGCGATTAGAGGTAATTAGTGTAGTTTAAGGTAGAAATAATGTTTTAATAATATGAGATGAGCATGACACTTGTCCTACTCCTATTGGATGAGTCATGGCCGACCAAGACAACCCATGGGTCAACTTGGGGACCCCATGTAGCCACTTTATTTGGAAAATGACATTAATATATATTTATTTAATGTTAAAATTAAATTGACACAAACATGAGTTGTTTTACTAAAACAGTTTTTAAGTGGGGTTACACAGATCCAAATTTTGACTATAAATATTCATTAGAAATCTAAAAAGATTTCCTACATCATAGTATTTTTTTATAATTTTTAGACATTAAATAAATTAAATTATTTATGACATCATTATGATGCAGCGATGACCTCATTATTTAACGATTTAAATAAAATGAGAAGATAATGAAAAATCCAAGGCTTACACTTGTCCAAAGCCTATTGGATGAGGATATTTCGAACCCTTATCACCTTAGCCACGAATTATATAAGTGTGGGACCTTTAGAATCCGAAAAGCATTGTATAATAATGTAACATTTCAATCTTTCCAAAAGAGCCCCTCCTCTCCTCTTATAAAAGGCCCCCACCTCTACCACCTTATTCACACTTCCAAGCCTTTTGGTTCGGCCAACCTCTGCCCAAATACTCTCCCAACTTCTCTCCCTTCATCCTAGAAGCTTTACTTTAGTCATAAAGACATCCCAAGGAGTCCTTTTGATCAAATCAAAAGGAAGAACCCGAAGAAGAGGTAACATTTTCATCACCCTCTTTCAAGTTTCTTTCTTCTTCCACTCCCTCTTTGTTTATTATTTCAATTCTAAAATTATAACTCCAGTATCTTCTATATACTGTGATGTTATTATAAATATGTAACAACCATATTCAGTATTCTAACCATCATTTGAATGACATGTCACCATACGTGCGTACGTACGGCTTACCGTCTCCCCGTCGTGGTGTAATTGTTATTCAATACATTATTATTTAGATGGGTATAATAATGATATGTAATTCATGTAAATAATAAATATAACATGATAATGATTCACTATATATGATATACTATCCAATCATATATTATTTTAATATCAAAATAATGATATTGTCGCTCGTGCGTATGTACGGACTACCATCTCCACGAACGCGATGAGATTCATTCTCCGTCGTATCCATTCAAGTATAATTATCATTTGATGATTTAAAAATAATGTTTAAGGACATGATATCATTCTGGATATGAATAAGATACAACCTATCCATGAAAAACACAACTTACGTAACAAAACATATAAAATAAAAGGAGTAAGTTAACACCCGAAACAACGATAAATCTAAGATATTGTTAACAAAGCAATGATAAAAGATCATATATGATATCATATGAATGTATATGATTCTTGTATAATTTAATAACAATTATTTCACCATTATACAGGAGGTTAACCTACCCAAACCAAGGAAAAGTACAAGGTAAGGGTTTACTTCACAACCTCTTCATTATCCAGGGTTGTTTATACATAATTATCTACTGGGACCTCGTTATCATCCACATCCATGTTTCTTAAAAATGTCTTTCAAAACATTTTTACTATTAAATGGAAAATGGGTTAAAGTCATTTATACCCTTATACGTTTTCGAAAGGAATCTTACCGTCGTTTTCCAAACAATGTACTTTTTGACCTTTTTGACAAATTTAAGGTAAGAATGTTTTTTTTACTTATACGGCGGGTGCGGCTATTTTCCGCCATTATAACTTCGTCGAAGCTTCCCTAACAAGCTTATAAGAATATTTTCAAAGTAAATGTTTTATTTTATAATTATGGGACTTTTAAATGATTTCAAAAAAGAGAGATATTTCTCTCAAATAGCTTTGATTTCATCCATGTCAACATCCTTTGATGGGTTTTAAGTTTAATTGAAATTGATTTATGATACAAAACTCCCATTGAACATTTTGTGAAATATTTGACTATGGATGTGTTATTTTTATACCATCCATAGTTTATGGAGAAATTGTTGACGTTTCGTATGCTAGTTTTAATACGAATATTTATGTTATGTTTAAACCTAATCATATGAGGAATGTATTGGACTTAATAAGTGACGGGTGGAGCCCGCTATAGCTCCTCGATGCATCGGTAGGTCTCATGAGACAACTAGATGTGGAATTGGCCGAGGCCTTTTCCCAATTTGATTTATGGTTTTGGCCGAGGCCTTAATCATTTTAGACGTCTTGGCCGAGGCCTTGACAAAGTGTTTCAGAATGTCTGGCATTATACATTCCCTCATTATGAAAGTGGTTATTGATATTTCATGTGATTATTAATCTAGTAGAATATCCATGTGAGTAAGTAATGGCATTATTTTATTTTACTTTTGCCATATTATGCTGAAGTTCAAGTTCAATAAGGCTTTTGTTTTAGTTATACATTGCCTTAAATGCTTATGTTTTCTTATAAAAGCTTCCACAATATTGTTATCCTTACTGAGCATCTGAGCTCACCCCTTTCAATGTTTTAATATTTTCCTGGATGTGAAGAAGTGTATTATGACTGACTTGCAAGAATAGTCAGTGAGGATATGAGTGTGGACTATGAAGACCATTTTATTGTAGTTTGTTTACTTTTTGATGTAATGAAAGTCTTATTAATGTATCTAGTGTTTCCAAGGCTACTAAACTAATCGGTCTTTCGAGACTTGATCTTTTGTGATCATGCCAATGTTACGAAGTAATGCACCGACTGTGGGTAGCTGGGTTCGGGGCGTTACAGTTGGTATCAGAGGCAGTTTAGTACTAACCTTGGAAGCTAGATTTAGATAAACTCTGATTAGAGCACATATCCCGAAGATAGACTTTGAGGATTAGTATAGAAGAACTTCCTAGAATTTTGGTATTTTAGAGATGTTGTGAGTTTTCCGAGCAATACATCCCTGTCTGGATATGACCAGGTAGAGGCGGCTCTGGCACAGATGTACCTAGGGGTAAAACCCGAAAACACCGCTTTGAGCTAGACTCGAACGGGAACTGGTGCACGACAACGGGCCTTGATCCACTCTTGGTTACGACACTCCCAGGGGATATGCTTTGGATAATTCCCATTTTCTTTACAAACCACTATGAAGGGTTACGAGTATATACTTCCTCAAAGAAAACATTTTTATAATTATGGATTATATCCATAATTAGTTCAATTTATGTTAAGTGTTTTACAAGTATGGAATTATGTATTTTGATTCATGAACTAATCTAGTTTATGCCATTATTTAGAAATGGCGCCTAGTGGAAGGAATGGAAACCGTATCAATGCACGCACTCCGTGTAGGGATTTCCCTCCTGCTCAGGATAATTATGGTGGAGCTAGTGATACAACTGGTGCTGATCAGCTTCTCACCGTACTGGGACAACTCACGCAGGTTATGAATAACAACTTTACTCGTATGGAGCACCCTGATCCGAAACGTGGAGGATCAATGCTAGACCGTTTCATGAGGCAAAAACCACCAACCTTCAATGGGATTACAAATCCTATAGTAGCTGAGCAATGGATAAATTCCTTAGAGAAAATATTCCATGCCTTGGGGAGTAGTGAAAGAGAGAATGTTGTCATGGCAGTTTACCGCCTCACTGGAGATGCCGATCAATGGTGGTCACTAATTCAAAACACAATGGAAGATGATGAATTAACAAACATGGAATGGCAGGAGTTCAAAGAGTTGTTCTTAGAAAAATATTTTCCTCGAGACCATCGAGCGGATATGGAAAGGCAATTTCTGAGTCTGAGGCAGAAGGAGGACGAGAATGTCGCAAAGTATGAGGCTAACTTTACAAGGTTAGAAAGGTATGCTGCAGATTACATACGTAACCCAAGAAGTAAGGCTGATCGTTTATTTGATGGGTTGAAACCATTTCTCCGTCGAGCTTTAGTATCACAAACCTTCTCTTCATACGAAGGTATTGTCTCGTGCGCTATCAAGACGGAAAAGGAATTCTCTAAGTCTTATGACTTTAAATCAAAGCAAGATAAGAAGAGATCCGCTGAAAACTCTGGGAAAGGAAATAAGGAAACAGGGAAGAAGGGTAGAAATGAATTTCCACCCTGTGATAATTGCGGTAGGAAGCACCCTGGTGCCTGTCTAAAAGGAAAAGGAGTATGTTACAAGTGTGGTGAAAAAGGCCACCAAGCTCATGAATGCAAGGGAAAGAAAGCGGCTGTCAACGTGGAATGCTATAATTGTAGAGAGAAGGGACATTATGCAAATGAATGTCCTAAGCGTCAGGGGAACTTATCTCAGAAGAGGCCAAGGGATCAGGGCCAGGCTTATGCTATCACTACTGCTGAGGTGGAAGCTCCGAAAGATGTGGTGGCAGGTAATTTAATGGTTTCCTCAAGTTTAGCAAATGCATTATTTGATTCTGGATCATCGCATTGTTTCATATCTTCCCAGTTTCCTAAGAAAATTAGATATTTCCAATTTGATTTAACAAGGGAGTTGTCGGTCAAAACCCCTAAGGGAAGTATTGTTGCAACAAAGTTTTGTCGATTAGTTCCCATTAGAGCACCTAAATGTTCTTTACCTGCTGATCTCATCGTCATACCCATGATTGAATTTGATATAATCCTTGGTATGGATTGGCTTTCGGACCATGATGCAAAAATTTATTGTAAGAGGAAAGAGGTTACGATTCTTGATGATGATGATAAGGAACACCTTATCATTAGAGCCGAATCGTAGCCACATAATTCTTCTCTAGATCCACCCCCAGTAGCTCAACTAAATTCAATTATTGGGGAGGAAGAGAAGGAGATTACTGAGGGTGAGGAAAGGAATATTCAAATAGAGGATGTACCTATTGTGAGAGAATATGTTGATGTGTTTCCGGAAGATTTACCTGGACATCCTCCAGAACGAGAAGTTGAGTTTTCCATTGATTTAATTCCTGGATCAAGGCCCATATCGAAGACCCCTTATAGAATGGCCACTGTGGAATTAGTTGAACTAAAGAAACAACTAGAGGAATTGAGTAATAAGGGATTTATTCGCCGTAGTGTTTCTCCTTGGGGAGCCCCTGTTCTTTTTGTTAAGAAGAAAGATGGATCTATGAGGTTGTGCATTGATTATAGGGAGATCAATGCTATAACAATAAAGAATAAGTATCCCCTACCTCGCATTGATGATTTGTTTGACCAACTGCATGGAGCTCAATACTTTTCCAAGATTGACCTTTGGTCTGGATACCATCAGTTGTGTGTGAAGAAGGAAGATGTTCCAAAGACAGCATTTCGAACAAGGTATGGGCATTACGAGTTTACAGTAATGCCTTTTGGATTGACTAATGCACCCTCTGTTTTCATGGATCTAATGAATAGAGTTTTCAAGGAATATCTTGATGAATTTGTAGTGGTATTTATTGATGATATCTTTGTATACTCCAAAAGCCACGAAGATCATGAAAATCACTTACGCATTATCCTGAAGACTCTTAGAAGACATGAATTATATGGGAAATTTAGCAAGTGTGAATTCTGGCTTCATGAGATTTCTTTTCTTGGCCATATTGTCTCTAAGGATGGAATTTCCGTTGATCCTTCTAAAACCAATGCAATCCAAGAATGGCCAGCACCGACAAGTATAACTGAGGTACGCAGTTTTATTGGTTTAGCAGGTTATTATCGACGTTTCGTCCAGAATTTTGCCAGATTGGCTAACCCATTGACAAAGCTCACACGTAAAGGGATTAAATTTGTCTGGACAAAAGAGTGTGAATAATGTTTTGAAGAACTAAAGAGAAGATTAGCCAATGCCCCTGTATTGACTCTACCATCGGGGAATGATGGGTTTGTTATTTATAGTGATGCATCGAAGAAAGGACTCGGTTGTGTCCTTATGCAGAATGATAAGGTCATTGCCTATGCATCACGACAGCTAAAAATTCATGAGCAAAACTATCCTACTAATGATCTTGAGTTAGCAGCTGTGATCTTTACTTTAAAGATATGGAGACATTACCTCTATGGTGAAAAATGTGAGATTTATACTGATCACAAGAGTTTGAAGTATATTTTCACACAAAACGAACTCAACATGAGGCAAAGGCGATGGCTTAAACTACTCAAGGATTATGATTGCACGATACATTACCACCCGGGGAAGGCAAACAAGGTGGCAGATGCTTTGAGTAGAAAAGAACATGGAGTTTTGAATGTGATGAGAATTGAAAGGGATCCAATTTTCTTGGATCTAGTGAAGATGGACATGGGAATAACTAGGGAAGGTGAAACATCAATGCTTTTTCAAATGGTTGCCAAACCATCATTACTAGAAAGGATTAAGAGTTCTCACACCAATGATGAAGAATTTCAGAAGAAGATTAAAGGTGTGAATGATGGAAGATTGAGGGACTTTGTGTATAAGGGTGGAATTTTGAAATTCGGGAAGAGACTTGTGTTCCCGATATACCTGATCTAAAAAGGGAATTGCTGGATGATGCTCATAGTTCCAACTTCTCTATACACCCTGGGAGCACCAAAATGTATAGAGATTTGAAGGAACATTTTTGGTGGGACAATATGAAGAGGGAGATTGCTGATTTTGTGTCGAGGTGTATGGTTTGTCAACAAGTGAAAGCTGGAAGGCAACATCCTGGTGGAGTATTGCATCCTCTTCCCATACCTGAGTCGAAATGGGATAATATTAAGATGGACTTTGTCATGGGACTACCAAAGACTCCTAGAAGGAATGATGCAATATGGGTCATTGTTGATCGACTTACTAAGTCAGCACATTTTCTGGCTATACGGGAGGATCTACCACTTGAACGTCTAGCAAGACTATATATTAATGAAGTTGTAAGACTTCATGGAGTACCCCTATCGATTGTTTCTGATCGTGATCCTCATTTTACTTCAAGATTCTGGAAAAGTCTTCAAAAGGCCTTGGATACGGAACTTCGTTTGAGCACTGCCTATCACCCTCAAACAGATGGACAATCAGAACGGACTATTCAAACCTTAGAAGACATGTTGAGATCAGGCTCTCTTGACTTTCAGGGTATGTGGGATCAATATTTACCACTGGTAGAATTTTCCTATAATAATAGCTTCCATTCGAGTATCCAGATGGCACCATATGAAGCGTTATACGGAAAGAGATGTCGTACACCAACCTGTTGGGATGACGTTGGTGAAAGAAAGCTTGTAGGCCCAGAACTGGTGGAGGAAACGGTGGAAAAGGTGAAAGTAATCCAAAATCACATCAAAGCAGCTCAAAGTAGGCAGAAGAGCTATGCCGATAATCGAAGGAAGGATTTGGAATTTCAAGTCGGTGATCATGTTTTCCTGAAGGTATCTCCATAGAAGGGAGTCATACGTTTTGGTAAGAAAGGTAAATTGAGTCCCAGGTACATCGGACCTTTCGAAATTCTAGAAAGAATTGGGGCTGTAGCTTACCGATTGGAAATGCCGCCAAGTCTCTCCAAAGTTCATGATGTGTTCAACGTATCTCTGTTGAGGAAATACATGCCTGACCCAAAGCATGTACTCACCTATGAGGAATTAGAACTGGAACCTGATCTTTCCTATTGTGAAGAGCCCGTCAGGATTCTTGATGTGAGGGAACAGGTGCTGAGAAACCGGACGACTTGTCTGGTGAAGGTTTTGTGGAGAAATCATAAAATGGAAGAGGCAACGTGGGAACCTGAGGAATTTATGATGAAAACCCACCTGAGTCTTTTTATGCAGTAATACCCTAGAAATTGCGAGGACGCAATTATTTGAAGGAGGGGAGAATGTAACACCCCAAGCTTCCACTGTACGTTTCCCTTCGAATAATGCAATAGCGTGTGTTGTACGCAACCTCGAGCTCTAACACACACCTCAACTAATTAAACTAGCTGTTGTGAATAGTAATACCTACTTTTTGAAATTTTATAAATTTTATTTATCAAAATGGACTTCATTTTTGGATTCGGAATATTGAAATTATCCTATGTTGAATTTTTGGTATTTTTCTGAGAACTTCTAAATTTTTATGAATAGTGAAAAATACTTAAAAACAACTTTTTTTAATCAAAAGAATTTATAGTGATAAATTATAATATTTAGTGGTTTTAAAGTATAATTAGAATATATTTTTACCATTTTATCCAATGGTGGTCATTAGAATTAATTTAACATTGAAATTGGACATAAACAATTGCCAATCTTTTGATATAAATTGTTTCTTAAAAACACGCTATTTGTTGTAACAGCGGGAATTAATTATAAAATTAATTAATACAACTTATATGTTTGGAATTTTGTAAAATAGACATCATTTTTGAATTCGGAATATCAATTATAGCTTAGGGTGAAATTTTGGCCTTATTCTGAAAAACTTCAATTTTTGATGAATAGTGAAACCACTAAGTGGTTGTTAAAAACTGATTTTTCGTTAAAATGAAATATTACCACTTCTGTGATTTGATTTTCAAAAATCCGACATACATGGTTGTCATTAAGAAGTAAAATGTGGTTCAATGAGATTAAAATAATTTTTTGGTGAATAGTAACTTTTAAGTTCTTAATCGCGATTAGAGGTAATTAGTGTAGTTTAAGGTAGAAATAATGTTTTAATAATATGAGATGAACTTGACACTTGTCCTACTCCTATTGGATGAGTCATGGCCGACCAAGACAACCCATGGTTCAACTTGGGGACCCCATGTAGCCACATTAGTTGGAAAATGACATTAATATATATTTATTTGATGTTAAAATTAAATTGACACAAACATGAGTTGTTTTACTAAAACAGTTTTTAAGTGGGGTTACACAGATCCAAATTTTAACTATAGATATTTATTAGAAAGATAAAAAGATTTCATAAATCATAGTATTTTTTTTATAATTTGTAGACATTAAATAAATTAAATTATTTATGACATTATTATGATGCAGCGATGACCTCATTATTTAACGATTTAAATAAAATGAGAAGATAATGAAAAATCCAAGGCTTACACTTGTCCAAAGCCTATTGGATGAGGAGATTTAGAACCCTTATCACCTTAGCCACGAATTATATAAGTGTGGGACCTTTAGAATCTGAAAAGCATTGTATAATAATGTAACATTTCAATCTTTCCAAAAGAGCCCCTCCTCTCCTCTTATAAAAGGCCCCCACCTCTACCACCTTATTCACACTTCCAAGCCTTTTGGTTCGGCCAACCTCTGCCCAACTACTCTCCCAACTTCTCTCCCTTCATCCTAGAAGCTTTACTTTAGTCATAAAGCCATCCTAAAGAGTCCTTTTGATCAAATCAAAAGGAAGAACCCGAAGAAGAGGTAACATTTTCATCACCCTCTTTCAAGTTTCTTTCTTCTTCCACTCCCTCTTTGTTTATTATTTCAATTCTAAAATTATAACTCCAGTATCTTCTATATACTGTGATGTTATTATAAATATGGAACAACCATATTCAGTATTCTACCCATCATTTGAATGACATGTCACCATACGTGCGTACGTACGGCTTACCGTCTCCACGTCGTGGTGTAATTGTTATTCAATACATTATTATTTAGATGGGTATAATAATGATATGTAATTCATGTAAATAATAAATATAACATGATAATGATTCTGTATATATGATATACTATCCAATTATATATTATTTTAATATCAAAATAATGATATTGTCGCTCGTGCGTATGTACGGACTACTGTCTCCACGAACGCGATGAGATTCATTCTCCGTCGTATCCATTCAAGTATAATTATCATTTGATGATTTAAAAATAATGTTTAAGGACATGATATCATTCTGGATATGAATAAGATACAACATATCAATTAAAAACACGACTTACGTAACAAAACATATAAAATAAAACGAGTAAGTTAACACCCGAAACAACGATAAATCTAAGATATTGTTAACAAAGCAATGATAAAAGATCATATATGATATCATATGAATGTATATGATTCTTGTATAATTTAATAACAATTATTTCACCATTATACAGGAGGTTAACCTACCCCAACCAAGGAAAAGTACAAGGTAAGGGTTTACTTCACAACCTCTTCATTATCCAAGGTTGTTTATACATAATTATCTACTGGGACCTCGTTATCATCCACATCCATGTTTCTTAAAAATGTCTTTCAAAACATTTTTACTATTAAATGGAAAATGGGTTAAAGTCATTTATACCCTTATACTTTTTCTAAAGGAATCTTACCGTCGTTTTCCAAACAATGTACTTTTTGACCTTTTTGACAAATTTAAGGTAAGAATGTTTTTTTTACTTATACGGCGGGTGCGGCTATTTTCTGCCATTATAACTTCGTCGAAGCTTCCCTAACAAGCTTATAAGAATATTTTCAAAGTAAATGTATTATTTTATAATTATGGGACGTTTAAATGATTTCAAAAAAGAGAGATATTTCTCTCAAATAGCTTTGATTTCATCCATGTCAACATCCTTTGATGGGTTTTAAGTTTAATTGAAATTGATTTATGATACAAAACTCCCATTGAACATTTTGTGAAATATTTGACTATGGATGTGTTATTTTTATACCATCCATAGTTTATGGAGAAATTTTTGACGTTTCGTATGCTAGTTTTAATACGAATATTTATGTTATGTTTAAACCTAATCATATGAGGAATGTATTGGACATAATAAGTGACGGGTGGAGCCCGCTATAGCTCCTCGATGCATCGATAGGTCTCATGAGACAACTAGACGTGGAATTTGCTGAGGCCCTTTCCCAATTTGATTTATGGTTTTGGCCGAGGCCTTAATCATTTTAGACGTCTTGGCCGAGGCCTTGACAAAGTGTTTCAGAATGTCTGGCATTATACATTCCCTCATTATGAAAGTGGTTATTGGTATTTCATGTGATTATTCGTCTAGTAGAATATCCATGTGAGTAAGTAATGGCATTATTTTATTTTACTTTTGCCATATTATGCTGAAGTTCAAGTTCAATAAGGATTTTGTTTTAGTTATACATTGCCTTAAATGCTTATGTTTTCTTATAAAAGCTTCCGCAATATTGTTATCCTTACTGAGCATCTGAGCTCACCCCTTTCAATGTTTTAATATTTTCCAGGATGTGAAGAAGTGTATTATGACTGACTTGCAAGAATTGTCAGTGAGGATATGAGTGTGGACTATGAAGAACATTTTATTGTAGTCTGTTTACCTTTTGATGTAATGAAATACTTATGAATGTATCTAGTGTTTCCAAGGCTACTAAACTAATCGGTCTTTCGAGACTTGATCTTTTGTGATCATGCCAATGTTACGAAGTAATGCACCGACTCTGGGTAGCTGGGTTCGGGGCGTTACAATAGTGGTACTATAGATATCTTGATATGAATAATGATTATATCTTTATAAACACAAGACACAATGTGCATGAATTTATTTTGATTTGAATAAAAATCTAGTGCCAAACCAAATTATTACTGTGAATATTGTTCAATTTAATATTGGTAAATGTATTGATATATGCGGTCTTCATCAAAAGAATGTGACCACTTAATCATGGGGAGAAGACTCAAACTAATGTATTAAGTAATTATATGGTTTTTAACATCACATAAAAAGTAAACTAATGTTGTAATATTTAAATTATGGATCATTGGGGATATTAATATCATTAGTCACATGAAATTATTTTTTGGGAATTTATTGTGGTGAAGAATGGATAAGGTTGTGCGAGGTAGTTGTGCACAGACTATAAACATAAAAGGACTAATATGAGATAAGTTCTTTCTAATAATTTTACATTTCTATAAATTTAATATAAAAAATAGTTTCTATGAAATATTTATTCACATGGAGTATTCCCATGTGTCGCAAAACTATTCCAGGAAGAAGGAAGTACTACGATCTCTTTACTTTTTACTCTCTATCTCAACAGTTACTTGAATTTATATTCAATAAGGAATTGTAGATTTCATGAAGAACCATATTGTATTACATGAAACCTTCACATGAATAAAGGGAGGTCTTGAATCCTTACTAGTTTTCATGAAAAACATCCACAAATAACCTTTAGGTTTCACATATAGTATTTATGTAAATAAGGTTGAGACACCCCATATATTGATCATTTACCTTTAATGAAGTAGAAAGGTGATATCATGCTCATATTTTCATGATCAAGAACCAACATAGGTATTCAAAAATTGGATAGTTAATTCATGCATTAATTATGAGAATGCATAACTCAAAAATATAACAATGATATAATCAATGAGAAAATAAACTGTTAAGGATTTTATTATTTTTTTCCCCTGCAATTGATTCATGAACTATCCAAGAGATATTTTGTGCATTAATTTAACACATCTAAGTAAGTCATGGTCTCAATAAATCATAATAAATATAGATTACCTGATCATTTGACCAGACTAAGTAATATAATCATATACCATGATTAAATGTCATTTGGTCAAGACAAACATATATGAATAGGTTCGTAAAGTGTATACAAGAAATCATGATCCAGTAATCTCATGGAGGAAGATCAAAAAAGATCATTCTATATGTGGTATTGTAGTGGAGGTTATATATGAATTATGTACTAGAATAATGAGGATAAAGAACATGAAATTAATAAATAGATGGGGAGTTACTACTTTCAACAGTGAAATCCACCATCGGTAGAAAAATAAGACGATAAAATATCTTTTATCACTTGGGGTAGAAGTGATAAGTATAAGAATAATGAAATTTACACCCAATATTGAGAATGGTCCAATAAATATTTAGATAATAGGAATATGTAAATGTGTGTAAAGAATCAAAACTAAATCTTATTGAATTTATCAAAAAAGGTATACACAAATGTGTTGTGTCTCAAAACATCCAAAGATATATGGGATAAATTAATGAGAAAATATTAATGCAATATTATTTTAATGATAATATCTTGAAAATATAGATAATTAAGTTTAAGGATGTAAAAATGGATAAATTAGAAACTATTTATGGAAATAGTACATGATTTGATGAAAATTTTAAAAATATCAAAGGTTTTGGGGAGAATATGGATGATTTCAATGTTTCAATGAAACTAACGGGAAATTTCCAAGATAGATTCAATCCCAAGTTCTCATATCTAGAATATCAATATGATCTATCATTATATTATCATAATAATAATCTTATTATATATGAAATTATAAAATTAATACTCTTCATGAATAAGTATAGAGATTATATAAACATTGAATCCATGATAAAAATAATGTGTACCAATCATTGTTGAGGGGAATAACTCACATGATAGTGAGTAGTTCTTTATAACAAACCATGTTTATCCTTTTGTTTAGTGACTTTGATTTATAGAATTATTCAGGTTGAGGCTAATAGAAAAAATAATTGTGGATCAATGATTTAACTTGAAATTAAAATTAAATTTTTAAAAATAAATAATGATCAGTAATTTACATTGTCTCCACATCAGAGATCTCACACTGATCGAGGCTCTGCAAATTACTTTTTGTGAATTTATCCCATTAAATTTTGAAAAATTATTACGAAATATGAAATTTTATTACTACATGTTTAGAATATAATTCAAACATTATACTTTGTTTGTATAATATATGAGAAACCATTCATCTTTTCTAAATAGGGTCTCACTATTTATCCATTCCACTCAATAATGGAATATAAAAGTTAAATGTGTTATAAATGGTTAAAAAAATGAAACTATATTACCTTTATGAATAATAAGGAATATATTGTTAATATATTAGTCATTATTTACAGTAATATGGGTGAAAAACAATTCGACCAAAATATAAAGAAGATATAATTATTTAAATATAAAAAATATTGAAAAATATTATGCATAAAGGTGATTCAAAATTAATAAAATAATTAAATTCAACAAAATGTTGGTTAATGTAAATAGAAACAAGAATAAATAGAATTTCACATGTATTATTAAAGAAATAAATAAGAAGTCCAGTTTTCCCATTTTGAAAAGTTATTTGAAGAAGAATTTGGATGATCAAAGTGTCTTTTAAGTAAAATCTAAATTTAAATAATAATCCCTAGAGGTTGAAGAATAATTATATGCCTCCATTTGTTAATGTGTATGGTATCATGAATATTTACCATATATAACTTATTTCATTGATTATTCTTATAAAGTATATAAAAGAAAATAGAAGTAGATTTTTTTAAATAGTTTAATGTATATGAAAATTGGATTAGAAAAAAATATAATGAGGCGAATCCAATGATATATTTTTAACATAATATTGTATATATCACTTATTTATTTGGGACATGTATTTTGAAGGAATTTTTAAAATGGATTAGTTTCTTAATATTTATGTGAACTGTTCTAACATTTTTTGTGATAATAAATAGATAAAATTATCATACGTAAGTTTAAGGTATATTTATGACTAGTGGAAGAAGATATTTTCTCAGTTGGTATAAAGTGGTTTCGATATCTTTGAAAGAAAGTTCATGTAAGACACAATTATTGAAAAAATGATATTATGTTTTAGTATTCTAATTTCTTATATCATGTTTCCTAAAATTTCCTTATAATTATTGAATAATGATTTCTTACTAGCTTTTAATATTTTTAAAATTGATTTTTGTTAAATTAATTAAAACTAAATATAAAGGGGAATATTGTTGATCCCATGAATGAAGAATAATGTGAGATCAAGAGTGGTTTTGATCTTTGTGACGTTAATGAAAACCAGTGGTGTTTATGGGGAACTTTATATGATAATGACTCTTATATAGTTGTTTTATTTTTATAGGAATGAATAATTCATGGTGAAAAATATGTGGATATAGTTCTTATGTTTTTTCGGAGAAAAAATAATTCTTTTTCAATGTAATGTGTTTTATGGTGTGTCATTTGAGGTAAAGTTTGGTCCTTGATTCTTGATTTCTAGAAGGAGTTTTGAAGAATATTTTATAGGGATATAAGATTATTAGAGTTAGGATGACTTGGGATAGTAATCTATATAATTACTTCAAAATTAAATATAGTTTTTACTCTATTCTTAAGATAAAATCTTTTTATAATTTTGTAAAATAACAATGGTAAAAATATTCCTTATATGCATAATAGTAATTCAAGGAAAATCACTAAAAATTTGGAAAATTAAAAAATGTGGATAAGTAACCATATATAAATTCATAAAGGTATCTTTTAATAGATTATTATATATTATAAGTTTCCAGAATAAATATGTGTTGCACTCATAAAATTTGTAAATGAAATTCTGAGTTGGTGAAGAATTTAAAAAAGTATATAGATTCACATTGATTCATAATAGTAGGTTTCTCATATTTAAATTTTAATATTGGGTGATGTAAAATATATAAAAGTAATATTGAAATATACCTGGTTAATATACTGATATCTAAGGATTATTTCAAAGAATGTGGGGATGCGTAAAATTAGTCTGGAAATATATAATTTTTATTTTAGAGACAAATGAAATAATTTATTCTCCTTCCATTGATACATAATTTTTATCTAAATATACCAAAATATAGGTAAGGCTCATTCCAAGAATGTTTCATGGTTACAATTAGGTATACATTGATACAAAAATTTTAAAATATTTGTTAAAATGAGACTTTCTATAATTTAACAAGATATATGATAAAGGTTAAAATGATGTTAACATGTAGATTTTTGGAAATTAAGTGGGAGTTTTTCAACATAATTATTACTATAAAGTAATGAGAATTTGAGACAATTTAATATGAAGATACAAAACAATTCATTTATTGATTAAATATCATGAAGGAAATTTCTGATTCTAGCATTTGATAATATTGGTCACTCTAATAATATATTTTTTAAGATGTGGTGAATGAATTGGTTATGTTGTTTGAAATAATACATGATGATATTTTAATCCATGATAAATATTATTTGGTCTGTTTTTAGTGGTTATATATACCTTTACATAATACATGGTGTCAAAAATATTTTAATTAAAACCTATAGAATAATATAGTATGATTTTTTATCATAAATCAGATTATCAAGTCACAAAAAAAGATTAAATTAAAAGATAATAGTTTTTCATGAATCAAATTGAACATTATCACTTTGATGAGATTAGTAGTTCGAATAACTGAAAATAAATTATTAGCATAATAATTTAACTTGAATGAAAAGTTTGGGCCAGTTCACAATAGTTACTTTTTTAATATTTGATTATTAATTTTAACTATGAAGAGGGAAAAATTTATTCTTATATGAATGATAAATTAAATAGACATCATGCATGTATGTATACTATATAAAATAGAGATAACAAAAGACTGGGAGTAAATTTTGATGAATGTTTATGTATTTTACATTGATCATATGAATAGTATATGTAGTAGTGAATGTAAAATAAAAAGAAGTGAGAAAGTGCACATATTTTTATTTTTTTGTAATCATGATTGTTGTATCATGTGGTGAGAAATAATGAATAAGTGAAAGATAAATATAATATTTTTAAGAGATTGTCATCAGTGTAATAAGGATAATCCCAAACTCATCAAAATATAAGACATTAGTGAAACTATCTGTTTGTTAAAAAATTTGGTTTCCACAGTCAAATGTAGATCTCTAGAAATATTTTTGACACGTTATATTGATAATGATCCAACAAAATGGAATGGATTTTCTTGATGTGGTATATAAAATTGTTGATACAATGTGGCACCATTTCTGAAAATTTCCCAAATCCTTAGGGTCAAACATTTATAGTTAGAATCAAGAAATTTGAAATATGGATTTCCTAGAATACCATATAAAATAATAACGCATGAATTTCATGAAGGAGGTGTGCTTTCAAAATGTTAGATGATTTGTGAAAGTCTGGTTCATTGCAATGGTTTAGAGCATCATAAAATAGGGTTGATATAAATCTACGTGCTTATGAGAAAATTTATCAAAGGAAAACATTCCCATGGATCTTCATGAAGATGGGGAGGTTGGAAAAAATAATGGATAGCTTCATGAATAGTATGTGGTAAGACTAAAAGCATTGAAAAAGGGCGGAAATCCCCATAAATAGGCATCTCCACCCCCCTTATTTTCACAATAAAGCCTTATTAAAAATCCAAAGACTATAAATTCATGAATGTGTTTCATCATGGATGTTACTTATGTGGAGGTTTTTATAAGATCATATGTTTCACAAAGGAAGGAAGTTTGTGATTTTTATGTAAGTTTTATGAAATTTGTGAGATTCTAAAAAGTAGTGACCTTTGTGAGGGCTATGTGAGATTCGTGAATGGAGTGGGCTTTTTAAATAATATTTTAGATTCATTAAACTTATAATATTTACAAAATTTTGTATCATCGTGAATGGAATATGTTCTTGGGAAGAATTAGTTTATTTTACATTGGATAGAAGGTGGTTTTTGGTAAAAGTAAATCTCATGCAACCTGGAAGGTATTGACTAGTAAATATATAGTAATGTGGTATTTATCAAGTTAATGAATGTGGAATTTAATGATTCGAACAATGTGGTGAAAAAATATTGATTCAATAATAAATAAAATATTATTATGAAGGTGTACTGATCAAACTTCAATAGATTTTGTGGGGACATTTTAAACTGCTATTGGTTGTAAACCAGAAAGGAAAGTGAGTCCAATCCAAATTCTTTAACATCATTGAGAATTAGTAGATTTTGTACATAGGAAATTTGATTTTTTTTCATTGTATGATCCTAATTCTGATGAACAAATTAATTTTTTTATTCCATTCATTCTTTAATTTATGCACAAACATTTCTAGGTTAAAGGTTGAGGAAATGTTTTTTTAATGATGAAACACAGTCCGAAGGGGAAGAAGTTTTAATCTATCATACCTGGATTCACCAACACTAATAGAGTATTTTACATTATTGGGATGATGATTGGCATCAGAGTTAATGTTTAATATCAATGTTTCAAACTTATGGTATTCAACGAATGTTTTAACTCATAAATATATACTAACATTTGAGGAAAAAAATAAATTTATGGAAGAATCTGATTCAACACTACTTAATATATTTAGGTATAGATGTATCAATATTATAATAGCATGGTATTTTGGTTAGTGTGGATTTCGGTTCTTTATCATAAGAATACTAAAGGGAACCAGATGGTTACTCTAAAGGAATCAATACATTAGGAGTATCATTGTACAATTAAATATAAAAAAAGATGATTTCATGTAAGTCAACTCATTCCATGTTGTAAAAGAGTTGAAATATCTATTAAGGTGATTCAAAATTCATAGAATTACAATTTCTATATCCATGTAATAAATATCATGATGTGAGAATAAAACCCAATGAGTCTATAGATGCACTATTTGAATAGGCTTGTGTTTTTTTGGAATACATTCATTGTCTCACATATATTATTGGATATGTAAAGGTCATTATGCTCATCCTGAGAAGAATTTAACATCACATTAATATGAATGTCCTTATTATGGAAGGTAAAGATACAAAGGAGGTTACAATAGATTGCGTTTATAGTACTCTTGTCGCATAAATGATGAGATATGAATATATTGAATCAATAGAAAAAGAATGTCCAATGAAGTGGAATTTAAGGAAGATAATAAGATCACTATTGAAGATAGAAATGAAGAATAAGAGATATATGAGGTCATGTCATTCATTTCCACAAATAGAATAATTTGAATAGTGATGTTCAAAGGGAATCTCCTACACCCTTGATTTCTATGTTTGAATGTTTAAAATATTATAGCATGGTTCATTAAGAAAATTCATGATGATGATGAAATAATTTAGAAATTTCATTATAGAATTATTCATCCTATGTGAAAGGTAAAAACATTTAATAGAAATTTTCTCAAAAAGAAGAATATACTTTCGAAAGAAAATGAAAACATATGAGATTATGAGGTCGAAGTGATAGAGAATTGTAGGGATCATGGAGAATACTATATGGTGGACATTGTTAGTTGTTACTAAAAAATGGAATGAAGAAAAAATGATTAAAATTATGTTGAGGGAAGAGTTTATATCCATGGTGAATTATAATATTCTCTTGAAGAGATAGAAATTATGGATATCCATAATGAAGAAATCCAATTGAGTGGTTCATAATAAAAAATATATATGAAGCAATTTTAATAAAATAATTCTAAACTGATGGAAGAAATTTAATATCTCAAGTCTTCAATTCTAGAGAACATAGATAAGGCTGTTGTGTTAAATCTATAAATTGAATAATATAGAAGAGATATTTATTGTTTTACTAACAGAGAATAATATCAAATCAATTTTAATAAAGAACAGGATGAATAATTTGTCTACCTATTAGGAAAATTAGAATACCAAGAGATCGTCATGACTCCTGGCATTACATTGGGAATGTAGATCACACTAGAGACAAAACAATACGGATGTAGAGCCTAAATGCCAATGTAGTTAGAATAAACAACCTTATCAAAAAGAAAATTCAAGTATGGGGAATGATTAAAAACAAAAATTTATAGAAATTGATGTCAGAACATAAGCACCCACACCAAGGATTGAAGGTTAATTCGTTAAAAACAAGAATAAGAAGTGTCATAAGACCTAAAAATTATTCTGTAATATAATGTCATATAGAAATACACTTGTATAAGGTGTTATTCTTTAGGAAACATGGGATATTCTCAAAATGTATTATCTTTTTATAAAAGTTTCTGAAGGGAATAATATAGGGAAATAAGAACAGAAAGATTTCAATATTATAGGAATGATTTTTATTGTAACTATTTCTATTGTGGAGGATATAGAAACATGAATAGGTATTTATCATCAACAATACATATGATTGTGCTGATGTAGACTACAAGTTTCCATAAAAAGAATCTTAATGAATCATTTAAAGAGTTGAAAACTCAAAATGAATTTTCATCAATGCAGGATGATGTTGGTATATTGGAATTCACGAAATATCAAGATTATCAATCCAAAAATGTTATGAATTGAAGTATTTGCATCAATAAGATATGTGTTAATAAAGTATTGGCTATAGATATTTCCCATAAATCATCAGATCATGTTATTTTAAAGATCCAAGATAGTGGATGCACATCCCATATGATTTAAAATAGTTTTTTTGTTACTTGAATAAAATATAAAATGGAAGATGTTTTCGACTTTGTAACTGATTAAGGATTGAAGATTTTTGGCATAAAAAAATCAAAATTTCATGGAAACGATATGATTCATGCTGATGTCTTGGTTGTCGAAGGCCTCAATCAAAAATTTATAAGTGTTAGTCAATTATGTGGCTCATTTCCTTCTATATGATTTACCATTATTTTGTATATCATCAAGGGAAAGTAATATTCAATTTTTTTACATGGATTTTACACAATGAAGAATCTCTACCTCATTATTGGAGAAGAAGATATGTGATTTATATAAATAGATTAAGAAAACAGGTTGTGAAATAAATTACATGGTCATATATTTCAACCATACCTAGAAGATCTAGTCAAATGTGATGAAGCTCAAGACCTCCCCATGATATCATGTGTGGGTACTCACACATGAGATTCGTGTGAAAAGGGAAATATAATTAGTAATATATACAAGGAAAAATAAATAAAAACAACCAGAGTGATAGAATTGGTTTATGATGATGTCTGTGGACCTATCTCACTATAATCCATTTATGGGAAGAGGCCTTATATTCATTTCATTGATTATTTTTTAAGGATTGAATGAGTATCTTTCATTACACAAAAGTCTGACATATTCAATTGGATAGAAAAATATTGGGGGAATATGAAAGGATAATTGGACAAAAGATTATAATGTTTTGAACTAATAGTGGTAATAAATTTATAAACATACATGTGGAAAATTATCTTATGAAAAATCAAATAATCCATCATGTTTTCGGAGTGGGAACTATTAAAAAATGCACCGATTGATATGAGAAATCAGATAATAAAAAACATGTCCATAGAAATTATTATAGAAATTGAAATACATGAAAAATTCTAGAAAAAAGAAGTTCAAACATTAGTGAACAATTCCAATGGTGATCTATTGTGTCTGAAGAAATAAAAGTCTCTGTATGAGATGTGGTATAGAAAAAATACATCATTGACATATGTTCGAATATGTGGATGTAAGTGTTTTATTCTCAATAATAAAAAATCTATGAAATTTGAATCAACTGGAGATGAGTGGATATTTGTTGGATATTAAGGAAAAATAAAATCATATAAATACATCAACAAGAAGCTGTTAAATGTATTAGAAATTAATGATGTCACTGTAGTATATAATGAATAGAATCCTTATCGATATAGTGAACTATTCCCTAATGAAAGTGATGAAGAGGTAAGAAACGCAGTTGGAGTAGAAGTTGATATTTTTTTTATAAGAATATATCAATGATGAGAATGGTGATGTAAAATCTATATATGCATGAAAGCAAAAAACTCAAGATGAAATTGATATAAATTAATTATTGGTGATTAGGAAACACCAGTTTGATCATAGAGAATGAAGTTATTATAGTACGAATCATTCGTATCTCAAATAGAGCCTATTTTTGGAATTTATCTAGAGATTAGAACTGGGTTACAGATTTTTAAAAAGTGGTTGAAAAAATTGAGAACAGTAATTCATGGAATATTTTTTGAAACCATAATATTAGAATGTCTTCTTGAAAAAAATGGGTATTCTAGAAAAAATTAGTGAAAATGACATGGTGATTCGAAATAATTCATGAAAAGTGAAAAAAGGGTAATTCCTGATAGAGGGTATCGATGTTGATGAATCATTTTCAATTTTAATGAGGATTGATAAAATATGATTATTCTCAGACAAAACATCCAAAATAAAGATCGATTTTTTTCAAATGGATTTCAAGTCTGTGTTTATGAGTGGGTTCTAGAAGAAGAAGTGTATACTAAGCATACAGATGGTTTTCTATTCCATGAATAAGAGAAAAGTGTTCTTTAGTTATGAAAGGCACTATATAGGTTAATACATGCACTAAGAGATTAGCATTCAAGAGTTTATAAGTTTCTAAAATTGATTGGGATTTAGTGTGGTACAGTTGGTTATATTATTTATTAAAACAGTTATTGTAATCCGCATCTTGTAGTGGTAGTTTATGTCAATTCCATAATATTTTTTAGACCCGATGAAGCATATTAAATTTTTTTTTGTATAATTCAAGGAAAGTGATTTTGAAATGTCAATGATTTGTGAGAAATCATTTTTTCATGGTTTACAGGTGACAAAAGGAAGGAATATAAAATTAATTTTTCAATAAAAATATTCCATTGTTGTTTTAAGAAAATTTATAATGGATAATTTGAAGGATATAATGACTCCATTGGCTACCGAAATTTAACTATCATGAGATGTTTAATGAAATGAAGTTAATGTCATAAAATATAATAAAAAAGTCAGAAGTCTATTGTATGCGGTAGTTTCAAGACCTTATATAGTTTTTTAAAAATTCCAAGAAACATGGTATGAATGAAATAAAAAATAATTATACTTACAAATAGGAACGATAATACTCAAATATATCAAAGGAACAGTGGATTTAAATTTTTTTTATAATGGTAAATATCTACAAGAGTTATTCAAAAATTCATGTGTATATTCGGATGGATCAATAGATGATAGAAAATCTATGTTAGGTGTTTTATTCTGTATTGACGTATTGTGTAATTTTTTGTCTAAGAAAGATATAAGATATCATTTCAGTGAGATCCACATAATCTGAATATATTGTTACTAATCAATATTTCACATAGTTATTATGGATAAAGAGGATACATGATGAAATGGGAGTTGAAGTGATGTCTCAAATCAGAATACATTACGATAATTCAAGTTCTATAAATCCAAAAAACAATCTATTTCATCACTCACAGATGAAGAAAATTGAAATGAAATATCATTTTATCTAGGAGTAGGTGAATCATGGTCCTATAATGTTAGAGTATGTTAATATATAACTACAAGTTGCAGAAATTATAAAAAATTACTTCCCCAAAGATACTTTTGAATAGAATCTATTGGATCTTGGATTTTAGTAGACTCTACACACTTTAAAGGTTTAGATGTGGGACTCCTCTCCTGAAGTTATAGGGTTTTTTTCTCTCATGTAAAGATATGTGTACTTTATAATGCCACAACCACAAAGGAGTGACCCTTGTGTTCATTTAAAAGGGGGGAGAAAATATATTGATCAATATGAGGGGAGAAGCAAATAGTAGGAGAAACAAGGTAGGGGAGTTTTAAATTTTACAATTTTGAATATGATATATCTAAGGATTTCTATCACAAAATATTTTTCATGTCATGAAATTATCTATCTATTTTTGGGATGAAGTTATTTATTGATGAAATTTACATATTATTCTTTTTATTAGGACACGAATGCATCATGTGAGCTTAATGTGTTTTTTTAAGTCATATATATGTATATAAAATTTCAAGAATTGGTTTTTGATATAATATTGATGAATACTTAATTTTGTGTCACAAAGGTGATGATTTGTTAACAAATCCAAAGGGGGACATTTTTGAAAAAATATATATCATCATAACATTATAGTGTATTTTGGTTGATTTATTTTTTGAAAAAGGTGGTATCCATGATTAGTTATGGGTTTATAGATAGATTATTGACAAGGTATTTTGAAAATTTCTATGATAATTGTATGTATTCTATGAAGGTGACACATATGATTACATATAAATCATGGAACTATTTTCCTAGTGTTTTCCAAATCATTGGGGTCCAAAATTCGGATGATGAAACAAGCTACCGGAATGTTTAATTTATATAAATTCCTCGTAAAAGTATCGATAATTCCTTAATTCTTGGGATTTTTAGTGTTTATCGAAGGTCTGGTGCTTCGTGAAAGGTATGTACCTCAGGAATGTGTGGAGCTTTGTGAAATATTATTATGTATGAATTGTTCATGGTAATATATTATACTATGAAAATATTCATGAATGGTAATCATTTCCCTAGATCTTCATTAAAATTATGAGGTTTAGGAACAAGAAAAGAGATGTTTGAGAAAAAAATTTAAGAAAAGAAGCTATGTGAATGGGTTGTAATGATTTTAAAAAGGCATATTCCATGATTATTTTCACTATAAATCCTTAATGAAAATACAAAGGCTCTAAATTCATTTAGGTGGTTCACGTAATATTTTTCATTTGAATAGGTTTTCATAATATTATGTGTTTCTTTGTGAAAATAGCTTCCCAACGTCTATGTATGATTCATGAAATTTCTGATATTCGCAATAGTTGAAAAATTCACGAAGAGTAAGTGATATTCATAGTAGGTTTGAGCTTTTTGAAGGATATTCATGCTTCCCCATAATCATATTCTTCATAAAAGATGACATAATCACTAAAATAGGATATTATTGGGAAGAATTAAGAGGTTTAGCCAAGGATAGAAAGTGGGTTTTCAAAAATTAAATCTTATGTGAACTAGATGGGAATTCATAGAAGATATGTGGTATAGTTATATTCATCAAGTGGTTGAAAGAATAAGTTAATAATTCTCCAAATGTAGTACAAGAAATATTGATTCACATAATTAATAGAATATTAATTTGAAGGAGAAGTGATAAAACACATGTTGAGAGGTCATTGATCTTTCACATTGTGATTGGTTGTAAACTAGGAGGGACATTGAGTCTAATACAAACATTTTAACTCTTGATTACCTTAATGGATATGGTATATAGTACCACTTGATTTTTATGAACCTTCTATGTATCCTAGTTTGGGTGAAACATGTATAAAATTTTCTCTCAAGAATGATTTCATTTATTCTCAAACATTTATAGGGGAATTGGAGAGAAGATTTGTTTACAACAAAACAATATCTGAAGGGGAAGTAGGTTTAATATTTCATAACCTTATTCACCCCATCTAGGGTATTTAGCATTTTTAAGATGAAAAACTAGTCACTTGAATTTCCATAAAATAGTTATATTTTATTTTTGGGATACAAGTTCCTGGATAATTTCCTTTAATTTTATGTAAAATGGATACAGTATTGGATTCTATAGTCTCATGTAATTCTAGATCATATGAATAATTATATACTCATATTGATAAGTGAATCATAAACAAGAAGTGTCCATATATATCTTCATTCATTGGTGTGTATGATTTAAGAATTGAGGATTATCACTCTACCAATGTGATTGTGGTTAATTTCACAAGAAATTGAAAAATTTAAAAGTGAACATGTAACATCCCATACCCCACACTCTTAGATATGATGCTAAAAATGATAATATTAAATTTTCATCTTTTATACCGATGAAGGTGGAACAATTTTCACCATCCAAAATACACAAAATAATTATCGATAAATTTCATTACTCACATTCTCAACGACCTTTTATGTTTATAGTTTTTGATAATTTGGGAAAACTCCAACATAAAAAATACTCATGTCATTAAATGAGAATTTCAACCACTTAAAACAATCTTTTATAATTTCACATTAATTTAGCAGTATAATCCCTATGAATTACATTCTATAAATTATTCTTTCAAAATAATTTCTTGATAACTGATGAAAAACGAAATATAAGAAGAATGAGATCAAATTCACATTAAGGTTAAAAAAATAATTCTAACCTGAATTTCATCATTGAACATAATATGTGAATAATTTTATGAAAACATAATCAGAGTGCATTAAAGAATCATAAAATAACACATACCCATCAATGCCTAAATCATCAACCATGAAAAATAGTGTAAGGATTAAATAAAAGAAAGACTCACTAAATAAATATTCATGATCCATGTCATGTTAATAACGATCAAAGAAAACACTATAAACCATAGCAATAAATGATAAAAACATATTTGAATTTTGGGACACCATCATCATAGATCCCTTATAAAAGACATAAATATCGAGTAATCATATGGCCAACATCCAGTATAACTCTCTAGATTACATAATAATTAAAAAATGCATTGATGAACAATGTATGTGAATCCATTGTTTAATATATATCATGTTAACATGAAGCTATCTAGGCAGAACCATTATATAAGATATATCAGGTTCACCTCATGCTATCTGGGAACACCCATCATATTATCTCTAATGGGCTCACTTGACCTTATTTGGGAACACACATCAAATAACCAATAACAGTCTCACCTAGCACTATCTAAGAACACCCATCATATATAGTGACCATGAACTACATAAAAAATAACATAAATACTATAAATCATTTAAAAAATTATAAAAAATAGTTATTCCTTTCCAATCATGAATTAACCATTGAAAAATTGGGTGCCACAATAATATCTTTGAAACCTAAATAATCCATATAAGATAAATTATTTCCTTATCAATATATTTGAAAAATGATTAACCCATCAAAAATAAATAGTTTCATTAAAAATATATTTGAAACTATATTAACCTCTGAAAAAGAATAGGGTTCCATAATAATCTCATGAAAATAATATTAATCCACCTAGACAATGAATGAGGATGGTATCAATAAAAAATATCCCCATAAGAGAATAAGTAAAAAATATGGTTTTATAAATTTATTAATTTAAATATCATTAAATTATCCTTAAGGAAATTATTAGGAAAATGACCATTTTATTTTGAAAAGAACTTCTTTAAAAACTGAAAATTTAGAAGATTTTTTAAAAATCATATTCTTTTAAAAAAAATTAGAAACATAAAAAAATATTTTAAAATAATTTAGATATTTTATTATGGAAAATATCATTTCCATTCTTGTAAAACCCATATTAATTTTTATTAAATCATATTCATTAAAAATAACACTGAAAACTTGCAAAGGAAGCATTAAAAAACATTTAAAAATATGCATTCAAAAAATATCATTTTCATTTGGAAAAATACCGATTAAAATTTTTCAGAATCCATTTCATTTATAATAAACAATAAAAATTATTAAGGAAGATTAAAAACAAATACTGGTCATTATGTAATAACATTCCCTTCATATCGTATAAGTTTCCACAAATATTCATTTCACATTGTTGATAAAATCCAAATGGACATGGTATTGAATATTTTATGAACATTCTATTAAAAAAAATTAAAAATTAAAACATGGTTCAAATATATTTAACATACATTTTTTGGGATGGTAAAATAGTTTATGAATACATTTTTAGAGAATATGGTTTTGTAATAAAAATGGATTTCAATCGAAGAGAGAAATAATGACGGTTTTTTTAAATCAATTTCTAATTATTTCAAGTACCTAAGAGTGAGTTAATGGTAATATTACTTGAAAATATCATGATTAACAATAGGATAAAAATTTTAATCATAATAATTGAGTGTTAGATCATAATATATCAACAATGAAGACTTAATCATAAATAATCCCAATACAAATTGATATTGTAACATAAAACTCTTACCACTTTGGTAACATTGATTCGTAGGCCCCATGAAAGGATAAAATTAAAATAGACATAAAATATATTTATAATAAATAAATTCATGATATTAAATGTAAAATGAGATGTATATACATCTAAAATAAAGATAGGTGCATATCATGACATAAGTCTCAAAGAAGGAAATTGGAGACAAAAATCCATTATAAAATCACATCATTGAATTAGGGATTAATCAATGAATTTATTATGTGTAGACAATGTAAATACACCTAAAACAGGTGTAAATAAACAATAAAATCATAAAAGTTCCTTTAACACTTAATCATAGCTTGAAATAATCATGGAATTATATATTTAACCTAATGAATGGAAGTTGAGTTATAAAATCCTTTACATCACGCTTCATTTTTCTGAATGTGACATAAACACCGGTGTAGTGGTTTTATATATGTTATTACCTTATTATTTAACCATATAAATATTTATAATGTCACATATAATCATTTTATAATATATTATCACCATTTCATTAATAATATTTCATTAATTTCATTTTTTTAGTTGTTAATTGGATTGTTTTCTCAATCGTTTTTTATTAATGATCAAGTTATTAGGAATATAATATAGTTATGTAATATCAATTAAATTAATCAGGAAAAATTATAATATTGGTAAATTAATTATACTTTTTAATACCAATTATGAAATATGGTTTTCAAAAAATGAAGTATGTTATGATTATGGAAATGATAGGTCATACATACACATGAGAAACTTTTCCATTTTTCAATAATAACTATAGAAAAGAGTTTATTAAAAATATTATTTAACTAATTACTATAATTACAAAAATAATATCTTATTTATATAGATATAATTAAATATATATATATATATCATCCAAGTGGTGTGGTGATGAAAATAGAGAGTCACATCACATCGTGAAGGGGATAGGTCACAAATACATGAACGATGTTATGATCATTCCATGAGTGAAAAGGTAAGAAATAAAATGATATATTATCTATTATGAATTATAATTATGAAATTATCATATTAATTATTTAATTAAAAAAAATATATTTATTAAATTTCTGTTTATTATTTTTCATGTAAAGAGTTAGTGAAAAACAAATCACATCGCTTTGTGAGACTGTAGTCCACCGTATATAGGAGAAACATTATCATATCCCCTACATAATGAAAAGTAAAAATTTATATACGATATAATTTTTAAAAATTATAATTATATTATAATTATCATATATATATATACTTTATATCAATCATCATACCCAACCGTGATAGGTGGTAACAGAAAAATGAATGACATTGGCTCAGGAGCCGGTAGTCTGTCACAAACATAAATGATGGTTTTATAACACATTTTATGGAATTGAAGAATTATTTGGGCAATTAAATTAACAAAATAAAATATAAGTATAATTTTGTACATAGTTTATTATATAAACATTCGTTAAGAATAATTCGTGGGGGTGGAGGATAAAATAAAATTAAAACACACGTTGAAGAACGCTAACTATTCTTTAGGTACCTTCAATTGGTTTACACCAAAGGTATTATAATGTTTGATTTATTCCAAAAATTTGAATTATGGGATGAGATGAGGGAATTATAGATTTTATTTGGGTAGTTAGTTTATGATCAAATGGATTTTTAATGAGTTAATAGAGGAGGAGATGGGTAACCTTATATATGTGGGGTGAGTTCCATAGTTGTAATATTAGTTTTGAAAAGAATGAATTTCAGACATTTTTTTCATGTATCAATGATAAAATAATAAAAAAATAAAAAAAATATTAGTTATATGTTCTATATATGTTCGTCAAATATATTTTAGAAAAATTCTATGTCATTTTAACCCATATATTTTTTTAACCCCTTATTAATCATTTATTTACTTTAACAGTGATAATTAATTTATTCTTTTTCAATATTTATTTTTGTAAAAATTATATGAAACAAGAAACATTAAAATATGTTCATTATAGAACAAATATAATTTTATTGGAATACTATTTGCACAATGTTTGACTTAAGCTACCTACGACACTAAATAAACTTGTGTTACACGCAAGACCGAGTTCTACCCACTACTAATGGTGAACCTATTTTAAAAATAAGTTTTAAAACATTGGTGAATTTTATTTTTAAAAATAAACAAAAATTTTTAATTCTTATTTTCAAAACTATTTTATGGTGAATGTTTGGTATTTTTATAAGAAACATTACTTATTTATGAATAGTTAAACTTAATGTATCTTAGTGAGAAACAACCTTTTTGTTTACATAATTTTTTATGATGAAATCACTTTTTTGGATTTTTTAGAGTCACATTAGATCAATTAAAAATATATTTACACCATTATTTTCATCAGAATCAATTTTACTTTGTAATTGAATATAAGAATATAACAAACATATGAATGTTTTTCTACTTTAAAAACTATTATTTCTCCTCCTCTACGGGATGAGTGTTAATCTTAATATTATAACTTTGGTGGTTTTAATTTTGAAAATACAACACACAAGGATATAATTAGTATAATAATTGAGTTATAATAAGATCATCTCAATTTTTTGAACAACAGTATTTGTGAATGTAATTAAAATTAATTACAGTGATTAAGGTCTGATTAATCTTAATAAGGGAATAATCTGTAATATCACATGTACACTTGACCAAAAGCCATTGGTAGCCAATGATTTGGAATTCTGCCCACTAGGTTTAAAATATATGGGTTATTGTGATATTATTTTATGGATGTTCCCTATATAAAAGTGTAAGTAAGGAAAAAGTCAGAAAGGGAACTTTCCATACTATTAACCTTTATATAACATTGGGACACGTACAGAACATCATATCTTCGGTTATATATATCCTTTTTAAATATATATGGGATATTATTTTCATAATAAATTATCAATAATTTTTATAGATGGTTTAGGTCCTTAAAATGCATAATAAAGGATAATGTTGTGATTATTTAAACAAGTTAACTAAAATAAATAATACTCAAAATATTAAAAGTGAATTTAATTGATTGAATTATTGTATTTTTTTATGTGAATATATCATGTTGAAAACATTTAAAGCTAATATATATCACGATATCTCAAATCATATAGTTCATATGCTGGTGCCATCAACCTATGTTCTCGATTTCACATTCATTGAATTCATAGAAATTTATCCTTCCTATAGAACACAATGGGAATAGATTTCTTTATTCTATAAAATTTCAAATGGAGATACTGTGATATCTCCCTTAATTAAACAATAAAAGTGACAAATCCTTTCCCATATTATTCATTAATGCAATATTAATCTTGGCGCACACAACGTATCCTACCTCATCATGAACATCTATCATCAGTGTTTTTTCCACCATATCAAATTACATGATGGATAATACTAATCAATAATAATATTAATGTCTATGGATCAATAAAAATGTCCAAAAATAGGACCATCCAATGACACATATAAATGTTGAGTCCCTACTAGAGGGTCTCGTTCTTATAATTACCTATATTGTGTATTATCAAGGGTGTACACAGTGAGAAGGTTCCTCAATGTCTTATAAGTTTCCACACATGATTTCCTATATCATAAGTGTCCCTATAATTATAACATTTGTCTATATAACATATATTTAGGAATACTGTCATAGTACTTTGAGGATCTTATCCTAGTAGGGAACTACTATGGCCTTTTGGTGTGATAGCTACTATTTGAACATTATCATATACTAATTTATATATAAGAACAATCATGATGTGAGAAGTAGTTTATTATAAATAGAAAATGTGAATACATGTTATAATAAAGTACAAAGAAGTGGGTTATAGGGGACCAACTTCAAAAGAATATCTCTTAGAGTAGATGCAACTGATAATAACCTTTAGTCCAATATGATTCACATGATACTCATGCTTCTACTAAAATAATCATTCAATCAAGGTTTCCACCACTTTATATATTGTGGGTACTCTTCATAATGTAACTTCACCCCACTTATAAAAATTCATTAAGAGGTGAAAATTCTAGAGTATATTGTTTCTTCCATTCGTGAGACATTGGGACTTTTTCAAGATCCTTTGTTGTTGTATTATCATGAGACAATGTGATAAGTTCATTACAGAAATGTATCACATCAAGATCATAGAAATATATCTGAATACAAGAGGCTTAATTGGATGCATCCAAAGCATCTATATACTCTAAATACACTTTATAATTAGAAAAAAAATGTACACTTTGAACCCTTACATATCACAGCTACTCCACTAATCCATAAAACATATCTTAATTGTTACTTCAGATCACTCTGATCTTTTTTAAAACTAGCATAAGTATAACCCATAATGACCATCTCCTATTCTACTCCATACATGATGAACATATCCTTTTTTATCTCATAAAATTAATGATAACCATAATTGCATACAAATGATGTTATCCCCGATCTTCTTGTTATCTTCATACCATGATCAATGTATAGGACACATCAAGTCTAGTACAGAACATGGAAAACAGGATTGATCTGATCCCTAATGCGTATGTTATCTTACTCATTCTTTCATTATCATATTTTGTTTGAGGAAAAATTTTCCTAGAAAGATGTTAACCATGTGAAACTGGAACAAATCCCTAATTGGATTATTCCAAACCAAATATCTTTAGTATCTATAAAACATATGTACATTGACTTAATCCAAGTAGCCACTTGGATCTATCATGAATGATATTGAACTCTATAATATACAGTTATTTAACTAATTAGTTCCTGGAAAAACCCTAATTTCACTAGTCCTTAATAGACTATAATACTGGTATATTGTTTCCAGTAAGTAATATGTTATACAAAATTACTACTTGGTTAAAGAGCGCATTCTCACTAAGCCTCTTGAAAAAATTTTGATCACATTAATTATTAATGAAAAAACTATTTTATGGATTCATAGAATCATATATTCCATGGACATAAGGCTTCATTAAATCCAAAAATGTACTGCTACATCTTGAAAATATTTTTGGCATCAATTGAAGTCACAAATCCTTCAAGTTATACCATGTAGAAATCTTCATGAAGGTTCCCATTAAGAAATGTAGTTTTGAAATCCATCGGCAATATATCATAGTCAAGGTATGCTGCTATATCAAGTATAATTTTTATGGATTTAAACAATGATGCTTGTAAAAAGGCATAATTGTATTCAATTTCTGGGGGTTTTTTAAACAATTTAGCCATAAGATTTAATATATTGGTATTTAATTAACCTTCCATGTTCAATTTCCTCTTAAATACACATTTCCATCTATCATAATTTACATCAACTGGCTCATCGACCAGATCCCAATCCGGGTTTTGATACATAGAATCCATTTCATAATTCACGGCTTCTTTCCTTCTTAAAACTTCTAATCTCTTTTCTTCCTATCTGTAAGAGAAAGGTTCATCATTTTCAACCTTTAAAGAGTAACCTTATTCGGTGACATGAAAATCATATCTATCTAGTTCTATTATCTCTCTTTTTATCCTACACAAAACTTCTATTTTAGGAACTACTTCTACAATAGGGACTTTTGGAACATGTTCTTGTACCAACACTTTTGTATCATGAACCTCAACTTCATTCAATTCAATAATGTTTTGACTATCCTTTTTGAGGATGGGATCCCTCTCTAGAGTGAAAATTATTTGGGAGAAATTTACTCTCCAGTCCAAGGGGTTTTATAGATAGCATCCAATTGATTTCTTGTGATATCCTATAAAGATACACATTCTTCCCTGAGGTTCTTGTTTGTTTCATGGGAAGTCCTTAATAGGTTCATCAAAATCACCTATGCATGTTTGATAAAAAATAGGTTTATTTCCAGTCCATTACCCAAAGTGAATTCCATTTTATGCTTTAGCTGGCACTCAGATAATGTGTATTCTCAAGTTTGAAATGCATATCCCCAAAAGGATAATAGAAGATCTTCATGGCTCATTATCAAACTTATCATGTCTAACAAGGTACAATTTATCCATTCACTAACAACAATACACTATCATATGTATGTTGGAGTGAGTTGATATAGAATCCCATACTCTTTTGGAAATTCTATATAATCTTGTTTAAGATATTCACCACCTCGATCTGATTGAAACTTATTTATCTTCTTATCATGTTTATTCTATACTTTATTATTTAATTCCTTGAATTTCTCAAAGGATTCATACTTATAACTCATCAATTATACATATCCATAACTACACAATTCATTAGTAAAAGTTGTGATGTATGAAAATCCACCTCTAGGTTCTACTAGAAATGGTCTGCATACATCAGTGTGGACAAATCAAAGAAACATTGTGGCCCTTTCACCCAGTCCACCAAATGGTTGTTTGTTATTTTTTCCTTCTAAAGAATAATGACAACATTCAAGTGGTTTTATATCAGAAGACTATAAATAACCATCTTGACAATGCTTTTTCAAATGCATCTCATTTTCATGACCATGAAGTTTATTCTAATAATGGGTATTATATTAGTTTTGTTAAAATGGTTAGATATAAATTTATAATACTTGTTTCTCATAATTTAATAATAATTATCATTATTTAAATGTTCCATACAATAAAATATTTTTCCTTTATAAAAGAGACAACATTTATTTCCAATGTTGATAATAAGCTCATATTTATCTTGTAAAGATATAGAAATTTTATTCTTGGTAATTGTTGAAATATAATATAAATCTTTTAAAACCAAAATAATTTATGTTAGAAATGAATGGTGGTAGTCACCAATTTATAGTGTACCCAGCCTCATACTATTGGAAGCCTATTTATCTTCATCTCCTATATCAATCATTTAGAATCTAATAGGTTAGAACATTTGGATACATATGCGAGGACCACAATCTGTATCTAAAACACAATGTGTCGTTATTGAAATATTATTTTCAATAAAGAACGAACCTTTAGCTTCCCCTTACATCTGGTTGCAGTTCCTCTTCTAGTATCCTGGTATGCCAAATACAAAACATACTACCTCATATTCCTTGCCCTTCCTCTGGATATTGTTTTTCATGGAAGGATGGTTCTCGAGATATTCATATATTTTATGAATCTTGGACCCCTTTTCAATGATCTTTATTATCTTTTTCACCAAAAGGACTAAGAGGTTATCTTTCAACATGTCCTTATCAACTTAGAGTATCAAGGTAATAAGCTTAAATACACTCTACTCAATATTTCACTTATTTTAATTAACAATAAAACTATATAAGTTCTTGGGAATTGAAAAATGTATGAGATCATTAAGAAATTTATCCATGAATTTAATTTATAGTATGTCAAAGCCTTAAATGTATCCAATCATGTTAACAATAAGATGCACATCTTGTGTAGACCCTCCAAGATTAGTTGTAATTAAAGAATTGGAGAACACATATCTCTCTTATCTCAACTTATATAAATAGATATCCTATAACATCATGAGTTTTTCTGAGATAGATTATTTATAATTACATTTACTTTTTATGTTTTATGCTACACAAAGATTATATTGCCCTATACGCGCCACCGTATTAGCTTTTAGTATACACAACACTATTCTAGGCATGTGTTCCACAAAATTTCAATTTCTTTTAACCTAATTAATTTCACAGAAGATGAAGTATAAGTGATAATGAAATATAATAACCTATTAATTATAATGGTGAGAATTAATAGTATTAACTTCCTTCTAAAAAACAATATTTAATTGAAAATAAGTGAGTTCATAAAATAATAAAAAAATGAATACTTATGGATTTTATTAGTGAAAAATATATGTAATATGATCAATTTAATTTTTTATATTTATATTATATATTTTATAGATATGAAATAAGAAAAAATTCAATTTTAAAAATAAAATGAGTGTTTTTCTAAAAATGGAGTTTTACCGCCATTTGATGGAGAACCATTTTTAAATCAAGTTTTTATACAATTTTATAATTTATTTTTGGAAAAATAAACTTTTTATTTGGAATTGTGACATCAAAAATTACCATGGTTTAAAAATTTCTATTGTTTTTATAAAATTCATATTTTAATGAATAGTGAAAATATATCATTTCAATTCAAAACTGTCTTTTCGTTTAATTTATTTATGATGTTAGATTATCTTTTTAATTAATTTAAAATTTAAATGGATTATATTATTTTTATTATTTAATCAAAATTTTGTCATTAGAAGTAATTTTACATTTAAATTGGACCTAAAAACATGTCAATATTTTGATTGTTTATACTTATTAAAAACCCTCTTTTTAGTTGTGATAATAGAAAATAATTTTGAATTAATTAATGAAATTTTTTTGTGTTGATTTTAGAAAAATGGATTCCATATTTTGAATCATAAATTCTAAGTTATTTAAATAGGAACCTATTATTTTTAGCCATTATGAGTAGTAACATCAGTAATTATTTTAATTTACCATGGTTAAAGGGTAAATTAGGAAAATAAGGGTAAAAATGATATTTTAATAATATAAAATTACCCTAAAACGTGTTATAATATTATTGGATGAGTCATATTAAACCAAAATAATACATACGCTTAAATTTTGGCATTTGGGAGCCACTTGGGTGTGAAAATGACATGTTATAAGAATTAATTTAAAATAAAGGGAAATATAAAATAAACATGTATCTTTTTAATAATACTATTTAAATGTAGGTTAATTAAATTGATATATTTGAAAATAAATAGTTATTAGAAATATAAAATTATTTCCTACAGAATGGTATTTTATTTATAAATTTTAAAAACTAGAAAAATAAATTAATTTATGACCCAATGATGATGCACTGATTACCTTATTAATGAAATATTCCAATAAATGATATTATAAATATTAAAATATAAGTAATTTGAACATTTTGATGAAATCCACAAATTTTATGGATGATTGAATCATTTTATATTTGATTTAATACAGTTTTTAGAAATCAATCAAGTTGTTATAGCTTTAACAAAAATCAATTACTAAATAACTTCAAAATTGTTATAAATGAGTTTTCCAAGTAAATACTGCCTTATTAAATGATATAATGGTAAAAATAATCTATGATTTGGTAAAATGACTTAGATAAGGTTAAATGATTCATTACTGATCTGCTTAAGGTTATCTTGGAATTTTATAGTAACTATATTGACCATATAGTGTAAAAATACAAGAAGACAATGTAAGAATTAATTTATTTAACTCAGGGTTAAAGCCAAAAGATAAAGTTAAATTTTGACCTAAAATTGGATAAAAGCTATTGGTTGAGTTTATTTTGACCCAGATTCATCTTATCTTAGAAATATTTCACTTTTGAGCTATTATAATTAGAAAATAAATTTATCCTAAAATAATATTTCAAGATATGCCTAAAGTGACCCTCTTCCCTCTTAATAAAGGATACCACATATACCCACTTTCTCACTGATCTCAAGCCACTTATATAATCCAAATTTTACTAAATTAAGATAAAAAAATCCCTACCTTCCTCCTTGAGGTCTTACATTGGGCATAAATCTATTCTATGGAAACCTTTTGTGAAAATCAAAAGGAGATACTCAAAATATAGATAAGTGTTTGATCACCTCTTTCAAAATTCTTTTCTTCTTATACTTCCCCATTTAATATCTTTTCCATAATAAAGTTATAAATAAAAAATGTTATAAATTATGATATGTTATTGTAATTATTTTAAAATATTATAAGACTTTTTTTCTATCCTACAAATAACAATATCACACTGCGTTCCTACGTAAGTATTACCATCTCCAGGCCATGGTGTAATTTGTTATTCAACAATACTTAATTTAGATGGGTATGATGATGAGTATAATGGATTTAAATAACTATAATGAAATTATTATTATTATTTATAGTTAATATACCATCCAATTTCCTACCATTTAACTATTAATTTAATTGTACCTTCTCTCGTGCGTACATACGGCATACTGTCTCCATGGTGCGATGTGATTCATTCAACATGATCGTCATCAAACAATGATTATATACATGAATGGAAGTAATAAATATGATATATATTATACTAATATAATTATTTAAATTATATAACTATAAACTAAGAAGTGAATCATGAACATAACAAAAAAACATTCATAAGAATATAAAGCACTTAATATTCGAATAACGATGGAAAATGAAATGTTACTGACAAACGGGTGATAATATAATCATATATGATATCATAAAATTGATTATGATTCTAGAATAATTAAATTAAATTATTTAAATGGTTATATAGGAGTTTCGCGTACATATGAGGGATATCAGACCTAAGGTAATGGATAATATTTCTATCTCATTTATCTGAGATTGTTTATACGTAATTATTTACTAGGGAATATTTACCATCTATGTCCATGTTTTCTAAAACTATTTTCAAAAAATGTTTAATGTTCTCCTCTGTTTGTTTGAATTCATTTTTCCCATTTTGAATTTTACTACATGGTTAGGAAGGAATATTTCTTTCTTTTCCCATAAGAGAGACTTTTTGACTTCTCAAGAAAAATTACGAGAAGAATGTTTTTTTAACTTATACGGCATGAATGGATTCTTGCACATTAATAACGCATTATTTCCATAAATATTCCTTTGCAATATTTCAATTATATATTCAATGATTTTTTTAAACTTTTGTGTCATTTTGATAAAAGTAAATGTTTTTAAAGAAGAAAGGATATTTTCTTCTTGATTTAATTTCAAGTATTTTATCAAAATTATTTTCCATATAAGATGACATAAGGTTATATTTTTATCCCTATGTTTACTTGGATTTAATTGTGTTTGTGATGGAATTATTTTTATAAAATAAATTTATTTTATATGGATTATGATATAATGAATTTTAAGAAACCTATTTTTTCCGTGGTTAATGTTGTGGTGAATGATTTATTTTATTATGGCACACATATATATAGTTTTCATTATGTGATGGGTGGGATCTATATCTCCCTAAAATGCATTGGTTAAATATTTATATCTCATGAGATATACATGGATCGAATGGATTGTAAATCAGGTTAAGTAATACAGGGATGAAATGATAGGTAAATCCAGTTCAGTAATATAGGGACGTAACGACATGTATACACAGTTCAGTAATGGACTCTGGCCACTATGATGGTCTTGTAAATAAGCTTTGGGAAATATGGAAATGGTTTTCTATGCTTATGTGTTTTCCAGAATTCTATGTTTTATGTCAATGTTATTTTATCATGTTTCGTGTTCAATTATGATTAATGTCTTATGAAATTCCATGATTTATTTCATGACTCGCGATTTTTATATTAAAAATTCATGTTCCAGTTTTTACATTATTATGTTTATATTTTGTTTCTTGTTCTTTATGTTTACCCTTACTGAAAATTTGAGCTCACACTTTTTATTATTTATTTTACCTAGGATATAAAGAATTGTTTTAGGTAGAAAAACTAATTGGTAATATCCTTATGGAAGATTTTGAACATCTTACACCAAGTTAGAAGACTTTATTATGAGTTTTCAAATACACTAAACTAATATGGTCTTTGTGAGTGTATTTTTGTAATGTATTAAGTCATTTCCTTGTAATTTATGTGTATGTGAATCTCTTGTCCTTATATTTGGTATCCGAGCATAGGTTTAGTTAACCGTTGGAAACTATGATGTGAAAACTATAGTGAGATTCCTAGAGGATTTCTAATGATACATCAAGGGATTCCCCTAAGGATAAGTCTAACTATAGGTTACCATCTTCTAATTATGGTAATGATCATGGATATCCTTGGAATAAACCAAAGAAATTATAGATTAAAATTACCCCCCCTTGATTATGTTGTTTTCCTAGTAATATTTTTTCCTCTTACTCTAATCTTTTTGGGTTTTGGAAAATAGATGGAAACAAGATGATTCATGTTAAGGAAGAATATGATATATAATGGAATGATATTATTAATGAGAAACCATATGAAATGGGAGTTGGATGATGAAATATTACTATTATGCCTAATCATAAATATCATAATATGATCAAGATATCAACTTTGGTGAGTTTCGAGGAACATATAATAAGAGAAAGATGGAGTTTCATGGTGATCAAATAGGAATAAAATTTCAATTTTCTACATGTAAATCATGTTGGAAGAGCCATGAAGTAGAATGTTTCAAATGAACATGAAGCTACTTTGGGTGTAGAAAAGAAGAAAACAAACACACTAATTTAAATGGAAAATGTTTAGTTAACATAATGTACCATGATAATGGTATTTCTATGACATCAATGATAGTTAATTGTTCTAAATGTGGAATATATAATAATTAATCAAATAGATTCCCTAAGGGAATATATCATGAATCGAATTAGCATGGTATTATGGTTATTATTTATGTTACTAATGATAAGGAGACTAGAAATTATATTTGAGATGAATAAGTTTTAATGAATAAAACGATGAAGATCGGTCAATGGTTTAAGAAGATGGTGGAATGATTTCATTTTTTTCAAGAATAAAGTTTTATATTTAATTTTATGGTATTATGGAATAAATAAAAATCTAAGGATTATTACACTTTTTATTTTCCTTTAGTAGTTGAATGTATATGATGAATGGTGTCAGTAACCATGAAATGTTATTCCGATATTTTTGGAAAACACAATATATGTGCATAATGATGGGATACAGAGATAATGAGAAGTTTGATAGTATTAATGACCTTAGGAATGATATAAGGTAAAATGGATATCATTTTTTGAGTACATCTAATTTTTGGGATTTTTTGAAGGTTTAAAGAGTTAATTTTTTATAGCATGCATGTTTCCACTACGGTTCTATGGTAATTCAAGTGATTACCATGTTTCAAAAAAATACATACTTGATTAAGTTATTCATATATTTGGAATGTGACAACCAAGAACTACCTAATGATTTATGGGAGGTAAATGCTAAGATGATTTTTTACCTCTTTCTAAATGTGTAGATTTTCAGTTTTTACAAGGGTTATAAGGTTATCCATTTTTTTATAGTATAAGTTATACTTTGGTTGAATTTTGTTCAATTAATGTATTATCTCACTATAGGTAGACTTATGTATGTGTGATAACTTGTGCTAAAATTTTTGAGGATACAAAAGGAATGAAATATCATTATCTTTATGGATCGCAGGATCTGCTAACACTTCAGGAATGACAAATTCAACTTCATTTCTTTAAATAAGAGATGAATGAAAATTGTTCAAGGCATGACAAATGGTGAGATTGTACTGAAATCATGTATCAATTTCTTCTAATAAAAAATTCTTCAACATGTGGAAACTAATATTGAAACCAAAAATATTATCCTCATACCTTCTTATCTGATGAATCATCTGGTCCCATAAATCATTAGAAATATATAGATTTCTAGTGGAAAGTTTTCTCCAAACCTTGTTCTCTATCACGATCCATCAGAAAATGATGGGTATATTTTTCTTCCATTACCATGTTTTGAATCCCACATATTTTTTTCTATATGGAAACACAATGATTGGGTACTTTGGAAAATAATTTTTTTTCAAACATTCATTTTTAAAATCAAGTTTCAATATTGTTTTTTATGATGTGGTTTTCTATGCAAGATAAATTCAATTTGTATGACTTTTATAAACATGAAGAATTTAGGGGGAGAAAAACAATTTAAGTGTGGTATAATGTAACATCACATTATTTTACGATATATATGCTTTATTTTATCATTTATGTCATGTTTTTTATTCTACATGAAGATTATATTGTGAAAAAACACAACAATATTGTAGTTTTCAGTATGCACAACACTATTCTTGGATTATGTTACAAAAAAAATTCATTTCCTATTGACAAAATTCATTTCCCACAAGACTATGTATAAGTGATAAATAAACATTCTATCCTATTCATTGTAATCGTTAGTGTGAATGTTAATAACTTCCTTCTAAAAACACCATTTAAATAAAATTATGTGTGTCTATAAAATAATAAAATTAGTTTTTATGGATTTAATTAGAGAAATATATATATATATATATATATATATATGTGTGTGTGTGTGTGTGTCTAATATATTAAATGTAATTGTTTTAATTCATCTTACAAGTTTTATAGATATGATATAAGAATATGTTCAATTTTATGGATAAAATGAGTTTTTTTAAATGCAGTTTTACCACCTTTTGAGGGCTAACCCGTTTTAAATATAGCTTTTTAAAATTTTATATGTTGTTTATGAAAATATAAAATACTTATTTGGATTAAAGACATCAAAATTTACCTTGTTTGAAATTTTTCTATTTTCTGATGAAATTTATATTTTAATGAATAGTGAACAATACTGCATTTTAATTCAAAACATCCTTTTCGTCAAATAAATTTCTATAGTTAGATAATATGTTTAATATTATTAAATGGTAATTAGACTATATTTTTATAATTTAATCATATGATGGTAATTGGAAGTAATTTCACATTTAAATTGGACATAAACACATGACAATTTTTTGATTGTTTTTACTTCCTAAAAACCTGCTATTTGGTTTTGACAACGGGAATTAATTTTGAATTAATTGATGAAACTTCAATGTTTAATATTATGGAAAATAGATTCAATATTTTGAATCATTTGTTTCATAATATATAAAATTAATATTTTATTTTTGGACATTATGAATAATAACTTCAGTAATTATTTTTATTTACCGCATTTAAGAGCTAAATTAGGTAAATAACGGAAAAAAATAATATTATGATAATATAAAACTACCCAAAAATGTGTCCTAATATTATTGGATGGGTGATGGTAAACCCAAAAAGTCTTTAGGATGAACGTTTATCAGTTTTTATCCACTTGGTTGTGAAAATGACTTGTTATGGAAATTAATTTAATGTTAAGAGAAATACAACATAAAAATGCATCTTTATACTAAAAAGATTTTAATGTGGGGTTATATAATTGATATATTTGAATATAAATAGTAATTATATATCTAAAAATATTTCCTACATCATGGTAATTTATTTATAATTTTTATACATTAAATAATTAAACTTATTTATGACACAATGATGATGTCCTGATTAACTTATTAATGAATGATTCAAATAAATGATATTATAAATATTAAAATATATTTATATATGAAATTTTTGATGAAATAAAATAATTTTATGGATTATTATTACATGTTATATTTGATTTAATGTGTTTATCTTGAATCAATACATTTTTTATAGCTTTAACAAAAATAAATTACTAAATATTGTCAAAATTGACATAAATGTGTTTTTAAAACAAATACTATTTTATTAAATAATTTAACAGCCATAAAGAACTAATATTTTTCCAAATGACTTAAATAATGTTAAAATTTATATTAATTATCCTCTTGAGGTTATCTTGGAATTTTATAGTTAATATATTTACCATATATTATAAAAATACAAGAAGACATGGTAAGAGTTAATTTATTTAATTAAGGGTTAAAGCCAAAAGATAAGGTTAAATTTTTGATTAAATCTTGTCTAAAACTAGATGGTTGAGTGTATTTCGACCCAAGAATATATTATCGAAAAATTATATCACTTTGGAGATATTATAATTTGAAAATAAATTTATAATAAAATAATATTTTAAGACATTCTTATTGTGCACATCCTCCCTCATATAAAAGGATATCAAATCGACCCACTTACTCACACCACTCTATTCAATTTTCTCATCCTAATTCTACTCAGATAAGCTCAAAAAATAACTTAAATTCTACTAAATTCAACACATTTGGAATAAAACAATCATAAGGTGACCTTTTGTGAAAATTTAAAAAAGATACTTGAAAAAGAGGTAATTGTTTTTTCACCTCATTCAAAATACTTTTATTGTTATACTTAATATTTTGATGTTGTTTCCAAACAAGAGTAATAAATCCAATATATCATATGTTATTATAAGTTATTATAATTATATTACAACCTTATACGTCTTTTATCCATCATACAAATAACAATATCACCACGTGTGCGTGCGTACAACTTACCGTCCCCACGATGTGGTGTAATTTTTTATTCAACAATACTTAATTTAGATTGGAATAATATGAGTAAAATGGATTTAATTATTTAATTTAACATGATAATTATTCTATATAAATAGTTTTCCATCCTATTTTATATCATTTAACCATTAATTTAATGATATCGTCACTCGTGCGAACATACGGTCTGTCGTCTCCAGGATGTGGTGCGATTAATTCTACATGATCCTCTTATAACATGATTATATAAAATATTGGAATAAATAAATATTATATATATTTTATTAATATCATTAAATAAATTATATAACTATAACCTATGAAGTGGAATGTGATCTTAACCAGCAAAACATTTATAAGAACATAAAGTAGTTAATATTTGAATAACTAGTGACAATGAAATGTTACTAACAAACAGATGATAATATAATCATATATGATATCATAAAAATGGTTATGATTCTAGAATAAGTAAATTAAATTATTTAAATAATTATTTAGAAGGTTCAGATACAAATGAAGGATATCATACTTAAGGTAAGGGATAATTTTCCAATCCCATATAGCTACGATTATTTATACGTAATTATTTACTGGGGAATATTTATCATCCCTATCCATGTTTTCTCAAAAAAAATTCCTAAATTTTTTAACATTATCTTATGTCTATTTAAATTCAAATTTACCCATTATTAATTTTAATATATGATTTATAAGGAATATTTCATTCATTTTCAATATGAGGGAATTTTTTACTTTTTCAAAAACAAGTACGATAAGAATGTGTTTTTTAGCATAATCAACATGAATAGATTATAAAGCTTTTATAACACCTTATTTCCATAAATAATTTATTAAAATATTTCATGTGTATTTTAAATTACATTTTTTTCTCATAAAATTTCATGGAATTTCTAGAAAAGAAATTGTTTTTGAAGAAGAAAGGATATTTCCCTCAATAATTAATTTCAAGTATTTAATAAAAATTATTTTCGGTCTAAGATGAAAAAGGGTTATGTTTTTATCCATAATATTACTTTAATTGTATTATCTTTATGATGGAATTATTTTTATGAAATCAATATATTTTATATGGATTATGATGGAATTTTTTTAAGAAACCCATTTTATTCCATGGGTTATATTATGATGACTGATTTATGTTATTATTACACACATATGGATGGTTTTCATTATGTGATGGGTGGGACCTATATCTCCATCAAATTCATTAGGTAAAGATTTATATCTCAGTATATAGACATGGCTATAATGACATGAAAATCTAGTTCAATAATTTAGAGTTAGATCATCATGTAAATATGGTTAAGTCATACACGGCTAAAACGACTAGTAAACCCAGTTCAAGAATGGAATTTTTCCACTATGATGGTATTGTAAATGAGCCTTGGATAATATGGAAATGATTTTATATAATTATTTTTTTCCCAAATTCCATGTTTTATGTCAATGATATTTTATAATTTTTTGTTTTCATTTATGTTTTATGTCGTATCAACTTCAAATATTTATTTCATGACTCAAGATTTTGTTATTCTTAGTTTATGTTCTTGTTTTGACATTCTTATGATTTTGTTTTGTTTAATTTTCTTAATGTTTACCCTTACTGAGAAATTGAGGTCACCCAATGTTTCTTTTCTTTTCCCTTAGATATAAAGAATGGGTTTATCTAGGAATGTTCAATATCTTTCACCATGATAGAAGAATTTGTTTTGAGTTTCCAAGGACACTAAAATAATACGTTCTTTAGGTGTCTATATTTGAAATGTATTATGTTCTCCTCAAAAGAAATTTATTGTTAATATATGTTAATCTTGGGTTTTTAAGTATCCCAAAGGCGATACATCATGCAATATATATCAATTTCCTCATTTTTCTTCAAAATCACATTATATATGGATGATAGAAAGAAACATTGAACATGTTTGGAATCATTCAAATGTTTCTCATTGAAAGATAACTCTTCCTCACATGCCTCCATACCAGGTGTATCAGAAATATGTTCTTCTATCACATACAATTTCTATTTATAGTGAATGATAATGTGAAAAACCATTTCCACTCATTGAAATGCATGTCAGTGGGAAGGTTATCCATATGAAGTATGGACCACAATGATATTTTTTATGTAAATTTAATTATATTTCTAATAAATAAGAAAAGAATTATTTTAGTACATTATCTTATTAAAATTATACAAACAAATAAATAATATATTTATTAATATCCTATTGTTTTAGCATTACAAAATAGCCCTCACCATTGGCCTCAGAATATCCCACTTCTTGGGAATTATATTGACAAGGATCCATATTCCCCTTATAATTACCCACAATTTGGTTTTTCCGGAAACAAGAATGCTTTTAGGTAAGAATTTTAAATTCCAAATACATTTAATAATTGTTCCTTGATATGTTTATTAGACTCCCCAATCCTAAAATCCTTGGATTGGAGTTTTCCATCCATTTCCGGATAGTTACACCAAATCCTTCTTGGTAGTCAACACATAATGTGAAATAAGTAATGAAAACCCAAAAAAAATCATGTTATAATTACCTGATAACTGAAGGCGTCCTCCTTTGAACGGTCAAGCTCTTCGAACTGTTGTTAGATTTTAACTGAGGTGTTGGAAGGCTATACCAACATAAAAGATTTTTTTATGGATTTTATCATATTCTATGTAAATTTCAAATTATTATCTTTATTAAATTCTTGTTAATAATAAGTGGATTTAATTAAGTGATTAACCATTCCTAATATAATATTTACACATAAGACATTTTATTTTAGTTCTATCTTCCAAACTTGTTAATTGAATTAATTCATGTGATCGAAACAAAACATCCATAATGAAATAACCTTTAATAATAAAATAAACAAAATAATACATTGGTATAATCATGAGTTTTTACTAATTTTTATTTCATCTAGAAATTAATAAAAAAATCGTCGACCAATGGGGGAAGCACCTTGATTAAACTAATGTTCATGTTACAGAATTTCTCATATCCCCCAATGTATCCCTCTTGGATTGGTTTTACATCGACTCCAAACTTGAATCACCTCTACTATATTGGGAGCTCCATTCATTACATATTCTTTTAATCACATGTAGGTTTGGGAAACATGGGGTTTAAATAAATGAAACCATGTTCAGGCAGGCCCTTATATATTAAGGGGATAGAAGGAAAGCATTTCAAAAATTTAATTTCTGAAAAAATTAAATAAAACCAATCACATACAAAGGATTGGTATATGATAATGCACATCCATATGAATGCAACGAATTAAGAATTAAATAAAACTTTAATTAAATTATTATTCATTGTTATTTAATATAAATTGCGCTCAAATCAATAAATTATCTTAGTTAATTAATCGATTATTTTATATTAATTATCATCTAAATTTACTTGAGATTCTAATACATCATGATTTTAAACAAAATAAATTTATTTATTTAGAATTAATTGTGTACATAAATGTAGTATAGAAGAACAACAGTGACTACTCATCTAATTGTAGAAACATGTATTATATATATTTATTGTTTACTCTTGTGTCATATGGAATACACAACTTATCACATTATTTCATTATGTGTACTATCAAATTAATGATTACAAAAAAATAAACGATTTCTTGGTTATGTATTATTATTCAATGAACGAAGAGTAACAACAATAATATTACTCATGCATGATATGCAGATCTGAACATTACATAGCTATTAATTAAACAAGTATATGTATATATATATATATTAAACACCCATCATATGTTATGTCCTATAAACCAAATTACCACACTCAATAACATGACGATATGGTTTACAAAATATAATAAATAAATTTTCAGTATGAATAATTTTCTATAAGTAAATAACGTGTACAAGTGATCTAAATTGTTTGTAAATTTTACACTACTTATTTGAGGCACACAGTTATAGACTCTACTAGTAATATATGACACATAAAATAAGATTTCATGACACGTATAGACTACTACGTAGCTTGTGGTCTATGGATAACAAGGTCACCAATCAGGTAGGCCACATGTGGTAATACAAATCCTATCTATGACTCGAATGGAGTACACTCCATTTATGTGAGCTACACAAGGAGTACTCTAAATGATCCTGTTCTAGGATAGATTATTCAATATGCGGTGTAAGAAATAAATACACTAGGTGCCAACCATACACTTGTTTGGAAATAAGTTGTTAAATAATTCTTGATGCATTAAGAAAATTTACTTGACATTTAAATATGATTACGTGGAATATACTAGTATTTTATTTGAAAATAATCCTCAACACCTTCAGATGATTTCCCTGATTTTATTTCATTCATTAAATTAATCATATTGATTATATATATGAGAAATGAAGGAGAAAAGAGTTGATATAACAATTCATATTCAATGAATGATTGAACCTGAATTAAAGACTGACATAAAAATTCATAAAACAATCAATGATATTTAAATAATTATAAATAATTATATGACCACTCTGATACCACTTAAAGGTTTTGGGCATAATGTTCCATATCTAGATTTTCCCTTTCTTCATGATCGATGATCAATTATAAATCTACATGATAATATGTTTCATGATCAACAAAATTGAGCCAAAAATAAATATAATTCAAGTAACTCTAAAATAATATGGGGGATCATCACATATTTTTTATAATTAATTTAATTTAATTAATTAATTAACATGTTGGAACTATTTATTTTCTGATGGATCTATCAAAAGATATGTGTTGTTCCATTTTTTTACTATAGGAATCAATACGAAATTCCCTCTATAAGTGATACACACATCTCCTAAAAATCTCTGAATGTCACTGTATGAATCTCCGGGTGTTAGCACGACATATCCAATAGATTATGTAGTCGTCCTTTGATCACCCCGAGAACCACTTCTAATGCATTCTCATTGATCCCTCTTAACTTGAGAGTGATAGGAGGAGGAAGATGGCACTCCATTATTGGATAAGGGAGTCTAGGGCTTGATAGGATTCTCTAAATGTTTTTTGAAAAACTAAAAAAAATAATTCAATCAATAAGAAAATAATATAATGTGGTTTATATATCTCTTGTATTAAAATTAAATAATTTCACATGTTCCATTTATTATATATTTAATCCTTGCTAGACCCCATATCAAATATTAATAATATTAATATTTTTCTACATGCACTTAACTTGATAATTAGATTAAATTTTATTTAATCAAATAATATTCAATTTTTATTATTTCTCACCAAACCATTAAGCGAAGTCCTCCACTCCTATACAATATCTATAGTGCAATGAATAATCTCGATTAATATATTAAATAAATATCACTTCATTATTTTACAATATATAATTACGTAATATATTCAATAAATAGAAAATAAATATCTATTAAACATTTTTTCCACATTATATTCTCTCGAATAAGTGGGGAAGGAATATATGCGATAAAGAATACAAGAATAATTTGTAAAACATATTTGGGAATATTATTTATTCATATTTTTAAATAATAAATAATAATATATTATTTAATTGAAATGATGGATACTCTTAGTGTGTGACCCTATAAGCCTCTTTCTTAGTGGCATGAGGGGATGTAGCCTAATGTCTAATGTTAACATCTAGAAACACAGTAAGGATCACATATAGAATCATGTTAATGCCACAATAACATGATACCATATATGAATTCTTACTTTATAATATATTCCCATTATCATAATTTCTCAAATATTTTTTGTTTCTTACTAGTGTCATTAACCTATGTGCTCGATGTCTCTTTCTTGGACATTATGAAAATTGAACTTTCCTATAGAACTATATAGCCATGGATTTATTTAGGTCAAATAATTTACATAAAAGGACCTAAGATATTAAATTTTGTTAAAGAAAATAAGGGAAAATCTATTATCACATTATTCATTAATTATATGTTAATCATGACACCCCCAATGTATCCTACCCCACCACAAACATTTATCACCACAGTTTTCATCAATAAATCAAAGTAAACTATTCATAATACTCATTAATAATAATCCTAATGTATAAGGATCGATACACATGTCCTCATATAGAAATATCCAATGATATATGTGAATGTGGATTTATTACTATAGGGTCTCATTTTGATAATATCTTACAAGGTATATTTACAAGGGTGTCCATAGTGAGAAGGTGCCTCAATGTCATATGAGATTACACACCTAATATCATGTATCATTGTTTCCCAAAATTATATCATCTTGCTATAGAACATATATTTATGAATAGTATTGTATCACTTATGGGTTCCCATCATAATAGATAACTACTATGTAATTTTCGCGTGACAACTACTCTTAGGAAATTATCACATAAAATTTTATGCAGAAGAACAATCATGATGTCATAAGCAATTTATTAATATTTAAAACTATGAATACATGCTATCATACAGTTCACATAAGTTTTTTATGGGGAACCAACTACAATGTTTCTACCCACATAACAAAACTATAAAGGTGATTGATCTTGATAACAACTATCTATAGGATATATCTTGATAGTTCAGTTGTTATAAATTATGTATTCCATCGCTATTATAATTATATGTGATTAATTGATTAGTTTCAATATATGTGGTAAAGTTCCAATCCCATGTGGTTATTTATATCCAATTATTTTTTATTTGTATTTTATTCCCTCCATATTATGCTCATAATATAGATTAATGGTATTTGTTTTCAACTATGAACCTTTCTATGTTGATTATTTTTTTAATCAAGTTAGCTTCTGATGTAAAATACCCTTAACAAGAATTTTAACTCACCCTTAGTTGGTTTCCTTTCCCTAGGATATAAGGAATATATCCCTGAATGATATTTCAAGGATTCTAAGAATTTAATATTTTTATGAATTTTGTTATTTCATATTTTTAATGTAAAATGGGTATCATTTATGTATATTGTTTCCAAAACTACCAAACTATTTGATCCAATATGACTTATATCAAGGGAAATATAATACAATAACGCAATTTCATTGGGATACTAGGTTTGAGGATGTTATAGTTGTTATCATAGAAAGTTTATTAGAAACTTGGGAAATCATCTTAGGGAATTATATTTTAAGAAACATAACTTTAATATAGACTTCTAGGATAAGAATAGAAGAACATACAAAAGAAACCTTGTTTATTATGATGAAATTTTATACATATAAAATTTTCAACTTATTTTAAGTATTTCCCTAGTTTTGGGATTATAAATTAATTTTCATAATGATATGATCTAAAATACTGTATAAATTAACATAGAAAAGGTTCCTTGAAGGAAGAGTGTGGTCCTCACCAATGCCCATGATCCCATGTGTAATAATGATAAAGTCTTTTACGGTATTAATCCAATCATTAGATGGGTAGTAGTCTCAATATAATTCATATCATATGAGGACATAATATTATGTACTAAAAAGAAATAGAAATAATTATCCATGTATTATAGACTAGAATCCAGAGAAGAAGATGATAGCTGGAAAAAATATGGATAAAGGGGAAACGCGAATGAATTATTTTCCAACATGTGATAATTGTGGAAATAAACACCCTAGTACATGCTTAAAATGATTGGGAGTCTGTTACAAGTGTGGAGATAAATTCCACCATGATTTTAATTAAAGGGTAAAGAAAAAAGTTTCCAATGTGAGATGCTTCAACATTAGTTATATAAGAAATAATGAAAATGCATTCCTCATGAATTAAAAGAATAAACCTAGAAATAGTCCAATCGATTGTGGTCAATATTAAAATATTACTAAAGATGAACAAGAATGATTAATGCGATTGTGTTTTGATTAATGATTTATGTTATTTGAGTATTTTATTAACTATGTCTCAGTTATTTGAATGATAAAATTTATAATCATTTTATTTCATTACATGTTGTAAAGGATTTGAATGTGTGTGTTGATTGGTACTAAGAAATGTTATTGAGTTGAAACATGAAATTCTTGGAAAATATATGATTGAGGGAAATAAAACCCATAATATGATCTTGATGTTTTCATAATGATGTAGGGATAAAGTTTATTTATATGTATAAATTAAATTTGATAGTCTTAGATACATGTGAACTGATTATTTATCTGTCAATAAAGTTGTTTAAACTCTTATTGATGGGTTTTACAAACAAATTTGGTTTATGGAATATATCAAATAAAATTTTTTTTATATAAGGAATCAGAAATAATGCATGTTTTAAATATGGTTTTATGATAATTCATGTTATTAACCAATTTCAAGAGAACAAATCATGAAGGTATTCACATGTTTGGTATTTAAATATTTAGGGTTACATTATGTTTTTTGAGAGATTAATGAAAAGTATTTTTGGAATATTTAGGTACCTCATTTCGAACATTTTTTGGATTATAATCATTTGGAAGGTTCATTAGAGTAACCTTTTATGAAATATTTTATGTTCAAAAAATGACATGGTTTAAAAATTAATGTGTCAATAAAAATTGGACGACCACTTCCAACCATTTTTTTTTGTAAATTGTTTGAGATAGAAGGGAATTGTTTTTCATTTTCCATCTAACGAAATATTGAAAGTGAAAGTTAGTGTCTCATGACCAATATAAATCATTTATGGATTTTCATTTATCAGAAGAAGGGATGATATTACAGTGGACATTATCACTTAGTTACCAAAAAATCCAATAAATAATGATTCGTTATGGTAATGCAAAATAAAAGATATGGGATACCATTTTATGATAAAATACTTCATTAATGTTAAATATATTAAGGTTCTTTTTGTAATTTTTATCATTATTATTTTAATATAGTTTTAAAAAAATGACAACATGTAGGTCATATGAGAACCTGTCACATCCGGTAAGGCCGTAGGACTTAAACCCACAGCCTAAAAAACAGGGTTGCATTGCCTATCACTAGCCTACATGATGTCATTGTTATTATAAAATATTTTAGTTCATTTAAATTGTATTATAGATAAATTATTTGTTCAGTTTTGGAACCCTATATGATTAATAAAAATATAATATTTCTGGAATTTTATTGAGGAACAAATGTTGAATTTCCTTTTGGAGGAAAAGATTATATTTTTTTGATATTTTTTAATCGATGAAAATCAATATATCAACATAGTATATTTCCTTATGAACTAAATTTAGAATGTAAATTGATTCCCCAAGTATATGAAATGTATTTTGTAATAGAAACACTATTCGTATATGATTATAACTAAGAAAATCAATGGCTTCTTAAACCAAATAAAAATTTACGGTTTTATGATGACAAACATTCTGATGACCACGTTCTCTATCACAATCCAATAGTGAATGATTATTTAATTTCTTTTCTATTTCTTTGTTTTCACATCACACTAATGATACCATATACAGAAACATTGTTTTGTGGTGACCTTTATATTTTCATTTCCCTCCTTTTAAGAGTGTGTTTTATTAACACTATTTATGATGTGGGTATTCTTATAATGAATTTTTAAAAATCAATGTTTGAATTTCAATGTTCAAATTAAAATTGAAATAGCATAATTTAATGAATGATGAGAGAATGTTACTCCCTACTTTTTTAAAATAACACTATAATCCATTGTTTACATTACACAGAACATTGAGAAAAAAACGATTTAACTGTTATTAATTAATTATGGTAATTATCACATGTCCACGATAATGTTGGGAATGAATGATATTAACTAAATTATGAAAAAAAATTATAATTGTTTATAAAATTTATTCATCGATCAATAATTAATTATAAATGAAAATAAAAACCAATTAAACATAAAAGAAGTGTTTTTGTAAAAAACTATTTTTTCACCCACAATAGAATTTTTCATAATAAATTAATTTAATCACTATTAGTGAAAGATATTAATGAAATTTATATTTTATATATTTAAAAAAATTATTTTTAATTAATCTAATAATCATGTTAGGATTAAAATTAGAATCAATCAAATTTTATACATAAAGGTTATATCATTCTAAAAGCAACTTTTGCTTCTTTTTATTGGAACACCTGTTTTAAAGAAAAGTTTTGACACTTTTTATGTTTTATATGATAAAATAGAAATAAATTTTGTAATAATAATACAAAAAGTATCTTAGGTTTAGTTTTAGGAATTTTTTTAGATTATTAATTTTTTGATAAAAAGTTTAAACCTTGCGTTTTAATTGAAGACTGGATTTTTATCCAAGTAATTTAATTTGATAAATTATATTTTAGTTTTTTAATGTAAATTAGATAAGTTATAAATCTATTAATACAATTTATTAAATTTTAATCATTTCAACATTTAATTTGTATATGAAAACATTTCAAACATCTGATTTTTTTTGTTTAAAAACTCTCTTTCCCATTGCATCATCGAGATTAATTATAAATATATTTTTTCCATTTATGTGAATTATATTTGGTAAAATGACTTAAATATATGTCATAAAATTTTACTAATTATGTATTAAAATTATTTTCATTTTTATTCATAACAAATTTACCATGGTAAAAAGTAAGCTTTACCATGGAATAGATAAAATAATGAAACAGGTTAATATTAAAAGATAAAGTATTACAATTCTTCACAATTACAAAATTAAATTAATATTTGATGTGTTTATAGAACCTTGAAATCATTTAGAACATTAATTATAATCCAATTTAATGGAAATTAATTCCACCTCAAAGTGTTTTCCTTTAAATAAAAAATTATTATTATTTATTCACTCAAAACCACCCATCCTCAAGTAGAAATAAACTCCCTCACCACCCAATTTTTCCTAAAAGCATTGAAAATCCTATAATATCCACCAAACACTCTCCTAAAAACTCTTAGCACATACAATTTATCATTTTATCACCAAAATACGTTGGAAATGGTCATTAATGGATCCTCCAAGGAGGTCATATTCTAGAGGTAATTTTCTCAAATCACCTCTCTTAATTTCTATTCTTCTTCTATGTTATCCCCATCTTATACATCCATTAAGGAATGATAACTAAAGAATAATTTACATACTATAATTTTATTTAACTAATATATTATATTATATCAATCCTTTTTATTACTACTTCTTATTTAGTGAAATGAAACCATTTTCCAATTTTTTTTAGTAAATCACCTCCATGAATAATGATTTTTTTCATTTTCTAATAACAAGTTTTTGAATGGTCATAATTGTATTATTATGGTACAATAATATTTTAATGAGTTTATTATAACCTATTTAATGTTTTGGAACTAATATATATACATAATATAAAATAATATGAAGTTATTTTATGATGGTTGGAAAAATCACTAAAATAAACTAAACATTTATCATTATCATTTATTAAAATGAATCATAAGCATTTCATAAATAAAAACGATTTATGGGAACATTTAAACATATATCAGTTCATTAATACAATTTCATTTCAATTTTGTATTTCTATTTTAATTTGACAAGAAAATCCATAATTATACATGAATAAACCGATCATGAAACCAATAAATGAGTGCACCCAAAAAATGAAAATTGAGAAATATTACTAATGAACAGGTCACAAAATGTTTTAAAAGCATTATATAAGGTATTATAAATATTAATATAGTTATGGAATGAGTAAATAACACTCATTAAACCATTATATAATAAGATAAACTACAAAAAACTAAATTGAAGCATAAGGTAGGGGTTTTTGCCTCACTTATACCTCTATGAGATTTATGAATTCATCACCACATATTTATTTTGTGTGTTTTATGTATACAATTACTTGATATAACATATAATGAATCACATTTTATTAATGGATTTTAATTTTTCACTTGATAATAATACTTCTATGGGTTAATGATATGACTGATTTCACGTGGTAATGGATTAATTAAGTCAATTTTTATTTATTGGGTTAAACTTCTATTTCATTGGTTATGTCATGTTACTCTTTTGTGTGAAATGAATTTTGATTATATCATGTTGTCATTCCAATTTTTGTGAAGATTTATATTAAATACACATAATCAATTCTCCTTATTAATGATATGATCTTTGTAAAGGACTTCATCTCAAAATCACTTTCACTTCATTGAGGTATATTTTAATATTATTCACCTAATTTTTGTGTGTGTATACATCCCATTTTTTTATTTAAGATCATCATTCAATGAAAAGTTCATTTATATTAAATATCAGATTCTGTTGTATCATTGATATGATTATTTCCTAATCTATATAAAATTTTATATATGGTGTTTACATTAAAATTTACTTGATTAATAGGGGAAATAATGTTATAACTCTATCTATATTTTACACAATATGAATATTTTTTGATGATAAATATTTATTTATAAATTTAATCTATAATTAAAAATATATTGAATGCTCTTGACAAACAATAATGTGTGGGAACCATATAGATAAAATCCTCATTAGTGCATCAGTAGTCTAATGAGGCAAATCAGTTGGTCAAATAAGAAGGGTTTCTACACACAAACATAGATTAGAAATACTATTTATTTTGAATGTAACTATCTAGAGGATATATCTTGATGTTTTATTTGTTTTTCATAACATATTAAATCATTGTTGTTATTCCATGTGATTAATCTATTAAAATAGCTATGGTAAAGTTCCAAGATCCTGTGATCATCTATATGGAATTATCTTTTCATCTTTTATTCTTACCATATTATGCTAAAGTTATTGATTAGTAGAATGTGGGTTTAGTTATTTAGCTTTCCATATTGATTAAAATTATTGATTCAAGTTAGATTTCTATGTACATAACCCTTCTGGATCATTTAATCTCACCCTTATTTTTTCACTCTACCAAGGATATAAATAAGATACCTTTCAATGTGATTTCGTGGATGAAGAGAATTTACTTTTGTTTTTTATTTTTTTTTATTTCCTATTCACAATGTAAAATAGGTATCATTTATGTATCTTGTTTCCAAAACAACTAAACTATCTATTCTTTTGGGATTTTATAACTTGTATCAATGCCAATGTAAAAAAGTAAGGCATTGGATCTTGACTACTGGTTTCAGTTCTGATACAATTTGAGACCGAGGCATAATAATTAATGATATTAAATCATATTAGATGAATATTTTGTACATTTCAAAAATACATCCCCAAGGATCATAATATTTTAGTTTCTTTGGAAACATGGAAACAAAATAATTTATCAATGTGAATGATCTTCCCATACGTATATCCACCTATAATTCTTCTACCTAAGACCATTCTTCGTCACCCGGGATAGGTAACATAAGAAAAAAAGCGATATTAGAAGCTCAATAAGATTTAATAAAGTAAATTCATATGCATAAAATAAACATAAGGTATAAGAACATGATCATTATCACTAGAAAATAATACCCTACATGCATATCAAAGAATCATGAGTTATGCAATAAATCATGGCAGTTAATAAGACATGAATTATAATGAAATGAACATTATGATCCATGAAATCATTAATAAAAATAAGATATAGGATTTGTGGAATACATATAATAATATAATATTTTTCATTAAGGATACCTACCAAGGAATTTATAACATTTTATTATTGGGATATGACACATGTACCTTCTTATTTTATTGGGTTGGTAAACAACCCATGTTCCCTCTTTCATTTATCCTTGGGCTACAACCCTCAAACCTTCTGGTCAATTCTTAGGATACAACCTGTGTACCCACGTTATTTTAGGATTAGGCTACAACACATGTATATTCATGTTATCTGGCATGGTATACAACTCATGTTCCCTCTTTTATTTTTCCCGGGACTGTAACACCCCAAGATTTCATAGTACATTACCTCTTTTAATAAATTCAATAGCTTGTGCAATACACAACACCGAGTTCAAGAACATCCCAACCTATCAAACTAGACATTTAAAAAGCATTTATGAATAGTATTAACAAATTCATGAATTTATATATATCCAATATAAATTTAACATTAATTTTTTTGTTTCTTATACATAATATAAGGACAACATTAATTTTCAGATAAAATAATTATTTTAAAATAAATGAAATTTTATCGCCTTTTTATGGAAAACACTTTTTAAATCCAATATTTGACACTTATATATTCAATTTTACAAAATAAACTCCTTCTTTAGATGTAGGAAAAAAATAGTTTAGATAATTGTTTTGTGTTTTTCTAACAACTTTAATATTTTGATGAATATCAAAAAATGCTAAATTTTAATTGAAATCAACTTTTTTAATCGAAATAATTTAAAGCATTAATTTATTCAATTGATTGGTTTTAAAGTATAATTAGATTATATTATTACCATTTAATCCAATTTAGTTCATCAGAAGTAATTTCACTTTTTAATTAGATATAAACAGAAGTCAATATTTTGATAGTTTTTACTTCTTAAAAACCTGCTTTCTGGTTATGAGAACGAGAATTAATTTTAAATTAGTTAATAAAAATTATATGTTTTTAATTTGGAAAAATATATTTTATTTTTTAATTTAGAATATCAAAATTATCTTTGGAATAATATTTGGTATTTTTCTGGAAACATTCAATTTTTTTATGAATAGTGAAATATACAGTGTTGTAGATAAAAACCGCCTTTTCATTTAAATAATTTTTTTTATTAAAAATTTATCTTAAAATCAAAAAAGTTGCATAATTCATATATTATTCCAATTTAATTAATTTGTGTCATTTTATAATAATATTATACATTTAAAATTGTATAGAACTTTTTTAACGTCTTTTAACCACCTTTTAGGAACATTTGAAAATTTATAAAAAATTGTAATTTTACCACTTCTGTGAATTGAATTTCAAAAATATGAGAGACACGGTTCACATCAGTATGGAAAATTTTGTTTAATGGCATGAAAATAAATTTTGGTGAATAGTAACATTTGAATCTTATTTACCACAGTTAAAAGTATATAGGGCAATTTAAGGTAAAAATGATATTATAATTACCCTAACATGTGTCCTGATTCTATTGGATAAGTTATGTTCCACAAAAATAAACCTTAGGATAGAAATAAGAATCTTTTTGTTCAACTTGGATTAGATTAGGACATCGATTATATTTTATTTAAAAAATAGTTAAAAGTGTTAAATTCAAAGATTAATAACTAAACCATTTTTAATATAGAATTACACATAAGATAAATTAAACTATAAATATTAATTTTAAATCTAAAAATATTTCCTACATCATGGTGTTTTATTTATAATTTTTAGACATTAAATATTTAAATTCATTTAAGCCATAATCATGATACAGTAATTACCTTATCGCTGAAAGATTAAAATGATTGATGTTATAATTATCAAAATAAATGTAAATTGAGACTTTTAGGGCCATAGAATAATTTTCTAGTAGAATATGAAATTTTAGAGTCGATTTAATGGATATTTTTTTATGTAATCTTCTTCTTATGAATTTGAAAAAAACCGAATACTAAATATTGTCAAAATTAACTTAAATACGTTTTTAAAAAAATACAATATTATTAAATGATGTAATATTCATAAAAATATTAGGTTCCTCCAAAAGACTTTTATAGTGATAGATATTTAATTATTTAACCACTTGAGCTTCTCTTAGCATTTTATAGTATGTTTATTAGCCATATATTGTAAGAATACAAGAAGATACGGTAAGAGTAAAACTATTTAACTAGGGATAAATCTAAAAGATAAAGTTAATATGGTGACCTATGCTTGTCTAAAACCTATTGGTTGAGGGAATTTAAACTCATACCCACCTTATTCTATAAATAAATTCATTTTGAGTAATTACAAGCGGAAAATTATTTTATAATAAAATAATATTTCAAGTTTTTCCTAAAGTGAATCTCACCTCTTTTATAAAAGTGTAATTCCCATTATCTTAAATTGACATCTCCAAATCCATTTGGATCGGAAAGACCCTGATTAAGTCTATTAACAACTACCCTTACTTAAACATATATTCCTTAATTTGATCATAAATCCATCCTACGAAGCTCTTTTGTTCAAATCAAAAGAAATAACCCGAAGAAGAAGTAATTATTTAATCACATGTTTTAAAGTTATTTTCTTCATCAATTTCACATTATTTGTTGTTTTAATACAAAAATAAGAAATAATATACCTTCTACATACTTTTATTTTATTATAAATACAGTACAACTATATTCATTAATCTACTCATCCTTGGAATGAGAAATTCACCATATGTGTGTACGTACGACTTACCATCTCCATGTCGTGGTGTAGATTGTTATTCAACATTTCAATATTTTGATGAGTATAATAATGAGTATAATTTATGTAAATAATAAATATAAAATATTAATGATTCTTTATATAAAATATAACTATCAATTACATACGATTCCACCATCAATAGAATGACATCGTCGCTCGTGCGTACGTACGACTTACCGTTTCTACGATGCGATAACATTCATTTCCCCATTCACCATTCAATGATGATTATATGAATTTATATTACTAATAATTATGTATTATATGACATAATAATTCTACTGGATATATACATGTATATGTATATATATGTATATATACATATCTCATTCACTTACTTCCGTTCAATAAGATATGAAAATGGAAACAACGTTTATGCCTGTGTACTGTCTACCATCTCTATTAAATGTGTATTCCTTTTAATATATCTATCTATAATACATATTTATACTTTAATATATATGATACCTAAATAATATTTTTTATTATAGATGCAATTAAATAATGATATAACTGATATGATCAAGAATAACAAGTTAAAACATGTACGATAAAGAAAGTGATAGTTACCGAAATTTTTATTCTAACATGAAAATTATTACTAAATAAGTCGTGTAAAGTTATAAATGAACCAAGTATTATATCATAAATATTAATATGGTTATTTTATAATTTAATAAAATACTATGGTTGTTATACAGGAGGTTAAGCGTACCCTTGTCTAAAGGAAATTACAAGGTAAGGGTTAATTCCTCGATCTCATTATTATCTGATATTGTTTATGTTTATGTACATACTAGGAAATATTTATTACGCATGTTCATGTTTCCTAAAAGGATTTTTAAAAGGAATGTTTTTAAGGTACACTTTAAGTAAAATATTATTTTAAATGGTTTAAATATTTATTCTTCAAAATCATTCTCATTAATGTCCATGTTTTCAAAATGGTTTTAAATATTTACTTCTATGGACATGAATGTTTTAAAATATTTTAAAGTGGTATGTGACACTTTGATTGAAAAATGTCTTTTAAATTTCTTTCATTCCAAATTGTGTGACTTTTAAATGAAATCTTGAAAACTGGATATTTCTCTCAAATAATTTTGATGATCATTTTCAACAATGTTAACATCCTATACTGGATATTATTCATAATTGAGGATTATTTATTACAATACAATGTTCTATATTGTATTTAATGAATTATTATATGTTTGACTATGGATGTGTTGTTTTTATACTATTCGTGGTTTAGAGTTAAATTATTGAAATTTTTTATTCTAGTTTTAATATGAATGTTTATGTTATGTTTCACCCTTTTCATATGAGGAATGTATTGGACATAATAAGTGACAGGACGGTCCCACTATAGCCCCTAGATGCATCGGTAAGACTAATGAAAAAAATTAGTGTCTTGGCACAAGGCCTGGACAAAAAATTGTATTTTATGTCTTGGCATGAGGCCGGGATTATGTGGTTATTATGTCCGGCATTATGCATTCCCTCATTGTGAAATTAGTTATTACATTTGATTATTAGACTAGTAGAATATCCATATGTAAGTTTTTATGGTAATGTTTGATTTATTTTTTAGATATTATGTTAATGATTATGTTTAAAAAGGCTGTAGTTTTTATTTTACATCATTCCTTACAATATTGTAGATTCTACAAAATTATTTACCCTTACTAAGCATCTGAGGTCACCCCTTTCTTATGTTTTATTTTTCCACGATTCCAAGAAATTTATTATGATTTCTATATATGGTTAATGATGCAATATAAAGGATTTTTAAAAGGATTATGTATGTTTTGTTGTATTTTTTAATGATTAAAGTAATGTTCATATATGTAATTTATTTTTCATGATTGATAAAATGATCAGTCATTCGGGACATGATTCCTTGTAATCATGCCAGTATATTAAAATAATACACTAGATCCAGGATTCTAGGGTCGGGGCGTTACAGTTGGCATTATAATATGTTTAACAATAACCATGGTAATATATTTAGATAAACTTTGATTTGGAAGAATTACCCTAATATAGACTTTGAGGATTATTATAGAAGAACATCCAAAAATTTTGGTAATTTAGATATTATGTGGGTTTTCCAAGAAATACATCCCGATATGGATATCACAAGTGGGCGTGGTTCTGGAACATATGTATCTAAGAGATAAAACTCTCACAAAGAGTTTCATGCTTGACCTGGGGTTTCCTAGTACATGAAAACGAGCCTTACTTTGCACCTGGTTCGAATATCCTAGGGGATATTCTTAGGATAATTCAATTTTTTTATAACCCCATATGAAAGATTTATGGGTAAATATGTTAGAAAAGAAATCATTTTTATGATTATGAGACTATATGTGTAAAAATCATTAATTAATGATGAGAATTGTTTTAGTTTTCGTATTATACATTATGATATGATCAAACCTAGTGTATTTTTTCACATAGAAATGGTTCCCAGTAGAATGAATGAGAACTCCAGCAATACGCCTGATCCAAAAAGTAAGAAAAATCATATTGTCACACCCATGAATTTTTTTTAAATTCATTACTCATTTAATTTCCATTCCCAATTTGTTTTGGGGGTTTACCACTCATTTTGGTGAAAATGGTGGGTTTTGAAAATTTGGGCCAAACCGTGAGCCCAAATCCAGATTTAAAAACAAATTTTGATTCTTCTATAACTCCTTCAATTTTTACTATTTTAAACCCATTCCACTTTCCAATTGGCATAACCTAATATATTAAAACCACCATATCCCTTTTAACCACATATAAATCCCAAATCATGATGGATTTGGGTTTTTAATTAAGGTAATGGGCCTACCCGTAAGCCCATTTCCTGCTTTAAATTGTTTTTTTTTTAATTTCAATATCTCATTCGTGTTTTACTGTTTTTCGGTGATTCAACCTCCCACTCGAAGCCAAAAACCTCCCCCTCACCCCCTGTATTGCGTGTTCCTATTTCAGGCTCATATACCCCGCGGAGTTGGACGATCTTTCTCAATATTTCTCAAATCGACTAGATTTGATGAGGTAAAATGAATCTTCCATAACTCCTTAAATTTTCATCCTTTTCCCCCAATTTAAGTCCCCACATGACCTAATATGACTCCTTCAAACCTCCATACCATTTTTGGGTACTTGGAGATTCATAGTTAGGTGGATTGGGGCCGATTTCTTCAAGATATTTCAAGTAAGGGAATTCCTTCTTGGTTCCTTCCATCCTCTTTTAGTTTTATTTCCTATTTCTTGAAGTTCCTCATGTCCAGAAGTTAGGGTTACATCCTATGGTCTGATTTGGAATCTTTTGGGTCAATTTTTGGTGTTCTAGGTCTGGATTTATATTCCTTGTGGTGCGGTGGTGGTGCGCTTAAGGTTTCGCACCAAGTTTTGAGGGTTTCGACTCAAAAGGTAGGTGATTCCATGTGTAACCATTTTATGATGAGTTAAATTGCTTGGTTTATTAATTTAGTATGTTTATAATCTGTTTTGTGTGGTTTGAAAACCATTTTTGATTAATTTGGTTAAACATTTAATTTTTAGTTGTATTTTAGCATGAAATTGGGTACTTTTCATGTGTGACTCTTGGGGTAATGTTTGGGTTTAGTTCATAACATATGAAAGTGATTTATTAGTCTTGAAAGGGGCTGCCAATTATGTTTTGTTAATTTCTTATTGTCATGTGGGCCTTGAAAAGAGGTTTTTTGAAATGGTTTAAGGTGTAAAACTATGTTGTACTTTTTGAATGTGATTTATGAAAACGTGTTTTTTTCATGTGTATCTTTGTGGTATTATTTGATATATTTTTATAACATTTGGGGTTGGTTTAATAATTGTTTAAGGGCCGAAAAATTCTGTTTTGGATTGTTATTGGTATTATTTTGGTTTTCAATGAGGGGTTTGAAATGGGTTTAGTGTGCAAAAAATGGTTATACCTCTTGGGTTTGTTTTATAAAAGTTCCAAATGTTTTATTTGGTTAATCAAAGTTGGGAAAGGGTGAATATGTACTGTTTGGGTGAGTGAGTTCACCTAGTGTGGGTTTTTTAATGGTAAAGTGGTGATTTGAGATGTCAAACATTTTTAGAATGTTTTATAAATTGCCGAAATGTTTTACTAAATTGTGTTTTGTGTGCGAAACACGAGTGTGAGATGTTTCATGTGAGTTTATTGATAAAATGAATTGTGAAGGTGAGAAGGGTATTATGTGACATGTGTGTGGGCTGTTATGTGAGTTGAATATATTGTAATGGTTTTATAAAATCATTTAAAGGATTTGTGTAAGTTTTAAAGAAATGTGAAAAGTGTTGTAGGCAATTTTGGTGTGAGTTTGATTTCAAAATGCATTTGAATGAAAAGTGGAATTTTTTACTTGTGTGATGTACATGGGGCTGTTTGGTTAATTTGTGATATGGAATTGATATTTGCATGTGAAAACTATACTTCTTGGATTGTTGAACTTGTTTGAGCACAAAGGGAAAACCCGGGTATCTAGGTGGGTGGACGTGTACTAGAATGCTAGTGAATCCGTGGGGTTTGGCCTCAGTTTCACTTAGCAAGATTGACGCTTACAAATCTAACTAAACTATGATGATTATGATTGGGGACCACTAGGTTATGGGTGTGATCCCTACTAGTGGCTCGTGCACGAGAACAGATATTGTTTTGTGGTTACTCTCACCGAGATACGAGGTACCTGGGACCCACAGCTAGCTAGTGCCTAGGGGTTATTTCCTATCACTTGTGCTCATTAGATCCTTTGTACTTACCGTCGGTATACGGTATTGTTGGCTGGAAAATTCAGTAGCTTTGTTATTTATTTTAAAATTGTTGTTCCTTTAAAATTATCTCACATGAAAACTGTTTTCATTTTTTTTATTTCGTCCTTTAGAAAATTGTAACTAGAATTTCTTATTTACAAAAATTACAATGATTTTTTCATGAAATGTTTATCACATGGAATCTCATAGAGTGGTATCCAACTAGGCTTTAACTCACACCCTACTTACACCTTTGGGTGAAAGTAGACTTGCTTATTTTATGTCACAGGTTTGGGTACAGGTTTTATGCCTTTGGTTCAGGTTTTTAGCGGTCCATCGTGATGCAGTGTCGTGGAGATGGCTTGAGGGCAGTGCCTCTTTCCATGTGGAGGTTCTTGGGCTGCCTTTTCTTGGGTTTGTACCTTTGTAATGGTCTTTAAAAAATGTTTAAAATTGTGTAATTCAGTTCTGAATTTTTGAAAAAGATTATTTTGTCTGAAAAATCCAGATTCGTTTCATTGGATTCTTTTTTCGTTTTAAGTTTATAAACTCGGTTAAATCATTCCCAATTATCATTTTATGATACCCGGGAAATTGTGCCAGCCCGTGGGGACCGGGAACGCCCTTCGGGACTTGTCACGGTCTGGGTTTGGGGCCAGTTTTGGCGGCGTACAGATTCAGTTCATGACAAAATGGTATCAGAGCAGGTTCGCTCCATTGGAGTCATGTTATTTGGGAAATAGCCGGGATAGTCTAGAGTTATGATTTTTGTGACATGGAATTCTGGTTATGGGTAGTGTGCTTGATCACCACACCTTATTTCAGGATTCATGTCACCAGGGGAAGTTTGGATTTTTCTAGGTCTTTTGGTTTTCTTGGTTTGATGATGATTAGGGGAAATGAAAAGAGAGTTGGGTTAATGGTCTCATGGAGCTCACAAGGTATGGAAAGCCATGTGGAGCCAGGGATATTCCCTAGAATACTCTATGTGACAGTGAAGTGATTAGAATATGGCCGCCAACCATATGTCCAAGTCACCCACTGAAACTATTTTCATCTCGCATTGTCTGGTGTTCTTTTGTTTTGAAATATTGGAACTTTGGTTTTAAAGTGACTTGGTTTTAGGAAGTGTAATGTTTTTGTGAAATGATTTTCAAATAAATATGGAATGGTTTGATTTATGAAATGTTGGAACTGAATATTCAGAATTATTTTGAAATGGAAAATTGCGTTCTTACACCTCTTTTGAAAGCAGAAACTATATTGAAGTTGGTTTTGAAAAAGTGTTCCCATTAGAGTTTTCTAAACTATTAAAAGTTTTTTTTTAATGGGATGAGATGTTTTGAAATTGATGTAAATAACTTGAATGTGAGTTTTCATTGGAATGATTTTGCCTTTCTGAAATGTTTTTTTTAATGCGGTAATTTGGGTTCGACTTCCTGGTTAGCAGTTTTGATAAGAATGATGTGTTGGTTGACCGTTTTGGTTTTGAAAAGTGGAAAGAATTAGTGCATTAACCTTTGGTATTTCCATGAGTGACCACATGCATGGGGTTATATGTGATGATAGATGGTTGATGGCATTACTGGATGAGTGTCGGGAGGAATATGAGGAGGGTGCCTGGTGTGGCACAGAAACATGCATGTGTGAGGCCCATGGGGTACCATTGGTGGATACGCTAACTGCTGAACCATTGGTTTTCAAAGAAAAGTTTTTAATGAAAAAAAACATGATGTCTTGATGAATTGTTTAGGATGCTGTATATTATGTGTTTTTGAAAAATGTTTATGTTGTGGGATGTTTTGAGTCCATGAACCCCTCCTGTTCGAACTATGTTTTGGGTTTGTGTTTGGTCGGTAATCTGGGTAGATGGTCTGGTTAGTAGTCCCCTATGATATATGTTTCAGGACACCATTTAGGTGGTTCCATTAATGAGTTTGGATCTGTTTTGTGGCATGTTTTTACCAATGGACCAGCTTGGTTGGGTCCTTGGGTTCTCTCTTTGGATAAGGTACGCCCCCATTAGGGTTTAGTGAAAAACTGACGTGCAACCCGGATTTTTTTTCCATTGGAAAATCCTCCATTTGATCCATGTAAGGAATATTTTATTGAGCTTTGTATAATGAGTCTACACCATTTACTTTCTTGGTTTTTTTTTTGATCATCTTGTTGCAGAAGAGTGCTCGTGGATGGTTGAAAGAGACCTTATTTTCTTAAGCTACCTAATTCCTCGAAGGTGAAAGTTGTCTGGGGTTGTCAGTATGGATAGTGTTTAAGAGGGCCTCTAAGTCCTTCGTACTCTCTTCGAAGAAGGGGTTTATGTTAAACCACCAGTGTGGGAAATCTAGACATGAGAGGCTGTTATGGACACTTTCTAGAATGTTGTGATATTTGGTGATGTTGTATAAGGCCCCCCTCCTTGTATTATTTCTCTCAGTCACATTGGTCTTGTTCGGTGACGTGATGTGATGTCACGTGCTCGTTTGATTGTAAAGGTGAAGTTGTAAAATATTATGTGAGTCTATTTTTTTCAAAACTGTTTTTCCTTTTGGGAGATCTCGACATCCTCTATTTTAGAGGAAGGTGTTTATATGTGTCCTTTATTTCTGTTGTTTCTCACCCTAAGAATCAAGGTGTGATTTGAGTGCATCCTCTAAACCTTTATTTCAGTGAATTTAAAAGTTAGGGTATAGTGGGTTCTTGAGTGTGTTATGTTTGGGTGAACCCATCTCGGATTGCGTGTAGTTGTTTGTAGCATTGGAAGAAGAAATTCTATTCGGGGGTTTCTAAATCCTAACTGCGAGGCCGAATATGCTTCAATCATTCCAGCTCCAGCCATAGGTCCCGGAGAGAAGCTGGAACGTAGTCAAAGGAAATCCCAGGGTAGTTTTTAACCTTAAACAAAGAATTGTTCTTAGTATGAGAGATGGGAATAGTTTAAACATTCGGTGTTTCAACTTTCCTCTTTTGTTCCCATTTGGTGGAAAGAGGTGGAGGGCCTCATCCCCATGTTATCTCCCAGTGACTTTCTTTTCCCCTTTGGTTTCCTTTGGGTTTGGGAAAAGGTTTTTGATTTTATAGACATGTTTAGTGAACATTTATTAGTAACAATTCAGCAGAAAACCATGTAGGTATAAGGATCCACATGGTTAGAGCACAGTTTCCCAAACTGCATGGGCTAACCGTGCGGTTGTCCCAACTCTTTAAGTTTTGGGGTTTTTCTATGTCGGCCTATATTGGTCAGTTAAGATGGTTGGTTCTTATGGTGGGGATAACCACTATGAGTCTCACGTATATTATTTTGAAAATTCCTAATGGGATTACAACCCTTGTACTGGGGAGTTTGTTTGGGGCTCCTCTGTTAGTGTCTTGATTCTTTCTTGGAAAAAAATTTAAGTTGTCTCTTATGGTTGGGGAGCCCATTTGTGTATCCTTGTACCAGTATCTCACTTTTGTACTTGGTCTTGGATTGGATGTGGGTAGTCTCGTTTGGAGATATATAACCATATACAACTTCCTTGATTAAACTTTGGGATTGGAGATTTCCCAATGGTTTAGTTATATCAAGGTAAGTGTAACATTGTTCGATGTTCTTGTTTGTTTGGGTAAATTTCTTGAGCCTTGTTGAGATGGTGTTTGAGGAGTTTTATTTTAGGATAAATCTTGAATGTGATTGATAATTTCAGTAATGAGGTGTATGTTTTGGTTGTGAAGTATTCCTTCCTTAATTGATCACTAGAGGTGTTTTGACCATTGGGGGCGAAGCTTATCAAAGGAGTCCATTTATGCCTTTCGGTTGGGTTTGGTTTTTTCTTTGTTCGTGATGTGGCTTTCCGAGGGCGGAATGTTTTATGGTGGGGAGAATTGTCACACCCATGAATTTTTTTTAAATTCATTACTCATTTAATTTCCATTCCCGATTTGTTTTGGGGGTTTACCAATCATTTTGGTGAAAATGGTGGGTTTTGAAAATTTGGGCCAAACCGTGAGCCCAAATCCAGATTTAAAAACAAATTTTGATTCTTCTATAACTCCTTCAATTTTTACTATTTTAAACCCATTCCACTTCCCAATTGGCATAACCTAATATATTAAAATCACCATATCCCTTTTAACCACATAGAAATCCCAAATCATGATGGATTTGGGTTTTTAATTAAGGTAATGGGCTTGCCCGTAAGCCCATTTCCTGCTTTAAATTATTTTTTTTAAATTTCAATATCTCATTCGTTTTTTACTGTTTTTCGGTGATTCAACCACCCCCTCGAATCCAAAAACCTTACCCTAGCCCCCTGTATCGTGTTTTCCTATTTGGAGCTCATATACCCCTCGGAGATGGACGATATTTCTGAATATTACTCAAATCGACCAGATTTGATGAGGTAAAATGAATCTTCCATAACTCCTTCAATTTTCATCCGTTTCCCCCAATTTCAGTCCCCACATGACCTAATATGAGTCCTTCAAACCTCCATACCATTTTTGGGTACTTGGAGATTCATAGTTAGGTGTATTGGGGCAGAGTTCTTCAAGATATTTCAAGTAAGGGAATTCCTTCTTGGTTCCTTCCATCCTCTTCTAGTTTTATTTCCTATTTCTTGAATTTCCTCATGTCCAGAAGTTAGGGTTAGATCCTAAGGTCTGATTTGGTATCTTTTGGGTCAATTTTTGGTGGTCTAGGTCTGGATTTATATTCCTTGTGGTGCGGTGGTGGTGCGCTTAAGGTTTCGCACCAAGTTTTGAGGGTTTCGACTCAAAAGGTAGGTGATTCCATGTGTAACCATTTTATGATGAGTTAGCTTGCTTGGTTTATTAATTTAGTATGTTTATAATCTTTTTTGTGTGGTTTGAAAACTATTTTTGATGAATTTGGTTAAATATTTAATTTTTAGTTGTATTTTAGCTTGAAATTGGGTACTATTCATGTGTGACTCTCGGGGTAATGTTTGGGTTTAGTTCATAACATATGAAATAATTTATTAGACTTGAAAGGGGCTGCCAATTCTGTTTTTTTAATTTCTTATTGTCATGTGGGCCTTGAAAAGGGGTTTTTTGAATGGGTTTAAGGTGTAAAACCGTGTTGTACTTTTTGAAGGTGATTTATGAAAACGTGTGTTTTTCATGTGTATCTTTGTGGTATTATTTGATATATTTTTATAACATTTGGGGGAGGTTTAATAATTGTTTTAGGGCGGAAATATTATGTTTTGGATTGTTATTGGTATGATTTTGGTTTTGAATGAGGGGTTTGAAATGGGTTTAGTGTGCAAACAATGGTTATACCTCTTGGGTTTGTTTTATAAAAATTGCAAATGTTTTATTTGGTTAAACAAAGTTTGGAAAGGGTGTATATGTACTGTTTGGGTGAGTGTGTTCACCTAATGTGGGTTTTTTAATGGTAAAGTGGTGATTTGAGATGTCAAACATTTTTAGAATGTTTTATAAATTGCCGAAATGTTTTACTAAATAGTGTTTTGTGTGCGAAACACGGGTGTGAGATGTTTCATGTGAGTTTATTGATAAAATGAATTGTGAAGGTGAGAAGGGTATTATGTGACATGTGTGTGGGCTGTTATGTGAGTTGAATATCTTGTAATGGTTTTATAAAATCGTTTAAAGGATTTGTGTAAGTGTTAAAGAAATGTGAAAAGTGTTGTAGGCAATTTTGGTGTGAGTTTGATTTCAAAATGCATTTGAATGAAAAGTGGAATTTTTTACTTGTGTGATGTACATGGGGCTGTTTTGTTAATTTGTGATATGTAATTGATATTTTCATGTGAAAACTATACTTCTTGGATTGTTGAACTTGTTTGAGCACAAAGGGAAAACCCGGGTATCTAGGTGGGTGGACGTGTACTAGTATGCTAGTGAATCCGTGGGGTTTGGCCTCAGTTTCACTTAGCAAGAATGATGCTTAAAACTCTAACTAAACTATGATGATGATGATTGGGGACCACTAGGTTATGGGTGCGATCCCTACTAGTGGCTCGTGCACGAGAACAGATATTGTTTTGTGGTTACTCTCACCGAGATACGAGGTACCTGGGACCCACAGCTAGCTAGTGCCTAGGGGTTATTTCCTATCACTTGTGCTCATTAGATCCTTTGTACTTACCTTCGGTATACGGTATTGTTGGCTGGAAATTTTAGTAGCTTTGTTATTTATTTTAAAATTGTTGTTCCTTTAAAATTATCTCACATGAAAACTGTTTTCATTTTTTTATTTCATCCTTTAGAAAATTGTAACTAGCATTTCTTATTTACAAAACTTGCAATGGTTTTTTTCATGAAATTTTTATCACATGGAATCTCATAGAGGTGGTATCCTACTAGGCTTTCACTCACACCCTACTTACACCTTTGGGTGTAAGTAGACTTTCTTATTTTATGTCACAGGTTTGGGTGTAGGTTTTATGCCTTTGGTTCGGGTTTTTAGCGGTCCATAGTGATGCAGTGTCGTGGAGATGGCTTGAGGGCGGTGCCTCTTTCCATGTGGAGGTTCTTGGGCTGCCTCTTCTTGGGTTTTTACCTTTGTAATGGTCTTTAAAAATTGTTTAAAATTGTGTAATTCAATTCTGAATTTTTGAAAAAGATTATTTGGTTTGAAAAATCCAGATTCGTTTCATTGGATTCTTTTGTCGTTTTATGTTTATAAACTCGGGTAAATCGTTCCCAATTATCATTTTATGATACCCGGGCAATTGTGCCAGCCCGTGGGGATCGGGAACGCCCTTAGGGACTTGTCACGGTCTGGGTTTGGTGCTGGTTTTGGCGGCGTACAGATTCAGTTCATGACAAAATGGTATCAGAGCAGGTTTGCTCCATTGGAGTCATGTTATTTGGGAAATAGTCGGGATAGTCTAGAGTTATGATTTTTGTGACATGGAATTCTGGTTATGGGTAGTGTGCTTGATCACCACACCTCATTTTAGGATTCAAGTCACCAGGGGAAGTTGGGATTTGTCTATGTCTTTTGGTTTTCTTGGTTTGATGATGATTAGGGGAAATGAAAAGAGAGTTGGGTTAATGGTCTCAAGGAGCTCACAGGGTCTGGCAAGCCATGTGGAGCTAGAGATATTCCCTAGAATACTCTCTATGATAGTGAAGTGATTAGAATATGGCCGCCAACCATATTTCCATGTCACCCACTGAAACTAGTTTCATCTCGCGTTGTCTGGTGTTCTTTAGTTTTGAAATCTTGGAACTTTGGTTTTAAAGTGACTTGGTTTTAGGAAGTGTAATGTTTTTGTGAAATGATTTTCAAATAAATATGGAATGGTTTGATTTATGAAATGTTGGAACTGAATATTCAGATTTATTTTGAAATGGAAAATTGTGTTCTTACACCTATTTTGAAAGCAGAAAATATATTGACGATGGTTTTGAAAAAGTGTTCCCATTAGAGTTTTCTAAACTATTAAAAGTTTTTTAATGGGATTAGATGTTTTGAAATTGATGTAAATAACTTGAATGTGAGTTTTCATTGGAATGATTGTGCCTTTCTGAAAAGTTTTTTTTAATGCGGTTATTTGGGTTCGACCTCCTGGTTAGCGGTTTTGATAAGAATGATGTGTTGGTTGACCGTTTTGGTTTTGAAAAGTGGAAATAATTAATGCATTAACCTTTCGTATTTCCATGAGTGGCCACATGCATGGGGTTATATGTGATGATAGATGGTTGATGGAATTACTGGATGAGTGTCGAGAGGAATATGAGGAGGGTGCCTGGTGTGGCACAGAAACATGCATGTGTGAGGCCCATGGGGTACCATTGGTGGATACGCTAACTGTTAAACCATTGGTTTTCAAAGAAAAGTTTTTAAAGAAAAAAACATGATGTCTTGATGAATTGTTTAGGATGCTGTATATTATGTGTTTTTGGAAAATGTTGATGTTGTGGGATGTTTTGAGTCCATGAACCCCTCCTGTTCGAACTGTGTTTTGTGTTTGTGTTTGGTTGGTAATCTGGGTAGAAGGTCTTTCTAGTAGTTACCTATGATATATGTTTCAGGACACCATTAAGGTGGTTCCATTAATGAGTTTGGATCTGTTTTGTGGCATGTTTTTACCAATGGACCAGCTTTTTTGGGTCCTTGGGTTCTCTCTTTGGATAAGGTACGCCCCCATTAAGGTTTAGTGCACAACTGACGTGCAACCCGGATTTTTTTTCCATTGGAAAATCCTCCAGTTGATCCATGTATGGAATATTTTATTGAGCTTTGTATAATGAGTCTACACCATTTAATTTCTTGGTTTTTTTTATCCTCTTGTTGCAGAAGAGTGCTCGTGGATGGTTGAAAGAGACCTTAGTTTCTTAAGCTACCTAATTCATCGAAGGTGAAAGTTTTCTAGGGTTGTCAGTATGGATAGTGTTTAAGAGGGCCTCTATGTCCTTCGTACTCTCTTCGAAGAAGGGGTTTATGTTAAACCACCATTGTGGGAAATCTAGACATGAGAGGCTGTTATGGACACTTTCTGGAATGTTGTGATATTTGGTGATGTTGTATAAGGCCCCCCTCCTTGTATTATTTCTCTCAGTCACTTTGGTCTTGTTCGGTGACGTGATGTGATGCCATGTGCTCGTTTGATTGTAAAGGTGAAGTTGTACAATATTATGTGAGTATATTTTTTTCAAAACTGTTTTTCCTTTTGGGAGATCTCGACATCCTCTATTTTAGAGGAAGGTGTTTATATGTGTCCTTTATTTCTGTTGTTTCTCACCCAAAGAAGCAAGGTGTGATGTGAGTGCATCCTCTAAACCCTTATTTCAGTGAATTTAAAAGTTAGGGTATAGTGAGTTCTGGAGTGTGTTATGTTTGGGTGAACCCATCTCAGATTGCGTGTAGTTGTTTGTAGCATTGGAAGAAGAAATTCTATTCGGGGGTTTCTAAATCCTAACTGCGAGGCCGAAGATGCTTCAATCATTCCAGCTCCAGCCATAGGTCCCGGAGAGAAGCTGGCACATAGTCAAAGGAAATACCAGGGTAGTTTTTAACCTTAAAAAAAGAACTGTTCTTAGTATGAGAGATGGGAATAGTTTAAACATTTTGTGTTTTCATCTTTCCTCTTTTGTTCCCATTTTGTGGAAAGAGGTGGAGGGCCTCATCCCCATGTTATCTCCCAATGACTTTCTTTTCCCCTTTGGTTTCCTTTGGGTTTGGGAAAAGGTTTTTGATTTTTCTAAACATGTTTAGTGAACATTTATTAGTAACCATTCACCATAAAACCATGTAGGTATAAGGATCCACATGGTTAGAGCACAGTTTCCCAAACTACATGGGCTAACCGTGCGGTTGTCCCAACTCTTTAAGTTTTGGGGTTTTTCTATGTCGGCCTATATTTGTCAGTTAATATGGTTGGTTCTTATGGTGGGGATAACCACTATGAGTCTCACGTATATTATTTTGAAAATTCCTAATGGGATTCTACCCCTTGTACTGGGGAGTTTGATTGGGGCTCCCCTGTTAGTGTCTTGATTCTTTCTCGGAAAAAAAATTTAAGTTGTCTCTTATGGTTGGGGAGCCCATTTGTGTATCCTTGTACCAGTATCTCACTTTTGTACTTGGTCTTGGATTGGATGTGGGTAGTATCGTTCGAAGATATATAACCACATACAACTTCCTTGATTAAACGTTGGGATTGGAGATTTCCCAATGGTTTAGTTATATCAAGGTAAGTGTAACATTGTTCGATGTTCTTGTTTGTTTGGGTAAATTTCTTGAGCCTTGTTGAGATGGTGTTTGAGGAGTTTTATTTTAGATAAAATCTTGAATGTGATTGATAATTTCAGTAATGAGGTGTATGTTTTGGTTGTGAAGTATTCCTTCCTTAATTGATCACTGGAGGTGTTTTGACCATTGGGGGCGAAGCTTATCAAAGGAGTCCATTTATGCCTTTCGGTTGGGTTTGGTTTTTGCTTTGTCCGTGATGTGGCTTTCCGAGGGTGGAAAGTTTTATGGTGGGGAGAATTTTCACACCCATGAATTTTTTTTAAATTCATTACTCATTTAATTTCCATTCCCGATTTGTTTTGGGGGTTTACCACTCATTTTGGGGAAAATGGTGCGTTTTGAAAATTTGGGCCAAACCGTGAGCCCAAATCCAGATTTAAAAACAAATTTTGATTATTCTATAAATCCTTCAATTTTTACTATTATACACCCATTCCACTTCCCAATTGGCATAACCTAATATATTAAAATCAACATATCCCTTTAAACCACATAGAAATCCCAAATCATGATGGATTTGGGTTTTTAATTAAGGTAATGGGCCTGCCCGTAAGCCCATTTCCTGCTTTAAATTAGTTTTTTTAAATTTCAATATCTCATTCGTTTTTTACTGTTTTATGGTGATTCAACCTCCCACTCGAAGCCAAAAACCTCACCCTCACCCCTTGTATCGCGTTTTCCTATTTGGAGCTCATATACTCCGCGGAGTTGGATGATCTTTATCAATATTTCTCAAATCGACCAGATTTGATGAGGTAAAATGAATCTTCCATAACTCCACCAATTTTCATCCTTTTCCCCCAATTTCAGTCCCAACATGACCTATTATGACTCCTTCAAACCTCCATTCCATTTTTGGGTACTTGGAAATTCATTGTTAGGTGGATTGGGGCCGATTTCTTCAAGATATTTCAAGTAAAGGAATTCCTTCTTGGTTCCTTCGATCCTCTTTTAGATTTATTTCCTATTTCTTGATGTTACTCATGTCCAGAAGTTAGGGTTAGATCCTAAGGTCTGATTTGGTGTCTTTTGGGTAAATTTTTGGTGGTCTAGGTCTGGATTTATATTCCTTGTGGTGCGGCGGTGGTGCGCTTAAGGTTTCGCACCTTGTTTTGAGGGTTTCGACTCAAAAGGTAGGTGATTCCATGTGTAACCATTTTATGATGAGTTAGCTTGCTTGGTTTATTAATTTAGTATGTTTATAATCTTTTTTGTGTGTTTTGAAAACTATATTTGATGAATTTGGTTAAATAATTTATTTTTAGTTGTATTTTAGCTTGAAATTGGGTACTATTCATGTGTGACTCTTGGGGTAATGTTTGGGTTTAGTTCATAACATATGAAAGTGATTTATTAGACTTGAAAGGGGCTGCCAATTCTGTTTTGTTAATTCCTTATTGTCATGTGGGCCTTGAAAAGGGGTTTTTTGAATGGGTTTAAGGTGTAAAACCGTGTTGTACTTTTTGACGGTGATTTATGAAAACGTGTGTTTTTCATGTGTATCTTTTTGGTATTATTTGATATATTTTTATAACATTTGGGGGTGGTTTAATAATTGTTTTAGGGCTGAAAAATTCTGTTTTGGATTTTTATTGGTATGATTTTGGTTTTGAATGAGGGGTTTGAAATGGGTTTAGTGTGCAAACAATGGTTATGCCTCTTGGGTTTGTTTTATAAAAATTGCAAATGTTTTATTTGGTTAAACAAAGTTTGGAAAGGGTGTATATGTACTGTTTGGGTGAGTGTGTTCACCTAATGTGGGGTTTTTAATGTTAAAGTGTTGATTTTAGATGTCAAACATTTTTAGAATGTTTTATAAATTGCCGAAATGTTTTACTAAATTGTGTTTTGTGTGCGAAACACGGGTGTGAGATGTTTCATGTGAGTTTATTGATAAAATGAATTGTGAAGGTGAGACGGGTATTATGTGACATGTGTGTGGGCTGTTATGTGAGTTGAATATCTTGTAATGGTTTTATAAAATCGTTTAAAAGATTTGTGTAAGTGTTAAAGAAATGTGAAAAGTGTTGTAGGCAATTTTGGTGTGAGTTTGATTTCAAAATGCATTTGAATGAAAAGTGGAATTTTTTACTTGTGTGATGTACATGGGTTTGTTTGGTTAATTTGTGATATGGAATTGATATTTTCATGTGAAAACTATACTTCTTGGATTGTTGAACTTGTTTGAGCACAAAGGAGAAAACCCGGGTATCTAGGTGGGTGGACGTGTACTAGTATGCTAGTGAATCTGTGGGGTTTGGCCTCAGTTTCACTTAGCAAGATTGACGCTTACAACTCTAACTAAACTATGATGATGATGATTGGGGACCACTAGGTTATGGGTGTCATCCCTACTATTGGCTCGTGCACGAGAACGGATATTGTTTTGTGGTTACTCTCACCGAGATACGAGGTACCTGGGACCCACAGCTAGCTAGTGCCTAGGGGTTATTTCCTATCACTTGTGCTCATTAGAAATTTTTTACTTACCGTCGGTATACGGTATTGTTGGCTGGAAAATTAAGTAGCTTTGTTATTTATTTTAAAATTGTTGTTCCTTTAATATTATCTCACATGAAAACTGTTTTCAATTTTTTTATTTCATCCTTTAGAAAATTTTAACTAGCATTTATTATTTACAAAACTTGCAATGCTTTTTGTCATGAAATGTTTATCACATGGAATCTCATAGAGGTGGTATACTACTGGGATTTAGCTCACACCCTACTTACACCTTTGGGTGTAAGTAGACTTTCTTATTTTATGTCACATGTTTGGGTACAGGTTTTATGCCTTTGGTTCGGGTTTTTAGCGGTCCATCGTGATGCAGTGTCGTGGAGATGGCTTGAGGGAGGTGCCTATTTCCATGTGGAGGTTCTTGGGCTGTCTTTTCTTGGGTTTGTACCTTTGTAATGGTCTTTAAAAATTGTTTAAAATTATGTAATTCAGTTCTGAATTTTTGAAAAAGATTATTTGGTTTGAAAAATCCAGATTTGTTTCATTGGATTCTTTTGTCGTTTTAAGTTTATAAACTTGGGTAAATCGTTCCCAATTATCAATTTATTATACCCGGGCACTTGTGCCAGCCCATGGGGATCGGGAACGCCCTTCGGGAATTGTCACGGTCTGGGTTTGGTGCTGGTTTTGGCGGCGTCCAGATTCAGTTCGTGACACATATATTTCATGGTATTAAGACATCATTTAGAATGGAAATAGTCTCCCCTGTATTCTAATAATATGAAGAAATATTCTCATTTGTTAATAAGATAAGTAATGAATTCTAGGATTCCTATGCCTTTTAAGGGAAGAAAGCGATGAAGAGGATGGAAGAGAAAAAGATAGGTAAAGGGAAGAAGGAAAATTTGGATATTACCACAAGTGATAACTGTAACACCCCGACCCCAATTACCCAGAGTCAGTGAATTATTACATAACATTTTCATGACCACACGAATGATCCAATATCGAAAGGCCAATTTTTTTAGTATCCTTGGAAACACTAGATATTCATAAGTCTTACATTACATCATGAAATCAAAACAATAACAACATATTATCCCCTTTAAATACACTAATCCCTTAGAATATCCCTCCAGGTTTGTCATAATATACTTCTTCACATCCTGGGAAAAATAAAATATAGAAAGGGGTGAGCTCAGATGGTCATTAAGGATAACAATATAGTAGAAACATTTATAAATAAGCACAAACATTTAAGGAAATGAATAAATAAAACAAAATCCTTTTAAACTTGAACATCAGTATAATATGGAAAAGATAAAATGAAATAATTACATTTAGTTATTCACATAAATATTCTACTAATTGAATAATCACATGAAATATCAATAACCACATTCATAATAAGGGAATGTATAATTCCAGACTATCATAATCACATAGTCAAGGCCTTACGCCAAGGCTACAAATAATAATTTTTCAAGGCCTTGTGCCAAGACACTAGTTTGTCTCATGAGACCTACCGATGCATCGGAAAGCTATAGAGGGCTCCACCTGTCACTTACTAAGTCCAATTCATTCCTCATATGAAAAGGTTTAAACATAACATAAACATTCGTATTAAAACTGGCATAAAAATGTCAATGCTTTACCCATAAACCAGGAATAGTATAAAAATAACACATCCACTATAAAAAATATCACAAAACCTTCAATACAATACAAAATATTTGTATCATAATAAATCTACTTCAAACATGTTTAAAATCCATTAAAGGACTATGACATAGATGAAAATTATTTGAAAAACTCTTTGAGAGAAATATCCTTTTTCATGAAAATATTTAGAAGTCACACAATATAGAAAGGAATAAATTTAAATAAAATTTTGAATAAATGTGTCCCATAGCACTTTGAAACTCTTGAAAGTAATTAACATTTTAATATATTCAGTTCCATTTAAATAAATCCTTAAAACCATTTTGAAAACATGGACATTAATGAGATTGGTTTAGAAGAATAAATTTTTAAAACATTTAAAATGATGTTTTAGTAAAAATTACCTTAAAATAATCCATTTTAAAACCATTTTATAAAACATGTACTTGGATAATAAATATGTCTCAGTAGATACTTACGTAAAAATAACCTCGAATAATAAAGAGATTGTGAAATTAACCATTACCAATTTGGTAACTTATGAAACATACTTCTTATGAAAGACGTATCATATAATGAATATGTAAATACACATAAATTAGAGTTTATTACAAAAGGAATTCAATTATGGGCAGTACATACATCACACAAAAGGTAATAGTGGAAATATGGCATGAATCTCACGGGAATAAGGAGTGACATGAAAACCCCTTACCTTGCACTTTCCTTTAATCAAGGGTATGTTTAACCTTATGTATGAAGATCATAGTATGTTATAAAATTATACCCGAACCATATTAATATTTATGATATCATACATTATTCATTTATGACTTTACACTTCCCATTTAATAATAATTTCCATGTTCAATTAACATTTCAGTTAATAATCGCTTTTTTTATCGTGCATGTTTTAACTTGTTACTCTTGATTGTATCACATAGATCATGATTTAAATAATTCCAGAATATAAAACATGATTTATATATAATCTATATTTATAATATATATATGTATAAATGAAATATTTATGAAATGAAATGAACCGTTTATGGAGACGGTAGCATGTGCGTACGCATAAACGATGTTTCCATTTTCATAACATATTGAACGAAAATAAGTGAATAAAATATATGTAAGTACATATATATATATATATCAAGTGGAATTATTATTTCATATATTACAAACATATTTTTAATATATTTTTATAATCATCCATGAATGGTGAATGTGGAAATGAATCTCATCGCGTCGTGGAGACGGTAATCCGTACGTACGCACGAGCGAAAATATCATTTCCGGAATTGGATGGTATATTAATTTTACAGAGAAATTATAATGTTATTTTAATTATTTATATACTTATTACTCATCATTAAATCCATCCAAATAACATAGTGTTGAATAACAAATTACACCACGACGTGGAGATGATAAGCCGTACGTACGCACACATGGTGACATTATCATTCATAAGATGGATAAAATAATGAATATCATTGAGCAATATTTATAATAACATCACAGTATATATAAGATACTAGAGATATTATTTAAGTATGTAAATAACAAAGAAAGAATAAGTGGAAGAAGAAAGGAACTTGAAAGAGGGTGTTGAAATCGTTACCTCTTCTTCGGGCTCTTCCTTTTGATTTGATCAAAATGGATCCATAGGTTGTCTTTCTGATCAAAATAAGGCCTCTAAGATGAAGTAAGGGAATATGGGAGGATATTTTGGCAGGGTTTGTCCGAGCCAAATGGCTTTGGAGGTGTGATTTTGAGAGAAGGGGAAGTGACCTTTTATAAGAGGGGTGAGGGTCACTATAAGAAAATATTAAAGTGTTAATTTATTATACAATAATATTCGGTTAATAATGGTTCCAAATGAATTTATTTCAATCCTTAGGTGGTTATGGGTCTAATTACTCTCAACAAATAGGTTTTAGATATGTTTAGGTTACCAGTTTAACCTTATTATTTAGATTTAACTCTTAGTTAAATAGTTTAACTTTTACTATGTCTTCTTTTATTCTTACTATATATGGATAATAAACTTACTCTAAACATTAAAAAGAACCTCAAGGGTCACATTAATTAAATATATAAATTATTTAAGCCTTTTGACTGAACCATACATTTTAATGAATATTATATAAACCAATAATATACTATTTGTTTTAAATATTAATTTATGTCAATTTTGATACTATTTGGTATTTTGTTTTTGTGAGAGTCATCACAACTTGATTACTTCAAACAAGATACTTTGAATCAGCCCTAACATGTCATTTCCACCTATAAAGTTAGTGGATGTAATAAAAACATATAAATTATATTTATTTTAATATTTATAATACCATTTATTTGATTCTGTCATTAATAAGGTAATTACTACATCATCATTGTGTCATAAATAAATTTAATTATTTAATGTCTGAAAATTATAAATAAAATATCATGATGTATGAAATATCTTTATATTTCTAATGAATATTTATAGTATAATTTAACTTATGTATAACCCTATATTAAAAATGGTTTAATTAATAAACTTTGAATTTAACACCTTTAACTCTTTTTTAAATTAAATAATAATAAATGTCCTATTCTAATCCAAGTTGACCAAAAGATTCATATTTTATTCCTAAGTTTATTTTTTGTATAATTACACTTATCCAATATAATTAGGACATGTTTTAGGGTAATAGTAATATCATTTTTAACCTTAATTACCTTATTTACTTTTAACCGTGGTAAATAAAAGTAAAACGTTACTATTCGCCAAAATTTTTTATCTTATTGAACCATATTTAACTCCTTGATATTGACCATGTCTCTTGGATTTTTGAAATTCAACTCACAGAAGTGGTAAAATTATGTTTTATTTGAATTTACAAATTCTCATTGGAGGTGGGTAAAAGACGGTGAAAAGTTCAATAAAATTTTTATATATCTAAATTTATTATAAAATAACTCTAATTAATTAAATTGAACTTATATAGGTATTATGTATCTATTTTGACCAAAAATAAATTTAAATAAAATAAGTAATTATTTAAATAAAATTTTTGTTTTAATCTATAACTCTGTGTTTTTCACTATTTATCAAAAATTAAAAGTTTTCATAAATATACCAAAAATTCCCCCCTAAGCTAATTTTGATATTCCAAATTCAATATTGAAGTATATTTTACCAAATTCAAAACATATAAGTTGCATTTATTAATTTAAATTAATTCCCACTGTCAAAATCTAAAGGTGTATTTTTAAGAAATAATAACTATCAAAGGTTTGACACTTGTTTATGTCATATTTCAAAGGGAAATTACTTCAAATGAACAGAATTGGATTAAATATAATATATTTATACTTCCAAAACATTAAAATTTATAATTTAACACTCTAAATTATTTTGATTAAAAATGTTGTTTTCAGTTAAAATATAGTATTTTGCATTATTCACCCAAATATGAAAGTTATCAGAAAAACACAAATTATTTATTGAAACTAAATTCTTATGTCCCGATTCTAAAGAAGATTTTTATTTTTTCAAATTGAATATATAAATGTTTCAAATATTGGATTTAAAAAGGCTATGCCATTAAAAGGTAGTAAAATTTCATTCTTTGAAAAATAATTCTTTTACCTGAAAAAATGTATTTGTTATCACATTATGTCTAAGAAACTGATAATATGGATTCTAAAATTATAAGTATTATATAATGTTCAAAATTCAGTTAATAATATTCATAACCGCTTTTTAACGGCTAGTTTGGTAATTCATGGTGTGCTAGAACTCAGTGTTGTGTGTAGTGCAAGTTATTGAATTACTTTGAAGAAATAATGTACTATGAAATCCTGGGGTGTTAAATTATTCCCTACTTCAATAAATTGAGTCCTCGCAATTTGAAATTATTTTTCTAATATTAAAGGTTGAAAATAGAAAATACCTTCGGGAAAAGCCAGATTGGATGTTAGGTTAATAACATTTAGTCTTAATGGGAGGAAAAGGGAAATGAAAGGGTCACCACCAAATTATGATCACTATTAAAAGAACATTGGTGGAAATTATAGACATATAATTAGAGGAAAAATGTAAATATATAAAGGTAGTTATTGAGGTCATCAATCACAAACAAGTGTTAAATTGAGGGCCTTAAATTCATCAATCTATGATGATTTAAAATAACATCGGTTCAACAAAACATATGGTATTAGGATCACATAATTTTGGTTTTAAGATCCTTTTACTAATGAATAATAATTAATTTTTTCATAGAATATGAGAAGAAGAAATATATATATTTGACATGTAGAGGCCCATCCTTTAACTAATTTCTACCACAAACTCATCATTCCCTCTAAAAGAAAATAGAACATAAAAATAATATTCTATTTATCCTATTCATATAGGGTTTTAAAAAATGAATATATAATTCATCTACCATAATTTATTTTAAAAAAAACTACATTATTCAGTCCAGGACATCACATGGGCCAGTGGTAGGTGATACACCCTTGTCGCCCTTCGGTTGAGGGTTCATGTCTCACGGCTTTGCCACACGCGACGGATTTCCACCCGACATCCGGGTTGCCTTTTTATGGAAATCAAAAAATAATCTCAAACTACAATTATCCAAAATACTTCTTTCCAAACTCACAGTACAAAATTTATAAGGAAGGTAAACATAATGAAGAAACCTTATTGATTACATTCATGATACCTTATTCCTTATAGAATACTGTATATACTCCTTCTATCCAAAAATGTTGTAAACTCCAACAATGATGGAATGTACAAATCATTAATCAGTTTCAAGGTAGTCAAAAATATCCAATATAATTTATCCAAATCAATAATGTATTATTCCAAAATCACTACTTCGGTATCAGAACCAAATTATGGTTTATCTTTCTCTCAACCATATATTTTTCAAAAATTTACCCTGCTGTTGAGTCACCTTTCATGTTTCCACACAATCTCAAGTCCTTAATGAAACAGTACTGCAGTACAATATTTATATAATCTATAATTATTATAACCAGTACATTGTTGATACAACACTAAAATGACATAATTCTCTAATAACAATATAGGAACTCTATTCATTTGTCCTCATCTGTGGTAGTATCATAACTTGATAATTATATAATAGCATCATTTAGGGCATACTCTGATTATTTGGACCTTGGTTCATCTAGTGTCCCAACTCCTTGCAGATAAATCATTGTACATTTGAAACGTTATTCTTACCCTTGCATTCACGTACATGGTGTCCTTTTTCTCCACACTTTTAAAAAACTCCCATTAACTTCAGGAAAATTCTAGGGTGTTTCATCACATAGATAACACATATAAGAAAATTATTCTTTTCCCTCTTCCCTATATCCATCTTTCTCTCTCCCATCATTTTCTTCTCTTGCTTCCCTTCAAAGCCATAGGACTCGGAGAATTCTTTACTTATCTTATTAACGCATGATACTATTTATTCATATGTTTAGAATACATGGTAGACTATTTCTCTTATATATGCTGGCTTAATACCGTGAAAGATATGATCCTACTTACTCTTTGGATCATACGTATTGCTAGAGTTCACATTCCTTCTACTGGGTTCCATTTCTATACAATACAATAAACTAGGTCACTTTATCAATTAAAATGAATAATTCCAAACTTGTAAAATACCTAACGTAAATTGAATGGTTTATGGATATAATACATAATCATAAAGATGTTTTTTTTGAGGAAGTATATACTCATAAACCCTTCATAATGATTTTTAAACAGAATGAGAATTATTCTAAGCATATACCCTAGGAGTCTCGTAACCAAGAGTGCAGCAAGCCCCATTGTCGTGGACCAATTCCCTTTCGAGTCTAGCTCAAAGCGGTGTTTTCGGGTTTTACCCCTACGTACATCTGTGCCAGAGACGCCTCTACCTACTCGTATCAAGACAAGGACGTATTGCTCGAAAAACTCAAAAAATCTCTACAATACAATAATTCTAGGACGTTCTTCTATACTAATCCTCAAAGTCCATCGTTGGTCTATGTGCTGTAATTAGAGTTTATCTAAATCTAGCTTCCAGGGTTTGTACTAAACTTCCTCTAATACCAACTATAACTCCCCGACCCTAGTTACCTGGAGTCGGTGCCTTATTACCTAACATTGGCATGATCACAATAAATCTAAAATCCCAAAAGACTGAAATGTTTAGTAGCCTTGGAAACACTTGATATATTCATAAGTCTTACATTACATAAAGAAATCAAAACAAAAACATAATATTTTCCCCTTTAAATACAATTATCCCATAGAATATCCCTCCAGTTTATACATAATATACTTCTTCACATCTTCAGAAAAATAATATAATGGAAGGGGTGAGCTCAGATGCTCAGTAATGATAACAATATATCGGAAACATTCATAAATTAGCATAAACATTTAAGGCAATGTATAACTAAAACAAAAGCCTTTTAAACTTGAACATCAGTATAATATTGAAAAGATAAAATGAAATAATTCCATTTACTTATTCACATGGATGTTCTACTAATCTAATAATCACATGCAATATCAATAATCACTTTCATAATAAGGTAATGCATACTGCCAGACTATCATAACCACATAGTAATGCCATTGTGCCAAGACTACAAATAATATTTTGTCAATGCCTTGTTCCAAGACACTAGTTTTTCTTATGAGACCTACAGATGCATCGAGGAGCTATAGCGGTCTCCACAAGTAACTTTCTAAGTCCAATGCATTCCTCATATGAAAAGATTTAAACATAACATAAACATTCAGATTAAAACTGGCATACGAAATGTCAATAATTTAACCATAAACCATGAATGGTATAAAAATAACACATCTATAGTAAAACATATCACAAACCCTTAAATACAATACAGATGATTTGTATCATAATAAATATACTTCAAACAATTTTAAAATCCCTAAAAGTATTTTGACATAGATGAAAATGATTTGTAAAACTCTTTGAGAAAAATATCTATTTATCATGAAGTCATTTAAAATTCACACAATTTAGAAAGGAAGACATTTAAATACATTATTGAATCAAAGTTTCCCATGACACATTGAATCATTTTAAAGTAATTAACATTTTAAAATATTTATGTCTATTTAAATAAATCCTTAAACCCATTTTGAAAACATGGACATTAATGAGAATGGTTTAGATGAATAAATCATTAAAACATTTAAAATGTTGTTTTAGATAAATGTACCTTAAATTAATCCCTTCGGAAACTATTTTATAAAACATGGACATGGAAAATAAATATTCCCCAATAGATACTTACGTAAAACAACCTCGGATAATAAAGAGATTGTGAGATTAACCCTTACAAATTTGGTAACTTACGAAACATACACCCTATAAAAGAAGTATCATATAATGAATATGTAAAAACACATAAATTAAAGTTTATTTTACACAAATAATACAATTATGGGCAGTATATACATCACACAAAATGTAATAGTGGAAATATGGCATGAATCTCATAGGAATAAGGAGTGAGATGAAAACCCCTTACCTTAGAATTTCCTTTAGTCGAGGGTATGTTTATATTCCTATATGAAGATCCTAGTATGTTATTAAATTATACCAGAGCCATATTAATATTTATGATATCATACATTATTCATTTATAACTTTATACTACCCATTTAATAATAATTTCCATGTTAAATTAACATTTCATGTAATAATCGTTTTTTTATCGTACCTGTTTTAACTTGTTAATCTTGATTGTATCACTTAGATCATGATTCAAATACTTCCAGAATATAAAAAATTATTTATATATCATATATATTTAGAATATATATATGTATAATAGACATATATATGAAATGGAAAACACCATTTATGGAGACGGTAGTCTGTACGTACGCATAAACGTTGTTTCAATTTTCATAACGTATTGAACGAAACTAAGTGAATAAAATATATGTAAGTACATATATATATATATCCAGTTGCATTATTATGTAATATATTACAAACATATTAGTAATATATATTTTTTTAATAGTCGATGAATGGTGAATGTGAAAATGAATCTCATCGCGTCGTGGAGACGGTAATCCGTACGTATGCACGAGTGACAATATAATTTCCTTAAATGTGTGGAATTGGATAGTATATTAATTTTAAAGAGACATTATCATTTTATTTTCATTATTTATATACATATTACTCATCATTATATCCATCCAAATAACAAAGTGTAGAATAAAAAATTACACCACGACGTGGAGACGGTAAGCCGTACGTACGCACGCATGGTGACATTATCATTCATAAGATGGATTGAATAATGAATATAGTTGTGAAATATTTATAATAACATCACAGTACATATAAGATAATAGAGTTATTATTTTATAATGGAAATAACAAAGAAATAAGATGTGGAAGAAGAAAGGAACTTGAAAGTGGGTGGTGAAATCATTAACACTTCTTCGGGTTCTTTCTTTTGATTTGATCAAAAGGGCTCCTTAGGTTGGCTTTCTGATCAAACTAAGGCCTCTATGTTGAAGTGAGAGAATATTTGAGGATATTTGGGAAGGTCTGGTAGAACCAAATGGTTTTGGAGGTTTGATTTTGAGAGAAGGGGAAGTGCCCTTTTATAAGAGGGGTGAGGGTTACTTTAGGAAAAGATTAAAGTATTAATTTATTATATCATCATATTCGGTTTATAATGTTTCCAAATGAATTTATTTCAATCCTTAGGTGGTTATGGGTCTAAATTCTCTCAACCAATATGTTTTAGACAATTTTAGGTTACCATTTTAACCTAATAATTTAGATTTAACTCTTAGTTAAATAGTTTGACTTTTACTGTGTCTTCTTGTATTCTTACAATATATGGTTAGTAAACTTACTCTAAACTTCCAAGAAAACCAAAAGTGGCTCATTAATGACATATATAAAAGTATTTAAGCGCTTTGGATGAACCTTACATTTTTAGAAATATTATATCAACCAATAATATAGTATTTGTTTTAAATTTTATTTTATGTCAATTTTGACACTATTTGGAATTTTGTTTTTTGTAAAAGTCATAAAAACATTATTACTTCACAAAAGATAAATTGGATAAGACCTAACATGTCATAGTAACATATAAAATTATTGGATATCATAAAAACATTGAAATTATATTTATTTTAATATTTATAATACCATTTATTTAATTACTTCATTAATAAGGTAATTACTTCATCATCATTGTGTCAAAAATAAATTTAATTATTTAATGTCTAAAATTTCTAAATAAAATACCATGATGTAGGAAATCATTTTATATTTCTAATTAATATTTATATTCGGATTTATCATATGTATAACCATATATAAAAATGGTTTAGTTAATAAACATTGAATTTAACACTTTTAACTCTTCTTTTAATTAAATAATAATAAATGTCCTAATCTAATCCAAGTGGACCTAAAGAGTCATTTTTTTCCTAGGGTTGTTTTTGGTCTAATTACACTTATCCAATAGAATTAGGACATGTTTTAGGGTAATATCATTTTTACACTTAATTACCATATTTACTTATAACCTTGGTAAATAAAAGTAAAAAGATACTATTCACCAACAATTATTTTTATCTTATTGAACCACATTTTACTCCTTGATACTAACCGTGTCTCTCGGATTTTCAATATTCAACTCACATAAGCGGTAAAATTACTTTTTATGTGAATTTACAAATTCTCCAAGGTGGTGGGTAAAAGACGGTGAAAAGTTCAATAAACTTTTTGTATATCTAAAATTATTATGAATTGACTCTAATTAATTACGTTGAGCTTATATAATATTATGTATATATTTTTAGCTAAAATTAATTAAAAGAAAATAAATAATTACTTAAATAAAAATATGGTTTTAAATTATAACTCAGTATTTTTCACTATTCATCAAAAATTAAAAGTTTTCAGAAATATAACAAAAATTAACCCCATACTAATTTTAATATTATGAATTAAATAATAAAGTATATATTACCAAATTCAAAACATATATGTTTCATTTAATAATTTAAAAGTAATTCCCACTATCAAAACCAAAAGGAGTATTTTTAAGAAATAATAACTATCAATGGTTTCACACTTGTTTATGTCCAATTTCAAAGTGAAATTACTTACAATGACCCACGTTGGATTACATATAATCCATTTATACTTCCAAACCATTAAAATTTATAATTTAAAACTGTATATTATTTCGATTAAAAAAGTTGTTTTCAGTTAAAATATAGTATTTTTCACTATTCACTCAAATTTGAAAGTTATTAGAAAAACACCAAATATTTTTTGAAACTAAAATCTTATGTACTGATTCTAAAGAAGAGGGTTATTTTTTCAACTTGAATATCTGAAAGTTATAAATATTGGATTTAAAAAGACTTTTTCATTGAAAGGAGGTCAAATTTAATTTTTCGAAAAATACTTCTTTTATCTGAAAAATGTATTTGGTATTACATTATGTCTAAGAAACTCATAATATGGATTCTAAAAATATAAGGATTATAAAAAGTTCAAAATTTAGTTAATACTATTCATAACTGCTTTTGAATGGCTTGTTTGTTATGTCATGGTGCGCTAGAACTCTGTGTTGCGTGTAGTGCAATTAATTGAATTACATTGAAGAAATAACATACTATGAAATCATGTGGTGTTACAAAAACTGTGGAATGAATCACCTTGAAAAATTCTTGAAAGGAATGGGAGTTTTTTATAAGTGTGGAGAAAAAGGACACCAATTTCATGATTGTAATGTTACGAAAAAGTTTCAAATGTACAATGATTCATCTTTAAGGAGGTGATACACTACGCGAATCAATGTACCAATAATTAGAGTATACCCCAAATGATGCTATTAGATAATAATAAGGTTATGATATTACCACAGATGAAGTGGAATAATTAGTGTTCTTAAGTTGTTTTTAAATACATTTTTCATTTGACTATTGTATTAATGATATATAAGTTATAAGAATAATAGATTATAAAAGGATTGTAGTGTCGTACTATTTAATTAAGGATTTTAGATTTTTTGGTGCCAAGAAAATTGAATCAATAGCTAGTGAAACGTTTTGGAAAATATATTGAAAGATAAACATTAATATAGTCCTAAAACAGAGGTAGTGATTTTGGAATAAGAGATAATTGACTTAGATAATGTATATTGGATAATATTGACTAGCTTGGAACTAATTAATGGTTTTTTTATTCCATCATTGTTGGAGATTAGAAAATTTTTTGATTTAAGGAGTATATGCAGTATTTTATATTTTATAGAAGGTATAAAGAAGTGATAACCTATTAAAATAAGTTTTTATGGTAATTCAGGTTATCACCGTGTTTTAATAGAATACATAATGAAGGTATTCACATTTTGTTATGTGACAAAAGTGATCTTCATTATGTTATGTTGACCTTGTTTATAAATTTTTGGACTGTGAGTTTGGACACAAGTATTTTGGAGAAGACTAAAGGTTAGAATTGAGTAAGTTGAACACTTGATATTTTGTTTGAGGTTAATGTATGATTTATTGAATATTTTGACCTAATATTTGATTTTCATTAAACATTTATAGGATTAAGGGAATACTTTTGGACTTTATGATTTATCAAATGTGCTTCAAGCATTAAAAAAGCATTTTTTAGCATTCATTTCCTTATGTATGGGATGAATTGAAAATAGATCAAAGCATAACCAAATGATGATAATATAATTATGATAGGTAATGTAATCAAGTATTTTTTCTTGAGTTATTATCGTTATAGAAAATCAATCTCTCCTCTTCAAAAAAATATTGTATCAAAAAAACGTGTTATCCAAATATGATATGTTTTCTTCAAACAGTGATACTTCAAATCATCATAGATTTATGGATTTGAGGCCCTCAATATTACATTTATTTGTAAATTGTTGGTGATGGATTACCTCAATAAGTCTTTATAAATGTTTACAGTCTCCTGCAATTATGTGTCTCTAATTTTCTCAAATGTTCCCCAATTCGAAATCCTAATTTGGGGGTGACATTTTCAAGTCCCTTTCCCTCTTATTAAGACTAAATTTTATTAACCCTATTTCGGATGTGGGTTTTCCACAAAGGTATTTTCTATTATCAAACGTTTATTTATGGAGGACAATTTCAGATTGTGAGGTTCAATTTATTGAAGGAGGGTATAATGTAACACCCCAAGATATAATATTACTTTATCTCTTCTAAGTAATTCAATAGCTTTCGCTACACCAACACCGTGTTCAAGCGCATCATTACCTATCAATCTAGCTACTTAAAAAGTGGTTATGAATGTTATGAACCACATTTTGAATTATATATATAACCTATATAATTTTAACATTTAAATTTTTTTTATTAAATATAATATAAGGACCAATTCAATTTCTCAGATAAAAGAAATATTTTTTAAAGAAGTTCAATTTTACTACCTTTTAATGGTGAACCCTTTATAAATCTAATATTTGCTAGTTTTATATATTCTATATGACAAAATAAATTTCTTATTTAGATGCAGGACATAAAAATTTAGTTCGCATAAATTTTTTGTGCTTTTCTGATAACTTTCATATTTTGATGAATAGTGAAAATACTAAATTCTAATTGAAAACAAATTTTTTTTAATTGAATTAATTTAGAGTGTCAAATTATACCTTTTAGTGGATTTAATTTAAAAATAGGTTATATTTTTACCATTTAATCAAATGTCGGTCATTGGACGTAATTTCACATTTTAGTTAGACATAAACACATGTCAATAATTAGGTAGTTTAAACTTCTTAAAAACCCGCTTTTTGGTATTGACAACGACTATTAATTTTAAATTAATTTATGAATCTTATATGTTTTTAATTTGGTAAAATACACATCAATTTTGAATTTTTAATATCATAATTATCTTTGGGATAATTTTTTGTATATTTCTGAAACATTCAATTTTTGATGAATAGTGAATAACACTACGTTGTAGATAAAAACTGACTTTTTTATATAAATAATTATTTTAAATTAAAAATTTATCTTAAATTCAAAATAGATACATAATACATATATTATTCCAATGTAATTCATTAGAGTCATTTTATAATAATACTAGACTTGTAAAATTTTATTGAAGTTTTTTTACGTCTTTTACCCACCTTTTAGACACATTTGAAAATTTTGATAAAACATAATTTTACCCCTTCGGGGAATTGAATGTCAAAAATCCAAGAGACATGGTTGACATTAGTAAGTAAAATTGGGTTCAACATTATGAAAATAATTTTTAATTAGTATAACTTTTGAATTTTATTTAACACCGATAAAATAAATTGGGTAGCCAACGAGCCCGTACCAGAGTGGTAAGGGCTCCTGCTTGGCATCCAAGAGACCCGGGTTTAAAATTGGGTGGAGGAAAATTTTCCGCTTACTGTAGCAGTACTATAGCATTCACTGTAGCGGTAACTATTCGGTATTGTAGCAGTTACTGTTCGGTACTATATAAGTCGAAACTATTCACTCGATTTGGGCCTTCGGGCCATCGGTTTGGGCCTACGGGTCTCCACGGCCTTCAGGTAATCAAAGGCCTTCGGGCCATAGGGCCTCCGGGTCACGTAGACCATATAGTAGCCCAGTTCACAAAGAACAGGCCCCTGAAAAGGATCAGAGAAACATGAGTAACATCCACCCTATGCAGAGCTAACCAGAGTGGAAGAATGATCGGGTATGGCAGCCACCATCGGGACTAAGCACCATGTAGCTTTGTACGGGGAAATGCTAGCCGATCAAGAATACATGGCGTGGTGCTCAGGAGATCAATGATTCGAGACTCTGGGGAGGGGCAGTTCTGGTGGTTTGGGCCTACAGGTCATGTAATGGGCATGATATGCCTCTAGGTCTTCGGGTGATGTATTGAGGGTCATGGAGGGCCTTGGGTCATGGGCATGTGGGTCATGTACGGGTTCCCCTTCAACCCTTAAAAGGGGGATTATGTATAGTAAAATAAAAAATAATTCTTTTGGGCCATTTGGGCTAAAATTAAATAGTGTAATTAATGATAAAATTATATTATAATTACCCTAACACATGTCCTATTTCTATTACATATGTTTTTGGACCAAAATATACCTTAGGAAAAAAATAAGATGCTTCTTTACCCACATGGAATAGATTAGGACATTTATTATATTTTATTTAAATAAAAGTTAAAAGTGTTAAATTCAATGTTTAATAACTAAATCATTTTTAATATAGTGTTACACATAAGATAAATTTGACTATAAATATTCGCTATAAATTTAAAATGATTTCCTATATAATGGTGTTTTATTTATAATTTTTAGACATTATATATTTAAATTTATTTATGACACAATGATGATGCACTAATTACCTTATTTATAGAGGATTAAAATAATTGATATTATAAATATCAAAATAAATTTAAATTGAGACATTTTATTCCATAAAGGAATTTTATAGGTGAATATAACATTGTGGGGTTTATTTAATGTATTTGTTTGACGTAATAAACTCATTATGACTTTCAAAAAAACCAAATTTTGAATACTATCAAAATTGAATAAAATGAGTTTTTAAACAAATACTATATTATTAAATGATATAATGTTCCTAAAATGCTAAGGTTCAGAAAAAGGACTTATATAATGATATATATTTCATTGATAAACTACGTTAGTTTCTCTTGGAATTTTTAATTTTTTTACTAACCATATATTTTTAGAATACAAGAAGACATTGTAAGTGTTCAAATATTTATCTAAGGGTTAAATAAAATATATTAGGTTAATATGGTAACCACAAACTTGTCTAAATCCTATTTTTTAGGTCATTTAGACCCATCTCCCCATTATACTATAAATAAATACATTTTGATCCATTATAAATAGAAATTTATTTTATAGTCAAATAATATTTCAATATTTTCCTAAAGTGCCCCTCACCTCTCTTATAAAAGGGTACTTATTCTTTCCATAAATTAACAACTCCAAATACATTTTTCTCATGAAAAACCTGCTAAATCCCATTCCCAACTACCCTAAATGAAAACTAGAGGCCTTACTTTGATTATAATTCTAGCCTATGGATCCCTTTTGTTCAAATCCAAAGGAAGAACCTGAAGAAGAGGTAATTATTTCATCATCTATTTCAAAGTTCTTTTCTCCTTCCACATCCTCTTTGTTTTTCGTTTCCATAACAAAATAAAACCTCCAGTACCTTCTACATAGTGTGATGTTGTTATAAATATGGTACAACAATATTCATTAATCGATCCATCCTATAAATTACAAATTCACCAAACATGTGTATGTAGATTTTACCGTCTCCACATTGCGGTTTAGTTTTCTATTCAACACTTCATTATTTGGATGGGTATAATAATTAGTATAATTGATGTAAATAATAAATATAACATTTTAATGGTTATTTATATATAATATATCATCCAATTACATGATATTTTACCATAAATAGATTGATATTATTTCTCATGCGTACTCATGGTTTACCGTCTCCACAACATGATTAGATTCATTTCCACATTCACCATTAAACTATGATTATAAAAATTTATATTATTAATAAGTATGTAATATATGAAATAATAATTCTAATAAATATATATATATATATATATTTGTGGGTGTGTGTGTAATTATTTACATATATCTCAGTCACTTACTTTCGTTCAATATGACATGAAAACGGAAACAGCATTTATGCGTACGTACGGTCTACCATATCCATAAACGGTGTTTTTTATTTCATATATATATCCATTATACAAATTTATATTATGAATATATATGATACATAATTTTTTTTGATATTCTTGAAGCAATTAAATCATTATATAAATGATACGATCAAGAATAACCAGTTAAAACACATATGATAAAGAAATCAATAGTTACCCAAAATATTATTTTGACATGGAAATTATAAATAGATAAGTAGTATAATGTCTTAAATGAATAAAGTATGATATCATAAATATGAATATGTTGTTGGTATAATTTAATAACATACTATGGTCATTATTCAGGACGTTAAACGTACCCTCAACCAAAGGAAATTACAAGGTAAGGGTTAATTCCTCAATCTCATCATTATCAAAGATTGTTTATGTGTAAGTTTCTACTGGGAAATATTTATTACCCTTGTCCGTGATTCATAAAATAGTTTATAAAAGGATTCTTTTTTAAGGAAATCTTTAACTAGAACATTATTTTAAATGGTTTAAATAATTATTTTTCTAAATCAGTCTCATCAATATCAATGTTTTCAAAATGGATTTAAGGATTTATTTATATGGACAAGATTGTTTATAAATGTTTATTCTATTCAAAATATTCAAAGTGGTATGTGAAACATTGATTCAAAAATTTATTTTAAATGTCTTCTTTTCCAAATTATGTGACTTTTAAATGATTTCATAAAAACGTGATAGTTCTCTCAATGAGTTTGCTAATCATTTTAAACTATGTAAACATACTTTACTAGATATTATTCATGATTGAGGTTTATTTAATATAATAAAATGTTCAATATTGTATTGAATGTGTTATTATATGTTTGACTATGGATGTGTTGTTTTTATACAATTTGTAGTTTAAGATTGAAGTATTGACATTCTGTATTCTAGTTTTAATATGAATTTTTATGTTATGTTTCACCCTTTTCGTATGAGGAATACATTGGACTTATTATGTGATGGGTGGGGCCCTCTATAGCCTCTCAATGAAACACTAGGTTTAATTAGAAAACTATTATCTTGGCAAGAGGCATTGATGAAATTATTTATTTTTAGTCCTTGTATGAGGCCTTAACTATGTGGTTATGTTGTCTGGAATTATGCATTCCTTCATTGTGAAATTATTTATCACATGTTATTATTCGACTAGTAGAAGATCCATGTTCAAGTTTTTAAGGTAATGTTCAATTTATTTTTTCCATATTATGTTCATGTTTATGTTTAAAAATGAATTTGTTTTTATTAAACATATTTCTTTAAAAGATTATAACAACTCCTAAATAATTTATCCTTATTGAGCATCTATGTTCACCCCTTTATTATGGTTTGTTTTCCCATGATCCCAAGAAGTGTATTATGATTGAAATGTTGGGTTAAGCAAGGTGAATAATGTCTTCTAAAAGGATTATTTATGTTGCGTTTTATGTTTAAATGTTTAATGTAACGTTCATATATGTAATATATATTCCAATACTACTAAACTAATAAGTCATTTGAATATTAATTCTTTTTAATCATGCCAATGGATTAGAATAATTCCCCAACTCTGGGATTCTTGGGTTGGGGCGTTGCTTGGGATAAAACCCATATTGCTTTTTTTTCAGGGATGGGATACAACCTTTATTCTATATATTTTTAGGATTGGGATATAACCCATATACCTTTTTGGGAATAAGATAAAACTTGTGTACACTCTTTATTTTAGTCTTGGGATACAACCCATACACCTTCTTGTTTTCGATCATGGGCTATAAACCTTTTAACATTTGTGATTTTAAAAATCCTATTATTACCCAATTCATTTAATAGTGATTTATGTACAACCCATTTCATAAAAAAATTCATTCATACATGTTTTATAAGATAATAAACATTAATCATATCATGACCCATAAAATAGATACGGTTTTTAAACATAAAATCATAAATCATGAAATGAAATGGGTATTATTAACATTTCATCGCATCATAGCCTATTAAAAGAGATAGGTTTCATAATCACTTTATAAAATCATAACTAGTGAAAAGAAGTGGGTTTCCAAATAATAAAACTCATGGAAGTGAAAGATATGTCTTAAGATTCATTAAATAAAAACATAAACCACCCAATAGATAATATTAATAGAACCTTTGGATCATTTCCAATAAGGGAATGAGTAACGTCAATAGATGTTATCATAGATTTAAAAAACCTTCGAAGGATATTTTTAAAACACTTCTTAAGGTAAATATCCTCTATTCATTGAAACATGCTCTTTAAAAAATAATACCTTCTGAAAACCATTTTCCTTAAAAACATCAAATAGATGATTGAAAACCTTTTGAAAAAAATTTCAATGAAAATATATTTTAAAAACATATTATTCAAAATTATCCTCTTAAATATTAAATAAATTCAAATAATTTTTTGTGGTTAAATCTGTACATGTCGTACGAGATAAAAAGAAGATACCATTTTAACGATAAAAATATAAGAAAAATTATTCATTCAGATTAGAAAAAAGATTCAGCATAAAACATTTGTAAAATAAAAAAAGTAATAAAAATGTCTTTTAACTATTTCTGGAGAATAGTATAATATTCTTGGAAACCCTTTTTAGAAAACATAGATTTTTCATTGAAGAGAGGGTAAAATCGAGCATTCATAAAAATGATTTCTTAACTATATTATGTACAAAAGAGTATTAAGATGTTACCAATACATGAAAAAATCATGAATTACTATAGGATCATAAATTCAAAGATTTTTCTTTAGATATGGATCATAATATTTCATAAAAACAATCAAAAACATAAAAAATATCAAAAAGTGGTGTGATTGTCTCAATATACTCTTATAACTTGGTAACATGGGATAATACTCTCCATGTAAGAAAATTAAATTAATGGAATATTAAATTATCAAGAAAAAAATAAATTTCTAGATATAACATGTATAATTGATGTATATAGACCTCAATAAAGAATTTATGTCCATAACAAAAGACGAGTCTCAAAGAATGAAAATTCAGACACAACTATTTTATCGATTTGGTAACATCTGAAACCTAAGCCCCATCAAATAAAGATCATAAAATTGATATGTAAATACCCATAAATTTATGTTTAATATACATAGAATGAAATTGGGTGAATTACATACATCATAAAAATGTAATGTGTGGATAACATAGCATTAATATCACAGAACTAAAAAGTGATATGAAATTCCCATACCATGTTTTTTGACTCTCGTCATACTCATTCATACCACCTGTATAATAAATATAAATTTATTATAAATATATTACAGGACCTTTTAATTATATATAATACCATATATGATTTTATTACGGTCTTATATTACTTTCTTGTTGTCCATTCTATGTCATGGTTTAACATTGGTTAACATTATCTTTATTCTTCACATGTCTCTTCATTTGTTATATCTTTACTACTTATACATATATCATGATTTACAAAAACTAAATCATGATATAAATATCATTTATATACATTATATTTTTATTATAATAATCTATAAAATATATAATTATTAAATTGAATACATTGTTTACGGAGATGGTAGGTCGTACGTACGCATGAACGCTATTCCTGTTTAATTGTTATGTTGAAATAAACAAAGTAAAAGACATCTATGTATGTGTATATATATATATATATATAATTATCAGACTAGATATTATTAGATCATATATATAATATATTTTAACTAAATCCATCTTTAATACAATTAATGTATTGTGTGAATGAATCATATCACTTTTAGGGGTAGTAGTCCATATTTCCTCAAACGAAATTATCGTATTAAACCCAAATAAAAAGATAAAAGATATGTATTGAAAATATGAAATTAATAAGATTAAATAATTAATAAAAAATATTACATATATAAATATATTTTCCATAATAATATCCACCATGATAGAAGATTATTAAAAATTGTACAATCATTATTTTGTGAGGTTGTAGTTCGTCGTACACATAAAAAGTATGTTTGTTACCCATTAAATAGAGGTGTCTGTTGGTGTTAGTTGAATAATAATCGTAAAAAATCCTAGTATATTGAGGATACTTGTGTTTTTATAAAATAATGGAATAAATAGAGTGGAGGGTGTGGATAAGGAAAATCAAATAAAGGATCATGAGAGAAGGTGTTACCTCTTATTCGGGAAACTCCTTTTGGTTTGTTTAAAAAGGCTTCCTTGGTTGATTTTATGAGGAAAGGGATACTTCATGGATGAATTTTGGGATTTTGGTAAATATATTGGGTAGATCATGTCTGAACCTTATAGGTATGAGAGGTGTGAAGAAGAGGAAGAGGTGGTGGCCTTTTATAGGGAATAAAAAGGACTCACTGAGTACTTTTTAAAAAAAAGTTAGTAGTAGAAATGTTCTTACATAAAAAACAAATAAAAAATTAATCAATAATGGATGGTTTATGGCATAAATATGTACATACAATGGGTTTTAGAAAATTTTATAGGTCATTTGGGCTCCTAATATTAAGGTTTATTCCTAAAATAAGCATAATTTGACCTCAATCGCTATGATTAACTTTAATCTCTTTTACTAATAATTTCGGTAAAAATTAAACATAATATAATTAAACATTTAATATTAAAAAAATTTAAATGGTTTGTGCCTGTTTTTATTAATTCAATTCACCAAAGATGAAAAATACCAGATTAATTTTAATCCAGCAGATGGGATGACATTTCAGGTTTTTAAAGGTGAGAGAAGTTCAAATGTTTAATAAGTTTTTATATTATATTTCTAACTAAAATTGATTATTATTACTTAAATTGTATTAATAGAAGTATAATTGATCTAATTTTATAGTAATAAAATTAAAACATAATTTAGAATTACTAAATATTTTAATGAAACTATAGTTTTAATGAAATGTTTAATATTTCACTATTAATAAAAAATTGAGGTTTCTCAAAGAAAATCCCAAAAAAATCACCAAAAGTTATTATCAGCATTATAAATTCAAAAATAAATTTTATTTAATCAAATTAAATTTATATATGTGTCTAAAATTAATTTTATTGTTTTTCATAGAAGGACATGAAGTGTAGTTCGTAGTATTTTTAAACATATAATGATTTTACAAAAATGTATATCTTTCATTATCAATATTTTTTATTACAATAAAACAATTATAAAGAATATTTTGAATGTAGTTATTACTATTAATATTACTAAATTTCATGGTTAGGATATAATGATCTCATTTAATTAATTATAATAGTAAAATGATGTTTTTTGGAGACATTAGTGTTGTGTGTAACGTATGCCAAGTTGGTGTTACGTGTAACATATTCCAAGTCATAGTTAAATGTAACATATATTGAATTGATGTTTCAAGTATGATATGATGAGTTGGTTTAATGAAACGCAAACCAAGTCAGTGTCGCATGTAACACAGGGCAAGTAAGTGTGAGGTGTAGTGCAATCCAGGTTGGCGTTTTGTGAAAGGAATGTTTGAAATAATATTTTAATATTTATGTATATAACTATTTAAAGTGTCACATGAAATGAAAATTTTCAAGAAGATAAAATATTTCTAAAAATATATTTCACAAATTCATAGGGTGTTACATTCTACTATCCTAAATATGGATTTACCCCTCTAAATTCATCTGGGTTATCAAAGGTTTAATACATTAAAGGTCATTTATTTGCAACCACATTGTGAGAATTAATACTCAAAATTTTGTTAAAAATGGAAGTTTGAATTAAAACGGTTACCCAAAGTAACATATATCTAGGATTCCACATAAGAGAATATAGGATGGTAGTAAAAACATGGATATGGAAGAGAAATATTACTATCATGTTCTTTTGGAGAGTGATAGAAAACATGATTCGGAGAAAGTTAACAATCAGAAAACCATAAATATGTGATCACCTAAGGGTCCTTTTGATTCATCTTAAACGAAAGTACTAGGATGTCATTTTTCATTTCAGGATCTATTTTCCTAAAGTTTAATAAATTTAATTAAAATATATATTTTCATGATTTCAGGAAAACTTCCCCCTTTTTTGTTCCTTGGTCTATTTGGAATAGTTATTAAAAAAGGAAGATTATGAATTAATTCCAAAAGTAATAATAGATCATGAGTCCCATGATATTATATTCATTTTTCATGAGTTACCATCAACAGAATGTATTTTTAATAGGCTATCCAATATAAATAAATTCTTATATGGAATTATAATACTTAAATCTTACCAAATTCATCTGATGTTTAACATAAATTTCCAAAAATGGCTAATCTTATACCCCTTAAAAAGTATAATTCATCTGTTATTCCTTAAATAAGATCTTATCTTGAAAACATACTTATTATAAACTTTGTTCCATCCTTGTAGTAATATAATTTCAAAAGTGATTTTATTATTCTGTAATCCATATTGATAAAAATAATCACATGAAATCTCACCCAAAAAAATGCAATATGACTTTCATAGGGATTATTCATACAAAATAAAACATAAAACTCCCAAATAAGGAGGGTAGGATATTTAATTATTAATAATATTGGTTCACATCATCCATTTTTATCAAATATTCTTTTCATTTTTGTTTTATCTTCAGAGTTTTTAGGTGTTGATTACCATTATTAACCCGTGGATGTTTGAAATGTTTGGAAAAAATTCTTATACTCCCTACAATTGAAACACTGAAGTGTGGACGGTGAATCCTGAGGTGTTTTACTATTATTCAGATCATTATATAAATTTTTACAATCACATAGGCATTAAGCCACTCAATACCCTTCCATTGGAAACATTATACATTTTCTATTCCAAATAAGACAATTCCCACAATGATTATTTCCACACATGGGGAAAAAATTAAGGCTCATATTTTTATCTCCATGGGTTGTTGTTTATCCTTTTAAATCCATCTTCCTCTTATTTTTAAAACCATGATTTTGATACAAAACGCCAACCTTCATTTCAACTTTTATAGTACAACACACAATCCCTTAATATATAATTATGTATCTTATGGCCAATGCACATCTAAGATTTTTCTTTTTCTAGTAAAGATCCAATTAACATTACTTTCTGGTTAGATGATAATTCTTGAAGTGTAACTCACAAGTCTCGTGAAATATTCCTCATAGGCATCGATATATTTATCCTCTTTTAGATTCAACTCTAGGAACACATTTTCCATCTTTTTATAAATATCATGAGTAATGTACTTATTGAATATCAAGTTCTATAACTCATCCCAATCCATAGATTCAATTTCATCTTACTTTCTCATATTCTTGATTAGTGTCACGACCCGTCCCCTGGGGCCCATGTTGTGATGACCCTAAGCCCATACCTCAATGTCTATGGGATAGATACTAGCTCCGAAAGCATTATCCATGAAGTGGGATTCATTTTCCTGAGTACCTGTACACTTTCCCACACACACACAACCGTGTCCGAAATAGCTTGAAAGGAAAACATGCATGCCACTAAATAACCACTAATTAAGTTACTAGTTGTAAGTTAAATGTCCTAGAATACAAAAAAAAAACTAAAAATAGGAAAGTTCAAAATATATCTGTAATACTTTTGTAGATGACCCCACCTGATGGGTAGGTGAAGGGTAGCTTCTTGTAGCTGTAGAAGTATTCTCATTCATCTTATCACACTAAGAACCACCTAGTCCTGGACCACCAAGGTTTTCATCATAGCTTTGATCACCTACACAGGACATGAAACGTGTGGGTGAAGCCTATCTAGTGGTGAGTAAAACAATACTTAGTGGGGACCCCAAAAAAAGGAAAGAACACAAAACAATTCAAAAATAAAACCTTGAAGCATTATCATGAAGCAATACAACTCACACGGGTATAATCATGAGTATAGAAAGAATGATCATATGTCGCAACAATTAACACCTAGTGCAACTATGGTACTCATCCCTAATAATTTTCGTGGTTATGTTGGGCCACACAGATCCACTCCCCACTGTGGGCCTTCCAGGTCACAGAAAGTTGCTTCCCACCTTGGTCAAGATACTGAGGTACTCATCCCTAATTAGAATCATGGGTTTACCGGGTCACTTAGAGTTGCTCCCCATCGTGGGCCTATCGGGTCACCCAAATCTTCTTCGCACTGGGCCATCATAACTAATTCATATAGGGGCCCTTGTAGATAATAAACATAGGGTCACTAGTAAGTAGTCTTTGAATATCAGTCATCTATAGGATTCCCGCATGTAGTGCACGTGCTTCCGAGAGAACCCACTCCTCAATCCATTCATCGCAATTCATATTTTTTAGAAACCTCTATAGAGTATTACAAAAGAACTGCCTCATAGAAAGGGTCCTAACTCCGAAAATGTCTCGTCAATTGGACACCCAGTTTCATGGATATTGTCGTTTTAGTAAATAGGGGTCGCTTATGTCCAGGCCTGGTTCGGTCATCCCGACCCCACCCTATTCGGGTCTGGGCCAGCCCGGTTCGACTAGGGTTCCAGGCCACTAGGTTACCAAGTGACCCAGTTCTATACGGCCTGACCTGGAATAGGAGGGCCAATTTGGTCCCATCCCAGCCCGCCTAGTGGCCTGATTTTATTCCACTAGGCCAGCCCACAAAAGCAGCCCTCTTAATTACAGTCTAGAACACTCTGCGTCCCAATTCACATTGCTTGTAGCACCAGGGTGGCTCCATAGTCTCAGAAAACCAGTTTTTTCACTCATATCAATCTCTCGAGTTACCCATGTGTCCCATCCCATATACCAAAGCCTCCTTCACATGCGGCCAACTGGGTGTTGGCCGGGTCCTCCGCACGTTGCGGCCCACAGGGCAGGCCGCTTCTCCGACATGGCATCGCCCTCTCGCATAGTTCCGTTCACATGGAACCACCCTCCATCATAAGTCTTCTCACGTGGATTGGACTTCCTGCATGACATGTGGATTTTCTACCGGTCCAGTCTTGTAACACCCCAAGCTTCCATGGTATGCTTCTCTTTGAATAATACAGTAGCATGTGTGGTACACAACTTTGAGATTCTAACAAAATGTGACTAATCAATCTGGCTGATATGAATAGTAATACCCACTTTTGGAAAATTTATACATTTTATGTTTCAAAATGGACTTCATTTTTGGATTTGGAATATAGAAATTAGCTTAGGGTTAATATTTGGTACTTTTTGATAACTTTCATATTTTGAGGAATAGTTAAAATTAATAAATTAAAATTAAAAAAAACTTTTTTAATCGAAGTAATTAATAGTGAAAAATTATAAATTTGAGTGATTTTAAAGTATAATTAGATTATATTTTTACCATTTAATCCAATGTTTGTCATTGGACATAATTTCACATTTAAACTGGAATAAGCAAGTGTCAATCTTTTGATAGTTATTATTTCTTAAAAACACGCTTTTTGTTTTAACAACGAGAATTAATTTTAAATTAATTTATGTCACTTCTATGTTTTGAATTTAAAAAAAATAGATTATATATTTCTAATCAGGAGGTCCAAATTTTTTAAATAGGTAACATTTATTTTTAAACATTTTGAAAAATTACTTCGGTAAATATTTTATTTACCGTGGTTAAAGGGTATGTCCGGTAAATAAGGGTAAAAAAATAATATTATAATAATAATTAAATACATTAAAACATGTTCTAACCCTATTTGTTCATACATTTACGACCATGGGAACCATTGGGTCGATTTTGGGACCCCATGGACCCACATGAAAGTGAGCATGACACATTATATTAACTAAGTTAAAGTAAATACAAAAATGACATCAGCATATATCTTTTAGTAAAACAATTTTTACATAGGGTTATATATGTTATATTTTTTACTATAATCATTCATTATAAAGATAAAAATATTTCCTATATAATGGTATTTTATATATAATTTTTAGACATTGAATAATTAAATTTATTTATGATACAATAATGATGCAGTATTTTCCTTATTAATGAAACAATCATATAATATGTATTATAAATGTTAAAATAAATATAATTAAAATGTTTTGATGACATACACGAATTTTATTCATTAATATGACATGTTAGGATTTCTTAAATGAATTTGTTTTAATTAATAATGTTTTTAAGACTTTAAAAAATCAATTATTAAATAGTGTCAAAATTGATATAAAAGAGTTTTTAAAACAAATATTGTACTGTCTCGGATTTTCCATTTATTATTTTTCAAATATTATATGGAATTATTTCGAGACCTGGCGTGAAGACGAAACATCATTTTGAGGTCCAGTGAGCCCAGAATAGTGGTTTGAACTTTTTTTTGTTAAGTGAGTCGGCACTTGTGCGCAGTTGTGGCAGTTTCCCAACGGATGCCCGTATTAAATATCTGAGTGCACCGTTGTATCTGGGATGACAACTTTACATAAGAATGAGACTAACCTCGACCGGTGCAGGTTGAGGGAAAAAGTTAATTTTCTGACATTAAAAGTAAAATAAATTAAATTAAATTAACCTGTTTGTTTTATTTCATTTAAGGAAACATCCGCTACAGCGTGGCGACGGCGCAACTGTTTCATAAGTTAATGACGCGTCATAATAACTTCAAAATTCCAATTCATCGTCATTAATTCTGCCACGTAATTGAATGACAGCATGTTTCCCCTTTTAATGTGTTAAGCAATTGTTGATCATTGGAAATGTTTGAGATGAATTTCTACCAAATCTGCAAGGCGTTAAAGAGAATTTTCTGCGACGAACAGCGAGAGATCGAGATCGAGGACCGTTGTGCCGACGTTGAAGGATATCGACATCAATGGCAGCGTAACACCTTCATCAATGATCTATCCTTTCAAAAGGTAGGGGTTTGTTATTCCGTTTTATTTTCCCCGTTTTAGTGTTTAATCGACGAACGCGGATCAACCATGAACAAGTTGATCAGCGGCTTCATACATTCTTACGGGATGGTTTTCTTTGGGATGATTTTGAGAGAAATAATCCATGATTTTTATTCATGTTGATCTCTGCTCCATTTTAAGCCTATTAACAGGAGTGGATCAATGCCATGACGAACGACGGCGGAGGTTCGTTCCTCATTTTGTTATTTGGTTTTCCTCCTCCTTTTTCCCCGCGCGTTCTTCGCGTTCTGCAAGGGCCGACGAACAACGGATTGTTGCACATCCATTTTGCAATGTAAAGATCCCAAAATGAAGGTTCGGCACCGCAACGACCTTGTGGAAGTGCAGCGACGATGGCGAACGACGAATCAGACCAAATCATAAAGATCATTATTCGAGCGTTCTTCATGGGGGAAGATTGGAACATGTTTTCTGACGGTGGCGGCTAGGGTTTCGGGGTCAGAGAAGGATCACACGACCTGTGACCCCGGTCACACGGCGTGTTGGCCCTTCCCCAGAGCTCGGTGTGTACTTTGGGTAGTACATGATCACGGGATGGTCTACACGGCTTCAGGTGGAACAGCGTGTACAGCTCGGCAGAGGCAGCTACGCGGTCCTCGGTGTGTATCCGAGGGATACACGGACATGGAATGGAGTACACGACCGTGTACTCCATCACCCGGCTAGTCCAGGTAAACAGCGCGGGTCACCCCGTGTGTGGATCGCATGGGTTGGAGTACACAGGTTGGTGACCGTGTACGGGCACATGGCCATAGTACACGGAGCCAACCCCAGTTACCCAGACACGGTGTGTACTCTGTACTACACGTCGTGTACTATGTTTTTCTACACAACTAGCCTCACGACATGGGCCGTTGTACACGTGCAGTACCCAGGGTCAGACAACACGGCGTGAATCATTTCTACACACCGTGTACTTTTTGGAGAACGGCTTGGCCCTTTTGTTAACCGTGCCTTGAACATCTTTCATTTGGCTTAGTGCCCCTTCTTCTTGTTCCTTTGAAGGTCAGGCATCATTCCCTCATGCAGGATTATGATCCCTTCAGAAGGGATTTTCTGTGATAGAGTCAGGCATCCATCTGAGAGGCCCGGATCGAGATCCTATATCCCTTCCCGACCCTAGGATGAGTTAGGCATCGGCGTGACCAACTTTACCAAGCGTTGATCCCTTACCTAGCATGTGAATGTCGGATGAGTGGCGGTATCTGCCATGGCCCTGGTAGTGATCCTCATCTATGTATCAAAATCTATCCCACTCAATAGTGTGTATCCCATAATGAGTGTAGTTATCTCTCGTGATGGTTCTCGACGAACATCACTTCCCGGACGGACGTCATCAGAGCTATAAGACACATGGAGTGTGTTCTCCCGGAACGATCGCATCACAGAATCTTTAAACGGAATCCCTTGCAGGGGTATACGGTTTCGTGACTTGTCTCTAGACCACAGGTCTGGGTTTTGAGTATATCTGGTTTGTTTTATATGTTCTGTAAACAAATACTGTGCATAGCTGACTGTACTTTTACTTTGTATTGCATTGTGGTTTTCGGGGTCCTCTACTGAGTATTTTTATACTCACCCCTACACGGGCTTTGCCTGCACGTCTGCTTTCTTGTGCAGACGAGTAGCCTTTTGACAGAGTCCAGGGAAGACCAGGACATGACCGAGATTTCTGAGTTCCCTACACGCCAAGACGTTCCTACGGCTATGAGCGACAGTCTCATAACCTTTGTGCTTAAAGGTGGGACTTTGTAGTTTTTCAGACTCTTGCTTTTGGTGGGCTTGAATTCTGGCCCAGTTTACTTTTACAGTACTCTACCTGTCATCATACTCTGTTGGTTGGGTTTAGTTGTATGCATGAATTTTTGTTCCCTATTGTTGAACATTTCTGCATTTGTGGGTATGGAGATGTGTGTGTGTGTACAGGTACTTAGGTAATGCCTCCCATTTTAGTGACATGCCTACTTGGTGCTAGTCACTAGCCCCTGGCCTATTGGAGGCGGGCTTGGGGAGTCATGGTATGGGCTCCACTGGGACGGGTCGTGACAGAGTGGTATCAGGGGAGGTGGGTTCTAACATAGGACCAAGAGTCTGTGAGTTTGGTTGGGGGAAACAGTGTTGACTATTTTGGGTTTGGATTTCAGGCCAGAGACTCTAGTGTTGGTGCGGCGGTCAACGTATCCATACACCAGAACTCTGATAACCTGCTTTTCGACCCGGTTCATGAAAACACTGGTTTCGGGGAAATAAAAAGGTACATGCATCATATAGGAATGGGTTCTGTCTTCCATGTCCTTGGTGTCAGCTATCCGGATATACTCATTGAGCAAGATACATCTTGGTTCTTTACCAGATAAATCTGCAATGCGTACCCGCTAGGATTCAGCAACACGATCATGAGGATGACCCCCTCAGTGATGAGGCTTTGATACAGGGACAGTCCCCCAGGCGTTACCACTAGGTGGTGCACCTTCTATACCACCAGTGGAGCAGCCAGTGGTACATGTAGTACCGACCGGAGAAGAGCATAGGCTTAGCACACTCCACGGGTTTCAGAGACAGATACCACTCAGGTTCTGAGGCGATCCTGACCCTCAGGCGGCTGAGGACTGGCTTGAGGCGGTGACCAGAGTTTTCCTTCTAGTGAGGACACCAGCAGACCAGATGGTGATCCTAGTAGAGAGCTTTCTTCAGGGTTCGATGGGACGATGGTGGAGTCTAAGCACGCAGACTCACGACGAGGAGACTCTTTCATGGACAGAGATTGAGGGACTCTTCAGGGAGGAGTTCTCTTCAGTTACGCTGAGAGCTGTGTGCATCCAGGAGCTTCTTCATCTCCAGCAGGGTAGTGTGATGGTGGATGACTATTCATTGAGGTTCACCAACCTCGCCAGGTACTCGATGGATATGATCTGGGATCATTACTTCAATGGTCGGACCTTTGAGTGAGGTCTACGGCATGACATCCGAGCTAGTGTCATGCCTCTTTGCATTTCAACTTATGCTGGAGTGCTCGAGTGGGCCTTGGTGATCGAGAGCTTCTTGGTAGAGCAGAGACAGCCGCAGACAGTCAGTAGCAGGCAGACAGGTGTAGAGACACCGGCAGTCGGGATCTGACATCAGGCACATGGATATGGACGAGGGAGACGTCATAGGAGGACCCAGGTCAAGGGATCGACAGTCCAGGGCTCTCAGGCTTGATCCAGTCAGCCTAGGGAGAGCAATTCTATGCATGCGACGGTTGAGGGCATCTCGCTAGAGATTTCCCGACACGACGAGCTGCTGACAGGGAAGTGGTGGAAGGACCACCGAGGCAGAGGCGGAGAACGGAGCAGGCAGATCCGCCAGGCGGAAGACATGGTAGAGGAGCAGGGAGAGTTACAGGTGGTGGAAGACGCTTCGACTTACTTCCACCACCACCCCCAGGAGGTCTGCACCAGGCTCAGGGAGCTAGGGGACTGGGACCGCGATAGCTGCATGCGGTCGAGGCATACGACCCAGGGGCTCTAGGGATGATTCGAGGTACGATCTATGTCTTTTCTACCTTAGATTTCATACTCATAGACACAGGTTCCAGTCATTTCCATATATCCACATGTCTTGTACAAAACCACGAGATTCTGGTAGAACCGTTGACTCGATCCATATTCTTGGAGACTCCTACAGGAGGTGACTCGACGATCACACACATTTGCAGATAGTGTGATCATACCCTTGGAGGTGAGAGTTTTGGTTGGAACCACTTGGTGGTAGCATCGAGGCCTTACGACGTCATTCTCGGTATGGATTGGTTATCTTTGGTCCATGCCCAGATTGACTGTTTTAGGTGAAGAGTGTGGCGTGTCCACCGTGATGGAACAAGGTTTTCCATTGTCGGAGAAAATGAAACCCAGGTAGCACAAAATGGGCTCATGCATAGGATGGGGCAGCTAATCACTCATGAGTTGGCTAGCCTTACCCTCGGAGCAGTAGATGTTGTGAGCTCTCAGTTCCCAGCAGTGGTGGCAGAGTATGATGACATCATTCCAGAAGATGGTCCCGGGTTACCTGCCCGCCGGGAAATTGACTTCTGCATCGACTTACACCCCAGGACGACACTGATTTCCTCATCATATTATTGGATGGCTCCCGCGGAGCTTTGCGAGCTGAGGGTGCAGTTGGAGGATTTGCAGAGCAAGGGTTTCGTAAGACCCAACATCTCACCCTGGGCGGATCTAGTCTTGTTTTCCAAGAAGGCAGACGGGAGTCTAAGGTTGTGTGTGGATTACCGGCACCTGAACCAGGTGACAGTGAAGAACAAGTGTCCACTGCCGAAAATTGATGACCTCTTAGATCAGCTAAGAGGGGCATAGTGGTTCTTGAAGGTTGATCTCCGGTCAGGCTATCACCACCTATGAGTGTGGGATGAGGATATACCAAAGACAGCTTTCAGATGTCGCTACGGTCACTATGATTACTTGGTGATGCCCTTTGGCATGAAGAACTCCCGCATAGTGTTCATGGGTTTGATGAACCGGATCGTCCAACCGTACTTGGACCAGTTCGTAGGAGTCTTCATCGACAACATCCTTGTGTACTCGGCGTCAGAGGAGGAGTACATGAGACACCTGCAGAAGGTTTTGGATGTACTTCAGGAGCACCAGCTTTATGGGAAGCTCTCAAAGAGTCAGTTCTGGATTCGGGAGGTCCACTTTCCGGGACATGTCATATCAGAAGATGGAGTATCTGTGGACCCAGCCAAGGTGGAGGCTGTGTTAGCATGGGAGCCACTTCAGAGCGTGACAGAGATGCAAAGCTTCCTTGGGTTGGCAGGATATTACCAGAAATTCATCCCTCATTTCTCCCAGATATCAGCACCGATGACAGCCTTGACCAGGAAGGGGAAACCCTTCGTGTGGACAGAAAAGTGCCAGTAGGCTTTTGAGCAGCTAAGAAAGAGTTTGACGAGCATCCCCGTCTTGAGATTGCTGGAGAAGGGTGTCGAGTACATAGTTTTCTACGACTCATCAGGGACCGGGCTCGACTGTGTCCTGATGCGGCGGCACGTGGTGGTTGCTTATGGTTCGCGCTAGCTTAGGCCGCATGAGCAAAACTATGCGACCCATGATCTTGAGCTAGCAGCGGTAGTCTTTGCATTGAAGATGTGGCGACACTACCATATTGGAGAGTGGTTTATTGTCTACTCTAACCACAAGAGCCTCAAGTACATCTTCTCACAGAAGGATCTGAATATGAGGCAAAGGCGTTGGATAGAGTTCCTCCAGGACTATGATTTCGAGATCATATATACTCCTGGGAAGGGGAACAAGGTGGAAGACGCTCTTAGCAGATGGTCGAGCTCACAGCTGTTGAGTGAGGCGACACAACAGTTTTCCGCGTAATAGTTATCCTTCCTGTATAGAGAGGATACAACATGCCTACAGTTGATGGTTGTCACCCCTCCACTCATACAACGAGTTAGGGAGGCACAACTTGGGGATGTCGACTGTGTGACCTTACGTGCTCAATTATCCACAGGACATGCTCCAGATGGATATTTGCAAGGTGGGGAGCACATACTCCTTTTCAGAGGACGCACTGTTGTACCAGTAGCGTTGAAGGAGGAGGTCCTAATGGTGTTCCATAAATCACCTTTGGTAGTACATCCCGGAGTGGCAAAGATGTACCATGACCTATGACGTCAGTTCTGGTGGTCAGGCATGAAGAAGGCAGTGGAAGAGTTTGCTTCTCGATGCCTCACATGCCAGCAGGTGAAGGCTGAGAACCAGGTTCCAGCAGGGTTAGCTCACCCCTGGAAGTTCCAGTGTGGAAGTGGGATGGAATATCGATGGACTTTGTGACGGGATTACCACATACATCTAAGGGGTACGATTCTATCTAGGTGATCGTTGACCGACTCACCAAGTCGGGCTACTTTCTAGATATCCGGGAGCAGAGTTCCGTAGAGAGCTTGGGACGCCTCTACGTACAAGATATATTTCGGCTTCATGGCATCCCCTCAACTATAGTCTCAGACCGAGACGCCCACTTAACATCCCGGTTGTGGAAGGGATTGTAGGAGGATTTTGGGACTCAAGTGCGCTTGAGCACAGTGTTTCATCCCCAGACAGATGGTCAGACGGAGAGGACCATTCAGGTTCTAGAGGATAAGTTGCGGGCCTTTATCTTGGACTTTGGTCGCAGCGGGGAGGACCACCTACCACTGGTGGAGTTTGTGTACAACAACAGCTACCACTCCACCATCGGTATGGCACCATTCGAGGCCTTTCACGAAAGACCTTGTCGGTCACCGCTTTGATGGACCGACCCCGGAGAGTCAGCACTCATGGGTCCAATGTTATTTCAAGATACTATAAAAAAGGTGCAGATCATCCGGGAGCAGACGAAGACTAAACAGAGCTAGCAGAACTCTTATGCTGACAGGTGACAGAGACCTCTGGAGTTCGAAGAGGGAGACCACGTCTTCCTTCTGGTCTCACCTCGATGAGGGTTGCAGAGATTTGGCCAAGGCGGAAAGCTATCTCCGTGGTTCATTGGACCTTTGCAGATCCTGGGAAGAGTTGGCGGGGTGGGGTACCGCCAGGCTCTACTGCCACAGTTGCATCAGGTAAATGATGTCTTCCACGTGTCGCAGCTAAGGAGGTATGTGCATGACCCATTGCACATCATCAACTGGGGTGAGCTGGACAACGAGGATAGAGTGACCTTTGCTGAGTACCCGATGGAGATCGAGGATCGGCAGGAGAGGATCCTTCGTGGGTGATCAATTCCCTTAGTGTGCATTCGGTGGAAGCACGATAATCTTTAGGAGAGCACATGGGAGTGGGAGGCCCATATCTGTGCCCAGTACCCTCATATTTTTGAGTAGCCTTTGTTTGGGATTTTCGGGGACGTAAAGCCCCATAGTGGGGAGAATGTAATGTCTCGGATTTTCCGTTTATTATTTTTCAAATATTATATGGAATTATTTCGAGACCGGGCATGAAGACGGCACATCATTCAAAGGTCCAGTTAGCCCAGAATGGTGGTTTGAACTTTTTTTAGTTAAGTGAGTCAGCACTTATGTGCGATTGTGGCAGTTTCCAAACGGATGCCCGGATTAAAAATCTGAGCACACCATTGCATCCGGGAAGACAAATTTACCTAAGAATAATGATAACCTCAACCGGCACAGGTCATGGGGAAAAGTTAATTTTATGACATTTTAAGTAAAATAAAATAAAATAAAGTAACCAGTTTATTTTATTTCATTTAAGGAAACATCCACTGCAGCGTGGCGATGGCGCAACTGTTTCCTTAATTAATGACGTGTCATAATAACTTCAAAATGGAAAGTCAACGTCATTAATTATTCCACGTAATTGAATGAAAACATGTTTCCCCTTTTAATGGGTTTATCAATTGTTGAACGTTGGCAACGTTTGAGAGGAATCTCTGCCGAATCCTCAAGTCGTTAAAGAGAATTCTTGGCGACGAACGACGATAGATCGAGATCGAGGATCGCTACGCCGACGTTGATGGATCTCAACAACAATGGCAGCATGAAACCGTTGTAAACGATAAATCCTTTCAAAACATAGGGGTTTGTCATTTCATTTTCTTTTCCCTATTTTAGAATTAAAATGACAAACGCGGATCAACCACGAACAAGTTGATCCGCAGATTCGTACGTTCTAACAGGAGGGTTTTCTTTGGGATGATTTTGAGAGAAATAATCCATGCTATTTATTCATGTTTATCTCTGATTTGTTTTAAGCCTATTAACGGGAGTGGATCAACGTCGTGACGAACGACGGCGGAGGTTCGTTCCTCATTTTGTTATTTGGTTTTCTTCCTCCTTTTTCCCCGCGCGTTCTTCGCGTTCTTCACGGGGCGACAAAGAATGGATCATTGCACATCTGTTCTGTGACACAATGATCCCAAAACGAAGATTCGACACCACAACGACCTTTTGGAAGTGCAACGATGATGGCAGATGACAAATCGGACCGGATCGGAAAGAGAATTCTTCGAGATTTCTTCATGCGGGAAGATCAGAACATGTATTCGGAGCAGATCGGAGGCCCGAAAACGAAGGAAGTGGCTTCGTGGGGTCATGTCGATCAGAACCTGGAAGTTTTGTGGTGATCAGACGACTGGATTGATGATCGGAGTAGCATGGGAGGTGCGCTGGCGAAGAGCGCCGTTTCTTGAAATTTCTAGAATACACGACATGTACTTTCGAAGAACATGCCGTGTAGTTCTGACGGTGGAGGCTAGGGTTTCAGGTACATATAAAGATCACACGGCATGTGACCCCAGTCACAGGGCGTGTTGGACCTTCCCCAGAGCTTGGCGTGTAATTTGGGTAGTACACGGACACGGGATGGTCTACACGGCTTCAGGCGGCATGGCGTTTACAGCTCGGCAGAGGTGGCTACGCGGAGCTTGGTGTGTATCCCAGGGATACACGGACACGGGATGGAGTTCACAACTGTGTATTCCATCACCCAGCCAGGCGAGGTAAACAGCGCGGGTCACCCCATGTGTTGATTGCACAGGTTGGAGTACATGGGTTGGTGACCGTGTACAGGCTCATGGACAGAGTACACGGAGCCAACCCCAGTTACCCAGACACGGCGTGTACTCCATACTAAACGCCATGTACTAATTTTTTCTACAGGACCAGCCTCACGACACGGGCCGTTGTACACGGGCAGTACCCGGGGTCGGACAACACGGCGTGTATCATTTCTACACGCCGTGTACTATTTGGAGAACGACTTGGTCCTTTTGTTCACTGTTCATTGAACATCTTTCGTTTGGGTTAGTGCCCCTTCTTCTTGTTCCCTTGAAGGTCAAGCATCATTCCCTCACGCAGGATTATGATCCCTTCAGTAGGACTTTTCTGTGATAGGGTCAGGCATCGATCCGAGAGGCCCGGATCGAGATCCTCTATCCATTCCAGACCCTAGGTAGAGTCAGGAATTGTCGTGACCAACCTTACTGGGCATTGATCCTCTACCTAACAGGTGAATTCCGAATGAGTCGCGGCATCCTCCATGGCCATGGCAGTGATCCTCGTCTGTGTATCGAAATCTTTCCCACTCAGGAGTGTGTCTCCCGTAATTAGTGTATTTATCTCTCGTGACGGTTCCTGACGAACAACACATCCCGGACAGACGTCATTAAAGCTATAAGACCAATGGAGCGTGTTCTCCCGGAACAAGCGCATCATGAAATCTTCAAACGGAATCCCTTGCGGGGGTATGCGGTTGCGTGACTTGTCTCTAGACCATGGGTCTGGGTTTTGAGTATATCTGGTTTGTTTTATATGTTATGTAAACATATATTGTGCATAGCTGACTGTACTTTTAATTTGTATTGATTTGTGGTTTTTGGGGTCCTCTACTGAGTATTGTTATGCTCACCCCTGCACGGGATTTTCCCACGCGTCTGGTGTCTTGTGCAGACGATCAGCCTTTTGACAGAGTCCAGGGCGGACCAGGACAGGACCGAGCTTTCTGAGTTCCCTACAGGCCGAGGCGTTCCTATGGCTACGAACGGCAGTCCCAGTACATTTGTGCTTACAGGTTGGACATTGCATTTTTTCAGACTCTTGCTTTTGGTGGTTTTTTATTCTGGCCTAGTTTACTTTTGCAGTACTCTACCTTTCATCGTACTCTATTTGTTGGGTTTAGTTGTATGCATGCATTTTTGTTCCTTAGTGTTTTACATTTCAGCATTTGTGGGATTAGAGATGTGTGTGTGTGTACATGTACTTAGGAAATGCCTCCCATGTTAGTGAAATGCCTACTCGGTGCTCTTCACCAGCCCCTGTCCTATTGGAGGTGGGCTTGGGGAGTCACGGCGAGGGCCCCACTTGGACGGGTCGTGACAAATATTTTATTATTAATTCTTATTATATTCCTACAAATCTACGGTTCGGACAAAGGAAATATATAATGATAGGTGTATCATTAATGGACAACTTTGGGGTCACTTGGAAGTATATAATATTTTTATTAACTATATAATATAAAAATACGAAGAGACATGGTAAATGTCAAACTATTTAACTAAGGGTAAAATCAAAAAGATAAAGTTAATATAGTGACTCAACCTTGTATAAAACCTATTGGTTGAGTGTTTCTAGTTCTATACCCACCTTAACCTTTGAATAATCTACTTTGGAGTCATTAAAAACCTAATATGAATTTATTTTAAATTAATACATTATGTTTTTTCTAAAGTGCCCCTCCTCTCCCTTATAAAAGGACACCACTTCTAACCAGTTATTTATACCTTCAAAGCCTTTTTTGTTTGTCCAGACTCTGCCCAAATACCCTCTCAACTATCCTCACTTAATGATAGAGGCATTACTTTAGTCAGAAATCCAATATATGGAGAACTCTCGATCAAATCAAAAGGACGAACCCTAAGAAGAGGTAATGTTTTCACCACACTCTTTCAAGTTCCTTTTTCTTCAACATCTTATTTCTTTTTTATTTCCATTATAAAATAAAAAATATAGTATCTTCTATATAATGTGATGTTATTATAATAATGGTACAACCATATTTAGTATTCTATCCATCCTTTGAATGACATGTCACCATACATGCGTACGTACGGCCTACCGTCTCCACGTCGTGGTGTAATTTTTATTCAATATATTATTATTTTTATTGTATAATAATGATGTTTAATTAATGTAAATAATAAATATAACATGATAATGATTCTGTATATATGATATACCATTCAATTATATATTATTTTAATATCAAAAGAAAGATATTGTCGCTCGTGCGTACGTATGGATTACCGTCTCCAGGAACGCGATGAGATTCATTCCCCATCATATCCATTGAAGAATAAATTTCATTTTATGATTAAAAATAATTTTTAGAGACATTATATCATTCTGGATATGAATAATATTCATCCCATTCATAAAAAATATGGCTCCCATAACAAATATATAAAGGAAAATGAATCCTTTAACACCCGAAATGACGATAATACTATGATATTATCAACAAATCAATGTTAAAAGATCATATATGATATCATATTAATGTATATTATTCTTTTATAATTAAATAACATTTATTTCACCATTATACAAGAGGTTATCCTACCCCTGACCAAGGAAAAAGTAAAAATTAAGGGGTTTCTTATCTCACTTTTAATTCTGTGAGATTGCCATTGTTCACCACTTATTTATTTAATGTGGTGTGTGTAGTGCCCATGATTGCATTCATTGTGTAATATAATTTAATTTATTTATATTTACATCATCATTGTATGATCTTTCTTTCACGGTTGTATGTTCCATAAGTTACCAAATTGATAAGGGAATTTGAAATTTCAATTTCCACTCATTCGGCTTTACGCATACTCCATTGATTATTTTACTCCAATATTATGTGTGGAATCACAATTTATTTGATTATGTTGTAATTTACACTACCCATTCTATGGATTTAATTTTGATACACATAATAACTCCATTTATAAATTTTCAAGTCATCAATATGTACTTGATAAGAGTAATTTTAACTCAATCTCCATTTATTGAGTTAAATATATAATTCATCATTGTTGTTTTTACACGAATATGTGTGAATGTCCTTTGATTGTTTTAAACTGAATATCTAATCATATTGAGTGTATTTATATTTTCCACACACAATTATGTCATTTATTTATTCTTAACCTAAGGATATGGATTTTATGAGATATATCATCTCAATTTACATTCCAATGAGACTCCTTTGTTGTTATACACCAAATCACTTTTATATGGTGTATAAAATGTACTTTGACATAGTATATCATGATACACTTTATTCTCAGGATATTACAAAGTTTTTATTACCTCAATTATTTTTATTAATGTGTGTCTCTTTTGGTTAGGAACTCTAACTAAAATACCATTTTAAAATTTTTTAATGATTTATTATTCTGAATCTTTCTCATTAATGTCCATGTTTTAAAAATGGTTTTAAGGATTTATTTAAATGGACATTAAGGTTTAAAATCAAAATTCTTTTCAAAAGTTTCAATGTGTTATGGGACACTTTGATTCAAAAATCTATTTTAAATGGCTTCTTGACAAATAGTGGGACTTGTAAATGTTTTCAAGAAAAAGGGGGACATTTCTCTCAATAGTTTGATGATTATTTTAATCTATGTCAATACCCTTCATTATTCTAGATTGAGGTTAATCTAATACAATACAATCTTCCATATTGTATCGAATGAGTAATGTTTGAATGTGGATGTGCTATTTTTATACCATTCATGGTTTGTGGCTAAAGTATTGACATTTCGTACACTAGTTTTAATACGAATGTTTATGTTATGTTTCAAACTTTTCATATGAGGAATACATTTGACTTAGTAAGTGACAGGTGGAGCCCGTTATAGCTCCTCGATTCATCGGTAGGTCTCATGAGACAAACTAGTGTCTTGGCACAAGTCCTTGATAAAATATTATTTGTAGTCTTGGCATGAGGGCTTGACTATGTGGTTATGATAGTCTGGCATTATGAATTCCATCATTATAAAAGTGGTTATTGATATTTCATGTGGTTATTCGACTATTAGAATATCCATTTGAATAAGTGAATGGAATTATTTCATTTTATCTTTTCCATATTATGCTTAAGTTCAAGTTTAAAAGGCTTTTCTTTTAGTTATTCATTAACTTAAATGTTTATAGTTATTTATAAAAGTTTCCACTATATTTTTATCCTTACTGAGAATCTAAGCTCACCCCTTTCAATGTTTTATTTTTCCCAGGATGTGAAGAAGTAATTTATGAATGACTTCTAGGGATAGTATGATGGGAAATGAAAACAAGATGTTGTTGTAGTTTTTTTTACTTCATGATGTAATATAAGACTTATGAATATATCTAGTGTTTCCAGGACTACTAAACTAATCGGTTGTTCAAGACATGATCTTTTGTGATCACTCCAATGTTATGTAATAATGCACCGACTCTAGGTAACTAGGATAGAGGAATTACATGTCTTCCATCACGGTCTGCAGGCCACATAATTTCACCGTGTACACCTCCAGTGCAGCTGGGTGGCCACATCCGCATGTGGCCAGTCGACACCATCCATGTTGGTGGATCCTACTGCCGCCTCGGAACGCTGCATGTGACCAACTTCCTCCTTCTGTCACAGCCAGGGTGTCACATCCTAGTGTCACCACCATGACCTTGTGTTGCGGTATCTCTCGAATGCCATAGCATAATTGGTCGCAACCCTTCTGCCTGATGCCTTCTTGGTGGATGTGCTGCCACCGTTGCACCACGAGGAACTTTAAAGAGAAATAGTGGGATGGGTAACAAAGACCACCCAAATTAACATCTATCCTTTTTTATGATGGCCTAGGATTTTTCATTTTAGCGGAATCACGATGTTCCAGGAAAAATAGATGGAATAATCACTAGGATAAACTACCCTTTTTTTATACCACATCATTAACCAACCCGAATGAATGATCTTTCTAAAGGTTAAATTATTTTTGAGTTAACATGCATTCATGATTTAACATAAAGAACATGAAAATTATTTCCCACAGAAATCCGAAAACACCAACCTAGTATAGACGTTGGTAGGAGAAGAGTAGAGTCCCACGCCTTTGTTCTCTGATCTTGATCTTCCGTACACGTTTCTAGTGATCCTTTTAATTGTTGAACGAGAATATTTTATTCATTTTTCATTGAATATTATTTGTCTCCATATATTAGTTAGAGAGATTCCGAAATCTCCCACCATTCCTCCAACCCGTTATCCCATTAAATGAGAAACACATCGTAGCATTTCTGTTACGTTGCATCGTCCCATCGTTACACTATTTAATTTATCAAACAGAATCTCTGTTATAACTCAGTTAAAGAGCATCAATAATGAGAATAATTTAATGAGGGTTTTTAACACCTCATTATCGCACCGTAGTGCTGGCGTTCGACTACTCAATAGTGAATAAAAACAAATAAAACAGCTTTTTAATTTATTTTATTTTTCTTCTAAAATGTCCGAAAATTAACTTTTTCCCTTGAATCACACCATTTGAAGTAAGTTCCATTCCTAGGTAATTTTTTCATTCTGGACATAATAGATCTTGCAGATATTCAATTCTGGAACCCGTTTAGATGTTGTCGAAACCGTGCACGTGTTCCATTTTAATTCACATAAAAACAGTTCCAAAAAACATCATTCACCCTCAACCCATGCAAGTTGAGGTTATGCTCCGACTATAGGGAAACAACCCTCATGAGGTCAACAGTACTATCATATTTCTAATATGAGTTACTATTTTTGAGTTATAAGTACTTGACCATAAAATAATTGTTACTTAATTATTTTATTTACGGCCAAAAACTAACATCAAATTTAGTCCCGTGTCGGCCAAAATTAGGCACTTCCTAATGAAAGAATACTTTCATGAGTTCAAAAATGGTATAAAATTTTCAATCTGAGTCACTGTTAATGATTTATAAAGATTTTTAAAATAAAATAATTTTATTTACTTATTTTATTTAACGTGTTTCCATTTTTGGGTTTTCTCACTGGAGGCAAGTGCAGACTAAAATTAAGTCGTTCCTAGGGTACAACTACCATCCTAAATGCAATAATCCACTCAGATGTTTGATCTGGGAACCTATTTAAGAGTTATTCCACTTATCATGAAAAATTCTCACATACAATATTTAAAACAGAACATTTTTGGAGGGATCATTTCGGGTAATTCACGCCTCGGAATAGCGCACCGTGTTAGAACCTAGTTATGAAATAATTCCATATTATTAAAAAAATTACATCAAATTTTTAGGATATTTCATTACTCCCCATATTATGTATTTACATCATCATTATCCAAAACAAGAATAAATAAATAATTGGGGGTACTAAGCATGAATTTGGGCCTCCCTATCCCCCAGGGTCCCCTGGGGATTCCTATAGTAGTACTAAAAACCGCACCAGAGGAATCGACTGTCCCCAAAGTACCCTACCCTATCGATTATCTATCTCCAATGGGAACTCTGCAAACATAGTCCCATCATCAATGTCCATATTGACCCAATCGACTATGTGCGATGGATCTTGTACATACCTTATCAGTTGTGACATGTGAAAAACATCGTGCACCCGAGGCATCTATGGGGGAAGATCTATGTAGTACGCCACCTCACCAAATCATCGTAAAATAAGGAAAGGGAGGATAAACCCTGCAGATAACTTGTCCCCCTGACCAAATCACTATATCCCTCATCGATAAGAGACACATAATAATACTTAGTCTCCCTCTTCAAACTTGAAGTGTCTCTGTTGCCTATCATCATAGGACTTCTGTCGACTTTGTGTTGTATATATCCTCCCTCAGATTACATGAACCTTCCCAGTGGTACCATGTACCATCTCTGGACCCATGAGTAATAACTCCCATGGGTTTTCCTAGTATAATAGTTACCTACATGGTCATCTATACAGTTCCTCGAACAGTGTCATACCGATGGTGGATTGTTAGCTGTTGTTGTATGAAAAATCTACCTGTGGTAGGCAGTCCTCCGTTCTATGACCGAAATCAATAATTCAAGCATGAATCATGTCCTCAAAGGTATGTTTGGTCCACTCAGGCTTTCCATTCAGTTTTAGGTGAAAGGCGATGAAAAAGCATTGTTGAATCCCAAATGCCTATTCTAATCCCTTCCATATCTGAGATTTAAAATGTTCATCATGATATGAGGCTAACTTAAAAAAGGACTCCACAGAGTCGTACTATCTCTTGCATGTAGATGAATACCATGCTCTATACTAAACTCTACTCATGAATTGGTATAATGTGGGATGAATTTGTGAGTTTTTCTACTATCACCCAGATGTATCATCCCCATATATGTAAAACGATGCGTCCACTCAAAACGTTGATGTGCTCCCCACCATTAGAATATTAATTAGGGGAATTCCCTTTGGAAATCTAGGAACGTGTATTCTGGAATTTGGAATCTCTGGGTTGCACCGAACTGACTCATAGTATGCTACGAACTTGATCTCCGAGTGATATCATTTTCAACCTCATTCCCCTTCCCAGGATTATAGACTATCTCGAAGTCATAGTCCAGGAGGAACATTAGGCAACATCGATGTCTCATATTGAAATGACTTTATGAAAAGATATACTTGATACTCTTTTGGTCAGATTAGATGATGAATCATTCAACCATAAGGCAGTCTCGCCACATTTTTAGTGCAATGACTACTGCTTCCAACTCAAGGTCATGAGTCACATAGTTCTTCTCATGAGATTTCAACAGTCATGATCCATAAGAAATCACTCTATTCCCATACATCAGGACACAACCAAGCATGGTTCCTGATCTGTCACAGTACAAAATGTAGTTAGATCCCTCCTCTTTAAACCTTAATATAGGAGCACTCTTCATGCTCTACCAGATCTGCACAAAGCTCTTCAAGAATCCTTTTGTCCATACTAAGGGTTTTTCCTTGTTTATCAATAATGTCATGGGTACTGCCTCTGTGGATAAGTCAGGTACAAACCTCTCATAGTACCCATCTAACCCATGGAAACTTTGCACCATGGTAATGCTCTTGGGTGACTACTAAGAAAGTGTCACCTTGATCATTGATGTATCTTACACAACTCCAACCTCTGAGATGACTTGTCTCATAATGTGCACCTTCCCAATCAAGAAGTCAGACATCGAGATCATTCTTTAATGTTGGTGCTATCTGAGTGTGTCCATGACAATCTTTAAGAGTATCATGTGATTCTCCACAGATGATGAATACACTAAGTACTCGTAATTATAGGGAATTCATCATGCCAAACGACTTCACAAAGAACTCGTAGTGGCCATATCGACATATAAAATCCATCTTCGAGAGGTCCTCATCTCGTACTCAATGCTGGTGATAGCTTGATCTATGATCTATCATTAAGAACCATCTAGCTCCCTTCAGCAGATTGTAGAGGTCATACATCCTCAATTCGGGATAAATGTTCTTCATGGTCACCTGGATTAGGTACCCATAGTTTATTCATAACCTCAATCTTCTTTTTTCTTCTCATCTATATAACATATCCCCACAATGGTTCTTTTTAGCACTATATATAGAGGAATAGTGCTTGCACAAATGTCCCTAAACACATCTTGCGCGGAGGTCCGAGACTTGAATCACTAGATGCATCATATTCAACAAGGACCTAGAAGTGTCGGTATGTCTCGATGAATACTTATCAACCAGCACGTCTTCCCCCTAAAGCCATAGAAGAAATTGGGCACACATATCCTATAGATTTTATGGAATGTTCCCCTTCTTGGAGAGAGGATCTCAAGTGATTTCCACAAAAAGTCACATTATTGTACGATTAGGTAATCTAAACCCCATCATCACCCTGCTGAGCCGCAGAGAAGGCTCACTACTAGGACTACCATCTCACCTGATGGTTCAATGACTAGACATATAACTCATTCACCACCTCAAGTCAGTCCTTAGATGCTTGTGAGTTTGGCTTGGATTGGAACCTAAGGGGTCTCTATCACAGAACCTCATGTAAGGCACTGAGCCTATATGTTTCCTCTATCGGTAGCACTGGTAATACCTTATGCCCAATGTCTAGTAGAAAAGCTGCGACACCGCCTGAAGGTGCCATCTTGGGAAACAACCCCTATACTGAATCCACTTCACTCTATGGACAATCCATGTGGTCACACATTGGAATCATGGCTAGATGTCTCCATGGAGGCATCATGAATGAGATTAAGAAGAATAGAGATTAATAGATAATTCCTGGTGAGTTGAATCTGACTCAAAAAGATCATGAGGAAACATTCAATTCCTATATGATACATGAAACTAGTGTTTTTCTGTATATATCCAAAAATGAATAATTCAAGGTCCTCATGTATGGGTATGTTGGTTTTCACACAAAAATTGGACTCCCTAAATCTGAAAGTGAAATTAATAACACATAACACCATTTCTAAAAAACAAAACAGTAGACTCATAGTCTTTGAGGAAGAACCAACCTCCCATTAATACCACTGGACATGACCTATCCCCCGGGGAATGTGTCGTGACTACCCCATGCCCGCCTCCTAAAGTCCTAGGGGTGGTGACTAGCACTGACGGCATTATCCCTTGCGTGGGAGGAATTTTCCTGAGTGCCTATAGACACACAAACACACATAACAATGTCCCAAAACGATGGAGAGGAAAACATGTGTGGCTCTAAACCACCCCTGAGTAATGCTAAAAATTTTATGTAAAATGGGAAAGAATACAATCCCAACAAAAGAAAAACTGAAAACGAGAAAGTACAAAGGTTCTGTGTAAGACGTCCGCAAAAGACCTTCCTGAAGGGTAGGTGAAAGGTAGCTACATGTAGTCGTTGAATTATGGATTTTCATCATATCTCATTGAGAACCACCTGGTCTCGGACCACCAAGGACTCTATCGAAGCGTATGTCCTGTCTCTCTAGGCACCACCTGGTCCCAAACCACCAAGGTCTTCGTCAAATAATTGATCACATGTACGGGACACGACATGTGTGGGAAAAGCCCGTGTAGGGGTGATTAACAAAATAAATTTTAGGGACCCCAATACACAAAGAAAATGACCCAAGTCAATCAATAATTCAAACCACGAAGCATGATCACGAAGCAAGACAGCTAACACAGGTATAATCTATAGTATAGAAAGCAAGATCATCTATTGCCAAACGAAACCCCTTGGACTGTCGGGGTACTCATCTGTGATGAGTACCATGGGATTTCTGAGTGACACTAAGCCACTCCCCACTATGGGACTGTCGAGTCACATAGAGCTGCTTCCCACCTTTCCCATCATACTGAGATAATGATACCCAATGTGTATCATGGGTCTACCTGGTCACATAGATCCACTCCACATCGTGGGTCTGCCGAGTCACAAAGAGTTTCTTTCTACTCGGCCATCATTACTAATCCACATAGGGTTTCTTGTCACTGATCCCAAAAGCTTCTCTTGTCAACAGTTTTCATTTCTTAGTCATGCATAGGATTACTACACATAGTGTGCTTTATTCTGGGAGAAACCACTTCTCAAGCCATTCATCACATTTCATCTTCCATGAAAACCTCTTTCAAGTGTTCCAAAAGAAATACCTCATAGCAAGGGTTCCAATGCCACAAACATCGCATCAATCGAATGTCGGGTTTGAATGATGTTGATATTTTAGTAAAGACAGGCTGGTTGTATATGGGTCTAGTATGACCTTGTCAGACCGACCCAACCAACCCGGTCCAGGGGCCCCACATTCCTCGAACTGGTTCGAATAACCCAACCAATTTAAGGTCTAGGCCAGCCTGATCCGGCCTTTCCAAAAGGATAGGCCAATTGGTCCCTACTGGACCGGACCAAGTTTGACTGGGGTCCATCCCGCCGGGTTGCCCTGTGACCCAGTTCCATCTGGCTCAGCCTACAAAAGGAGGGCGGGTTTTTCCCAACCCAAGCTGCCTATAGGCCATGTTTAATTTCCCAAACCTATCCCGTAAAAGAAGGTCTACATAATTTCATCATAGTCCACTCAACTGCCTAGTCTGTGCAGCCAGTAGTGCCAGGGTGGCGCCACCTCCTTGACCAGTAGGTCTGCTCACGTGGACCGATCTCCAACAGGTCCCTTTCCAATTTCTGCGACAGAAATCCTCAGCCTTCACTGCATGCGGTTGGTAAATTCCTCCGTATTCTGCGGCCCACTAGGCAGGCTAGTCCTTCTTCATGAGACTTCCCACCAGCATAATTCCACTCACACAGACAGGTATTCCTGCCTGACCTCTAGATTTTTCATGGTTCCAGCTTCCTCATGTGGTATGCGGACCGCGACCTTGCACCATGTGGGCCTCTAATGCAGTCTAGGAGTTGTGTCCGCCAACCTCCAGCCACCATCCTTCATGTTAGTGTCTTTTTCTGCTTCCGTGGTCGGGTTGTCATGGCCTGGTTTCGCCACCACGACCGTGTTCCACAGTCTCTCACCAGGGTCGCAAGCCACCTGGTCGTGTCACTTCAGCATGACGCCTCCTTGGCCGATACAATGATGTCGTTGCACAACGAAGAACTAGAGATAGAGAGAGAGGGAGGGGTCATAATAAACACCAAATTGAACAACTAGCCTTTGTTCAAGTTGGCTCTAGATAGGTCATGTTAGCAGAATCATGACATGCCATGAAAAAGAGGTAGAATAATCACTAAGATAAACTATCCACTTCTTATTCTACATCATTAACCATCCCAGATGAATGATTGATATGTCGATAATTGTTTTGTTAGTTAACTCGGGATCATCATTTAACAGAAATAATAGGGAATTTAATTCACATAGAAAGCATAAAACCCATACCTGGGATAGATGTTCGTTGGGGAAGAGCAGGGTCGCTCACCTTTATTCTCCATTCTTGATCTACCTCCCGCGTTGCTAGTGATCCTTCAAACGGTGGAATAAGAATGTGTTCATAATTCATTATTGTACAGGATTCCTCACCGTAGATTCATCAAAGAAATTCCCAGATCTCCCACTGTTTCTCCAACCCATTATCTCATTAAAAAAGAAACACGTCGCAACATTCCTGTTACATTGTGTCGTCACATTGTTATAATATTTCATTAATGAAACATCATCTCTGTTACATTTCAATTAATATCCCCATTAATTGGATTCATTTAATTAGTTTCATTGTCACCTTTTCGTTGCACCATTTTTTGAATGCGTCATCGCTCAATGGTGAGGAGAAATAAATAAAATAACTTTTAAATTTATTTTATTTCTCTTCCAACAAGTCCAAAAATTAACTTTTTCCCTCACCACATGCCAGTCAAGTTTAGGTCCATTATTAGGTAATTTCATCATTCTAGACACAACGGTTCCCTCATATATTCAATCCAGGCACTAGTTTATATGTTTCCAAAACCACACACCCACGCCATTTTAATTCTCTTAAAAAAATTCCAAAAAAAATATTTCACCATCATCCCCCACCGGTTGCAGTTATGCTTTTCCTAAGGGAAACACACCCTTAAGAGATCAAAAGTACTCTTGGATTTCCAATCCGAGTTTCCATTTAGGAGTTATAGTCATTTGAAAAGAAAATAATTTATACTTAATTATTTTATTTATGGAAAAAACTGACTTCCACCTTTGGTCTGTGCCAGCCAATGTTAGGCTCTACCTAATGAATGAATACCCACACGAGCTCAACGGTTTTCTCATATTTTCAATCGGAATCAATTTTTGTGAGATATAAGAATTTTAAAAATAAGATAATTTTATTTATTTATTTAACTTATGGTTAGGCCATTTTTGTGTTTTCTCACTGTGGGTATGTACCGAATAAATTAAAGTAGTGCCTACGCTAAAACCAAAATCCTAAATGTAATGATGCACCCAGATTTCTAATCGAAACACTCATTTATGAGTTATTACACTTTTTTAGTAAAACTGATCATGGGCGCTAGTTAGAATGTAGCATTTTTTGATGGATCAATCTGGGCAATCCGAGTTTCGGAATCGCACATCGTCTCATCACCTTGTCTCTAAATATTTCCGTATAATTAAAAAAATGCATTGAATTTCTATGGAATTACAATTAGAGCCCACCACTAGTCTGTTGCACCTTCGATCCAATAAATAGCTAGAATGACTTTCTCTTGATCTAAACACTGAAGAACATGGAATATCATTTTTGAGGTACTGATCTAGTGTTTAGTAAAAAGAGGATTAGAAGACCTACTGAAATAAGGTAGATGTTTCCTCATGAAGTACAAAATGGAATGTTTTTCCCTTTATTGATTGTTTGAAATATCATTATGATTTATATTTTGAGAAAGCTGTGTGATCATAGAAATGAGTCTTTTTATTACAAATACAAAATAATTTAGACCCTCAGGAGAAATATCATTGCGTTTTCCCTCAAAATCACCATTAACTTGTTTCCTTTGGGTTCCATCTATTGAAAAAAATCCAAAAGGTATATATTAAGAAAAAATTATCATAGGGAAGAACCACATAATCATGAATATTCACTTGTATGATGTCTAAATAATGAAATATTATTTAATCTATTAAAGATTATATTTATCCTAGTATATTCATATCCAACTTCTATTTAAATTATTTATGATTATTTTTGAAAGAGTTTGTGAATTCCCAAAGCATATCCCTCGAGAGTGTCAAGCTAGGTGTGCAGTAAGGCCCACTGTCATGTAGCAGATTACCCCGAGTCAAGATCGGGACACCATGTGGGAGTTGTTGACCTTTAGTACATTTATGATAGAGCCACATCTACTTTTAGTTTCCAGGAAGGTATTTATTAATAGGAAACCACTCACTCTATAATTTACCAAAATTATATGACATTTTCCAAAACGTTAACTTATCCTTAATGTTATCCATAGAGACATCCCAAGATATGTGCATAGAAATATTACTGGGGATCTCGAAAATAATTATCCTCCAAGTTTCTAAAGGTTGAAAAAATCTTTCCTTTGATGCCGACTTTAGCAACCCAGGCATAGCATACATAGATATTAGATCATTTTAAATAAATAGTTAGTAAATTATAAAACTATATGCTCAATGACGGTAATAGTTTAGTGTCTTTGGAAACATAGAAATGGAATACTCTATCCTGGTAAAATATCTTCAACATATCCCATCATGATCTCCACCTTTAGTACTTCTACCAAATGCATTTATTCATAATCTCGAGAAAGGAAATATAAGAAAGGTGGGAGCTCAAGATTCTTAGTAAGGGTAAAAAAAAGTAAATGCATATGTATATCATAAACATATTGATTTAAGAACCTGATCAAGATCAATATAAGATCATTCCATGAATATCAAAGATAAGAAACATGACTTATGGGATAAATATTTGTTGTTCATAAGATGAGAATCCAAATGAAATAAACAGAATGAGACATGAAATTTTAGTTGAGTAACATGAAAATGATTTGTGGAAAAATTTTATGAGTACAAAATTGTGTTTCAAGGCTACCTACTCATACCTTTATTAGATGTTAGTCTTGGGATATGACCTATGTACATGTTTTTAGATTGGTCTAGTGACTCATGTACCCTTATTCTTTTAATCTTGGGATACAACACATGTACCTTCTTGTTCTCTATCTTGGGATACAACCAGTGTTCCCTCTTTATTTTAGTCTTTCACTATAACCCATATATCTTTTTTTGACTCTTGGGATACAACTCATGTACCATATTCCTTTTTGGTGTAGGACCACAACTCATATACCTTATTTTTTTCAATCTTGGGCTACAACTTGGGTTCCCTTTTTATTTTTGCCTTGGGATACAGCCCATATACCAACTTATTACTTGGTTTGGGATACAACCTATGTTCCCTCATTCCTTTAGGCTTGGGTTACTACCCATATACCTTCTTTTTTTTGGATTGGGACACAACCTGTGTACCCTATTTCTTTAAGGATTGGGCTACAACCCATATTCCATCTTGTTTTCAGACATGGGCTACAACCCATGTACCCTTTCAGCTCATATTTATATCTTATAGTTACTCAATAAATTGGAGGGATATATAGGTCCCACAAATCTCATAATAAAATCATTCATTCATATTCCACAAGAGAATAAAACATTCATCATATCGGGACCCATTACAAGATATAGGTTTTATTAACATCAATTAATAAACCATGAAATTAAATGGGTATCATTAACATTTAATCACATCATAAAATATAAAAAAATAGGTTTTATAATCACTTCATGAAATTATAACCCGTGGAAAGAAGTGGGTTTTTAGAGCATAAAACTCGAGGAAGTGAAATGGGTGTCTTAAGCATCTTTACATCAAAACATAAACCACTCAACAAATAATATGAATGGAACCTTTGGATTACTTCCTAGATGGGAATGATTGAAATCAATGAATGTTACCATATATGTAAAATGACTTGGAATGATATTTTGAGAAACATTATTGAGGTAAACATCCATTCTTCTTTAAAAAAGGATCATTAAAACATAAAATCTTTTGGAACCCATCTTCCATAAAAAATTTATAACATCATATTCAAAATAGTATAAAAATAAATTCCCTGAAAAAATATTTTTAAAAAAATTATTACAAATTAACCTATTAAACATGAAAATAAATCATCAAATAATTTACAATGGTTAAATCCACACTTGCGGTATGAGGTAAAAATAAAATACCTTTTTCCCAATAAAAACACTAGAAAATATCTCATTCAGAATAAGGAATAAAGATTCCTTTGGAAACATTGCTAATGGAAAAAATTGGTAATTTTTTTAAATATTTTATTATAATAGAAGAATATTATTAGAGCCTTTTTTAGAATAAAATTTTTTCTTACAGAAGAGAGGGTAATGTCGGTCTTTCTTCAAATTAATTACTTATCTATCTAATGTACGAAAGAGTATAGGGAAGGTACCAATACATGAATATATCATGAATAACCCGAGGATAATTAATTTCATAAATGTTCTTGAGAGATGGATCACAATAATTAATCAAAGTAAAAATAAACAAAAACAATCTTGAAAAGTGAAGATATTGTCCTAATAAACTCTTATAACTGAGTAACGTGGGATCATACTATCCATGTAATAAAAGGAAATTAAATTATCAAAAAAATATCATGATAATATTAAATTTTTTGATATAAAATTGAAAATGTATTTTTATAGACCTTCAAAAAGAATTTAGTTTCATAACAAAACACAAGTCGCAAAGATGGCAATTTGAGACACAACAATTATACCGATTTTGTTTGCTTTGAAAATTAAACCCCATGAAATAATGGTTATAAATTTCATATATGAATACCCATATATTTAATTATAATATAAATGTAATACAATCATGTTAAATACATACACCACACAAAAATAAATAGTGGCAAAGATAGCATGTATCTCAGGGAAATAAAAAGAGAGATGAAATCTCCATACATCGTGTGTTGACTCTCACAATACTCATTCAGAACACCTACATAATAAATATAAATTTATTACAAATCGTTTATATAACCATATTATTTTATATAATATCATATGAGATTTTATTTTTATCTTATATTCCATACCAATTAACTGTTATATGTTAAGCTTTCACTTTGGATAATATTCTAGTTATTCATTGTATGTGTCTAAATTTGTTACATCTTTGGTCTTTATACTTATATCATTATTTATAGAATGTAACCATGATATATATATCATATAAATACAGTATATTTTTATTATAATCATTTATCAAATATATAAGTATGAAATGGAGTACATCGTTCATTGAGACAGTAGTCCGTACATACGCATGAACTCTATTCCCATTTTATTTTCGTGTTTAAAGAAAAAAAAGTGAATAAAAAATATGTTTATATATATATATCATTATTAAAATTACCTTATTATATCATTATTTAAAAAGTCTTATTATATCATATATGTAATATCTATTCACTAAAACCATCCTTAATACAATCCATGTAGTATATGAACGAATCATATCACTTTGAGGGGGTGGTACTCCACACATCCTACAATGAAATTATCGTATTTACACCAAATGGAAAGTAAAAAAGATATTTGTTGTAAAATTGAATTAAAAAGATTAAATAAAAAATAAATATAATTTAGGAAATATATAAATAGTGTGTCCATCATAATTCCCACCATGAGAGTTGAGGAGAAATAATTGAATAATCATCGTTTTTTGAGGCGGTAGTTTGTCGTACACAGAAACAGTATATATGATACCCATTAAATGGAGGTGTGTGTAATTGCATGTACATAACATATAATAAAGTAACCTAGTATATTTATTATAATATATAATTATATAATAATTATATAAATATAGTGTAGGGGTGGAGAAGGAGAATAAAATAATGGAGGTTGAGAGAAGGTATTACGTCTTAATCGGGTAACTCCTTTTGGTTTGTGCCAAAAGGCATACTTGGAAGAATTTATTAATAAAGGGAGGATTAAAGGAGGAAGTTTGGGATGTTTTTAAGTATAGTGGATAGATATATTCAGAACCTAATAGGTCATAGTGGTGTAAAGATGAGGGAAAGGTGGTGGCCTTTTATAGGGAAAGAAAAGGAATCACATGGATTTTTTGAAAACAGGTTTGGTGTACACATGTTATTAAAAAATTAAAATTCATAAGAACTAGAATAAATCTGTAATTGATGGTTCGTGGCCGAAATATGGAAATACAATGGGTTTTGGACAAGTCAATAAGTCATCTTCCCCAATTAGATTAAGGTTTAGTCACTAGCTTTGCTTAATTTGACCTTAATCGCCACTTTTAACCTTAACCACTTTTACTAATCATTTTGGTAAAAAATCAACATGATATAATTAGAATATAAATATTATACTGATTACAATGGAGTATGTCGGTTTTTCAAAATTCAATCCACAGAAGAGGAAAAATTAAAATTGATCCAAATCCCACAGACGACGCAAAATTATGGGTTTTTAAACTAGAATGAAGTTGAAATGTTTATTAATTTCGTATGTTAAATTTCAATATGAAATTAATTATAATGTTTTAAATTGTATTAAAATATATATAAATGGTCTAATTTATCTATAAATAAAATTTAAAATATAATTCAACATTGATAATTATTTAATCAAAAATGCAGTTTTTAGGTAAAAAGTTGTAATTTTTATTATTTTTTAAAAAATAATGTTCCTTAGAAAAACAAAAATAATTCAAACTAATATAATTTCAAAATTATAAATTCAAAAATTATGTTTATTTTATACTATTAAATTTTTAAATTTGTCTAAAATTGATTTTATTTGTTTCATAAAAGAAAATGAAGTGTTGTTCATAGTATTTTTAAATATATAAGGACTTTACCAAAAATTATATCATTCATTATCAATATGTTTTATTTAAATGAAATATTTAAAAAATATATTTGAAAAGTAGTTATTACTATTCACATTACTAAATTTATCTTCTAGGTTATAATTATCTAATTTAAATAATTATAAGAGTAAAATTATATTTCGTATAAACATTAGTGTTGTGTGTAACGTACGCCAATTCAGTGTTGAATGTAACATATTCCAAGTCATGGTTGCATGTAATGTATGTTGATTCAATGTTCCATGTATCTTATTCTGAGTTGGTGTAGTGTAACACAAGCCATGATTGTGTTACGTGTAGAATATGAGAAGTCAATGTTTCATGTAGTGCAATCCATGTTGGTATCGTGTGAATGGAATGTTTGACTTAGTGTTTTCATATATATGTACATATATATATAAATATTTCAAATCTCACATAAAATGAAAAATATCAAAAATATAAATGAATTATAAAATATATATTTCACAAAATCATGGTTTGTTATAATATATATATATATATATAATTAGTTATCAATATTCATACTATTCAATCTAATGGATATCTAATAATAGTATTGTATATCATGTGTTAATTGTGTTTAGTTTTTCATATTGTATGCCCAACCAAACATTAAAATCATGGGGTTGTGTGTACCAAAACTAATCAAAGAGATTAAATTTATTTAAAAATAAACAGGTTTAAATGCCTTTGGGAGTTACATTTTCATATAAGTATAGTGTTTCATGTAATTTAGGATATCGAAGTTGAATTTATTTCATAAAAATATCAGTGTGTTATATATGTCCCCCTTTAATAAATGGAATCATCAAAATCAAAACATTATCTCAATAATCAATGGTCAGATATTTGATAATAATATTGTTTCAAAAACACATATTTTAATGGTTCAATAAAACATAATAATTATAAAATTTAAATGGAATTTCAAGTGTCATTTATAATAAAACATAATAGATTTCCAAATAGGAGAACAGAGTTGGGAAGTAACTATTTGGATATGGAAAGAAAGAGTAAAGAAATATAGAGAATGGTTGAGTTTATTTATCAAAAATAAGTAAATCAATAATAGAATGTTAAGGGTCCCAAAACTATAATTTTTTGAAGATTTAAAAAGAAACATGATTCATTGGATATGAATTTAATAGGAAATATTTTTTGTTTTATGATATTTTTCATAAATACAAGGAATTATGTTTCCATCTACACTAAGAAATTATGGAAATATACTAACATTAGGAGTATAATTTCATCCTTTTACAAATTCGTAACATAATATCATCATTTTATTTAAAAGAAGATTTTTCATGTTGAATTTTTCTTTCATGAAGCACTAAAATAAAATTTTAAAGACTACATATCCATAAAATAGATAATCAAGATATTCCACCTATCATTAGGAAGTAACCAGAAAAATATGTTTTACACATGATAAGATAATTCCAAAAATAGATAAAGCTTTATATGTTACATTAATCATTACAATTCAAAGGTAACACACATAGAAAAAAATATTTCATTCCATGATTTAATAACCTTATGTACCAAATATCCTAGAAACATCTACATTAAAGTGTATTTTAACCATAAAGTTTATATGATACCTTTCCTATTACATGTTAAAAATATATTTAGATCTCCTTTTAAAATAATATTTATCCCCAAGTCACCATATCAATCTTAAAACCCATTATTTTCTACAAGATGCAACTTTTTATTCCCATAATTAGCTAAATGTCGAAGAATATATTAAACCTAAAGGTTATCAATAAATTAAAATTAATGTTCCCAAAAATTTAAATGCACGACTCATGTGAAAATAAATCCTTAATTATTCATCAACTTAATTAAACAACTCCTAAAATTTCATTAATCACATTAAGATATCATCACATGAAACCTAAATGGGGTGTTTAATAAATTTAGATTTTGAACATATTTAAGCCTATTGACCTAAGAATGTGTCAATAAATCTTAAGATAACCTCAAATGATAACATCATAACCTCCAATGTTATATAAACTGACCTCTGATACCAACTATAATAGTCGTGAACCCGCACACTCGGTTCTGGTCTTGAGAACCTAAACATTAAATTTTTTTCTTTGATAATGACGATGGTGACCCAATTTTCTCCATCTAAAACATAAAACATAAAAATGAAAATTTTGATAAATCAAATTTTCAAGGACTTTTTAGGTTTAGTTGTTTTATTGAATTAATAAAAAATAAAAAAAATACCCATGCCGTTTAGTAAGGGTTTATCCCATTTAACCTGTGTTTTCTTATTTTGGATTATGTCATCATTATTATCCATATGAAATACCTTATTTAAAGAATTCATTCAATGTTATTTCTTGATAAACTGGGTAAAATTATTCTTAATATGGGTAGGTTTCAATTTTCAATAAGGGAAAAAATAATAAATTCCAAGTGAAGTTCAATAATGATCATAAGAAGTGTATAAGGGCCTGACACCATAATTAGAGTTTGTAAGATATTCATAAAATAACCCATACACATTAGGTCCTAAATCACCATTAAAAAAATTACATAAGGATTTAACAAAAGAAATATTTATCAGAATCAATAATAATAAACCATGTGATATTAATATTGATCAATGGAAAAAATATAAACCCATAGTAAGCATGGATAAAACATATTTGTATCTTCAAACATCATCACCACATAACCCCTATAGAACCCTTATAATTGGAATAACTAGATAGAAAAATTACAATATAATTATCCAGAGACCATAATCATTATCCCATGCATTGGAGCTCTATCTTGGTGAACCCATATTGTAATATATATCAAGCTCACCTAGTTCTATCTGGGTGCACCAATCATATATGATATGTCATGATAAACTAGCAATTTTAGGCACACCATTCATATAATTTATAATGAGGTCACTCGATGTTATCTTAGATCACCCATCATATAATATTTAATAGGATCACCCGACACTATCTAGGTACAACCATCATATATAATTTCCATGAACCACAAATAAAGTACATAGAGTTTATACATCATCATAAAACTCCTAAAACAACCATTATTCCTCTAAAAACATGAATAAACCATGGAAAAGAAATAGGTTATATAAAAATATCTTTGAAACATGTTAAATATATGTAAGTGAAATCGTTTATATAACAATTTATTTAAATCATGATTATGTCTTGGAAAAGAACAAAGTTCCATAACAATATCTATGAAACCTGATTAGCTCAAGGAAATGAATGAGGTTTCATAATTATCTCTTTGACACAATAATAATCCATCTGCAAAAAAATGAGGACTATGTGAATAAAAAATATCCCCATTAGAAAATATGTTACAACAAGGTTTTTTACATTTAAGAATATAAATACCATTAAAATATATCTAATGAAATTTTGAGGAATATAATCTTTTTATTTTTAAAGTATATTTTTATGTACTAAAATTTCACCAGATATTGAGAACAAAAATATAATTTCAAAGGAACATAGAAACCTTAAATTATAATTTTAAAATTTAATTGAGGAAAATATAATTTCATTTTTTAAAACCCTTTTAAAAAATTTAAAAAAACACAGAAAATATACTAGAAAAATTATAATGGAAGCTTTAAAAATCCATTAAATAATATCTGGAGGAAAATCAAATTTCATTTTCAAAAAAAATTTAAAATAGTTTTTAAGTGTATTTAATTTAAAATAACCATTATAAATTATAAATTAATCTTCAAACCATATAATATTTAGGATGACGTACAATTCTATTCATGCTATACACATTAAAAAACCACCCCTTTCACATTTTGATGAAAGATAAACATGAATTATTTAGAAAACAAAGTGATTGTTCTTCTAAAAAATGTTTGTATAAATTCAAATATGGGTAAAAATTTATTTAATAAAAAATTTGAATAATTATAAAAACATTTTTGAATTTTTTTTAGAAAATGTGGTTCTCAAATAAAATGGGTTTTTTAACAAAGGGAGAAATAATGAAGGATTTTTTTAAAAACATTTTGTAAAATATTTTAAGCACCAATTAGAGAAATAATTGTAATAATACAAGAAAAAATCACGAATAACCATAGGATAGTAAAATTAGTGTGAATTATTTTGACTTTGATAATAATATTTCAACATTGGTGACTTTATCATAAAAAACCCGATAAAGGATTAGATAGTAACATAGAACTCCTAACACATTAATAACACTTAATAATAGGCCCCATGAATGGATAAAATAATATTAAAATTAAAATTTCATGAGATCATACAAATTAAAAATATTATATATCAAAGAGAATTTATATACACTTTTAGAAAGTATATTAGTGCATAACATGATATAAGTCTCCAAGAACACAAATTGAAACAAAAAAACTTTATAAAAGACTTATCCTAAATGTGGGGAGTAATAAATTTATTGATTATATGTATAAAATTTAAACACATAAAACGAGTGGAAATATAGCATAAAATAGTCAGAGTTCATTAAAAATATAATCTTATAATGACATAATAATTGAAGTTTAAGTTTAACCCAATAAACATAATGGGAATTAAGAAATCCATTACCTCATGCTTCCTTTCAGTTGAACAAGATTTAATATCTTCTATAGTGGTTTGTGAAATGTTATTAAATTGTAAATAAAACATATTAATTTTTATAATATCATATATAATCCTTTCATAACATATTATAACATGTTAGTTAATAATATTTCATTATTTATATTATTTCTGGTGTTAACTTCTTTATTTTTTTATTCAAATCATGTTATGTATTTCTTGATTAATTTGAATATAATATAGTTCAATAACATATAGAAAAATAATCAGCAAATAATTAAAATATTTATAAATTAAATATATTTTTTAATACATATAATGAAAGATGGTTTGAAAATATAAATTAATTTATGTTCATGGAGATAATTTGTCATACTTACACAGAAGTAACATTTCATTTTTCAATGATAATTATGGAAAAGAGGTAAATAATATTTTATATTTAAATAAAGATAATATTATATAAAATAATATATTTTTTCTAAAATATAATTATATATAATCCATGTGGTGTGGTGAAAAAAAGAGAGTCACATCGCTTAATGAATGTGGTAGTCCACATGTAGACGAACGACGTTATCATCACTCAGTGTGTGAAAAGGTAAGAAACAATATATTATATTATATTTACATAATGATAAAATTTTATGGAATATCATAATTATTTCAGGTATATCCAATATATTTATTATATTTATCCGTATTATTTTCTATTTAAAGCGTTAGTGGAAACAAATCAAATGGCTTTGTGAGGCTATATTATGGTATACACACGAATGATGTTATCTAATCTCATATATAATGAAAATCAAAAAAGATATATGTTATATAAAAAATATATAGGTATAATTATGTTATAAATATAATATATATACATTATATTCAATATCATACCCAACCATGAGAGCTCTAAACGGAAACAAATTGACATAGGTTTGTGATGCAGTAATCCACCATACACAAAAATGATGATTTTGTAACACATTTGAAGTAAGATAAGTTGTATTTAGGTAAATATATTAACATAATAACATCTAATTATATGTAATTTACCCTAGTTATTATATAATAATGCCATAAAATGAATAAACATAGGTGAAAAATAAATAAAACAAAAATGCTCATTCAAGAACATTACCTCTTCTTTAGGTAACTTCTTTTTTACACCAAAGGCCTACCATGGTTTGGTTTGTGAGACAATATGCATTATAATATGATATTTGGTAAAAATATAATTCAATTGTATAGATATTGGGTGAACTAGTGGGTTGTTATGGATTGATGAGAGGGGGAGTTGGGGTGGCCTTTTAAAAGAGAGTTAAGTGGGACACTTGTAATGTTTTGGAAAAGAATGAATTCCACCCTTGTATTTTTCAACTCACATGGACCAAATAATAAAAAAATTTAGATAATATAAGTTATAAGTCTTATATAATTCCATAAAATCTATTTCATAATTTTTTTAGGTCATTCGATTTTTTGTCTGTTTATTTTAACCATAGATAAATCCATTTTTAACCATAAATATAGTAATTAATTATTACAGTTTTCAATATCAAATTTTGTAAATAATTAAGTTTAACTTATTATATAATATTAATTGTTAGGATAAAAAATGGTAAATACATTTTTAAAAATTCAATTCACAAAATTGTCAATATTTATTTTTAAATTAATCACGCTGAAGAGATAAGAAATATGTTTTTATACGAGAAAATGTATAAAGGTTTACAATGTTTTTATATCCAATTTTAATATGAAATTGATTAAGATGGCATAAAATGGTTTATTAGATATATAATTTAACTATATATATATTAAAACGAATTTAATATAGAATGTAACTTTAAAAAATATTGGAAAAGGTGGGTTTCAATTAAAATTCAATCTTTTCCCCTATTCATCAATAAATTAATATTTGCATAAAATTAACAAAAACAAGACCAAATTCATTAATTAATTATCTGTTTAAAAATGATTTTAAATTTAGAAAATATATTTTAAAATATATTCAAAAAATATATTTAAAAAAAATTGGCCGATGTGATGAAAAAGGGGGTTTTCAAGTAGTGAATTTTACAAGAAAAATGTGATTTTATATTAATTCAATGACTAATAATAATAATTTTATGAATAAAAATTAATATTTATTTTTATATAATCTATAAATTTAATTTATAAAATTCATCATTTTTTGTGTTTTAATTAATAAAAATAGAAAAATATAACACACTTTAGAACAGTTTTTAGAAAAATCCCATTTTTTAACCCAAAAACGAACTTATAATAAAAAAAATAGAACTAAGATTCAAATGTTTAAAAGTATATTAGATTAATTAAGGTACTCAATGAAAAATATTTTTATTATTCTTTTGATAGATCTATTTGTTGGGAGTATCGTGTGACAGTTGTAAAATTTTCGATGTTTTTTGTGTTATGTGTGGTCGAAATACGGTTTTCCCAAAACATGAAAACTACTGAGAAAACCATGAATCCTTGGACAGTGAGGGAATTAATGTTTTATTCATTGTTTCCATAACCATTATCCACTTTGGTAAAGCATTATTCCTTATATAGTGATTCATGATGCGAAACATGGTTAGGGAACATTGTTTTTCTAACTATTCAACCCTCTACAGGAAAACATGGTTGTAGTTTAAAATAAATTTGAACCTAGTTTTTTAAAAGAAATACCCTATATTTAAGTTCCTAACCTACCCGATCAAACCTATTATGACTTAAATAGTTTTGAAGCCACCCTATAAGATATTTTGGCTCCTTTGAACAGTTGGGACCAAGTTCACTGGTGGTTTTTTTTCAAAGCTGAATGTTATTTATTCTAAATGTGTTGACTTCTGTAGAAAAACAAAAGTAAACCACCTCACTTCAGTGATCAGAATCATAATATTAATCAATATATAAGAAAAAAATCTTAAGAAAGTCCATCGGGTTGAGAGGATGTTTTCTAGAATAAAATGTTCATTAAAATCACCTCGAGATCATGATGAACATGTGAATTATAATGAAAATATGTATTAGAGTTTGTATGGATATAATATAAATATCATGATTATTTGATATTTTTGAATTCTCCAATATCAAAATATTCCTGAAAAAATGTGTTGAAAGGCTTATGATGGAATGGGAGAGAACTGGTGCAATTAATCATATTGATGATTCGTTAGAATGGAATGAGTGATGGAAGGATGATAAGTTAAAATAAATTCCATTGTAAGTTAGATGATGATATACTGATCCTAAATGCTTTTAATATAATGAGGAAGACATGACACAATTAGATCATTTTGGAAGGAAGAATTTTAGATTGTAAATGATTTCTGGTATCTCTTCTATAGTGTGAGATCAGCATATTATGATTTTTTTGAAACATGTGATGATAAATATATCATTTTTCAATCAAACCAATAATACACAAGATAGAAATAATAGGAGAAAGATGTTGTCATGTACCATAATAATAAAAAGAATTAATTTTTTCAAATCGAAACTGTTGACATTGATTCATCCTAAATGGTGTGCCACTGATATTCGTAGTGATTTTGACACAAATCATCAAAAAATAGGGATTGTTGCAAATGTTAATTGGAGGAGGATTTTTTTATTTGGAGTTATTAGAAACAGACAAAAATTAAATAAGTGAAGATGCTGAAACCAATGAAAAATTGGATCCGAAATTATTCAACAATTTTTCAACCATTTTCATCAGAATAAATTGTTTTTAGTAATTGGGTCAAGATTTATTAGACTCGCTCTAACATCTATTATTAGATTGAAGTAGAAACCAATCAGTCGTGTACAGATAGATATTGATAATCTCATATGATGGAAGACCATCAGTATGGGGAAAAAAATAAAAATATGAATTTTTTAGAAATTTCACAAAATTTTATACCAGAGGATATTTAGGTTTAAAGAGTTTAGAGATTTTTTTTCAAAGAAGTTTCATGATGGTGATGAATTATCTCTAAATAAGTGCATAAATATTTATAAGTTTTGACTCTGTTTATGTCAAAATAAATGTGACTAATGTCTAATGAAGTAGAAAAAATGTTATGTATGAATGGTTTCAATGGGCTACATATAAAAATCGACATAGAGCATTAGATGGAGAAGTTATATTTCAGTTGGTTTTGATAATCACAATGTGGGGAAAATTTCTTGTCATATCTATCAAATTTTGTACATAAACATGATATATAATCTTCTATGCTACATATGTATTAATCATAATAAACATATCAGAAAGAAAATTCAAATCATAATAAAGAATGTTTAGAATTTTTAAAGCTTTTTGTAATTGTGATAGGATTCAATAGGGTTCGAGAATAATTTAGAAGATTAGAGAATAACTAATGATGTTAAATATGAAGATATAATTTAAGGAAAATTTGAATATTTTTGAATTTTGGTTATACGTGATTTTTTTCCGAACCCCGACTAAACCCATTATGGAAGACCTATAGGTAGGGGGAATTACTTTTTTTCCGACATTATTAAAATTCAATGATGAAGAGAGAAGGTAGAGGGATGAATAATCTTAGAGAGAAGAAACTTATAGATATTTAATTCATGAGGAAGATTTCTAAAATGAATAATAAGAATAAATAATATCATATTTTTGGATTTTCATATTGTAATGGGCCATCAGTCATGGGAATCAGAATGACTTTTCCGGATTAAGATAGAAGGAGTTCAAAATCGTTATAGTGGTATTCTAGTAGAACATACATTTCCAAACTAAATAATCAGACTCAGGATTTCGACTCAAGAATCAGACTGAGTCACTTCAAAAAATGGTCACATTGGAAGGTCTTATAACCTCTTCTAAAGGCATTAGCGGTGGTTGTTCAGAACCGTCACTGATTTGACCACCTACTTCCATTATATGTGGATTTAAGGAAGCACTACTAAAGTCATGTTGACTTCAATAGTGGTTAATATATAGGGAGTGCCCCCTATATTGTTGACATAAATCCACATGCAACACTAGAACCGCCACTTATTGAAATACTTTGGAGGTGGTTCTGAAGTCATGGTGACATTCATGGCTGTTACATTAGAGGAGGTTTCTCCACTATTATTAACATAATTCCACACCTCCACTTGTCGAAATAGTTTCGTGGTGGTTCAATACACCCCCAATTAGAGGTTACTGTAGGGGAAATTTTTGGCAACTGCTCCTAATGTTATGTCAATTTATTTTAGGACCTACCTCCCCCACCATTTCACCCTATGCCCCTCCAGTCTAAGGCCATAATCCACTATCCTCCCCCTCCAGTTCCATCCTCTTCTAGGACATGTTCTCATTCCATGTGGCCAGCTGGTTCCCACCGGGGCCACCCACGCCATCCAGCCCCCATTTCACATTCCCGCCTAAATCCCTTACCCCCATTTCCAGTTCCCTCCCACAGCCAGCCCCCAATTCACATGCCCACTAGTTGAATTAGTTTTCAAGAGGTTCAAAATGCTCCTAATAAGAGGATAATATATAGGAGATTTTCTACAACCACTCCTAAAGTTATGTCAATTTCGTTAAGACCTGCATCCCTCACCATTTCACCCCTCGCCCCTCAGGTTCGAGGCCTTATTCCCCCATTTCTCATTCCTTCCCAAATCCCATGCCCCCATTTCCCATTCCTTCCCATGGCCAGCCCCAAATTCACATGCCAACTTTTGGAAATAGTTTATAGGTGGTTAAAAATACCCCTAATAAGAGGTTATTGTAGGGGAAATTTTTGACAACCGCTCCAAAAGTTATGTCAATTTCTTTTAGGACTTGCCTCTCTCACCATTTCACCCCACACCCCTCTAGTTCGAGGCTCTAGTCCCTCGTCCTCCTCCCTCCAGTTCCTTACTCCTCTAGGTCTCGTTCTCATTCAATGTGACCATCTGGTTCCCACTAGTTGAATTAGTTTTTAGGTGGTTCAAAACGCTCTTTATAAGAGGATACCCTAGGGGAAATTTTTAACGACCTCTCCTAAAGTGATGTCCATTTTTTTAAGACTTGCCTCCCTCACCATTTCACCCCACGCCCCTCAGGTTCAAGGCCCAATTCCCCCATTTTTCCTTCCCACCCAAATCATGTGCCCTCATTTCCTATTCCTGCCAACAGCCAGCACCCAATTCACATGCCAACTTGTGGAAATAGTTTAGAGGCAGTTAAAAAATGCCCCTAATAAGAGGTTTATGTAGGGGAAATTCTTTAAAACCTCTCCAAAAGTTATGTCAATTTATTTTAGGCCCTGCCACCCTCACAATTTCATCCCATGCCCCTCTAGTTAGAGGTTCTATTCCCTAGTCCTCCCCCCTCTGGTTCCTTCCTCCTCTAAGTCTCGTTCTCATTCAATGCAGCCATCTAGTTCCCACTAGTTGAATTACTTTTGAGGTGTTTCAAAACACTTCTAATAATAGGATATTGTAGGGGAAATTTTTAACAACCACTCCAAAAGTTATGTCAATTTTTTTAAGACCTGCCTCCCTCAACATTTTACCCCACACCCCTCAGGTTCGAGTCCCTATTCCCCCATTTCTCGTTCCCGCCAAAATCTCGTGCCCCATTTCCCATTCCTGCCCATAGCCAGCCCCCAATTCACATGCCAACTTGTGTAAATATTTTAGAGGCAGTTAAAAGACGCCCCTAATAAGAGGTTACTGTAGGGGTCATTTTTGACAACCGCTCCAAAAGTTATATCAAATTCTTTTAGGACCTTTCTCCCTCACCATTTCACCCCATGCCCCTCTGGTTCGAGGCTATATTCCATCGTCCTCCCCCCTTCAGTTACTTTCTCTTCTAGGTCATGTTCTCATTCAACGTGGCCATCTAGTTCCCACCAGGTCCCACCCACGCCATCCGGCCCCCATTTCTCATTCCTGCCCAAATATCGTGCCCCCATATCCCACTCCTTCCCACGACCAGCCCCCAATTCACATGCCAACCTATTCTCGAGACCAAGTCACACACCCACCAGTTCCCGCCTCCATGTCACATGCACTGAACAAAATAGAAGCTTCCCAGAATCGAGGCTTGACCGCAAAGATGGCGAAATATACAACAAACCACTACGGAAAATAATCTTAGTTATATAATTTACCTATAAATGTATTTATATAAATTCTTTAATTTATTATATTAAATATTATTTTCATAATAAATTTTCATACATTTAAATAATAATATGTATATTATTTACTATATTTATATGCAATTATATATATTCTATATTATATATTTAAATATCACATAAATATATTACACAAGTATTCATGTATTTATTGTACATATATATATATATATTAGTGTGCGTGTGTTAATAATAATATTATTAATGTTTATTTTTCTTATTACATATATTTTAAAATCCATACAAATTATTTGTCAGTTTTATAAATACTATACATTTATTTTATTATTTTTATCAAATATATATTATATTAAATACATTTGTACTATATATTAATCAAAATTATTTATATACCTAAATACATATTTATATTTTATATGTATGTATGTTTGTATTTACCTAATTTATTAATATAAGGTCTTTAAAAATATATTTATATAATGTCATTCAATACATATATTTATTATTATTTATATTAATAAATATATTTATCATTATAAACTGTATAATATTATATAAAATTAATATATTATTATTATTATATGAAATAAAATTTATAAAAATATTAATATTATATATAATTAATATTATATTATATATAGTTAACATTACATTATATTTAATTAATATTTTATTATATATAATTAATATTATATTGTATATAATTATTATATTATATATAATTAATATGTATATTATATATAATCAATATTATATGAAATAAAATTTATTGAAAAATATACTTAATATTATATGAAATACAATTTATATTATATAAAATTAATATTATATGAAATATAATTTATAAAAATCATTATATAATGTATTTCAATACATATATTTATTATTATGTATATTAATATACATTAAAATTTCAATAATTATACAATAATATAAATTTATTTTTATAAATTAAATTTCATATAATATTAATTGTATATAATATAATGGCATAAACATATTATATAAAAATTTATTTATTATTATTATTATTTTAAAAATTATAAAAACTACAAGCTTGAGTTTTTATATGATACATTTTTTACATAAATTATATTTTTCTATATTTTTATATAATATGTTTATGGTTTTATATTATAATTAATTAATATAATATAAAATACAATTTATAAAAATAAATATATATTAATTTACATAATATTATACAACTATATTTATGTATACATGTAAATAAAATTAAATAATATCATATAAATATTTTATTTAATATGTTCCCATAATGTATTTAAATAAATTTATTATTGTGTTTTAATTATATATATATTTATATTAGAATTTTCTCTTTTTTAAACTATGTGGGTTCACAACCCCTTTAATCTCTCAAACTAGATGGGGTTGTGAACCCCCCCCCCCCCCTAAATTAGAGATATCAGAATGAGTTTTTGACCCCCTTCTAAATTAGTTATAATTGCGGGTGTTTTGAACCCCCTCTAAAATACTGACATTAGATAGGGGTTTTGAACCCCTCCAAAAATTAATTACATTACAGGGTGTTTTGAACCCCCTTTAATTTAAAAAATTATATGGCGGTTTCAAATCCCCTCTAATTGTAGAAATTAGAGGGGGTTTTCAACACCCTCAAATTTAAGATACATGAGGTGGTTGTGAACCCCCTCTAAAATTCAACTAGATATTAAGATAATTATGTTAAAAAAATTAGATGGGGTTAAAAACCCCCTCTAATTTAGTAGATTACTGGGATCCATAACCCCCTCTAAATTCAATTATTAAAAAGGTTGTATATAATCCCTCTATAATTTAAATAGAAAAATGATTTTATAGGGGGTTCAGAACCCCCTCTAAATTCAACGATTATAGGGGGTTGTGCATAACCCCCTCTAATTATATAGAAAATTAAATTAGAGGGCGTTCTGCGTAACCCCCTATAAATAATCCCTATATAATTTGCTGTTTTTTAAAGTGTGTATCATTAGGAAGTCTAAATAAGTTGTTACATATTATTCTATAAGAAAGTCAAGATTTGTTTTGAAGATCGTATCTTTCAAAGTTTACAAGGCATCACAGTAAGATGTTTTGAATAAAATGATGAATTTTTTTAACTCATTACAAAAAATTATATTACATCATTTCATCCATCATGAATCACATACAATGTTTTAAATATCATGGTTCTAAATAAGTGTAAGGGAATATACTAATTTTTTTATAGACACAAAAGGATAGTTTTCTAGCATATTTTGTGTTATTTGATTGCTTCCAAACCATACCAATGACATAGATACTCTTGATTATTAGTGAAACATGTAAATTCATTTTTTAATGTGAATGTGTTAAAATTATTGTGTCCAGAATATCATAATTCTATAACAAGAGGTGATTGTTGTTTTAAAAGTATGGAAACATAAAATAAAATGATTTCGTGGATTCAACCCTTCCCCTATCCCTAAAGCATTGATCTCAGCTAGGTAATCTCAATTAGTATCAGATTAAATGTTCCCTTAATTTAAACTTTTATTAAATTTTTTAATATACATTGTGATGGAGAATCTGAATTCTTTGAATAGTAATGGGATTTAGGTCTTTAATGGTAAGAAATATCATATCAGTAAAGATAGAGTATTTTTTATCTTAGTTTTATTAGGTTTGATGTCCCTGAATTCCATAACTGATGGATTTACTCATGTTTATTAAAATGTTCCTCCAAAATCCATTGACAATAAAAATATTTAGGATAATGGAAGATCTAATAATTCTTCACACACATAACATTCTGAAATTGCATTTTTAAGAATTAACAGTGTTTCCACTAGTAAAGGTATATGGGATAAGGTGAAGAACATTTTTTAAGGAAATATAATTGTTAATAAGGATAAGTTTAAATTATGGATGCTAAAGTATGAATATATCAATATGGGTTATAATAAATATATAGGTGACTTTTTTACGAGGTTCAATGATATTGTTATCTTTATTAGTTGAGTTGATGACAATTTGGGAAAATTTTATTTTTTTAATTATATTTATAAACCATCCTAATAAGTTATATGGTATTGTTTACTCATTGGAAAAAGTATATAAAAAAAATTATATTGTGATAATTTTTATAGTAATATCTTCACTTATTAAATGATAATTGGAAAAGATAAAAAAGGAAAATAAAAAATTTATAGAGAAATTTCCTTCAATGATTCCAAATAAGGAATTTGTAAAACATTTCTTAATAAAAAGATGTTTCTAGGTCTGATTTTAAAAAACTTTTAGATAAAAATGTTGATTAATTATTGATATTTTTTTCTTAATATATGAAAAGTGGTACAATAAATTCTAATAGTAAAATTACCTTTAACTATTTTGAATGTGGAGTTGTTTAGAACATTATGGCTAATTTTTAATCGTTAAAACAATGTTGAGGATAGTGATAAAGATGATATAATATAGATAATATCATGGAATAAACAAGGTGCTAAGGCCAAATATTAGTCCAAAGGGAAGGATATATAGTTCTCAAAATCCTAAAGGATATGTTATATTTATAATAACGATGAATTTAAAGATAGTAAAGATGAATCTAAAAAGAATTTTGAGAAGTTTGGAGAAAATAATTTCATTGCGATTGTTAATGGTGAAGAGTTAAAAAAATATATATAAAGAATAAGATAATAAATTATAACTTAATCTGATAAATGTATTGAAAGAATATATGAGAAATATTGTGAGGCTTATTAAAGAAATCTATAAATTGAAAAATAAAAATTCCTCAAAAAACAATGAAGATTTTTTTCCTGATGAGAAAATTAAGTTGTTGTAAGATATTAATGATTTGAGAATATATTTTGAGGGATAAAATAATCATAATGGACATGTAGAATTAATGTTTAGAAAAATAATAATAAGAGTTTTAACATTTCCAAAATTCTGTCTAAACCAAAAAAGATGTTTAAAAGAATCAATAATTGTATTTCTAATATCGGTGAAATCCCTAATAAGGGTAATGAGAAGGTGGATCAAATTTTACCATCCAATGTTGTGATAAAATCAAAAAAAAAAGATAAGATAAATTTTGGAAATATTATGTATGTGGCCAAAACCAAAAAAGTATAGAAGTTAGAAGTTTCTTACAATTTGAAGTCTCAAAAATATTCTATGACCTCCGGTTCCGATAAGGCTGAATGGAAAAATGAGATGAAAATCTAGATTCTGGTTGACAATATATAATTTTATTGTCAACAATTTTATGTTAAAAAAGATAAAAAGGTTTCTAAAAAATCCCTCGCAACTCCAAAAAATATGGATGTTTGAAATGAAAATAGACTTTCGATTAATACTACTTTTATTATGGTGGATTATGGAACATTAAAAATATGTGTTGGTTTAATCAATAATATTACAATGATTCCACATATTATAGAAGGAATAGTTTGAGGGGGAGTCAATCATTTCAAATTATAAAGTATGATAAGGATGTTTTGAAGATTCCTAAGAAGGTTTTTGTGAAGGTAGAATTTTTTTTTCAAGAATGGGAAAGTATTTTTTTAATATATGTGAAAAACATGAAAATCTTTCAATAGGTTGTCCTATTTTGTTTTGAGAACAACAAAATACTCTTAACAATTATTAAATTCTGATTGTGATGAATGATAAAGGAAAAGAAAAGGAAACTGTTGTTGAAACTTCTCTCAAAGATACAAAAGAAGAACGACCCTGAATCATGGATAGTGTGTTTTCTTCTCATAGGATAAGAGTCTTAATTTTTTTGAAAAAAGTTAAAGTATTCAAATAATTAACATAGATATTTTTAAATGATGAATTTATCATAATCAAAGGATTTGGATCAACCATCATTGGAGAAGAAAAGTTAAAATTTGAGAAGGCTCTTTTTGTTAATGGGATAAAACAAAACATTATAAGTGTTTCATAACATTGTGATGATGAGAAAAAAGTAATTTTCAAAAAGAATGTTTTTTATTTAAAAAGAGAGAAATATGGGAAGACAGTTTCAAGAGGCCAATGTATAAATGGAAATAGGTTCCATGTTGAAATGGTTCAAAGGACTTGTTACATAATTAAGATAAAATAGAATCAATTGTGACATAAAATAATAGGACACATCTATCAGAGAAACAAGGTAATGTTATAAAAAAATGATTGGGTTATTTGAATTCATGATATGTCAAGAATAAGTTATTGGTGATGCACAATTTTTGAGAATGGAAATATTACTTACTTTATAAAAAAGAAGGATAACATTTGTTCAAAATGACCTAGGAAAGTTTTTCATTATGATATTTATTGACCATTGAGAAAGCAATAAACTCATAAATATATGAAATTAATTATATTCTTTGATGACTATACTCTCATAATTATTTTATTTATTTGAAACATAAGTCATATGCTCTAAAAATGGTTAAAAGATTCTTATGTAAATATTAGAAGGAATGTGAGTATTCAACAAAGAAGTTGAGAATATAAAATCTTGGTGAATAGAAGAATGACTAATTTGATCGTTATATCAAGAAGCGGGGAATTTATCACGAGTTCATTAAATAATTTACTCCACAACAAAATGGTTTTTCTGAAATGAAAATAGAATTTTTGTTGAAATGTGGTGAATGATGTTACATAAACATGGTATCTCTCATTACATTTGGAGGAAACCAATGGGAACTACTATCTATATTTAAAAACAATTTTTATATAGGAAACCTTCATATATGACTTCATATTATTTGTTTATGATAAAACTCTATGATTGAAAAACTTTGGTATTTTTGGGAGTCCGTGAATCAATGTGGAGAAAGGTGGAAACATTGTGAAGTTTGAGCACATATGTGAAAATAAAATTTTTCTTGGATATGGTAGAGAAGGAAGATGATGTAGATGTTTCAACAAATATATCAGTAAGATAAGTTGATACTATTAATGTTAAATTTATTGAAAAGGATGTGGAATATGATAAACAAACTTTTTCTAATAATTTAAAGAAATAGGATAAAACAATTTCTCTTAACAATTTTTATAAGGATACATGTAGTTTAAATCCTAATGAAGAAGAATCAAAATCAAATATTTCTTATGATGAGGAAGAATCTCAAAAATCACATCCTCAGCTAAGGAATCCAATGAAAGCTCAAAATATAATCGGTGATCAACACCAAAATTTTCAAACAATAAGAACATAAAAATTTATTACATATACATCCTTATATTCAAATGATGATTCAGAAGATGTGAATAATGATTTTGAGAATCCATATGTGGTATAGGCTAAAAATGAATAATTTTATTAGATAGAAAAGGACGATACATGGGAACTCATACCTAAACAACATAGAAAATGGTATCATTAGAAAAGGGGTTTCCTAAAACAAGATGAATGAAGATGGTGAAGTGATAAGTAATAAAGAAATTTTAGTATGCAATGTTTACCCACAAATATAGGGAATTTAAATTATTGAAACCTTTTCTACCATGGAAATTTTAGAAACAATGAAAATCTTTCATGCGATAGTTACACAAAAACATCATATGAAAATTTTTAGACGGATGTGTTGTCTTCATTTCTGAATGGGGATCTTGATGAAAAATATTATATTGAACAACAATATGGATTTTTTTTTAGAATGATGATAGTTATATGTAAAAATGGAAGAGAACCTCATATGGGATAAAAAAAGATCTGAGTGTATGGTATTCCAAATTAAAATTTTTTTGAAGTAAGATTAGTTTTAAGAAAAGTAGAGATGATAATAATCTTTACATCAATGAAATTTAGGATTTTCCCTCATCATAAATGTTTATTTTGATGATATTAACATTACTAAAAATGATGAACAAACTTGTGAATGAATTTATGAAGATATGAATAATGGTTTAGAGATGTTCATACTTGGTAAAATTAAATACTTTTTCAGGTAAATATATTTCAAAAGAGGAAACAATTGTTTATTTCTCTAGAAAAGTATGCTAATAATATTCTTTAGATGTTTGGAATGGAAAATTAAAAAATATTTTTCACTTCAATTTCAGTGGGGAAAAAGTTGAATAATGATTTAGAAGGAAAGGAAGTTGACTAAAAGTGTTCCAAAAACTAATTTTATGTTTTTTATATTGACTTCCCTAAGACACAAAATTATTTATGTTGTTACCATATGTTTACGATTTTATAGTACACTATAATAATCACATATATTGGCTTGAAAATTATTTCTAAAATATATTAAAGGAAAAAATATGAATTAGGTATGATATATTATGAAATATTAAAATGTTTGGGTATTTTGATGTAGGCTTTATAAGAAATATTTATGATATAAGATCCATGTCATGAGTAGTTTTCATTCAGGGAAACATTTATGTCAGTTGGAATACAAATAATTAGAATTAAGTAACTCTATGAATGGATATTGTTTAGTACGTTTCTCTTACTCAAGTGATACTCAACTTATGTGAATGAAGACTTAGTTGGAAGATATAATTGTTAAATTAAAGATACCCTTTCTCTTATTTTGTGATAATCAAAGTTCAACAAACGTTACCACAAATCCGATACAACATTATCATTCAAAACATATTAATATAAAATATCATTTCATCAAAGAGCATGCGGTGGACAATGTATTGTTTATGGATTATGTACTAATATGGAAAAAAATTCTAACATTTCTACATAAACATTTATTGAAGGGTGCTTTTTATAAACTATAGATAAACATTGGTGTCCAAACTCAATCCTATCATGGTTGTGTTTTGTGTTTGTATCCCCTATCTAATCTTTTTTTCGATAGTGTTGTTAAGGGGGTGGATTGTTTCATAAATCTATCCATTGTTATGTACTAAACCATTGATGTAATCATGTATATTGGGGAAGTTATGGGTAATTTTGTTACATATCATGTAAATGTTTGAACTATTGTAACATTATGTCAGAGTGGTTATAGGAAACAATTTTTTTATTGAAATGTGAAATAAGTGAAGAAATATGTGATGAAAGGATGATGATGTTTTGTGACTCACTACTTTTGGAAAACATGGTTCTACATTAAATAATTATTGTTTCCAACAATTATTTAGATCACATTGTATTAGAATTGTTAATAAGTAAAATATTTCTTGAGATTATAAAGTTCAGTGATTTATGAACCTTGGTTGACCAAAAAAACCGAAGGGGGATATTGTTGAAACCATGTTGGTAAAAAGCTTTTTTTGGATGTTAAAGGATCACAGTTTTGAATGTTTTGTCTTTTATTATCAAAGATGTGGAAATAATATCACTTTACTGATTAGAATCACAACCATAATCATGTGTTCAAACTAAAAATGCTTGACAAAGTGTATCAGGTTGAGAAGAAGTTTTCTAGAATAAAATGTTCATCACACTCACCTAAGGTCTGAATGGAATGTGTGAATAAAAATGATAATTTTTATAGGATATTTCATGGATATGATGTACGTATGATGATTCGTTAATTATTTGTAATTAATAATTAGGATATATTGTTTGAAAACTTGTGGTTCATGTCTTGTAATGGAAGGGGAAGAATATTTGTTTGCAATCGTATTGAGGTTTAGATAGAAAGAACAGAGTGTTGGATTTATGTGATGTGATAATACATTTTATTATAAGTTAGATGATGTTATTCTGATCCAAAAAGTTCTCAAAGTCATGAGGAATTCATGATAGAAGCATACACTTTTTGGAAGGAAGAAGTTTCTATTTCCAAAGTTGTACTATTTCTGTTCGTTGGTGTGAGATCATCAGACAGAGATTTTTTTGAAGGCCGAGATATTAGTTTTGTAATGTGTGAAGATAAAGATGTTATTTTTTCATCGAAACAATAATCCAAAAGATATTAATATTCAACGAATTAATTGGTAATACACTGTAATTAGAAACGAAAATATTTTTTTGAATTAAAAGTTGCATGCACTAGCTAATCAGTCACGATGTCCCCCCAATAATCAAAGTTGTACTGACGTTGTTCATCAAACAGATTGATGGTTGGAAAAATTAATCAGAAGAAGAATTGATTTTCTGATTTGTTAGATATAGTGAAAAAGAAAATGTATTAAGGTTTTTGGGACCAATGAAAAATGGGATTACAGATCAATAAAAATGTAGTTAACCATTTCCATTAGAATTTTTTTTGATTAACTAAGTCAAGAGTCATTATACTTTCCCTCGCAGAGATTATTATAGAGAATCAAAACTTGTATAACAAATTTAGAACAACACCAAAAATTTCATTGGGTACAATACCATTGGTCTGGGGAAAATGATAAAAAATTAAACTTTTTAAAGTAGTTGAAAAGGTTTTCCAATAGGTAAAATGAATATTGAAGTGTTTAGAGAATTTTTTTTCAAATTAGTTTGAAGATGGTGCAAAATTTATTATGAGGTAGTGAAGTAATATTTAGGAGTTGAGACTATGTTTATGGAAATAGAATTCAGGATAAATTCTAGAAATTTATTAATAATAATTATGGTATAATGTTATCAATATGTTATATCTAATAGTTGGTATGAAGCATCAGAAAGGTTAGTTTGTTTCTAGTTGTTTCTGAGAATCATAATGTGAAGAAAAATTCTTATCATATATTTCAATTGGTTTGGAACAACAAAATGGATAATCTACGAATATACACATGCCATCATCGTAATAATGATATATAAATTAATATCAGAATCATACAAAATAATTGATAGAGACCTTGCAATGATATATTTTTATGAGAATATTCTAGAAGGTTCAAGAAGAAATGAGAAGAGTAGAGAATCATTGAAGAAGTCAATGATGATGTTCAAATTTAATGGGAATTTAATATTAGAGAAACTTGGTTAGGTGGAAAAAAATTTCATAATCCAACCAAACGCAAATTTTTGATCACATATAAATTGTGGGATGTACTTTCTACTTATTGAAACTTTTATTATTTATGGGTGAATAGAGAAGGATGAGTCTTGAATGTGAGTAAAGTTTAAAAGTTTCTAGATTGAAATTTTTTAGGATTTTTTCTTGAATAATTAATAAGAATACAAAAGAACATTTTTATTGTATTTCAGATCATGTTGGGCCATTACAGGGGTTATTCAAACTAGGTTTTATGGATTGAGACAGAAGTAGATTAGAATTGTTTCCACATTAATTTGGAAGAACATATATTTCTAGACTAATAAATTGGATTGGGGAATCAGACTGAATATCATGATGATTTCAAGATAATTTGTTAAATATTTCGAGGTAGGAATGTGAGGATGTTATTTAAGATCATATATGTGACAACGTAGTGATGTATCATGTTTTGATGAAAGTGGTTAAAGTTTCCTTACGTTTTACACAAAAATTGCATTATATCATAACTTTATACATGAAGCATGTGAACGACTGTATTGATCATGATGCTACACAAGTGTGATGAAATATCATCATTTTTGTATCAACACAATATTATTTGTTTCTTGTTGATTTTGTGGGATTGGATTGATTCCAAACCTTAACAAGGATTATCTAATCTTACTGACTAGTGAACCTTGTAAATTCTTATGTTCTTATAGATTTCTGATTGTTTTGTTTTAAGAAAAGTCATAAATAATTAATAGGATAAGAATATTGTTTCAAAATTAATGAAACATAATAGAAAACGATATCATTTTTTCACCCCTCCCCCCTCTCAGTTACACCTTGATCCGGGCTGGGAAATATCTTGACCTTCTTCTTTGGTGAATCAATGTTTGGATGGGTGATCTAATCCTTCTCCGATAAGTGGATATCCTATATAATATTTACATTAAATAACTCAATTATTTATCCTTATAGTTTAATGTATTATTAAATATTTGAAGGATATAAACTCCATTTTATTGGATCTTGGTTCTAGGTTTGATTTCTTGATCTCTTACACCATAATTCTTCAGAGGTGATTGTGGGTGTCGATTCTTGATCTTTGATTATAGTATGGTGGTTCCATTTTTTTCCTAGTAATTGATACCTTGAATTTAGTGATTTGATTGAAATATATTTAATTTTTTTAATACCTTGATTTGATATGATATAAAATTGGAATTTGAAAGGGCATGGAATTTAGAAAACACCCCAATTCCAATTGAATTCAGAATTTTGTGTTGAATTTTGAAATTTATGGAATTGATGAAATGATTTGATAGTTTTTTTTTTAAAACAAATATCAGATTGAAATGATGAAAACCAATGCATGGTTTTGAATTGAAATGTTTGAGAAATGATGTAAAACCCATTTTTTGGTTTTGAAAATTAATTGGTATATTGAAACTAAACATTGGGAATTTGAATTTTAAAGATGGTTGATTTGAAATGAGATGATTTTCTACTTTTCTATTGATTGACTGTGAATTTTGATCATAGGTAGTTATTTTTTTCATTTTCCAAAATAATTATTGGATATTTATCCTTTATAAATGTATTGATGATGAAAACTCTAAAAAAACCTAGTTCAACATGATTAATCTTGGTGTGATGTTCAAGAGTCCAATTCTGCCTAAACTTGAGGGATGTGTCTATACATATTTATCCATGATCAGTGATATGTGATGTTTGAGAATATTATAACCTGAAACTATGGTACATTATAGAAAATGAATATAGTGCTTGTTGTGTGCAATTTTGTTAAATATATATATATAATTGATTATAAAACTATGTTACTAATATGAAATTATTAATATAAATTATTTTATATAAAAATTTTAATTTAATTCGTGTTTTAAATTTTTTCAATCAGTTGAAATATATTCATGTTTTTGTAAAATATTCAAATGAAATATTTCCCATAACATATTTTTTTTAAATTAAAATTAGGATTTGGTTTATTATTATGGAATATTTTATAGATTACATGGTGTGACCCTTCTAGGTATTCTATCTCACACCCTACCTTGTCATTCGAATGTTTGCAGATGTTCTTATTATGAATCTAAGAGAAGTTAAATAGCCACACAGATGTGGTGGATGTTCATGATTTTTTAGGCTTGATGTTATGCATCATATTCGATGGTTGAGTTTTATCTTGAATGTTCATGAATAATTTAACGATATACTACTTTGGGTTTTGTTATACCTATTTATTTTTTGTTATTTTTCCCCTTTTGAGTGTTGAGAATAATAAATTTTTAATCTTTATCATCGAAAATTTGATGGAGAATTTGACCTCTCTTATCTTGTATGAATCCAGGCTCTAGTCACCAACCCATGGGGATCAAGAATTCCCTTTATTCCATGTCAGGTCGGGATCTCTTATCAATGATCCAGGGTATTAAAGTTGGTTTGTGACAAAGTGGTATCAATGTGAGGTTGAGCATATTTCTTTTATGTTATTATGTATTTTGGGATTCATTATTAATACTTGAGTTGTAGTTAAATTGAGTTCTTATCCATATATCATTGTAATGTGCAGCATGTTTCAATGGGTAATTTGGGAATAATGTTTTGAGAATAATTCAATATAATCCTAGTATTTAAAATACTTTTGATTTAGATAGATTGAAATAAACATTTTGATATCTTATTTTATGAGATTAATTTTCCTGTTTCTCTTCTTTGATTTGTTTATATGAGTAATATAATATTTTCATCAATGTTCATTAAAGATGTTTTTTTGAATCATGCCTTATTTAATAAATTTGAATAAGCCCCTAGAAGAAGATTTTGGTGGACCACATTGAGAGGATCCTCCCATAGACCAGAATCGTGTTGATATTATTGTGCATTTTATCCATGATCTGTGATACAAAACAACACTAGTTCCCATTCAGGATCCACTTGTGGAACTACAAACAGATAAATCACAAAATATTTCTCTAGATTTCCTTCTCTAGAATCAACCATCATTCCATGTCTCTAATATAAGAACCCGGACTTATTACATACATAATCTTGAATTTATTTGAGAAAACACTTCCTTTAAAATTGAAAATCTTTTTATGTTTAGGGATTTATAGAATTAGGACAATACATTCATGACATTAACATTATTATAGAGTGGATACTATAAAAATAGTTTCCATTTTTTTCAAAATATAATACTTTAAAACTTCAAACATGACTCCTTGACAATTATTCAACATTTAAAGTGTCTTCCTTCCTTGTATTACACATATATTAACCTGTGAAAATTCATTTATAAACTTGGGTTGAGCACAAAAGCTCAGTAAGAGAGGGAAAAGAAGGAAAAATCTCATTGGTCCATGAATACTCATAACGTTTGAAAACATTTTCAAAAGACATGATCAACACCCATAAATAATTACTTTGTGTAAAATGATATTTAACCAAGATCCACACAAACATTAGAAAATAAATATAATCATAGAGTTATCTTGGGGCATTACTTACATAATCTTGTAACCATCTTGGCAGCCTTAAAAGTTGTAACCCTCATGGCTACCTTACTTTGTGTAACCATCGCAGTTACACTTGGAGTAACCATACGGCCGACCTCCAACATACTCATACCCAATGCATTGGAGGGAAATATAGGTCTCACCATTCATCATAAACAATTCCCAATAACCAAAACATAATAATAAAACATAAATAATAGCATAAAAACATTGATTTTGAATATTGGAAAATGGAATTTTAAAAGACGATTTTAGAAGAAAAGTCCCTTATAAACATCATATACATGAAGTGAGACTTAATAGAGTGGATGGAATACATATATACTCTGTAAATACACATTAATAAACATATTATAATCATAATTAATCACGAAAACAATTTAAATACCACATAAATAAAGAAGTAGAATGTTAACCCAAAGAATGGAAATCAGGTTAAGAATTCCCTTACCTTAGGCTTGTATTACTTCAAACATGTTTAAAACTCTTGTATAATGGTTAAAAGAGTGTTATTAGTATTTTAAAGAAACCTTTTCATGTTTATAACATCTTATATGGTCATTTCATAACCTCATTTCACCCCTTAGTTGATAGTATTTTGTTCCTTGCATTATTTTGGATGAGTTCTTTTATGATTTTCACGATCAGTTCCTGATGAATCGTTCTTGTTGATTGGAAGTGAAACTCCAGAATTGGAATAGAGTACTATTTACATATTTCCAGTCCCATAAATTATACCATTTATCACTTTGATTCTTTATATGAGAGTTACTTATAAGTTAAAACATTAATGATGTTCGTTTAGATCATTTTAGTGGTTCTTTGATAATAACAACCTCATTTTGTCTTTTAAATTTAAACCATGAGTAAAAAAGAATTACTGAAACATATATGAGTCATAAAACATTTATTATAGCCTGGTTCAAACCAATAAATGGTTTCATTACCAGACATGAAATAATTAATGGAAATTGAAAATACATCATCCATGATGTCGGTAATTCGACACAAATGGACAATATTTTTTATTCTTTAAATAATTGAAAGAGGACAAGAATACTGATGAGGAATTTTCCATAAACATGAGAACATAATGAATATACATTATTCTGGAGATTTCGTTCCTCTTGGATAAGATGGAGTGAGGAATGAAGAAAAAGGAATCATGAAATAAAAGAAAATCTTGAGAAATTTCTCACGAAAATTCGGCAGCCTAACAAAGTCTCTTGAAATTTCATAAAAACAAGATTGATGAGAGGAATTTAATATCTCATCATTCATAACAAATATGGACAGTAAGGGGGAATATTTAATGAAATATACCAACACAAGACAAAGGGAACGGAAGATAATAACATAAAATGAAAGAAAATAAAGAAAATAAAAGAGGATGTTTACCTCTTGATCTCTTCTCCTTGAAATCCTTCTTAAGGGCTTCAATTTTGGTCTTTTGATGAGACCAAAAGCTCTAGGACGTGGGGAAGAAGATTTGGGAGGTAATTTGGCAGAAATTAGACAATTCTCAAGGCTTGAGAGGTGTGGGAGGAAGAGGGGAGTGATGGTGGCATTTATAGTGGAGGAGGGGGGGTATTTTAGATTAATTAAATCGTTATTATAATAATTTTATCAAGACTATGAATAATCTCAAATCAAGTGGCCCTAAATAGTTACAGTATCATTTGAGTTCGATGAAAGTGGCCTTGCATCACGTATGATGTCATAAATAGTGCATTTTTACTGATAAATTGATTATACAGTATTTTATCGGATTTCACTATTCACCAAAAATTTAAGAGTTTCAGAAAATTCCCAAAAATTAACCCCTACCATTTTTTGACATTTATAATTAAAAATTGAAATCCATTTTTCAAAAATAATTTTCTAAATATTATTAATTTAATTTTTAAATAACATCATAGTTAATTCCAAAAATAACAATATGGAAGTGCAATTAGTTTTATGTGACATTGGAAAATTAATTAAGATCCCATTATCCTATTTCCTTTGGAAAATATAATAATAATATTATTTACTATTAATGAGGTCATATAACTATTCATATTACTATTCATATTACTATTCATAAGGGTATGTTACTATTCAACAAAAACCAAGTTAGTTCTATCAGACACCAAATAACATATTAAACACTATTGTAGATGATAGTTTCTTGAAATTCATAATATAGAAGTAGAAAAGTTATGTTTTAAAGGATAATTAAAAATATCTATTTAAAACAAAGTTCCATTCATTTCTATTTTTCTTTAGAAAAACATGGGGTGTTACATTATCCCCACCTTCTTGAAATTTTGTCCTCGCAATTTTATTTATTTATTAAATAAGTGAGGGTCCCTTAATCATGATGTCCACCTGGTCTCATCATCATCTTGTTCACGTAAATAGAAGGTCCATGAATTGGAAAAATGATTTAGAGATCCTTAAAAATCATTTTCTTCCTTTATCCAAATACACCTTGTACAACATGGATCATATGGGTGTTTATAGAAAAATAGTTTTGGAAAATAATCGTGTATGACATATAATTTCAAAACATATGATAAAACATTATTTTTATAAAATTGTCAAACCGATTTTGAGTTGAAACTTTCAATCAATGGTCTTTTTAAAATATCATAAGTATGTGCTGAAAGAGTATATTGTAAAAGAAAATATAAGTAGGTTGCACAAGGTTCTCCCTCTTCAGCACCTCTTTCAAATATCATAATATGATTCAAAATATCTAGATAAGGTAAAATATTTAAAAATTACTTGATAATATTTACCTTTCATTAAAATATGAAAAAATTGAGAAAATTGGATTTGATTAAATATAACCCATGATCCACGATGGTATCGAGGTATAGTGGAGCTGTTTGACTTCTCAAACAATTTCTTGCAAGTGAGTTTTATGTTATAAAATGTATCAACATTGTCTCGACATGACTTTGCAACAATTATTGAAAGACATTCATCCGGAAGAGATAGAAATGTCATTTTAGATCATCCTCCTTCCATTTTTATATGAACTTCCTTAATATGGAAAGTTATAAAACAAGGATTTAACATAAAGAATAGATATGCAGACTAACCACATATTTAACGAAAACTCCTAATCCCTAAATTTGTCTAAACCTTTTCTCTGATACCAACTATAAGGACCTGGAATTATTACATACATAATCTTGTGTTTAGTCAAGAAAAAACAACCTTTCTTTTCATTTTTAGAGCTTTAGATAATTGTTACAAAACATTCATAACATTACACATTATTACAGAGTGGATACCATAAAAGTAGTTTCCATTTTTTTTCAAAATATAAAACATTAAAACATCAAACAGGACTCCTTGAAAATTCTTCATCATTTAAAGTGTCTTCCTTACTTGTATTACACATACATTAACCTGTGAAAAATCATTTATAAACTTGGGATGAGCACAAAATCTCAGTAAGGGAGAGAAAATAAGGAAAAAGCACATTAGTCCACGAATAATCATAATGTATGAAAACATTTTCAAAATACATGATCATCACCCATTAATACTTACATAGTGTAACATGATATTTACACAAGATCCACACAAACATGAGAACATAATTATAATCATAGAGTTTTCTTGTGGCATTACTTACATAATCTTGTAACCAACTCGGCTACCTTAAAATTTGTAACCCTCATGGCTACCTTACTTTGTGTAACCATCACAGTTAAACTTGGAGTAACCATATGGCTGACCACCAACATACTAATACCCAATGCATTGGAGGGAAATATAGGTCCTACCCTTCATCATAAACAATTCCCAATAACCAAAACATAATCATACAACATAAATAATATCATAAAAACATTTTTTTTGAATATTGTTAAACAGAGATTTAATAGAGGATTTTAGAAGAAAAGTACCTAATAAACATAATATACTTTAAGTGAGACTTAATATAGTGGATGTAATATGTATATACTCTGTAAATAAACATTATTAAAAATATTATAATCATAATTCATCACAAAAATAATTTAAATATTACATAAATAACGAAGTAGAATGTTAACCCAATGAATGGAAATCGGGTTAAGAATTCCCTTACCTTAGGCTTGTCATACTTAAAACTTGTTTAAAACTTTTGTATAATGGTTAAAAGAGTGTTATTGGTATTTTACAGAAAAAGTTTCATGTTTATAACATCTTATATGGTCATTTCAATACCTCATTTCACCCCTTAGTTGATAGTATTTTGTTCCTTGAATTATTCTGGGTGAGTTGTTTTATGATTTTCACTATCGGTTTATGATGAATCTATAATTACACATACTTTACATACATTGTTAATACATAAAAATTTAAGCACACTTATTACAACATATAAAAAAACTAGGAATGGACCGTACAGGTATAGTGTCTTTAGAAACCAGGAAACATAAACAACTGGTTCATAAAGCATCTACATTGTCTCCCATTTATTTCATCATATCTATAGTCCCTTTTAGAATATCTTACTTAATAACCTTCTTCCTGGCCTAGGGAAACAAAACATACAAAAAGGTGATCTCAAATGCTCACTAAGGGTAAACAAAAGAAATATCAATCACATCATATTCATAAGAACATAACATTTTGGAAATATTAACCTGCAAAAGAGATCATAATTTCATAAAATGGGATAAATCATAGTAGTAAAATGTAATCCCAATAATCATAACATAAAACATGAAACTTTGTGGCATACACACATAATCATATAGAATCATTTCTTATTAGGCAAGACACATTTCCAAGACTATCTTAGTGGACAAAGTCCATTTCTAAACTGAGTTCATTCCATGTTTCAATCATGTCTCACTGCACTGGTTTAACCTTCCGTTCCAGCCATGTCTATCTCATGAGATATAAAATCATTTCCCAGTGCATTTGAGGGAGATATAGGTCCCACCCATCTCATAATGATACCATTCTTATGTGTTCCACAAAATCATAAACCATACATCATAGCATAACCCATGTAATAAAAATGGGATTCTTAAACATCGTGACATCATAAAACAATTCATATAAGATAAAGGAATTCATAAAAATAATTCCACTATAACATAATCAAATCAATGTAATAATAGGGATAGAATAGGAACCCTTTATTATCTTAGATGGAAAATAATTTTGATAAAACACTTGAACTCCATTCATGAGGAAAATATCCTTTCTACTTCAAAAACACTTTTCCTTTCTTAACATGTCATACAATTCTAAACTAAAACAAGTTGATTAAAAATAAACATGAAAAAATGTAAAGGAATCTTCTTGGAAATAATGTTTTAAAAATCCATTCATGCCGTATATGTTAAAAAAACATTCTTCTCGTACTTTTCTCAAAAAAGTCAAAAAGTACCTCGTACGAAAAACGACAAAAGATTCCTTTCATATCTTTTACTAAAAACTCACCAAAGGGTAAAATTGGATTTAACCAATTGTAGGTGGATGAAAATAATATTACATATTGAGAAAACATGGATATGGATGATAAAATACACCCCAAAAAATTCCAAAGTATAAACAATCTCGGATAAAAATGAGATTGTGATATTTCCCTTACCATCGGTCCGATTTGCTTAGTATGTGTCCGAACCTCCTGTATAATGATTTAAATAATGTCATTGACTTATTCCATAATCATACTCATTGTTATGATATCATATATGGTCATATTCTTAGCTTATTATTAGTAATATTTCATTGCTACTTGTTATTCGGGTGTTTATTACTTTTTGTTCTTATGCGTGTTTTGTCGAATAAATTCTTATTATTCTTTTTAGGTTATAGATACCTCATTTACAGAATGGTATTAGTGTAATATATATCATATTTATTCACTCAATTAATTTATGTAATCATTATGCAATGAAAATCATGTAGAACGAGTCGCATCACATCGTGGAGACGGTATTCCGTACGTACGCACGAGCGATGATATCGTTCCCATGATCGTGGAATTGTATTGGAGTGTATGTATAATATTTAAGAATCAAAATCACATTACAATAATCATATATATTCATTATTTACACCATTATACCCATCCAAGTAAGGTGGTGGTGGAAAATAGTTTACAGCACGACGTGGAGACGGTATTCCGTACGTACGCACGCGCGATGATTTCATTTTTCGTAGGATGGATAGATGGTGAAATAGGTTTGTTTAATACATATAATAACATATAAGTATATGAGTGATACTGATGTTATTAATTCATAATGAAACAACTAAAGAAGAAGAAGTGGAAGAAGAAATAAAGTTGAAAGAATCGGTAACAGACATTACCTCTTCTTTGAAGCGCTTCTTTGAGACCTCCTTTTAGGGAACTAAAATTGTTCATTGAAGAAGACCAGGACCTATAGGATGTTTCTAGGGAATTGGAGAAGATAAATTGGCAGGGTTTGGCCGAGATTGGAGGCTCAAAGTTGTGTGAGGAAGAGAGGGATGAGGTGCCCTTTTATAAGGGAGGAGAGGGGCACCTTTGGAAAAACTAAAAATATTATTTTATTATAAATCCATATTCGGGTTTAAATAGTTCCAAATTGATTTATTTCAAAGCTAAGGTGGGTATGGGTCGAAATCCTCCCATACAATAGAATTTGGACAAAATTAGTTTACTATTTTAACCTTATAATTTATATTTAACTTTAGGTTATATAATTTTACTTTTACCGTGTCTTTTTGTGTTCTAACACTATAAGGTAAATAAACTTACTATAACAAGCCAAACGAACCCCATGTTGTTTATTATTAATATATATAACCTTATATAAGTCATTTTATTGAACCTTATATTTTTAGGAATAATATAACAATTAATAATATAATATTTTTTTTAAAAACTGTTTTATGTCAATTTTGACACTATTTAGCAATTGATTTTTGTAAAAATCATAACAGAATGATTAGTTCGAAAAAAGTTAATTAAATCAATACTAACATGTAATATTAACCTAGAAAATTATTGGAATTCATAAAAAGTCTCAAATTACATTTATTTGGGTATTTATAACATCAATTATGTCAATATTTCATTAATAAGATAATTACTGCATCATCTTTGTGTCATAAATAAATTGAATTATTTAATGTCTAAAAAAATTACAAAAAAAATACCATTATTTAGGAAATCCTTTTTATCTTTCTAATGAATATTTATAGTCGAATTTATCTTATGTATAACCCTATATTAAAAATTATTTACTTATTAAAATTGATTTTAACTATTTTAACCCTTCTTTAAATAAATTAATAATAAATGTCCTAATCTAATCCAAGTGGGGTTAAATGGTCATATTTTATTCCTAAGGTTATTTTTGGTCTAATTAAACTTATCAAATAGAATTAGGACATGTGTTAGGGTAAAAATAATATCATTTTTACCCTTAACTACCTTATCTACTTTTAACCATGGTAAATAAAAGTAAAAAGTTACTATTCACCAAAAATTATTTTCATCTCATTGAACAACATTTTACTTACTGACATCAACCGTGTCTCTCGGATTTTTGAAATTCCACACATAGAAGCAGTAAAATTATGTTTTATGTAAATTTTCAAATTCTCCTAGGAGGTGGGTAAAAGACGGTGAAAAGTTCCAGAAAAGTTTTATATATATAAAGTTATTATAAAATTATTCCAATGAATTACATTGAACATATATTGGTATTATGTATCAATTTTGACCTAAAATAAATTTAAATAAAATATATAATTTTTTAAATAAAAAGTCTGTTTTTAAATAGTAACCGAGTGTTATCACTATTCATCAAAAATTGAATGTTTCCAGAAAAATACCAAAATTTCACCCTAGGATAATTTTGATATTCTGAATCCAAAAATGAAGTCCATTTTGAAAAATAAAATTTTACAAAATTTCAAAAAGCGGTTATTACTATTCATAACGGATAGTTTTAATAATATTTTAATATCATATCGTTGTTTAGTGAAACTCGGTATTGCGTATGACGCAAGCTATCAAGGAAGGTCGTGATTGCGTGTAAAGCAAGCCAAGATAGTGTTGTGTGTTGTGAAAGATTCCTTTGATGATTTATATAAAATAAAAACAAAATATTTCTTATAAAAGTCTCTCGTGTTACATTCTACCCCCCTTAAAATGAATTTCGCCCTCGAAATTCATCACTTGTAACAAAAAGATGAGGATACCTCTCCCTCATCATATCCTCAAGCTCCCATGTAGCTTATTCTAATTGGTGGTTCCTCCATAGAAATTTCACCAAGCAAGTGGTCTTGTTCCGTAGGACTTTTTCACTACGATCGAGAATCTCTATCGGCTGTTCTTCATAAGAAAGATCTTGTTCCAGCGGTACAACTTTTGAGCTGAGTACATGTGAAGGATCAGATATGTACATTCTCAGGAGAGATACATGGAACACATCGTGAACTTGAGCTAGATTTGGTGGAAGTACAAATCGGTAAGCTACCTTCCCAACATGATCCAGTATTTCGAAAGGACCGATATACTTAGGGCTCAGCATTCCCTTCTTTCCAAATCTCATTACTCTCTTCCAAGGAGATATTCGTAAGAACACTTTATCAACCACTTCAAACTCTAAGTCATTTCTTCGGTTGTCGGCATAACTTTTTTTTCGACTCTGAGCTGCTCTTATGTGTTGTTGAATAGATCAGACCTTTTATGGCATCTCATCAACAAGATCCGATCCTAATAGCTTTCTTTCCCCAACTTCATCCCAGCAAGTTGGTGTCCTGCATTTCTTTCCATAGAGAGCTTCATAAGGAGCCATCTGAATACTGAAGTGAAAGCTATTATTATAATGAAAGTCCACCAAAGGCCGTTCTTGATCCCAACCGCCTTGGAAATCCATAGAGCAAGCTCTCAACATATCTTCTAGAGTTTGGATTGTCCACTTAGACTGACCCTCTGTCTGAGGATGATAAGCATTGCTAATACTCAACTCTGTATCGAGAGTATGCTGAATACTTCACCAGAACTTTGAGGAAAACCTCGAATCCTGATCAGATATAATAGAAAGTGGTACTCCATGCAATCTTACCACTTCCTTTACATATATCCTGGCAAGCTAGTCCATAGGGAAATCCTCTCTAATAGCAATGAAGTGTACAGACTTTGTAAGACGATCAACTATGACCCAGATAGCATTATTGCCTTTGGATGTTTTAGGAAGTCCTGTGAGAATGTCCATAGTGATGTTTTCCCATTTCCATTCGGGTATGGGTAATGGTTTAACACCCCCTTAGACTTCTGTCTCTCAACTTTAACTTGCTGACAAACCATGCATCCAGAGACATATTCAGCAACATCTATTTTCATTCCATCCCTCCAGAAGTACTCTTTCAGGTCCCTATAAATCTTCGTGCTTCCAGGATGAATAGAGAATGAAGAACTATGAGCCTCATCTAGTAGCTCCTTTTTTAATTCGGGGATGGGTGGAACACAAACCCGATTCCTAAACTTTATTATCCCATCAAAATCAAGGTTGAATTCAGGAGCATTTCTCACCTTCTTTTGTAAATCTACATCTTCACTCTATGCCTCTTTAATCATAACATTTAAATATAGTTGAAAATTCATTTGAGAAAGATATGATTCTTCCCCTTTCATTATAATTCAAAGATCCATCCTTGGTAAATCCATAAATATTGGATCTTTTGTGATCCTCATCATGGATAAACTGGCATGGTCTTGTCGACTTAATGCATCTGCCACCTTGTTTGCTTTCCCACGGTGGTAATGAATTCAGCAGTCGTAATCCTTAATCATCTCCAACCATCTTCTTTGGCGCATATTCATCTCCTTTTGTGTGAAAATATACTTTAAACTTTTATGATCAGTATAAATGTCACACCATTCTCCATAAAGATAATGCCTCCAAATCATTAATGCAAAGATTACCGCATCTAACTCCAAGTCATGTGTTGGGTAATTTTGCTCATCGATTTTCAACTATCGTGAGGCATAAGCTATCACCATATCATATTGCATAAGAACACACACCAATCCCATCATGGATTCATCACTATAGATCACAAACCTTTCTCCACTACAAGGAAGTGTGAGCACAGGTGCACTGGATAACCTTCTTTTCAACTCCTTGAAATTCTCTTCACATTCCTCCATCCAAACAAACTTAAATCCTTTCCGAGTCAACCTAGTGAGTGGATTAGATAATCGTGAAAAATCTTTCACAAAACGTCGACAATATATAGCCAAACCCATAAAACTTCGGATCTCAGTTACTGTTTTTGGTCTCGACCATCTTTCGATAACCTCTGTTTTTGCTGGATCCACAGATATCCCCTCTTTTGAGATTATGTGACCCAAAAAATGAATCTTTTTTAATCCAAAATTCACACTTGGTAAATTTTTCATATAGCTTCTCCTTTCTCAGGGTCTTTAATATAATTCTAAAGTGATCTTCATGTTCTTCATTGCTCTTTGAATATACAAGAATATCTTCTATAAAGACTACCACAAACTGATCAAGATAGTCTCTAAATACTCTATTCATCAGATCCATGAAGATAGCAAGGGAATTAGTAAGACCAAATGGCATCACTATAAATTCCTAGTGTCCATAACTTGTACGAAAAGTCTTATTTGGTATATCCTCCCTTTTTACCCTTAATTGATGATACCCTGAATGAAGATCAATATTGGAAAAGTATTAAGCTCCGCATAGTTGGTCAAACAAGTCATCAATGCACAGGAGAGGATATTTTTTCTTGATACTGATCTTGTTAAGTTCTCGATAGTCAATGCAGATTCTCATTGATCCATCTTTATTCTTAACAAACAGAAAAGGTGCTCCCCAAGGTGACGAACTAGGGCGTATGAACCCCTTATCAAGATTTTCTTGGAGTTTCTTCTTCAATTCCTGCAACTCAATTGGGGCCATTCTATAATGTGTCTTTGAAATAGGTAAAGCACCCAGTACGAGTTCTATTGAAAACTGAACTTCACTATTTGGTGGAAGACCCGGAAATTCCTCCGGAAAGACATCATCAAACTCCTGTAAAATGGGAATATTCTTAATCATGAGTTTCTCACCAACCATTTGAGATAAATAACTATCATTTAGTGGAATCAAGAACCATAAGATGGATGAAATATCCATTGGAAGGTTATGTTCATCCTTGCATCGATAGATGATCAAAGATTGATCTGGAATATGAAATGTGACTTACCTTATTTTTAAATTGATATGAGCTCCATATAGAGAAAGACAATCCATGCCAAGAATCACATCAAATTCCAATATAGGGAGGATCACAAGATTTATAGGAAGCACTTTCCCACAAACTTCAATCGAAGAAGAATTATAAACTTTTTATGCGACTGTTGTGCCATTAGGGGTTGTCATAGCTAACTCAACATCTAATTGTTGAGGTAATACAGTGATACCCTTAGAAAATTCTTCAGAAATAAAGGAGTGGGTGGATCCAGATTCAAATAAAAATTTGCTACTTTAGAGTGGATAGTAAGTGTACCTTTCACCACTTCGTTATCGTACTCCACATTGCTGATAGAAATTGCATGTGGCTTTACTTTGTCTTTAGCCTTAAGAGTTTGTTGACGTCGATCATCATCAACAACACTTGTATTAGGGCATTTATTTGCATAATGCCCCACTTCCTTGCACTTGTAACATTGAAGTGTAGGAGGTGCACGTTGTGTAGCCTTATCATTCTTCTCATCACTAGACATCTTCTTCCCATCATTGCGGAATTCAAATGCCTGATGACCTTCCTTTCCACATTTGAAACATTTACTTGTCCCTTTAAGGAAACTCCCTCCATGTTTCTTTCCACACTTTGAGCATAAGGGAAAACTCATCTTCTTTTCAGTGTGCTCTTTAGATTTTCCTTTGAATTCAATTTTCCTCTTCTTATCAATCCCATATGACTAATGGGTTACTCCAATCTCCATCATAACTTTGAGAGCACATTGAACGATTTCCTCTTAGCTATTGAAGTCCCTTATATCTAACGCCATTCAAATAATTGGTTTTAAGCCACTAAAAAATCGATCGATCTTACTCTCAGGTTGGATAATAATACCAGAAGCATACCTTGAAAGACTTGTAAAATTTTAATTATAGGTACCAACAGATTTATCATCCTTTTTCTTTACTTCAAGAAACTCCTTCTCCATATTTGTTCTGAGAATACGAGGGAAGTACTTATTGAAAAATAAGTTCTTGAGCTCGTCCCATTCCATGGACTCAATTTCTTCTCTTGGCCTCGTATTCTTGATAAGATTCCACCATTGGTCAGCATCACCTTCCAAACAATACACTGCTAAGATGACTTTATCATGTTAATAACATTGACGAAATGAAAATATCTTTTTAGTAGTATTGATCCATTGTTAAGCAACTAATGGATCAGTAGACCCGCTGAATGAAGGTGGATGCTGTCTCATGAAAGATTCAACAGAATGTTGATCATTCCTTTGATCATTTTGAAGTCCTGCATGATTCATATCTTGAGAAAGTTGTGTGAGCATGGCTACAAGATTTTTCATTCCATATTCCATAAAGTTTGGTTGCTCAGGGGGGGAGGAAATCATTGCATTTCCCATCGCATTCTGCATTAACACGGTTTCTTCAGGTTCCAGCCATTGACTAAACCAAGAAGAATAGTGTGAGAAACACTAACTATAATAGTAAAACCACATAATCAAGAATAAAATTTCATACTTAAGGTATTATCCTAGGTTATTCATGTCCATTTCTAAAACACTATGATTATGTTCTATGCTTAGACTTATCCTTAGTGTTCCTACTAAGGCTTTCACATCCTAGTTTCCAATGGTTTATTATACCTCTCCTCTGATACCAACTATAACGACCCATACATTACATACATTGTTAATACTTCAAAATTGAAGCACACTTATTACAACATATAAAAAAACCAGGAACGAACTATATAGGTATAGTGTCTTTAGAAACTGGGAGACATAAACAACTGGTTCATAACGCATCTACATTGTCTCCCATTTATTTCATCATATCTATAGTCCCTTTTGGCATGTCTTACTTAATAACCTTATTCCTGACCTGGGGAAAGAAAACATACAAAAGGGTGATCTCAAATGCTCAGTAATGGTAAACAAAAGAAATATCAATCCCATCATATTCATAAGAACATAACATTTTGGAAATCTTAACCTGCAAAAGAGATCATAATTTCATAACATGGGATAAATCATTGTAGTGAAATGTAATCCCACTAATCATATCATAAAACATGAAACTTTGTGGAATAACCACATAATAATAAATAATCATTTCTTATTAGTCAAGACTCATTTCCAAGACTATCGTAGTGGACCAAGTCCATTTCTAAACTGAGTTCATTCCTCGTTTCAGTCCTGTTTCACTGAACCCGTTTATCCTACCATTCCAGCCATGTCTATCTCATGAGATATAAAATCTTTACCCAATGCATTGGAGGGAGATATAGGTCCTATCCATCTCATAATAATTATACCATTTTTATGTGTTCCAAAAAATCATAAACCATACATCATAGCATAACCCATGTAATAAAAATGGGATTCTTAAACATCGTGATATCATAAAACAATTCATATAAGATAATGGAATTCATAAATATAATTCCATCAAAATATAATCAAATCAATGTAATAATAGGGATAGAAATAGAACCCTTTATTATCTTAGATGGAAAATAATATTGATAAAACACTTGAACACCATTCTTGAGGAAAATATCCTTTCTACTTCAAAAACAATTTTCCTTTCTTATCATGTCATACAATTATAACCTAAAAGAAGTTGATTAAAAATAAACTTGAAAACTTCTAAAGGAACCTTCTTGGAAATAATTTTTAAAAAATCCATTCATGCCTTATATGTTAAAAAACATTCTTCTCTTACTTTTGTCAGAAAAGTCAAAAAGTACCTCGTACGAAAAATGTCAAAATATTACTTTCATATATTTTACTAAAAACTCACAAAAGGTTAAAATGGGATTTAAAAAATTGTATGTGGATGGAAATAATATTACTTATTGAGGAAACATGGATGTGTATGATAAAATACTCTTCAGTAAATTCCAAAGTATAAACAATCTCAGATAAAAATTAGATTGTGATATTTCCCTTACCTTATGTCTGATTTTCATCGTAAGTGTCCGAACCTACTCTATAATGATTTAAATAATGTCATTGACTTATTACAGAATCATACTAATTGTTATGATATCATATATGGTCATATTCTTAGCTTATTACTAGTAATATTTCGTTTCTACTTGTTATTCGGGTGTTTATTACTTTTTGTTCTTATGCGTGTTTTGACGAATAAATTCGTATTCTTCTTTTTAGGTTATAGATACCTCATTTATAGAATGGTATTAGTGTAATATATATCATATTTATTCACTAAATTCATTTATGTAATCCTTATGCAATGAAAATCATGTATAACGAGTCGCATCACATCGTGGAGACGTTATTCCGTACGTACGCACGAGCGATGATATCGTTCCCATGATCGTGGAATTGTATCGGAGTGTATGTATACTATTTCAGAATCAATATCACTTTACAATAATAATATATAATAATTCTTTACACCTTTATACACATCCATGTAAGGTGGTGGTGGAAAATAGATTACACCACGGCGTGGAGACGGTATTCCGTACGTATGCACGCGTGGTGATTTCGTTTTCTATAGGATGGATAGATGGTGAAATAGGGTTGTTTCATAATTATAATAACATATCAGTATATGATTGATACTGATGTTATTAATTCATAATGAAAAAACTAATGAAGAAGAAGTGGAAGAAGAAATAAAGTTGAAAGAATCGGTAATGGACATTACCTCTTCTTTGAAGCGCTTCTTTGAGACCTCCCTTTAGGGCACTAAAATTTGTCTTTGAAGAAGACCAGGACCACTAAGATGTTTCTAGGGAAGTGGAGAGGAGAAATTTTCAGGGGTTTGACGAGCGTGAAGGCTCGAATTGGTGTGAGGAAGGGAGGGAGGATGTTCTCTTTTATAAGGGAGGAGAGGGGCACCTTTGGAAAAACTAAAAATATTATTTTATTATAAATCCATATTCGGTTTTAAATAGCTCCAAATTTATTTATTTAGAAACTAAGGTGGGTATGGGTCGAAATAATCTCATCCAGTATAATTTGGACAAGTTTAGTTTACTCTTTTAACCTTATCATTTAGATTTAACTTTAAGTTAGATAATTTTACTTTTACCGTGTCTTTTTGGTTTCTTACACTATAAGGTTAATAATCTTACTATAAAAATCCAAACGAACCCCAAGATGTTTATTATTAATAAATACAACCTTATATAAGTCATTTTGAAAATCCTTAGATTTTTAAGAATAAAATAACAATTAGTAATATAATCATTGTTTTAAAAACTATTTTATGACAATTTTGACACTATTTAGTAATTGATTTTTGTAAAAATCATAAAAGAATGATTAGTTCAAAAAAAAGTTAATTAAATCAATAATAACATGTCATATTAACCTATAAAATTTGTTTAATTCATAAAAAGTCGCAAATTACATTTATTTGGGTATTTATAACATCACTTATGTCAATATTTCATTAATAAGATAATTACTGCATCATCTTTGTGTCATAAAGAAATTAAATTATATAATGTCTAAAAAATTTAAAAATAAAATACCATTATGTAGGAAATAATTTTTATCTTTATAATGAATATTTATAGTCGAATTTATCTTATGTATAACCCTATATTAATTATTATTTACTTATTAAACTTGGATTTTAACTGTTTTAACCCTTCTTTAAATAAATTAATAATAAATGTCCTAATCTAATCCAAGTGGTCTTAAATGGTCATATTTTATTCATAATGTTGTTTTTGGTAGAATTACACTTATCTAATAGAATTAGGTCATGTTTTAGGGTAATAACAATATCATTTTTACCCTTAATGACCCTATCTACTTTTATCCGTGGTAAATAAAAGTAAAAAGTTATTATTCAACAAAACTTATTTTCATCTATTTGAACCACATTTTAATTACTGACATCAACCGTGTCTCTCGGATATTTGAAATTCCACTCACAGAAGCGGTAGAAATATGTTTTATGTAAATTTGTAAATTCTCCAAGGAGGTGGGTAAAAGACGATGAAAAGTTCAATAAAATTTTTATATATCTAAAATTTTTATAAAATCACTCCAATGAATTACATTGAACTTATATAGGTATTATGTTTCAATTTTGACCTAAAATAAATTTAAATAAAATAAATAATTATTTAAATAAAAAGTCGGTTTTTAAATAGTAACCCAGTGTTTTCATTATTCATCAAAAATTCAATGTTTCCAGAAAAATACCAAAATTTCACCCTAGGATAATTTCGATATTATGAATCCAAAAATAAAGTCCATTTTGAAAAATAAAATTTACAAAATTTCAAAAAGTGGTTATTACTATTCATAACGGCTAGTTTTAATAATATTTTAATAGCATATCGTTGTTTATTGAAACTCGGTATTGCGTACGACACAAGATATCAAGGAAGGTCGTGATTGCGTGTAAAGCAAGACAATCTAGTGTTGTGTGTAGTGAAAGATTCCTTTGATAATTTATATAAAATAAAAACAAAACATTTCTTATAAAAGACTCGGGTGTTACAGAATCATTCTTGTTGATTGGTTGTGAAACTCTAGAATTGGAATGTAGTAGTATTTACATATTTCCAGTACCATAAATTATAACATTTATCACTTTGATTCTTTATATGAGAATTACTTATAAGTTAAAACATTAATGATGTTCGTTTTGATCATTTAAGTGGTTCTTTAATAATCACAAATTCATTTTGTCTTTTAAATTTGAACCATGAGTAAAAAATAATTCCAGAACCATATATGAGTCATAAAACATATATTATAACCTAGTTCAACAATATAAATGGTTTCATGACTTGAATTGAATTAATTAATGGAAATTGAAAATACATCATCCACGATGTTGGTAATTCGACACAAATGGACAATATTTTTTATTCATTAAATAAGTGGAAGACGACAAGAATACTGATGAGGAATTTTCCATAAACATTAGTATATAATTAATATACAAGATTATGGATATTTCATGCCTCTTGGATAAGAGGGAGTGAGGAAAGAAGAAAAAGGAATCATGAAATAAAAGAAAATCTTGAGAAATTTCTCACAAAAATTCGGCAGCCTAACGATGTCTCTTAAATTTTCATAAAAGAAAGATTGATGAGAGGAATGGAATATCTCATCATTCATAAAAAATATGGACATTAAGGGGGAATATTTAATGAAATATACAAACATAATACAATAGTAATGGAAGAGAATAACATAAAATGAATGAAAAAAAAAGAAAATAAAAGAGGATGTTTACCTCTTGATCTCTTCTCCTTGAAATCCTTATTAAGGGCTTTGATTTTGGTCTTTTGGGGATACCATAAGCTCTAGGACGTGGGGAAGAATATTGGGGAGGGAATTTGGCATAAATTAGACAGTTCTCAATGCTTGAGAGGTGTGGGAGGAAGAGGGGACTGCGGGTGTTATTTATAGTGGACGAGGGGAGGTATTATAGATTATTTTAATCATTATTACAATAATTTTATCAATACTATGAATAATCTCAAATAAATTGGCCCTAAATAGTTATACTATCATGTGAGTTCGATGAAAATGGACTTGCATCACTTATGATGTCATAAATAGTGAATTTTTACGGATAAATTGATTATATGGTATTTTATCGTATTTCACTATTCACCAAAATTTTACGAGTTTTAGAAAATTCCCAAAAATTCACCCTTACCATTTTTTGATGTGTATAATTGAAAAGTGAAATCAATTTTTCAAAAATAATTTTCTAAATATTATTAAATTAAATTTTAAATAAGGTCATGGTTAATTTGAAAAATAACAATATTGATGTGCAATTAGTTTTATGTGACATTTGAAAATTAATTAAGATCCAATTATCCTATTGCCTTGGGAAAATAATATCATAATATTATTTACTATTCATGAGGTCAAATAACTATTCATATTACTATTCATAAGGGTATGTTACTATTCACCAAAAATCAAGTTTATTCTAACTCCAAATAACATACTGAACACAATTGTAGATGATAGTTTCTTGAAATTCAGAATATAGAAGTAGAAAAGTTATGTTTTAAAGGATATTTAAAAATATCTATTTAAAACAAAGTTCCGTGCATTTATATTTGTCATTTTAAAAATTGGGGTGTTACATCTAACAATCCTCAATACGGTAAGGATTCATTGGGGAGGATAATTTTTTTTGATTTCTTGGAAATTCCAAATTTGATTTAGGAAAAATGTGCTAACTTCTAGATATAAGGTCCTAATAGGTTATGGTGGGATTCTAGGAAAACCGAGAAAAAACATGGGGGTTATAGAGTAAGAACCTTAAAATTGTTTTCACTCAGCAATTCAATAAAAAAAATTTGTTTCTAGAGAAGGCTATAGTGTTTTTCAATCTCCATTAGTCTGAAAAGACCCTGACATATTATGTGAACCATTTTTTCACGATTTTCTAGTTTTTACCTGAGATTTTATCTAATGAGAAGATGAAGACCCAACGATTCAAGATTTTTTTAATTATAAAAATATATTCTCACCTCTTCTTGCTGGATATCAATTCTTATAATGACATACTAGATAGGGCATTGATAGTTAATCTTTACATGGCTAGTAATCCATTATTGGTGGGGATTCCATTTTCCCCCAATGGTAGTTCCATGAGTTTCATTAAAGAAAAGTGCAATCATGATGTGTCTCGTGTTGGGTATTGGCAGTAGGGTTCTTCCTGACCACTAGTGGTTCCTTATATAGTCCCTTTGATTTTCTTCTAGTGCAACAAGTGTGGGAATTCAAAACAGGTTTTCACTGAGGAACCCATGGGCTGTAGTTTCTATGGACATGAAGGTCACTTGCAGAAATGATATTATATTTTTCTTCCCCACCAAGTGGAATGTTATCATAAGAAACTAAAGGTATTATGTTGAAAGTATATACATCGTGAACAAAGGGGTTATATCTACATGAACCCAGAATGAAGCTCCTTCAGGCAAGGGATGAGTCTCTAGTGGAAGCTGATATAAGTCCAACAACTACGAGTGTTTCCATCACTATAATATAATATTTACAGGTTAATTTATTTGATACTGGTGCATCACATTTGATTATATTGAATCATATTTTGAATATTATAAATATTCTAATGGAAATTTTGTCTTATGAAATTGATATTACTATGCCCCTTCGACTGAAGAGAGGGAAGGGGTTCTATTGACATTATTGCATGTTCGCATTATCAAAGATCAAGTTTATATGGGATTTTCTATTTCTTGACATAAAACCAATTGATGTCATTTTTTGGATGGATTTGACCATCACTAATAATTCATAAATTGACCCTTATCTTCAGTGAGTCTCCTTTAATTCACTCTATGTAGTGTTCCCTATCTTCAAGGGAGAAAGGGACTCATTTCCGAGAAGATATTGACCTTCTCACCAAGGGGTGGGGAAATTAATATAGATGTTTTCATTTGATCTGTATTTGGAGTATTTGATAGGTGATCTCTCTAAAGTTTTCAAATAATTTCTCAATGATTTTCCTTTTGATTTATCTAGTTTTCTACTAGTTAGAGTGGTATCATTACCCACTTATTTAGTTTCAGGTACTCAGACTGTATCTATACATTATTATATTATAGAACCAGATGAATTTAAAGATTTGATGTATCATTTGGATGATATATTGGATACAGGATTTATATTCCCACGTGTTTGACCTGGGGAGACACCTAGTTTTAATGAAAATAAATGTCATGGAACACTTCACCTTTGTTTTAATTATGGGAAAATCAACCAATTTATGGTAAATAAAAAGTGCCTTTTGACATGGATCAATTATTTTTTTATCATTTTGAATGGGTGAAGTGGTTCATAAATATTAAACTTCAATATATTATCACTAGTTTATAATAAAATAATATGAAATTTCGGAAACTATCTTCCAGTGCAGGTATTACCATTATGAGTATCTTTTCATACTATTGAATCTATCCAATAATCCTGCAGTCTTTATGGATTTAATGAAAATGATATTCCATGGTTATCTTTATATATTAATGGTTATCTTTTTGGATTACATCATATTTTACTAATAGTTTATGGAGGATCATGTTCATCCAGAGAGAGAAGTTCTATAGGTATTGATAAATCACATACTCTATTCCAAGCAACTAAAGTGTGATATTTGGATTTAGGGTGTAATTTTAATAGAATATGTGATATTAAAACATATAATCTCAATTTATCCTAAAAATGTGAAAGAACTTGTTATTTGGGAATAACCTTGTAATGTGCTTGGGATTTATAGCTTCTCTTTTCTAGTGGGTTATTATTGCAGTTTTTTAAAGGATTTCACAATGTTAGAGTCTCGGATGACATCTCTCACACGGATTGGAGTGAGGTTTTATTGGGATGAGAATTGTTAGAATTATTTTATTGATCTAAAATATATTTTGACTTTTTCATTGGTTTTGAATCTTCCAAAGGTTTTTCAGGGCTATGTGGTCTTTTATGACACATGATGTTTATGTTTGGTCTATGTTCTTATACAGGGTGAACGCATTTTGTCTTATGGAGCTAGGAAGCTTAGGTCACATGGGATGAAATATCCAACCAATAACCTTGAACTAACAATTTTGATGTATACAGTTAAGAGATGGAATCATTACCTTATTCAATGAATGGTTTACCATAAATTCTAACCATATGAGCCTATGTTTTATATTCTCTCAAAAATATTTGAACCTTCAGTAGAGACATTTATTATAGTACCTTTAATATTTTGATTTCAATATTTTTTACACCATGGAAAATGTTAATTTCATTGCTAATGATTTGAGTAGGAAACTTTTGACAGGGTATGTGAAAGAATCATTTAAATAGTGGAACATGAATGATATCATTTTAAAGTTTCATTTATTAGTTTGAGAGGAAGTGGGAAAGGTTTCCACAGAATATTTTTAGTTGAACTCTTGTATTATCCGGACAATTCTCAAGGAGAAATTGATTGATGATGTGTTCCATTGAATTAGGTACTCTCTTTACCATGGGGAGAATTTTTCTCAGTGTTTGTTCTATACAGAGGTTATACTATGCTATTTGAAACTTTTTGTTGTTCTGTTATCTATAATAAAATATATGATTAGAGGATTTCCACAACTCCCATTGAGAAGGGAATCCAAGAACCAAAATGATATTCAATGACACACCGTAATGATTCTGATGGCTAGGATTGATATGGTACATCATTGAATTTATTTCACATTTCTAAAACTACCAACAGGTCAAGTTGGAGCACCAAAAAACTTCAGGTTTTCTCGATACCTATCTAGTGACAACATTGAAGTGGGATTATATTTCTATGGGCATTGTGTTTGGGTAGCTACGAATACCCAGAAAGAATAATGTGATATTTTTTCTGATTCAGAGGCTGATGAAAACAAATCACGTTATACCCATTCACAATACATAAAATAACTAGGATTTGGGAAATTTCAATTTGAATGTGGTTATTCAATTTCATGTAGTTCCATCAATTATAGTATCTGAATGATATCCATGTTTTAATTATTTTTTTATATCTCTTTAGGAGGTGATGGGATATCATGTTCATTTTATTATGACAAATCATCTACAGATGTTTGAAAAAAATGAAATGGTTATAAATATTCTTTATGAAAAGATTCATGATTATGTACTATATTTTTTTGGAGATTAGAGTGACCATTTGAGACTAATTATGTTGTCATAAAACAATCGTTTCCATCCTGTGATCATAATGGATCTTTTTGAGGTATTTTATAATGGGATGAGTAAATCATCAATGTGATGGTCTGAGATTGGTGAATGTTCCTTGGTGAGACCTAGATTGGGCCAATATATGTCAAAAAATATTCATTTTATTCATCAGATAATTTTGATGGCACTGAGAAAATAAAAATATTATTTTTTTTCCATTGATGATCATTTGATTATTTGGTTGGTGATTGAGTACTCCTGAAATTTTAACCTCGTTTGGGTGATCGGAGACTTGGGAGGAATGGGATATTTTTTTCATTTTGTGAGACCTTTTGATGTTGTTGAGATGGTGAGGAGAGTTAAATAAGAGATAGCACTAACAAAATAATTGAAAATACATAATGTGATCCATGTACTATAGCCTCAAAAGTATGTTTTTGACCCATCTCAAGTCTTGATCTAGGAATATATTAATGTGGAGCCTCACATACCTGTGATTGATTATCCAACCATGATAGTTGATTTTAAGACAAAGGTCATTCATGGAGGGATGATAGCTTCGATCTGTTTTTTATGGAAGCATGGATCTAATTCTCACGAGACTTGGGAACATGATGTACTAACGAAAGAGCATTGGCCTCAATAATATGATATAGAAACTTTTTGAAATTATTCATATAGAAAGAATAATTTTTTGGTGGGGTTGTTGTAACATATCAAAACATTTTTTCTTGAAGACCTAGAACCATTTTTTGATCATTATCTAGATGGGTCTCCTATTTGGGATTTTTAGCGGAAATTTCTAAAATTTTGGTCTATTTTTGGGATATTCATAGTTGGCCCATGGTTTCCCAAACAGTACACCCCCGGTGAAAACCATTCATCCATGGACGATGATGGAATGCACATTCAGAAAATGGATTCCTAAACCAAGCTTCAACCTAAGAGAAAACATTCACCCTTGCATAGAGAGTATAGAGGGGGATCATGGTTGTGGTGAATATTTTGTCTAACCATAAATACCACTCTAAAAAATCCATTGAGTGGTTTTTAACTAATTTGAAAATTCATTTGAAAATCATGAACCCCTGGATTATATGTCTATCCTACCATTCAACCCTCTTAAATTTTATAGGATTTTAAAGGCACCCATAGAAGAGATTTTGGCTCCTTTTAAATTCTCATTTGGAAACCCAATTTGTGAGTATAATATTTGATATCTCACTGGCAGGTGGATCTACTCACTAATAGTTTCTTCTGATATTTCATCCCCTTATCCATAGATTATATTGGGACATAATGTATTTGAGGGATCTAAAGATATTTTATTGGATCATGATCCTTGGTTTGATTTGATGATATCTTACACCTTCGATCATCATTGGTATATCCTCTATTGAGTTTTAATTCATGATATTTGATTAATGATAGGTGGTTCCTTTTGATATTTCCCATGTAATTGAAACCTTTATTTTCATTATTTTTTTGAAATATATATATATTGATTTATCAAAACCCTGATTTGATATGATTTGAAATTGGACTTTACAATTGCATTAATTTTGAGAAAAATTAAAAATTCCAAATGAATTGTTATTGTTGGATGAATTTTGAATTTGATTGAATTGATTAAATTATTTTATAAGTATTTAGAAAAATGTATTAAATTTAAATGATTAAATCCTCTTTTTGGTTTTGTTGTAAAAGTGGTAATAAATAATGAATAACCTATGTTTTTATTTTCAAATTTAATTGGTATATTGAAACTAAAAATTAGGAAATTGACTTTTGAATGATTATTGATTTGAAATGATATAATTTTTTCATTTTTTATCAGTTGATTGAGAATGGGAGATCCTTGTAAGCTAATGGGTTTTGTAGGACAATCACAAAAGGAAATCAAACCCCAAGAAATTTATTGAGGATGAAAACTCTAAAAATACCTAGTTCCACCTCTTTACCTTTGATGGTAGGTTGATGATTTTTATTTGGAATGAGCCTGAGGGACGTGTGTACAAATATTAATTCATGATCAATGATTTGCGAATTGTGAGGATACTATAACTAGAAACTAACATATATTATAGAATATGATCATAGTGATTATTGTATACAATTATATATACATTCCATTGATTATATAACTGTATTTGTTCTTTAAAATTAATTATATAAATTTTTTTCTGAAATTAAATATTTAATCCATCTTTGAAATGTTTTTTATTTATTGAAAAGTTTCACATTTTGTTTCAAATATAAAAATGATAAATTTTTCCATGTTCTATTTTATTTTAATTTAATGCATGATTTATTAATTATTATGGAATATGTTTTGGAACAAAGGTGAGATCATACATGGATATATATCTCAAACCCTTCATTTGCCTTCAGAAAGTTTTTGATATTGTCATGTCAAGTCCGATAAATAGAAAATAATCACTTGTAAGGGGTTTTTGTTCTTGATCCTTTTTCATTGTAGTGATGTTTCTTATGTGATATTTTACATTTATATTTTCATTTTTTAGTACTTTTATAATGCTCAACTTTTCATTTTGTTATATGTATTTGTTTTCTAGTATTTTCTCACTTTACAGTATTGATAATACTAAATTATATATATTTATCTTACACTATTTTTTTTGTAAAATACATTCCATACTTTATATTTTATGATTCTTTGGGCTACTCACCAACCCCTGGGGACATGGAATTCCCTTTGAGACATGTTAGAGTCAGATCAGTTATCTGGATACAAGGGTGTCCGAGATGGTTTCAGAAAAATGTAATTAAATAGATTAAATATAACTAAATATTACTTATATTAATTTATGAAATATTTGAAACATAATTCAACTTTTCATAATACTCAATTAATTGAAAATAATTGAATTTTTCTACAATAATTAGTATTCTTCACTATTTAGTAAAAAATCCATATTTTTCAAAAAATAACAAAATTTCCCCAATGTTAATTTTGATAAGCAGATTTTAAAGAGGAAGATAATGTTATAAAAAATACTATAAATGATAAAAAAATTATTTCTAATTATTTATAATTAAATTTAATTACAAAAATAATGAAAAAATATTTTCAAATAATTAAATTACATTACTAAAAATAATTGATAATTTACTAAAACCTTTCACTAATATATATTAATTTGGGAATAAAAATATAAATATATCTATATATTTTTCATAAAGTAGTTAGTAATATTCATATCATCCAGTTTAATGGCTTGGTTATAATGTTTATATGTATCTTTGTTCGTTTAAGCTTGATGTTGTGTGTTGAATATGATATTGAAACTTAAAATTATGTGGTTTTGTGTACTAAAAATGATCAAAAAAATTAAATTTATTTAAATATTAGTATATCATTAATAATTTGGGACTTAAATTCTCTTCGAAGATCATATTTTCATATATTTTACCCTACAAAACATTATTTTATTCTTTTAAAATCTCAAGTTGTTATAGAGCCACAATTCACTAATTGACTCCCTCATAGTAAACATTCCATTATTAAACGTAAAAACCTATATGTGTGTGAAATGTGTCATGTCAAAATCATCAGGTTAGTGGTATGTATTTATTACAATTGTTATTTATATTTTATTTAGTAATAGTTTTATGTGATTTGGGGATGAAAATGTGAATTTTTAGAGAAATAATATAGGGGACATGGTTAACACATGGTTATTGATAGCCATACACCCAACAATGTGATATGGATATGGTGAGACCCAATAAATTTTATATTTTTAGTACATAGTTTTTCAAACCATGATTGGTTCCACAAAAAAATGTAAAACCTAGTTTTGGTTAATGGAATTACTTGTATGGTTAAAGCATGATTAGTACAAAACATGTATCCAAACCGAGTGAACTAACCTAATTCTTCCCCTATATCTCACACATTGTTTCATGGTTTTCCTATCCATATGAACAAACCATGTAATAATCCATTGTTTCATAAATATATTAAAATGAATAAATATATCATATAAATTGTAAACTCACCATATTTTTTCATCCTCTAATTCAAACGAGAATACCCATCCCATCCATGAGATCCTTATTTTCTTTTTTTTCCTAGTGGATATCAACATTCTTGATGGATTATCTTATATTAAGTAAACATTTATTTTAAATTATTCCCCATTTTTTAATTTATTTTCGATTAAAGAACTCTAGTTTTCCAGGGCGGCTGAACAATGTGTTATGGTAGGTTTTTTAACAAAATTTCACGGTGGTTTTGGGATTGACGGATTCTCTTAACACATTTATAGTGGTTTTAGATGATAGTGATGTGGTTTTATAATATTATAGGTAGGTTTCCCTAACCAATGAGTTAATTTCCGTAGAACACCTTCATTTCATACTTTTACTTTATTTTAAGATACTTTACTATGATTTATTTGAGTTATTAAGGGTTTCTTGGTGATTTATTGATGTGGTTAATTACCTGATTTGGATTAAATGAAATTTTAAATTGGTTTATATTGTAAAATATATATTATTCCTAAAAGGTATTTGAGGAAATTATTTAAAAAAGAAAATTATTTTAAATAATATTCACAAAGTTTTTTTTTAAATAAAATTAATTTTTTAGAGGTCATTTACTATTCACATGATTTTGGGAATGAACGATATATGCATTTTATTTATAAAATCACAAGGGATACCATGGGTGGGTGGGTAGACCAAAATAATTCAACCCTAATATATATTGTTTATTTTCTAGGAAATTATTCCTAATTAGAATGAGTGAGATAATGGGATGAATTTTGTTGCTCGATTAAGATAATTATTTTCCAAATATTTTAAGAGAGATTTAGATGTGCAGTATTTTTTAGACCGACTACTGTTGTTGTAGAGCTTCAAAGATTCCATAGGCCCATAGTTTTGACCTCATAATGAATGTATGGTTATGGTTATAGATGTGTTACCATTTATATCCCACATAATTATTAGTTTGGAGGTTTATTCTTACCTATCCCTCTATTTTATATGATTAGATTGTTTTCTATTTCTTTAAAACAATTTTTTTATTAAAGAAATTAATGATTTCTAATATTTTTTTTAAAACAAAACATTATTAAAATAAATATTTTAAAATTTTAACTAACAGAATGCATTGAGAAATAAATTATATAGATTCATGGGGTTATCCTACATGACATTTCCATACACCGTCCATATACCCATGGGGTATTTGAAGACGTAGTTTTGTGGGATACAATAAAATGAATGTGAAGCATATAGTTCATACGATATTTTTAATAGTCATCTCCAATCAAAAACATAATAGTGGTGATGGTGACCATGAATCCGGAGGAGTAAGACCTTCAAGTAGTATTTTGGGATCCTTAATGACATCATGTTATTTTTTACCAATCTCTCAGGACTTGACCATATTTTCCTACTATCCTATATATGACTGTATCTTATAGTTGTTTTAACTATTTTATACTATTTTTGAGTTATTTGGTAATTAAGGATTCTTATAATGTGTTTATTTTATAATTTATTAGGGATATTCTTTTATATTGGCATGGGAATCAAATATATGGATTGGTCATTCTAGATTTCTTGGAAGAAATCCACAATTTAGTTCATTGTATTATGAGGTTAAAATCATTTTTAATGGTAATATTTTTATCCCCTAGTTCTTTTCTCCATCCTTTTCTTGTCAATATTTTTCTTTGATCCTTATCATGATTCGAATCTAGTGATATTTAAATAGAACCCATGTTAGTTTGTTACCAAATAGTATATGATCTCACTTATTATTGTGGAATTGAAGGTAAAATGGATATAATTCCATCAAATCAAAATGGGATGGTGTGGGGGTGTGTCTAATATTTTCTTATTCATGTAAAACTAAGATTTACCATGGGTGTTTAGTACTTGGGTCTTGAATTTAGGCTTTATTATATATTTTATGGTGGTATTTGACACAGATTAACCTTGAATGTTTTTTCGGAAATAAAACATTTTTTGTTTTGAGAAAAAAAGTTATGGGGTAAAATGAGTAACTAATTCATAGGAATATGGTTTAAGAAGATGATTAGTCAAAACTGTGTGGTACCCATACGACTAGGTATATACACCATATAGTGGGCCATGAATGGTAAGTGCATTATTTTAATTATAGTTGAGGAAGATGTGTCTAATGGAAAATTCTTATACTTCCATTGTTATCAACCAACTAGAATATTGAATTTCTACAACTATTGTTATTACTTGTTTGTGGTTAATTGAGTGGGTTATTTGGGTCAAATTAATGCTTTTGGAATTGAATTTTTTTATAAAAAATCGAGTCTTATGTTTTTTGGTTTATATACTATGCCTCCAACGACGACCCCTAAGGACCAAAGAGAGGGAGTTTCAGATAATTTAACACATGAAAACCCTCTATTGAACCCTTAAATCATTTAATTTTTCAGCCAAACTATTATATCCTTCAGTCAAAATGATGGAAAATATTGGTCATGTATGGTGGACCATTTTAAAGTATTTTTGAAGTAGGACACATATTTTCTATGGTGATAAAGGGCCTTAGAAGCCTAAGGAATGTGTAAAAAATATCAAGAATATAATTCATTACCTCAAGGCCATAGAGGAATCTAAATTTGAATTCCCACCAATAATTTAGAATAAAATATTGATATGTGGTTTTACTCCATAATAATACAATCTAATTTTCTTGAGTATATCACCAAGGTTACGTTTAAGAAAATGTTCAATCAATAATTCTATCCAAAAAAATTGATGGTAGTAAAGGCCTGTGAGTTCATGAACATAGAGAAAAACATTTATTTAGTAATGGAGCATTATAATTCCTTTTATAAGTTGTATAATATTTTCCTCAATCTCATTAGAAATGATTATCTCAACGTTCGATTCATTGATACTAAATTAAAACCTAATATCATTTCATGACCCACTATCTTTTACTTTACAACTTATGTTGTTTTTCATAAAAAGTATACAATGTTTGAAAGTAATATTTCATGTATGAGGGTCCTTAGAGGTCCCAATTAATTAATAATGGTATTCATAGCTGATCCTCTACAAACAGAAAGATGTGTGATGAGCTCTATCAAGATAGTAGTGGGGGAACCTATATTTCATAATAATCTAAACCATATTCATTTTTAGGTCATGGAGATGTGACCTAAATTCAATGTCGTATATAATTAAACACTAAGATATAGTGTCAAGATGAAACCAAGATCTTCCAAAAATGTAGGCATTCATGCCATATTGATCTCATTTATAGGAGTCCACCACAAGGATATCATGTTGAATCTTATTTCTCTAGGAGCTCTCAGTTTCAATATGATGTGCTTAATGGGGAATTAACCCATGTGAATAGAAAATTATATTCTCACCAGGATATGATCACACATAGTAGAACATAGTTTCTCTTTATATATGATATCTAGTATGTTTTGGAGGATCTCAATGATGGCCCAACTACCATGAGAGGTAAAATATTCATTTATTCTTCCTAATATTTGAAATTAATTAATACTATCATATTTAATAATTTTTTTAATAATTTTTTTCTTGTTATTATTGTTAGATATGAATCTATATATAGTAGATACTTCTACTCCATTATGATAGAAGATGGAGTATGGTTTCAGGTTCCCGATGTAATGTATTGTGGTTGTTAATTTTGTGTGGGATTTTATTTTTTTCAATCTTGTTATATGAATGTATTGAATGGACACTTCTAGTTCCAAATCAAATTTCTATTATTTAAGAGATTAGTCCTCATCTCCTAATGATATTAACCATGTATTATTGGGTGAGTGAGAATATAGATCATGCAAGGAATAACCATTCTTTCTGGATAATATTTTGATCACTTTCCTATTTTCTAGTTTCCTATTTAATAATGTTGAGAAGGTTTATGTAGAATATCTTATAGTGGTGGTTTATATGTATCTCAATGAATTAAAAAATAATCTTTAAAAGATATATCTGAATAGGTTAGTAAAGTTCTCTATCAACTTACTTCTCTAGATGAGCCCTATATTTTTTCTATTAAACTGAATAGATCCTAACTAGATGAAGGAATTCAAACTTATGTTAGAATATTTAAAATGAAAGGGATTAATTTTATCCATTTTTTTAATTATTTTTATCAATAATTATATTCGAGGTGAATGCTGAGAGAAGCCTATGAATTTGTATCAACTTCTAGAAACTAAATAAGACAAAATATAAGAATAAATACACACTTCACTAGAATGATGATCTCTTTGATCACATTAGATGATATTTTTTTCTCAGATTTAGACTTGAGGTCATAAAATTCTCATTTTTCGATTTATAAAATATATTTTTGTTTAAAAAATCATTAGTAGAAGTTATATTAACTATGATTAATTGGTTTCTAACGTCAGCCTAACTGACTCTCTAATGGTTTTCATTGCTTTGATGATGTATATTATTCATTTTCATTTGTTTTCCTTCAGGTTGGTGTTTATTGATGAAATTCTGGTGTAATCATAGTGGATATAAGAACATAAAATCCATCTATTCATTATATTATAAAAATTTATTAAACACAATTTTTCTTCTAATATCCATAAATTCCGGTTCTTGATTTAGAAGTTGTGGTTTCTGTGCTAGGTTATTTTTGTGAATGGTGCCTCATCATACACTAAGAAGATCCATGTAGTGATTTTATGGGATACTTCAAATAATGATATCTAGGTTATAAGCTTCCTAGGCTTACCTAAGTATTAAAACCATTTATTTTAGATATTATTAAGGTTTTAGTCTCAATTGATATTGTTGACCTAGATAGAGATTATGTTTTATTAGAATGAGTGGTTCTAGAGGTTATTTAAGGAGTTGAAAGTGATGTTTATTTCATCTCCATTTCGTAGTCTCCTAAAGTCATGTAAGAATCATTTAATGTTTTTGGATTTCTCATGTTTTTATTGGGTTGCATGCTGATATATGTTGATCATGTAGTGGTATATGTATCCTTATATTTATTCCCTTAAGGGACTAATTACCTCACTAACAACTTCAAGTTAGCAGAGGTGATGCGTGACTTGAAGACTTGGCAACACTATCTTTTCTAGGAGATTTTCATATTGTATTTAGAACAAAAGGGTGTTAATTGAATTTTCATCTATAGTGAAAATAATCATTAGTAGTGAGATTGAGGTAATTATATTAAAAATTTATTTCTTATACCCACAAAAGGGGGAATGTGTTTTTTTGTATTCCATTTTAGGAATCTAGAAGACTAGGTAGTAAGGGAATCATATGATGAATGAAACATAATTTTCTTTCTAATGATATATGTTTAGATATGTAATAAGAAGAATATCTGGTGTTTATTACTTATGTGGATGTTACATATCGCTTATATAATCAAATCTGGATTATGAATAATGAGAATAGTGATCGTTAGTATAATATAAGAGTTTCAAATGTGGGGAGTAAATCATTTGGTTAGCCTTGATCCCCTATGGTTAATAATTTTTTTCAAAAGAGGCTCATTGTTCTTTTTGATTTAAGGATAGAGCTGATGAAGAGCATAAATCGATATAGTTAGGTCATTATTCATAGGTATACAATGAATTTATCTAATTTGAAACACTTATATTAGTATCCAATGATAATGTCGTTAGAATATGATTTCATATTTTTGTTCCCTCACCTATTAGATGAAAATAGATTATAATTAAATACATAATGTCCTTTTTTCACCCCTTTCCATTCTAGTTATTAAGTGTGATGATATTTTAATTGATGTCATAAATCAATTACCTCAAATTGTGAGTGGGAAATATGTTATTTGTGAGGTTATTGATTAGTTGAATAAATCCTCCCATTTACTTTCAATTAAAGAGTTAATGTAGGTGGAGAAGTTCAAGAAGCTATTTTTTTGAGAGATGGTGATGGTTTATTGTGTTCGTTCAGTGATCATATATATTTAGGACCCACTCGTTACCTCATGAAGTTATAATAATCTCCAGGACTTGGTGGGTTTTTAGTTGAAGTTGATTTTAATTTATCATCCATAAAGGGATGATCATTTAGATTTGGCCATCCAAATTATTGAGGAAGTTATATAAACCAATATTATAAGATTTGGAGGTTCATGGAAAAATCATTCATCTTTATTTGAATTATAATATTACAATTATTTCTAGTATCTAATCAAGATGGATTCCTTTGAATCCCTGCATTACAATAATTTATTATGGCCTCTATATTTGGAGGATATCAGTGACATCTCCTTCTATGGTTTGGGATTTATCCATCATATTCAATTCAAGCATTAGATTAATTAAATGATAATAGAGATATCTCAGTGGCATCCTAAATCATTTATTTATCATTATTTTCATTTAAACGATGATGGTAGGGTGTTTTTGAATGTGCCTCCACATTTGAGAGATCATCCATTGGGAAGGTAGAATAAGTTGAAACCATTTTATATTAGTTTATTTGAGATCATGATATATACCTAAAATCTAGAATACTAGTTTAAATTAATACCTTAGTTAACATCCATTTATGATGTGCCTTATATCCCATATTGAAGAAGTATCATCTAGAACCACCCCATGTGATTAAATAGGAGTTTGTTGTAATGACACAGATTTTCTAGATTTTATTTTTAGAAATTATTTTGGAATATTCTGAGATAAATAGCTAAGAGGACGTGTAATTCTGAAACAAGCTGTTCCCAGGAAAATTTTCTGAAATATTTTATTTTTTTAATAGCATGGATGTGATTATTTACCTAAAAAGTGTAATATATTTTAAACAGATTCCCAAATCATAAATCAGAGGGAACTGTGGATCATAAAATGGGGGATTTACCCTATCTGTGACCTAACTTTGGTCAGCACAGGTCATTTGAAGGTAAAATCACCAAGGAAATAAGCATAAATAAATAATAAACAATATTTTATTTTAAAATCCAAATAACTCATGAACATTGAATCAGATTTGAAATCAAATACCACTATTTAATTCATAATGTGGTCTTTCCCAAGGATCAAGTTAACTTTAGTCGGCATGGGTCTTCTATGAAAAAACCTGAAAAGGACACAACTGAGATTAAATAATTTAAAGATAAATTATTTGATTGACACAATGACTATTTCTTCTTTAACATTATGGTTATATAATTTTCTGAAGGTATTGTTCTCAAACCCTATATATTTAGGCAACCGTTAGAGATTTTTTCCAACAAATTACTTTGGATCAAAGATCGGATCATGGATCGTCGTGCTGAAAGAGTTATAGGATCTCATCAATGAAGACAATGCAAATGTTATTCAACAACGATCGATCAAAAATCTAGTTAGGAAAGAATATTTTGAGTTGTTTTCCCAATTATCAAATAACAAGATGAATGCAGACTAATCAATGAATATATTCAGGTAGAATTTTATATTTGAGGGATGGGTTATATTTGCAGGATTATTTTAGGGAGTTTTCTATATTTTTCTTCTTTGTTCTTTGTTCTAATAAGAATGGATTGAGTCCGACATGAACAATGGAAAAGGTTCATTATATGGGTGTTCCTAGGCTTTTCTTCCTTGATTTCTTATGTTATTCCGACATTCTTCATCACCTCCTCACACTTTGCAAACCCAATGTCAACAATTGATAGTTACACCCTTTACTCTTACCGTAACGATCTGGAACCATGGATCAATGTTTGAAAATATGCAATGGAGGTGTGACAGTGATGGAATAATATGTTTTTACTAGGATGGTGGTTCATGATAGAGAAGTTGGCGGTGCACAATTGTGGTGAGGGCAAAAGCTCCAGTCGTTCCAGGCGAGCAGCAACGAGGGTCCAAGTGGTCGGACTAGGCAGACGGCGAGGCATCCAATGAGCCAGTCGGTAGAGGATGAAGGTGGAACCGGTAGTGTGGGAGCTATTGTGGATGGTGGGTTCAAACCATTGTAATATTCCATGGGATGCAGCGGGGTTGGGGAGGCGGAGGTGACATGACACGGAGGGATAGGGGTCATACTTTAATAGAGTGGACCAGGCCGGGCGGAGATTGGCCGATCCAAGTGGAGTGGGATAGAACAGGTGACATGAGAAGATGAAAAATAATATGAAAGGTTAGATATAGTGGTACTTGTTCGATCTGAGTCTAGCCGAGGGATACCGGGATGGTGTCGGGCCATAGTCGACTATGAGTCGCGTTAGCTCTAGCTGCCACGTGGTCGCGACAGCTAGGGGAGGTTGACCATCACGATCGACCACGACACCCCATGGTAATCGATCTCCACAGTAATTAGTTGAAGTAGGGTGTGGTCAACTTCCACATTCAAGTGCAGTGTTCGGTGACCCATCTGTGAGTCGGTCCACAAGCCTAGTGACCCCCTTCTAAAATTTCATAACACCATAACATTAAAAAGGTACATCCATTTTATGAGAAGTCTGTGGTGTTGGGACCCTTACAATGAGAAGGAAATTTAGATAAATCCTATGTGGGTTTTTATGTGAGTATGAATAAGAGATAATGGAATGAGGAGTGTGTTCACCTGAAATGAGGGTGCTTCGATCAATCATTTTTGTGGATATCAGTGACCTAGAGACTATTTTTGTTATATAGGTTTTGTGTCTTATGGAGAATGTGTGTATTATAGATATTGTGTGTGTTTTGGAGAATGAGTCTCTAAAGGAGACTGTGTTTCTTATAGATATTGTGTGTCTTATAGAGACGGTGTGTCTTATTGAGATTGTGTATCTTATTAGATTGGTTATATCTGGATGTTCTTGATATATTTACTATAAAATTATATCTATATAGATCAGACTATGCATTCCATTTTGGTACTCCTTGGTGGTATTACATGGTGGTATTCTTTCATGGAATCTCTTTAGTGTTATTCGTTTGTGGAATTCACTTTGTGTTATTCCTTTATGGCATTCCTTTGTTGTATTTATTTTGTGGTTTCAGGTTTTCCTATTGGGTATTGTTTTACTCACCCCTACACGAGCTTGTCCCGCATGTGTCGTGTCTTGTACGGATGATTGAATCTTTGACATTGTTCCTAGAATACCATGATCTGGTGGTTCCTTGTGAGACCAGAAATGATGAGGTGTGTTTCAAAAAAATAATAATGACAGTCTCAGTACATTTTACATTACTCGTTGGACTTTTGGATGTGAACACTTTTCATTTAGTGGGTGTGTTTTTTCCATGTTTACTTTATAGTAATTTCATTTTTATACTCTAGTTGTGGGGTATAATGGTTTCCATGCATTTTTTACTTAGTGCTTTTACATTTCTTCATTTTTGTCTTGGATATGTGTGCCCTCATATAGGTAATTAGGAAAATACCTCCCATTTGTGGGACATGTCTACTCGGTGCTAGTCCACAACTTATAGCCTATTAGAGGCAGGATTGGGGTAGTCATGGAATGGGACCATTAGGTATGGGTCATGAATGAGTGGTTTCATAGCAGTTTAGTTCTACATTTGGTCTGGGAGACTATTAGGTTAATTTGGGGAAATAATTTTAGGTGTTTCAAGTTTGGATTTCAGCCTAGGGAATCCATTGTTAGTGTGGCGGCCAACATATCTAGACAACAGGACTCTACACACCTTATTTATGACTCAGTAAATGAAAATACTAGTTTAATGGAAAATAATGGTGAATTCATCATATAGAAATGGTTTTTTCTTCCATATCATTCTTGAGTCAGCTCTCTAGATATACTCTGTTGAAGGCGGTATATGTTAGTTTACTACAAGATTCCTCCATGCAGACAACCATCTAGGATTTTATTTCATGATCACAAGGATGGTCTTCCTAGAGATGAGACGTCGATAAAGGGGCATGTACTAAAGATATGACCTCCAAGTGGTTTACCAACTATACCACCGCCCATAGAGCAGCAGTTACTACCACCACTACCAGTAGAGGATGTACATTGATTGAATCTGTTGCGTGAGTTTTAGAGTTAGTGACCTCCCAGATTTCGAGACACGCCAGATCCTTATTTAGTCAAGTATTGGATATAGGCAGTTACTTGTGTCTTATTCCTTGTGAGGATGCCTTCTGACAAGATGGAAGTCATTTCCATGTGTCTTTTTCAGTGATGTTTCAGGTGATGGTGGAGCTTAGTGACCCAAACACATGATAAGACAACTCTCTATTAGACATACATCGAGCATATATTCATATAGGAGTTATTTTTGGACCCATAGATGTTCTGGCACATACTAGACTTTCTGTATCTATATCCTAGTAGTAAAACTATGAATGAGTATGCTATGAGATTTACCGATCTTTCACGCAACTCCACAGATATGGTACGAGACATATTCTTTAGGGATCAAACCATAATTCATGGCTTACACCGAGAAATTAAAGAATCCATGATATCCCTTATCCTTCATATTTATTCTTCCGTACTTGACTGATCCCTACTATTGGAGTGTTTTCTAGCGGAGAAGGCACTATAAGTGGGAGCTACCCCAAGCACCAGGTAGTTGAGACCTCAGAAAAAGGTAGTTGATGATAGTTTTAGGGACATAATTAGGTCAAGAACATTGGGAGCTAATCCTAGGATGTGGGGTCAGTGGTGGAAGGATCCCAGGGAAGCATGATTAAACCTAGATACAGATAGTGTTACACATCCAATAGTAATGGACAACAAGATCTAGATTTCTTGAAAAATTCTACAACTGATTGTGGGATGGATAGTGGAAAATTGAGGAAGAGGAACATAAAACAGGAGGGTGGTACTTAGGACAGAAGACATGGAGGTGGAGTACGAATAGTAGTAAGAGGTTGTCAGAGGTTTTACCTATTACCACCACCACCCCCAAGTGGTCCACACAAGGCATATGGGTATAGTAGACAGGGACAAGGCCAACTATATATGATGGAAAATTATGACCCAGAGGATCCCAGTATGATTAAAGGTGTGATTTGTGACTTTTGTACATTAACTATAATCTTGTTAGTCATATATTTAAGTCATTATTTTCAATCCACTAACCTTGTTTTATTCCCAGAGATTTTTCTAGATTTGTTGAATTGGTCTATACGAATAGAGACTCCTACAAGAGGTGATTTGATGATGACACAGTGGTTTTGAAAGTGTGTACTTACTCTTGGTGGTGATAGTTTTGTTTGGGATCTCTTGGTAGTGGCATCAAGGCCTTAGGATGCCATTCCTGATATGGACTAGTTATACATCTTTAATGCTAAGATTCACTGTTTTAGGCATAGTTTGTTGTGTGTCCATTGGGATGGAGCTAGGTTTTCTACTATTGGTTGAAAATAGATTTAGGCACCATGGGATGGACAAACACATAGGAGTGTGCAGCCGATCACTCATTAGTTGGATTTTCAGACCCTTGTAATAGGGGATGAATTGTGTCCAATGTTTCTTGTAGTGGTGGAATATTATGAGGAAATATTTATTGAGGATATTCCTAGATTACCTCCCCAAATGGAGGTAGAATTATTCATTGATATATACCCTGGGAACATAATGATATACAAAACTGCATATCATATGGATCTCGTAGAGCTTTTTGAGATGAGGGTGATGTTAGAGGACTTGTATAGGATGGATTTGTGAGACCCAATGTTTCACCCTAGGCCACCCCAGATTTTTTTTACAAGAATCCAAACATGATCTTAAGGTCACAAGTGGACATTCGGTGCTTGAACTAGGTGACCTAGAAAATATGTATCCACTACTGAGGATAGATTATCTTTTTCGGTCAATTAAAATGGAAATAATGGTTCTCAATGATTAATCTCAAATCAGGCTATCACCTGTTATGATTATGAGATGACGATATACCAAAGAGAGCCTTCAAATTCTGTTTTTTAAAATATATTTACTTAGTGAATACTTTTGGCTTGATGAATTCCCCAGAACTGTTCATGGGACTCATGGACCTGATCATTCAGCCTCACATAGACTAGTTCATGGTGGTATTCATTTATGACATCCTAGTGTACTCAACATCTGAAGTGGAGCATGAGAGACACTTGAGGATGGTCTGGGACACACTTCGGGAGAACCAGCTTTACGCGAATCTCTCAAAGTGTCAGTTCTGTAGTCAAGAGGTCCATTTTTTAGGAAAATTTCATTTCAGATGATGGAGTTACAACGGATCCAATGAGGATTAAGGTCATGATTTCTTGGGATCAACCCATGAATGTTATAGAGGTGTCGTGTTTCCTTGGATTGGATGAGAACTATTTGAGGTTTGTACCCAACATTTATAGAGTGGAAGTATCATGGAGATATTTGATACAAAATAAAAAACCTTTCGTGTGGACAGAAAAGTTACATGATATGTTTTATCTTTTGAGGTGGATATTGAAGAGAGATATTATCTTGATATTTACATATGAGGGTATCAAGTATATAGTGTTCTTTGATGCATCAGGAACTGAGCTTGGTTGTGTCCTGATATAGGGGAAATTAGTGATTGTTTATGGTTTTCACCAGTTGAGACTGCACAAACAGAACTACGCATCCCATGATCTAGAGTTAGAATTGGTAGTCTTCGTTTAGAAGATGCATAGACAGTACCTGATGGGGGATCAATTTATCAACTACTCTGACCAAAACACACTCATTTATTTCTTCTCTCAAAAGGATATGAACATAATACAGAGTCGATGGATAGAGTTTCTCTAGGAAAATGAATTCATGATATTCTATACTTTTGGGAATGGGAATGTGGTGGTTGATGCACTTAGTGGATTATCTTGCCTATAGTTTCTAAATGAGGTGTTGGAGAAGTTGTCCTTGTTTCATATATCCTCTATGTATAAATATGGAGCAGCTTATCTCCAGTCAACAATTTTCACCCCTCCACTCTTACAGCGAGCTAGGGAGGCATAGCTTGGAGATACCAACTGAGAGACCCTATGTGCTAATTTTTCCTACCAGACATGATCCTTATTGATATAAGAAAGATGGTTTGAATGTATTTTTTTTTGGAGGGTGCAGAGTGGTTCTGGTGACATTGCAGGAGGAGGTTCTAAGGGAGTATGATACCTCCACTTTGGCAGGACATACAAGAGAGGAAAAGATTTATCAGAACCTCTGATGTTAGTTTTGGTGGCTTGGGATGAATAAGGGAGTTTTAGAGTTTGTCTCTCGATGCCTCGCCTTTCAAAATGTGAAGTATGAGAACCTGATTCCATTAGGATTTGTCCATCTCCTTGAGGTTTTAGAATAGAAGTGGGATGTGATATATATAGACATCATGATGGGTTTACCACATATATATAGGGGACAAGATTTCATCTATTTGATCATTGACCAACTCAATAATTTTTTCAAATATCTAGCCAAGGGATATAATATTTTAGTAGAGTTCATTGGATTCCTCTACGTGTAAAAGATAGTTCGACTCCATGGAGTCCTATATCTGATTGTTTCTAATAGTGACACTCTCTTTACATCCCATCTAGGAATGGATTTCAGGAGGTGTTTGGGATATATTAATACTTTAGAATAGGGTTCCACCTATAGATGGATGGCTAGAATGACCAGACAATTCAGGATTTGGAGGATAATAATTGGACGTTCATTTTAGACTTTGTTCATAGTTGGAAGTATCACCTACCATTGCTGAAGATTATATACAAAAAAACTACCATTTCACAATTGCTATGCCTCCATTAGAGGCCTTGTATGGGATACACTATAGGTCCCCACATTATTAGACTAACCTAGGAGAGTCGAAACTTATGGGCCCAGAGTTTGTGCGAACTTGTACTAAGAAGGTGAAAATCATCCAGGTGTGGATGAATACTATTCAGAGCCATCATAAGTCTCATGCTGATAGGAAAAATAGGCCTTTGTAGTTTGTGGAAGGAGACAAAATATTCTTTTGAGTCTCACCTCGATGATAATTATGATTATTTGGTCAGGGCAGCAAGATATATGTGAGGTTCATTATCCCTTTCAAGATACAATGTAGATTTGGTGTGGTGTTGTACTTCTGGGCTCTACCTCCATTGTTAGAGTGGCTACACATTGTCTTCAACATTTCACAGCTGATGAGGAATATTCATGACCCATCACATGTCATTGGTTGGGGTGATCTAAACATCGAGGAAGGGATGACTTTTTTGGAGTACCTGGTGTAGATTGAGGATCTGTAGGAGATTATTTGTCATGGATGATCTATTCCTTTGGTTTATGTCTAGTGAAAGCAAGGGAATTTCTAGAAGATCGCATGGGATCTGGAGGATTAGATTCTTTCTCAGTACACTCATTTGTTTGAGTAGCCCTTATTTTGGATTTCAGGGGTGTAAATCTCAATGATGGGGAGAATTTAATGACATGCATTTTCCAAATTTTATTTCGTAATTTATTTTGGAAAATTCTAAGACGGTGTTATTAGACAATGTGTGATTCTAGGGCATGGTGTGCCAAAAAATATCATGAAAAATTTATGTTCTTAATAGCATCGGTGTGTGACTTTCCTTAAAAATTGGAAACTATATTAAACAGGTGCTCGTGATAAAAAATGAATGGCAATATTGAGCTTAGAATGGTGGATTTACACAACGCGTGAACTAGATTTGGTTAGAACGGGTATTCTGAAGAAAAATCCACCAAGTACATAACTATAGAAAATAATTAAAAAATTTATGTTACATTAAAATCCTAATAACTCATGAAATGTGACTCATATTGGAAATCGGAGACCGATGTTGAGTTCACAATAAGCTATTTTCCATAGGTGCTACTTAACTTTAGTCGACATGGGCCTTTTGTAGAAAACCCCTAAAAGGACTTAATAATTAATAAAAAATTTAAAGATATATTATTTTATTAATGCAATAATTTCTTCACCATTAAATGTAAAATTATAAAATTTCCTCTGGGTTGGACAATCAAAACCAATAGATTCAAACAACCATTGGAGATCCTTTTCAGAAAATTATAATGGATCGATGTTCGAATTTTGGATCATTGCGCTGAAGGCATTTGAATATCTCATCAACAATGATAATGAAATCATTATTTTTCAACTATCGATCCAAACTCTAGGTAGGGTTTGATATTGTTAATTGGTCATCCTTTTCTTAAATTCTATGATGAACACAGACTAATCCATGATTACATTAGTACATGGTTCGATCGTTGCGGGGTGGATTATATTAGTTGGTTTAGTTTTCGGAGTTTCTTTTATTCTATTTGTTGTTATTTGTTCTGACAAGAATGGATTGATAATAACGTGAAAATAGATGAGATTTATTCCTTGGGTGTTCTTTTTTTTCTCCATTGAATTCTGGAGTTCTTCATGCGTTCTTCATCTCATCCCCGAACTTTGAGATCCCTATGTGAATAGTCGATTTTAGCGACTTAAATTCTTGGCGCAACAATATGAAACCATGGATCCATGTTTAGAACGACACAATAGAGTTGCGGCGGAAATTTCATGGTGCATTTTCTGTAGGATGGTTGTGTGCATTAGTGCAGACAGAAGCCTTTGTGGTGGCTCTAGCCAGTCTAGGCGAGTTGTGACGCTGGTCAAGTGGGCCGGTCTAAGGGGACGACAAGGAGGATGGTGAGGTAACTGACGAGGCGGACGGTGGAGCCAAAATGTGGTAGGTGGCCTTATGGGAGACGGTGGGGCTAGTGGGTGCGAAACACGGTAGTCATACGCCTACTGTTGTCATGGGATGTAATGGGGCCAGGGATGTGGAGGTAGTGTGATGTAGAGGGCTAGCGGGCTAGGCTGGAATAGAGTAGCTAGGCTGGGCCAGGAGGGCCCCAATGTAATCAAGATGAGATAACCAAATGGGAAGGTCCCAATGGGCTGGGTTAGACCCAATGGGTTGGTTTGGATCTTGGTCGACCCTAAGGAGACCGGGCTGGAGTCGTGCCATGGTTGACTAATGTGATTGACTCTGATCCATTGTAGCTCTAGTTTCCATGAAACCATGATAGATATTGGAAGTGGACCATAGTGTATTAGGTCATTTGACCTCTATTTTTTACCATAATATTAAGGGGAGTATGACCTCCATGGTCACATTTCGAGCATACATTTATGTGGTTGTCCATGACATAGAGACTTTGTGTCCTATAGAGACTGTGTGTATTATGGAGACTGTGTGTCTTGTGGAGACTAAGTGTCTTATGGAGGCTTTGTGTCTTATGGAGAATATGTGTCTTATTGTGACAATGATTATTTCTATGACTATATGTCTTATTAAATTTACTATATCTGGATATTTATAACATATTTTTATGTAGAAATATATATGTGTGGAGATAACAATGAATTACATTGTGGCATACCATTGTTTTATTCCTTGGAGGTCATCCTTTATGGTATCTCCTTTCTGGTATTCCTTCCTGGTATTTTTTGGGGATTCCTTTGTGATGTTCCTTCATGGTATTTACTTTGTTGTTGAGGGTTGTTCTAATAAATATTGTTTTACTCACCCCTTCATGGGATTTTCCTGCATGTGTCCTATCTTGTGAAGATGATTGGCTCTACAATGGAGATTCACGAAGACTAGGACCATGTGGTTCCTTGTGTGACTATATAGGTTGAGGTGTGTTCATATATCTTTTCTAATGACAATCCGATTACCTCTTACTTTATAGGATGGACTTGTAGTTGAGACTCTTTTTTTCTGCTGGACATGTTTTCACCCTGTTTAATTTCCATTACTTACATTATTGTATTCTAGTTGTGGGATATAGTGGTTTGCATGAATTTTTACTTAGTTATTTTACATTTTATATTTTTTTGGCTCAGAGATGTGTGTGTACATACATATACATACAAAAATGCATCCCATTTGTGGGATATACCTACTCGATGCTAGTAACCAGCCCATTCCCAATTAGAGGGGATCATGGGTTAGTCACGAAATGGGCCCCTCTAGGATGTGTCATGTAATATATATAGGTAGAGATCAATAGATTATTTGTTAAGCATTCATTTCATTTCATTTATTTTCAGAAAAATTGCTTCATAGTAAATCTTTCATCTGGTTTTTGTAATGTGGACGTATGAATGAGATACTAATAATATGTGGGATAATGATGAATTGATGAATAAACTTTCCCCACCCTTTATCAAATCCAAAACCTTATAGACTTTCTATGGGAAAAAAGTCGCATGGATGGGGAGAATTATGACAACACTCCTAATAGTAGTATGTGTTCATTTGGAAACTTATTCTTATTTCATTTACCTTAGTTGATAAAGGTTTTTAAGGGTAAGAAATATGATTTTATTTGAAATAATGATAGAGGGAATGGTTAGAATATTTTTTTCCACTTGTTCCATCAACCGTATGATAGGGGTGGATGAGACCAGAACCACTTTTCTTTCCCATCACATGGTTTTTCAAACCCTAAGAGGTAATGAGGAAACCCTGAAAACTTTTTTTATTCTAGATGATTACATGAATTATTAGTGCTTAGTTATTGAAAACCATGATGTCAAACTGTATGACTTCACCTGAAGCTAAAAATCTATTCCAAAGAGGTGGTACATAGTTTTCCTAACCTTGTGATCGAATGATGTGGCATGCCTCGAAATCATGAAAATATTGAAATTACTAAAAGTTTCTTCAATGTTTTTTATTCTTGTACTACCTTATTCCTCCATATCACATGAGCATCTCATCCCCATCCATGAGTGATTTTTTTCTTTTTTCATGGTAGATATCCCTTATTATAGGTTATTTCTTTTGAGGTGATGTGCGTGTCATAGTAATTTATGTCTTGAGTTATTTCATTTATTTTGTTTTATGTTGATTGATTATGTTTTTTTCTCAGTATTAATGTATGTTATGTGATTCATTAATGTAGATAATCAATTATGTTAGAAGAAATGAAATTTATAGATGGTTTCTTTTTAAAAATAATATTTTTCTTCTGAAAGGTGTTTGATGACAAGATTTATTGAAGAAAATGGGTTTTAGTGAGCATTTCAAAGGGTGTTTTAAAAACAATTCATTTTTAGTTTTTTATTCTAATTTAATTAATTATGGGAATAGATGATATATGTTTTTTATTTAGAGATTTAAAAGGGGATACATTGGGTTAGTGGGTATACTAGACTAATGTATCCATAGTTTATTTTGTGTGATGACTTGGGAGTGTAGCCCAGTTTGACTAACGGAGTTAATTGATTTTATTTTGCTACCTGATGGGGATAAATATGTAATAAATTTTTAGAAAGAGGCACCACGATGTTTAAATGTTCAGTTGTGTTGATTAAATTTATATATTTGAGTCCAATATTGCAAAGTCCACTAGGTTCAAGACCTTGATGCATGTGCGATTTTTGTTTGATATGCGTTACTATTTTAGAAAAATTATATTTTTGGAATTTATGGTTACTAGTACATATTTACCACAACTTATTGTGAATTTCATGATTTTTACCTCTTTATATCCTCTCTTGTTTTTAAAAGAAAAAATATATTCTTAAAACACATTCCAATAAATGTTTCTTCAAAATAAATGATTTCAATCTGAAACAAATGGTATAAATTGAGAATGAAATTATATAGATTAATGGTGGTATCCTATGAGAATTTTTCACACGCCCTACATATACCCAAGGGGAACATTTAGAATAGGTTTTTCTCAATATAGATAAAATGAACGGAACCCATCAGTTCAGTTTCTCTTCCCAATGGTAATCACCCATTCCTGAAATAAAATTGATGATGATGACCATAACTATAAGGTTTAAGTCGTGTTTTGATTATTTTTGGATCCTTGGTGATGTCAATTTATTTAGTATTGGACTCAATCTTTTACTATGTTTTGGTAACTTCTAATATATGGATTTTTCTTATAGTTTTTTATTCCCATTCTCGGGTTTTATGATTTATTTGTAATTTTTTCTTCTTACACTTTCCCTGTTTGTTTAAATATTTCATAGCTATTTATTTGGTTTTTTGGTAATCCAACCTATAAAAAGGTCATCCCATATTTTAAAGAGGAAATACCTGAGTCGGTTCATTAATGTATTTTAATGGTTAAACCATTACCAATGGTAAAAGATTTATTCAGTGGTTATTGTAACCATCACATTGTGATCTGAAATGTGATTCATTCCTTATATAAATTTTGAATAGGTGGCATGTCTATTCAACCCATTATAGTACATTACATATAACATAAACCCTTATAGACCTATTTGATCTTTGATTTTCCATAAAAAATTTATGTTGGGGAATATTTATCTTTTCATATATAACATTAACCCCCCATATATAACTAACTATTATTTATATATTTATATTCAATACTTATATGAATTTGAGAGCTCACCCCTGATTCCTCATCACTCCCCTTTAACCTAGATGTTGTTCTCTATCCCTATGTGGTAGTAGGAGCCCATCATTGGTTAATATGATGCATATTATACATTATCCTTTAATTTACTACTACTTTATTAGGTATCCCAACCACACCTCCTTTGAAGGTCCACAATATAAATTCCTCCCATGATACTTCTTCCTCATGGTGGTAAGAATTGGTTTAAATTGGGGATCTTGAGAAAATCCAAAACTTATATTTTAGAAATTTCAGTATTTTGAATGTATGGGAATTGAATTTTTATTATTGATAAAATATAAAATAATAAAAACTCTACTCTGACCCATTGGGAGATAATGATGAAGACCAAGGAGATCACCAATAACTGTAATCTTATAAAAATTTAGTAAGGATAGAAAACTGGTGTATAAAAAAATTATCTCTCCGGAAATCAACTTTTTAATTAAAACATCAACCATAAAATTCCCTTACCTTCTCATATGACCCACTTGAATAACCTGAATGTATTAAATTATATAGTTCTTGACCATGTAAACCAACTACCATGGTGAATTACCCTTCCCTTGAAGTTGGTTGATGGTCTTATATCTAGTTTTCCTAGGCATAAGGCTCCACATATGCACATTATATAGTGGGGACATATTCTACTTATATCATAAAATTATAACGTTATAATCGATGTGACATAGGATAAGGTGAGACACTACTACATTAATGGTTTTTAGTAATAGAATTCAAATAAAGGAAATTTTAGTAAAGCTAAGATAAAATTAGTCATGCCTTATTGGTACATTAAAGATTATGTTTTTTTATTCTTATTTTACTATAAAAATGGATGTTAGTAATGAGAAATACATGATATGAGTTACTTTGGACCAATAATTAGACATTGTTTTTTAAAATGAACTTTTAATGGGTGAGTAAGAACCCTTTAAAGCTCAAGGCCGCACTAAATTTCAAACCATATAATATATTTCCCTGTAATTATATAAAATTTTAAAATATTCAGAATCCTTCACCATATATAATATCAATTAAATTGAGGTTAACTTATCTTGGGGATCATCCTTGACACGACCCTAGAAGTTCTATTCCAAAATGTCCCTGGTCTAAATATAATCATGCAAACTTATTCTTTTGTAATTGAATCTGCGTGTCATAATTTAGCCCTATTTTTGGATCTAATAACCTTTATTATCATTGAGGTTAGATCAAATAATTCATTGAAGCATTCCAATGGCAACCTCGATTGAAAAATTCATCAGGAAATACTTCTGCAACATCTCTTCCATATAATATCTAAGAAAATCTATGGAATTTTATTTTTCAACATTATTTATACCAATATCATTCAGAACACCATCATCTAAATATAGCTTCTGTAATGGATTATCATTCCTACCAGCTTAATCTTCCTAATAGTCATAACAATGAGGTGTTTTATTATCCACATACATTCCATGTTTTCATAGAACACCTTGTTATGGTAGGAATATATCCACACTCACCTCTACATCAATATTATTTTATTTTCTAGAGAATATACTATTCATGGGATCTGGTAAATCTGTGTAATCTATATTTTCTAGTTATATTCCTTTTACCCACTGGATAATCAATGGGATCATTGATACCATTATTCCAGTTCCATAAGATAAACATAATGAGCACTATCGACTGATTATCTATCTACCTATAAAAAGTAGGTCGAGAATATGCATCTTTACCACTCATCTCTATTTAAATCCAGATATTGAAAACAACCTACTTCCTTCTCAACCTTATAATAAATATCTTGCACCCTTATTTTTTGAAATCACACTCTGTGGTTTCAATAAATGAATTAAACCATTTGTGGATATGGTTTGAGTTAATGGGAGACTAAAACTATGAAGAATCGTGTAGTGGAGATACTTTTTCACCCAGAATGAAAATATTCAATTGATTAAAATCACCAACATTGATTTCCAAAATAGAATTTATAAAACCCCTATAAAAACCAAAAATAATGATGAGATCTAGTATGATTTTTATGGAGATAAACTATAATTATTTATAGTTCAAAATACATTGTTGAGATGAACACCTATAACAAACTCTATAACTTCAAACCCATTTCTAGAGGTCAAATTTTGAGTATAGGTGGAACTAGTATCATAGGGACTAATCGTTTACTCTACCATGACCAGCACAACTAGCTTGAAAATAACCAAGTCACTCCTCAAAATATCATAAACGTTTTCAACTCTTGTTGTTGGTTGTTGTGGACTCACCTATTTCCAATGAGATTCAAAATTTTCATTACACTTATTACCCAAGATACCCACTAGTATCCTATACAAGGATCGGTATTCACCCCATATTGGTAGACAGACAAATCATGACCCAAATGATTATAAGATACACAACACTCGACCCAAGGCTCAAAGGGCATTTGTATCTTCCAAAGAATCTCCCCTTCAATCTCAACATAGATCAAATCTTTCAAATCCTTAGTGGAATCAAATTCAACCAAACTTAATATAGAAATAGGTTGGAAGAAATCATAACTATGGTTATTATTACATATGAGTTATCCCACCATGTTACTAATAAAACAAAGAATCCCCAAATTTTGAAATGTAAGTGGTCAAAATAGAAGTTAAATCCAAATCATCATGAGTGGGAGAACCCATTTCATTTAGAAATCAAACAAACAGTTAAAAATTACAAAGAGGATGTTAGTGGGAGTTTGAGGATCATTTTCCTATGATCAAATCAGGACATATTTAGTTTCACAATGAATCAGAATATTCCACCTATATATAATCTCTAAAATGTCCCATTCATCAAAACCCCATGTACAAAAAACCTGTCAAATACATCCAGAAATGGGTGACCCTTACAAAAGCATGAAAAAAACGTGATAATCAATATTGGTGAAGAATTTTTTAATTCTATAGGGAAAACTCTAGGGAACAACATTATCACACAAAGGGAATTAAGGAAAATCCACTATCTCATGAAATATTAAGAGAATAATTAGTCCAATGAAGGGGTTGAATGGAAAAAGTCGAATAGTTGGAGGATAGAAAATGAAACCCCCCTCTAATACCTCCAATGGAGGGATAATTGGAGGTTTGGACATACCACCTAAATCTTGGATTTGGGAGTAGTAAATTTCTATAGAGTCCATTTAAATATGAGTTAAAATTCATGAATTATGTTGATTGATAATTTTTTATGTGTTGTAAAATTTATTTTTCACTTTTCAACAGGATGTGATACTATTGGATATGCATTATTTATTTTATTATTCATTAACATAGTAACAAAATTATATTTGAAATTTATTCAAAATATTCCATGTTTGAGTGTAGAGACCCGAAGTTTGACGTACATGGACATTTCATTACTTTTGAGGAATACATAGTACATAACAAAAACACACACACAAGGATCGTAATAGTTTAGTGTCTTTGGAAAGTCGGAATATAATCGTCTAATCGTGGTGAAAGATCTTCAACATCTCCCATAATGATCTTCTTTTTTTTATACCTAAAACCTTTCTTTATATCCAGGGGAAAAGAAAACATAAAAGGGGGAGCTAAAATGCTCAGTAAGGGTAAACAAAAGAAATATCAATCACATCATATTCATAAGAACATAACATTTTGGAAATCTTAACCTTCAAAAGAGAGCATAATTTCATAACATGGGATAAATCATAGTAGTGAAATGAAATCCCAATAATCATAACTTAAAACATGAAACTTTGTGGCATACACACATAATCATAGAGAATCATTTCTTATTAGTCAAGACTCATTGCCAAGACTATCTTAGTGGACAAAGTCCATTTCTGAACCGAGTCACCCTCGTTTCAGTCCTGTTTCACTGAACCGATATAACCAACCGTTCCAGCCATGTCTATCTCATGAGATATAAAATCTTTACCCAATGCATTGGAGGGAGATATAGGTCCCACCCATCTCATAATGATACCATTCATATGTGTGCCACAAAATCATAAATCATACATCATTGCATAACCCATGTAATAAAAATGGGAATCTTAAACATCATGACATCCTAAAACAATTAATATAAGATAAAGGAATTCATAAAAATATTTCCATCACAACATAATCAAATCAATGTAATAATAGGGATAAAAACAGAACCCTTTATTATCTTAGATGGAAAATAATTTTGATAAAACACTTGAACTCCATTCTTGAGGAAAATATCCTTTCTGCTTCAAAAACACTTTTCCTTTCTTAACATGTTGTACAATTATAAACTAAAAGAAGTTGATTAAAAATAAAATTGAAAACTTTTAAAGGAATCTTCTTGGAAATAATGTTTTAAAAATCCATTCATGCCGTATATGTTAAAAAAACAATCTTCGTACTTTTGTCGGAAAAGTCAAAAAGTACCTCGTACGAAAAACGATAAAAGATTCCTTTCATATCCTTTACTAAAAACTCACCGAAGGGTAAAATTGGATTTAAACAATTGTAGGTGGATGAAAATAATATTACATATTGAGGAAACATGGATGTGGATGATAAAATACACCCCAGTAAATGCCAAATTATAAACAATCTCGGAAAAAAATGAGATTGTGATATTTCCCTTACCTTAGGTCTGATTTGCTTCATATGTGTCCGAACCTCCTGTATAATTATTTAAATAATGTCATTTATTTATTACAGAATCATACTCATTATTATGATATCATATATAGTTCACTTATGACTTTATATTACCCGTTCTTTTGTAAATTCAATGTTAAAGAGCGTTTTGGGTAAAATTGTTTTATTTGTCGTCCGTGTTTTGACTTGTAATTATTCATATGATTACATAGATCATGATGACTTAATTCCGGAATATGAAACATGATTTATATATAATATATATTTAGAATATATATATATATAATAGATCAGTAAATGGAAAGAAATACACCGTTCATGGAGACGGTAGACCGTACATACGCATGAACGCTATTTTCTTTTCCTTATTGAGTTGAATGGAATTAAGTAGATGAAATACATATATATACACATAAATACAGAATCATTATTATGTCATATATTTCATTATTACTTATTATATATACTTTATAATCATTCATGAATGGTTAACGTGGAGAATGAATCTCATCGCGTCGTGGAGACGGTAGTCCGTACGTACGCACGAGCGATGATATCATTTTCATGATCGTGGAATTCTATTGGAGTGTATGTATAATATTTCAGAATCAATATCACTTTGTAATAATCATATATAGTCATTATTTACACCATTATACCCATCCTAGTAAGGTGGTGGTGGAAAATAGATTACACCACGGCGTGGAGACGATATTCCGTACGTACGCACGCGCAATGATTTTGTTTTCCGTAGGATGGATAGATGGTGAAATAACGTTGTTTAATAATTATAATAAAATATCAGTATATAAGTGATACTGATTTTATTACTTCATAATGAAAAAACCAAAGAAGAATAAGTGGAAGAAGAAATAAAGATGAAAGAATCGGTAACGGGAATTACCTCTTCTTTGAAGCGCTTCATTGAGACCTCCTGTTAGGGCACTAAAATTGGTCTTTGAAGAATACCAGGACCTCTAGGATGTATCTAGGGAAGTGGATTGAATACATTTTCAAGGGTTTTCCGATCTTTAAGGCTCAAAGTGGTGTGAGGAAGAGGGAGGAGGAGGTGCCCTTTTATAAGGGAGGAGAGGGGCACCATAGGAAAATCTCAAAATATTATTTTATATTAAGGTCAAATTCTGTTTATAATGGTTCCAAAGGGTCTTATTTTGATGATAAAGTTGGGATGGGTCTAAATCCTCTCATCCAATAGGATTTAGACAAGATTAGGTTATTATTTTAACCTTATCAATTAGATTTAACTCTAAGTTAAATAATTTAACTTTTACAGTGTCTTTTTGTTTTCTTACACTATATGGTTAATAAACTTACCATAACAAGCCAAAAGAACCCCAAGTTGTTTATTATTAACATATATATCTTTATTTAAGTCATTTGGCCGAACCTTAGATTTTGAGGAATTAAATAACAATTAATAATATAATATTTGTTTTAAAAACTAATTTATGTCAATTTTGACACTATTTGGTACATGATTTTTATGAAATTTTTAACAGAATGATAAGTTCGAACCAAGTTACTTATAACAACAATAACATGTCATAGTAACCTATAAAAGTAATGTAAGTCATAAAAAGTCTCAAATTACATTTATTTGGGCATTTATAACATCAATTATGTCAATATTTCATTAATAAGACAATTACTGCATCATCTTTGTGTCATAAAAAATGATAATTATTTAATCCCTAAAAATTCTAAATAAAATCTTATGATGTAGATAATTGTATTAGATTTTTGGAGACTATTCATGTTTGAAGTTTCATGAAGTTTATGACTAAATTAAAATTATTATACTTATAAGCTTTAAGAAAGTGACATGTTGTCACATTCTTTTGTTTTAATAATAATTAAATTATTTTCACGGACAAAAGTCCATAAAATGAATATAATCCGACACATAGGTTATATGGGTGTACTTGTAGCCATCCAATAGGATTTTTCCAAGTGTTAGGGTAATTTTATAATATTATATTTACCCTTAATTACCTGATTTACCTTTAACTATGGTAAATAAAATTTACCGTAGTTACTATTCATAATTCCCCAAAACAAAAAAGTAGCCTATTAACATAATTTGGACCCACTGATTACAAATATGGAATCCATTTTTGCAAATTCCATACACAGAATTTTCAGAAATTAAATTAAAATTAATCCTGTTGTCGAAATAAAACGGGGTTTTCTTTAAAACATTGCAAAAGATTGAATTGATTTATCCTACGAATTCAAGGTAGAATCAATGCTAATGACATCAATTATATTAAATGTTAAAAATACATTCTATTTATACTTTAAAACCTTTAAATATTATAATTTAATGACATAATATATTATGATGAAAAAAGTTGTTTTTAATTAAAATATAGCGTGTTTTTACTATTCATTAAAATTTGAAAGTTATCGGAAAAAATATCAAAACTTTATCTAATGTAATTTTTTATATCCTGATTCAAAAGAAAAATTTTATTTTGGAAAATTGAACTTATAAACATGTCAAAACGAGAGTTAAAGTTGGTGCACCATCAAAAGGCGGCAAAACTGCATTTTTTTAAAAATACTTATTTTACCCGAAAAATTTTATTTTGTTCTTATACCATGTTTTAGAAAATGAGTAAGATGAATAATAATGTTATAAGATTCAAAATTTAGTTAATACTATTCATAACGGCTAGTTCATAATAATATATCGTTGTTTAGTAAAACCCGGAATTGCGTACAACACACGCTATCGAGCAAGGTCACGATTGCGTGTAATGCAAGCCAAGTCAGGGTTGCGTGTAGTGCAAAACTCCTTTGTTATTGCATATAACAGAATCCAACCATATTTTATTTATATATTGAATATATATATATATACACTCAATGTTTCGTAGAATAACTTCTATCAACTGAACTTGAAATTGTGTGTAACAAGAGCCAAGAAAAGTGTTGTGTATACTGCAAGCTAATACAGTGTTACATATAGCGCAATATAATCTTGGTGTGCCATACAATAGAAGATATGAATGAAATTAAAAAGAATTTATCTTATAAAATCTCGGGATGTTACATTCTACCCCCCTTAAAATGAATTTCGCCCTTGAAATTCGTCGGGGTTATAAATCGTTTACTATTCATAAAAACCCACATCGTAAAAAGGAATACCAAAATTGAACTTTAAAAACTAATGTATGAAATATAACGGTTACCCAAACGAAATCATCACTGGGTTTCCATATAGGAGAAAATATGTATATGGAAGAGAAATCTAACCATCATGGTCTGATGGATAGTGGTAGAGAACATGGCTATGGAAAAGCCAGCAATCACAAAGCCATAAATTTGTGACGATCTAAGGTACCATCTAATTCATCAGATATAAGAGCACTAGGACAACATTTTTGGTTTTCAAGATCATTTTCCTAAAGCTGATGAAATTGGAATTAGAATAAATACTTTCGTGATTTTGGTACTGTGTCACCATTGGTCATTCTTTGGAAAATTTCCACTTCAACTCTTAAAGAAATGAAGTTGGATTTGTCATTCGTGAAGTGTTAGAAGATCATGTGATAGAATGATGGGTCATTCCATCTGTCTCAAACAAAAGTTTACAAAAGTTATCAAAAATACATAAGACCATCTATGGTGAAGTTAATCGTATACGATTCCAAAAATGAACTTATACTTCATATATCATACTGCGTAATAAAATAAAACTAGTTTATACTAAACAGGGACTTCCTGTAGGCCAGTGGTAGGCGATAAAGGCCAGTCGCACTTCGGTTGTGGGTTCGATTCCCACAGCCTTGTCCGACGCGATGGGCTGTCTCCTGTCCTGCAGGTTGTCCTTTTTCTAAAACTACATTACTATAAAATCCCATCAGTAATATCGCTAAAAGTTCTATCCTTAAACAATACTTAGCATATGTCCAATATAATCCATTCTAATATTTAGGCTTATCTAAAATACTTCGGTCCAAGCTCATATTATAAAGAAAACGATTACTTGAAATGTCATCAACCAAGCATGTGAATACCATCATTTATCCACCATATATATATATTGTTGGTCACATTCCAATCATGTGAATACCTTAATCATGTATTCTCTTGAAAAAATTAATACCCATTGAACCATAGTGAAAACATGAATGCAGTTAAAAGTTAACACTTTCCACATACCAAAATCCTCAAAATTCTATATACTCAAACCATGATATCGCTTAGTCCTTATATCAATCATGAGCTCATGAATACTGGTAAACATTTCATTTTCTCATTTTCCCTTCATTATGCGCATATCATCTTATTTACAAAAATATCTCAATCACTTTGTATATCACATTAGACCAATACATAAATATTCCAATACTCCATGATACAACATTATTTTGGAATCCCATTACATAAACACTTAATCATTCCACCACATCGTTGTCATATTCAACATCGCCAATAGTGATCGCATGTGAATTCCCTTTGTCCTTTTCCTTAAGAGGTTTCTCATGTCGATCATCACTAACCCTTGGATTAGGGCATTTATTAGCATAATGCCCCATTTCCTTGCACTTGAAGCATTGAAGTGTTGGTGGTGCGTTCTCTGCAGTCTTTGCTTTATTCACATAATTATAAACCCTTTTTCCATTACTTCGACACTCAGCTGCTCGATGACCTTCTTTTCTACACTTAAAACATTTTCTAGTCCCTTTAAGACAATATCCACCATGCTTCTTTCCACACTTTGTGCATAAAAAAACATTCATCTTCTTTTCACCATTATTCTGAGATTTCTCCTTGAACTCCATCTTTCGTTTCTTGTCAAAACCATGAGATGGATATGTAACACCAACTTCCATTTATACCTTGATAGCACAATGCACAATTTCTTCATAGCTACTGAAGCCTCTTATAGCTAATTCCCTTCGAAGACTTGGTTTTAAGCCACTGAAAAATCGATCAACTTTACTTTCAGGTTGGATGATAATGCTAAGTGCATACCTTGTAAGTCTTGTAAAATTCGCTTCGTATATACCAACAGATTCATCATCCTTCTGCTTCAGCTCAAGAAACTCCTTTTCCATATTTGTTTGAAGAATACGAGGGAAGTACTTACTGAAAAACAAGTTCTTGAACTCGTCCCATTCCATGGACTCAATTTCAACTCTTGGCCTCGTATTCTTGATAAGATTCCACCATTGATCATCTTCACCTTCCAAATGATATACTGCTAAGATGACTTTATCATGTTCAGAACATTGAAGAACTAAAAATATCTTTTCAGTGGTACTGATCCATTGTTCAGCAACAAGTGGATCAGAAGACCCACTGAAAGAAGGTGGACGTTGCCTCATGAAGGACTCAATAGAATATTGTTCCCTTCTCTGCTCATTTGGAAGTCCATAATGATTCATAGCTTGTGAAAGTATAGCAATAATATTTTTCAATCCATCTCCCATAAAACTTGTTTGTTGAGGAGGACAATCATTGCATTTTCCATTACAGTGATCAACATGGTTCCTTCGGGTTCCATCCATCGTCTAAAACCCAAAAATAATAGTGTGAGAGGCAAAAATAATGCTAGTGAAAACAACATAGTAAAGGGGGAGTACCCTTAATATTAAATTCTAAGATCGTTACCGTAGTTATAGGACTATATCCTATATGTAAAATTATCCTTAGGGACATCCCTAGACATACCTTGGAAATATCTCTAGGGATCTCACTAACGTTCTCACATCCTAGTTTCCAAAGGTTAACTAAACCTTCCCTCCGATACCAACTGTAGAGACCCGAACCATGACGTACATGGACATTACATTACTTTTTCGGAATACATAGTACATAAGAAAAACACACACACAAGGATCATAATAGTTTAGTGTCTTTGGAAACTCAAAATATAATCGTCTAATCGTGGTGAAAGATCTTCAACATCTCCCGTAAAGATCTTCTTTTTTTATACAAAAAACCGTTCTATATATCCTGGGGAAAAGAAAACATAAAAGGGTGAGCTCAAATGCTCAGTAAGGGTAAACAAAAGAAATATCAATCACATCATATTCATAAGAACATAACATTTTGGAAATCTTAACCTGCAAAAGAGAGCATAATTTCATAACATGGGATAAATCATAGTTGTGAAATGAAATCCCAATAATCATAACATAAAAAATGAAACTTTGTGGCATACACACATAATCGTAGAGAATCATTTCTTATTAGTCAAGACTCATTTCCAAGACTATCTTAGTGGACAAAGTCCATTTCTGAACCGAGTCACCCTCATTTCAGTCCTGTTTCACTGAACCGGTATAACCTACCGTTCCAGCCATGTCTATCTCATGAGATATAAAATCTTTACCCAATGAATTTGAGGGAGATATAGGTCCCACCCATCTCATAATGATACCATTCATATGTGTGCCACAAAATCATAACTCATACATCATTGCATAACCCATGTAATAAAAATGGGAATCTTAAACATTGTGACATCATAAAACAATTCATATAAGATAAATGAATTCATAAAAATATTTACATCAAAACATAATCAAATCAATGTAATAATAGGGATAAAAACATAAACCTTTATTATCTTAGATGGAAAATAATTTTGATAAAACACTTGAGCTCCATTCTTGAGGAAAATATCCTTTCTGCTTCAAAAACACTTTTACTTTCTTAAGATGTTGTACAATTATACACTAAAATAAGTTGATTAAAAAAACATGAAAACTTGTAAGGGAATATTCTTGGAAATAATGTTTTAAAAATCCATTCATGCCGTATAAGTTAAAAAACATTCTTCGTACTTTTGTCGGAAAAGTCAAAAAGTACCTCGTACGAAAAACGACAAAAGATTCCTTTCATATCCTTTACTAAAAACTCACCGAAGGGTAAAATTGGATTTATAAAATTGTAGGTGGATGGAAATAATATTACATATTGGGGAAACATGGATGTGGATGATAAAATACACCCCAGTAAATGCCAAAGTATAAACAATCTCAGAAAAAAATGAGATTGTGATATTTCCCTTACCTTAGGTCCGATTTGCTTCGTATGTGTCTGAACCTCCTGTATAATGATTTAAATAATGTCATTTACTTATTACATAATCATACTCATTATTATGATATCATATATGGTTCAGTTATGACTTTATATTACCCGTTCTTTTGTAAATTCAATGTTAAAGAGCGTTTTGGGTAAAATTGTTTTATTTGTCGTCTCTGTTTTGACTTTTAATTATTCATATGTTTACTTAGATCATGATTACTTAATTCCAGAATATAAAACATGATTTATATATAATATATATTCAGAATATATATATATATATATATAATATCATTAAATGGAAAGAAATACACCGTTCATGGAGACGGTAGACCGTACGTACGCATGAACGCTGTTTTCTTTTCCTTATTGAGTTTAATGGAATTAAGTAGATGAAATACATATATATACACATAAATCCAGAATCATTATTATTTCATATATTTCATTATTACTTATTATATATACTTTATAATAATTCATGAACGGTTAACGTGGAGAATGAATCTCATCGCGTCGTGGAGACGGTAGTCCGTACGTACGCACGAGCGATTATATCGTTCTCATTATCGTGGAATTGTATTAGAGTGTATGTATAATATTTTAGAATCAATATCACTTTGTAATAGTCATATATAGTCATTATTTACACCATTATACCCATCCAAGTAAGGTGGTGGTGTAAAATAGATTACACCACGGCGTGGAGAATGTATTCCGTACGTAAGCACGCGCGGTGATTTCATTTTCCGTAGGATGGATAGATGGTGAAATAAACTTGTTTAATAATTATAATAACATATCAGTATATAAGTGATACTGAATTTATTACTTCATAATGAAACAACCTAAAAAGAAGAAGTGGAAGAAGAAATAAAGATGAAAGAATCGGTAACGGGCATTACCTCTTCTTTGAAGCGCTTCTTTGAGACCTTCTTTTAGGGCACTAAAATTGGTCTTTGAAAAAGACCAGGACCTCTAGGATGTCTCTAGGGAAGTGGAGAGAAGAAACTGGCAGGGGTTGGCTGAGCATGAAGGCTCAAAGTGGTGTGAGGAAGAGGGAGGAGGAGGTTCCCATTTATAAGGGAGGAGAGGGGCACCTTAGGAAAATCTCAAAATATTATTTTATATTAAGGTCAAATTCGGTTTATAATGGTTACAAAGGGTCTTATTTCGATGCTAATGTGGGGATGGGTCGAAATCCTCTCATCCAATAGGATTTAGACATGTTTATGTCATTATTTTAACCTTATCAATTAAATTTAACTCTAAGTTAAATAATTTAACTTTTACCATGTCTTTTTGTTTTCTTACACTATATGGTTAATAAACTTACCATAACAAGCCAAAAGAACCCCAAGTTGTTTATTATTAATATATCTATCTCTATCTATGTCATTTGGCTGAACCTTAGATTTCTAGGAATTAAATAACAATTAATAATATAATACTTTTTTTAAAAACTAATTTATGTAAATTTTGACACTATTTGGTACATGGTTTTTATGATATTCATAACAAAATGATAAGTTCGAACCAAGTTACTTATATCAACGATAACATGTCATATTAACCTATAAAAGTAATTTAAGTCATAAAAAGTCTCAAATAACATTTATTTGTGCATTTATAACATCAATTATGTCAATATTTCATTAATAAGACAATTACTGCATCATCTTTGTGTCATAATAAATGATAATTATTTAATCCCTAAAAATTCTAAATAAATTCCTATGATGTAGATACTTGTATTATCTTTCTGGAGACTATTCATGTTCTATGTTTCATGAAGTTTATCGATAAATTAAAATTATTATACTTATAAGATTTAAGAAAGTGACATGTTGTCACATTCTTTAGTTTTAATAATAATTAAATTATTTTCCCTGACAAAAGTCCATAAAATGAATCTAATCCGACCCTTAGGTTATATGGGTCTACTTTTAGCCATCCAATAGGATTTTTCCAAGTGTTAGGGTAATTTTAAAATATTATATTTACCCTTAATTACCCGATTGACCTTTAACTATGGTAAATAAAATTTACCGTAGTTACTATTCATAATTCCCAAAAATAAAAAGTAGCATATTAACATAATTTGTACCCACTGATTCCAAATATTGAATCCATTTTTTCAAATTCCATACACATAATATGCAGAAATTAAATTAAAAATAATCCCTTTGTCGAAAGAAAACGGGGTTTTCTTTAAAACATTGCAATAGATTGAATTGATTTATCCTACGAATTCAAGGTAGAATCAATGCTAATGACATAAATTATAATAAATGGTAAAAATATATTCTATTTATACTTTAAAACCATTCAATATTATAATTTAACCACATAAGATATTACGATGAAAAAAGTTGTTTTTAATTAAAATATAGCGTGTTTATACTATTCATTAAAATATGAAAGTTATCGGAAAAGTATAAAAACGTTATCTAATGTAAATTTGTATATCCTGATTCAAAAGAAGAATTTTATTTTGTCAAATTGAACATATAAACATGTCAAAAACTAGATTTAAAGTGGGTGCTCCATCAAAAGGCGGCAAAACTGCATTTTTTTAAAAATACTTATTTTACCCAAAAAAATTTATTTTTTTCTTATACCATGTTTTAGAAAATGTGTAAGTCGAATAATAATGTTATAAGATTCAAAATTTAGTTAATACTATTCATAACGGCTAGTTCATAATAATATTATAATAATATATTGTTGTTTAGTAAAACCCGGTATTGCGTACAACACACGATATCGAGGAAGGTCGCGATTGTGTGTAATGCAAGCCAAGTCAGGGTTGCGTGTAGTGCACAACTCCTTTTTTGTTTCATATACCAAAATCCAACCATATTTTATTTATACATTGAATATATATATATATATACACTCAATGTTGCGTAGAATAACTTCTATCAAACAAACTTGAAATTGTGTGTAACAAGAGCCAAGAAAAGTGTTGCGTATACTGCAAGCTAATATAGTGTTGCATATAGCGCAAGATAATCTTGGTGTGCCGTACAATAGAAGATATGAATGAAATTAAAAAGAATGTATCTTATAAAATCTCGGGTTGTTACATTGAGGATCTTATAGTCTAATCTAAATTAGTAACGATCCCTTATAATGATAAATATTATGATTTTTATGGTTAATATATGAGAATGATTATTTAAAGAACATAAAATAGAAGATTGGTTTATAAACCATTATTTATATGGATATAAATATTCAACAACATGATTTCAATTCATAGAGGATTCCTATGATGGTGAATCATATATTTTTCCATATCCTTGATATTTATTCCATATATAATTGTTTGAGCCTTTTTTTATTGTTTCTATCTTGATAAATATATACTAGAAACATAAATAAATATATATATGATTATATATATATTTGATATGTTCCTCCATAAGAGGAGAGATGCTTCAAATAGAAGATGGGTACATATATATAAATTATTAGGGATAACCAAAAATAATTTTTCTATGCGAAGAAGAGTTTCCTCTTTAGAGAAGATAATTCTGTATATATAAATTTCCTTCTTATAATGAGAGAGTTACCTCCTTTTCTGATTGTTTATGCCTATATATATGTGTGTGTGCATATATTTTTTTATGTTTGTGTACTAACATATATATGTGTTTGTGTGTGTATGCATTGAATCCTATGAGGATGGATTGAAAAATACAAATTTTTTCGATACATCCATTATGATAAGAAATTGCACTAATTGGGTTCTATTCATGTCTTGGAGAAGATTTTATGAAATTTTTTTAATTGTTAGTGTTTCACAAGAGAAAATTATTTTATTACCTATATTTTTTAGAAAAAAGTTCAATACTATTAGAATAATTTTATTTGACTATAAAACCTATTAATTTCATACATATCTTTTTTGGGATAATAAATTTTACATTTCATTTTATAGAAAATTGGATTAGTTTAGGCGGATAATATTATAAGGAACTTTATACTAACACACTATACATGTTATATAAAATTTATGTAGAACCAATTTTATATGAACTGGGTAAATGAAAATTTATTAGAACTAGTAGCTGGGGGCATTGGTACATGTGTGGTCATTTAATGTGGCTTATAAATTTAGGGTGGGAACTTTTTTTGTTTTTTTGGATGACTGAAGAAATGATGTAAGTTCGATCTAGGGCTGTTCATATAAGGCCCCAGCCTTAAACCTTACTTAATCTTGAGTTATTTCAAGATTACACATCGAGAATCATTTTAGGTTTAGAGTTTTAGAAAATTAGATCATAAAACTTTCATTACATTCCACATTTAAACAAAGTGGATACATAAAAGATTGTATTCATTTTTCCCATCAACGGAAACATATTTAAAATAAAACATGGATTCTTTCTGGACACTTCTTTGACACTATCATCATATCATGTACCCTTCCCTTGACCTGTGAAAAAAATTTCAAAAACTTGGGATGAGCATAAAAATCTAGGTAAGGGATATAAAAATATGGAAAGGAAACATGAGTACATGTATACATAAGAATGAAATCATACTTTACCCATAAAACATAAGCACTTTAACATACCTCATCAAATCATGAATAAATCAAAGAAATCATAAGACATAAAAGGTAACTTGAGGCATTTATAACATTCTTACGTAGGGAGTAACCCTCTTGGTTACGTTTGGAATACCCTCCAGAGTATATTCCCAAAATCTTTTCGGAGAAACCTTAATGTTTCACTCCTTCGCATTACCCAATGCATTGGAGAGCTATATCGGGCTCACCCTTAGTTTATCACAGAACCACCCGTCTTCATAACAATGGCCAAGAACCATAACATAATCGTATCACATAAAACATTCATAAAGGAAACATAAAATATCCACATTTCAATCACAAGATATCAATAAAACACATTGATATAAAAAACCTTATGAAAACCATTTTCAATACCAAAATAAAAGAAAAGTAAAACATGGTATTTATTTTTATTTTAAAAAGAACGTATGTCTTATAGAGGAATCCGAAACTGAAATAATGGTCATGGCGGCGGAGAAGTCATTGTCGCTGCATACGTATGACAAAAACATTCCCTTTTGTCGTTTTGTACAATTCTTCGTATAACAAAGATTTATTCTGGATAAATGTAAAAGTCAAAGGGGTTTATACACCTTATAAACGAAAGTTGTGTATAAAACAAAATATGCCGCAATGAAAGGAGATTGAGATGAAGTCCCTTACAAAGACGGTATCCTAGGTTTAAGGACAAATCAATTACATAATTATGTGTGACAAAATAATACACCAAATATAAGTGGATATTAAGTGTAAAAAAATTGGATTTTATTCAAAAATATTCATAGAAAGACATATTCAAGGAGTACATGTTTATCCCAAAGAATCAAATTTGGGTTAAGAAGTTCCCTTGCAAAAATTTGACAACCTAACGACATCACTACAAAATTCAAAAAATGAGTTGATGAGAGATAAAAAGGGTATCTCATCACATGGAAATAAATTTTAAATCAATAAGGATATAGAAGAACATATCCCAACATAATATTAGGTGAATTAAAAGACATAACAAAAGAAGTCTTTTAAAAATAGGATGGTAAAAGGTTCCCTTACCGACATGGGTATCTTTTGAAACATACGGCCCGTGAAAGAAGGACAATACAACATTGATGTAAATACCCATAAATGAAATTATATTAAAAAATGAGTAAAATAATGGGCAGTACATACACAACACAAAGGAAATTGTGGTAAATGTAGCATAAATCTCACGGGAATAAAAGTGAGATGAAAAATCTCTTACGAAAACTCGGCATCCTAACGACGCCACTTAAAACTTCCAAAATGGATTGATGAAAGGAAATAGGGTCTCTTATCATATAATAATAAAGTTTACAGAAAGAGTATTATAAAAGAACATCCCCCAACATAACAAAGAGGAGCTTAAAAGAAGTGACATAAAGGAGAGTACTTGAAAAGAAAGAGAGAGGTTGGATCTCTTACGAAAATTCGGCAGCCTAACGACGCCACTCAAAACTTACAAAATGGATTGATGAGAGAGAATAGGGTCTCTCATCATATGAAAATAAAAAATACAGTATGATTAATATAAAATAATATCCCAATAACAAGAAAGATGAGCTATACCAGGAATGACATAAAAGAGTGTACTTTAAAAGAAAGAGAGGACTTGGATCCCTTAATTCAAGTCCAACTTGTCTTGTTCGTTTATTTATATTCCTGAATAATAAACTTTGGTCAATTTATAATTTTATAAGGACCTCCTTTAAATATTATTATTCAGTTCATATCACATATTCTAATGTTATAATAATTTTTTAATAATGTTAGTTCATATCAGACATTTTTGCCGATGTTTGGTACATGAGCCAAAAATGAACTTGTTTGAAAAATGATTGTCCATGTAGTTATAAGTAAATAATTTCCAGAATAGTATTAATGATTAAAATATCATATATATCCAGTACATATTTATTTTATACTATTCCATATCATTTGGAGATAAAAAAAGCACAGTTCATGGAGACGGTAGGTCGTACGTATGCATGAATGCTAAATTCATTTTTTCATTGTCATATTAACGGAATTAAAAATAAATTATATATATATATATATATTATAATTCCAGTATAATATATATGTTATATAGGTCACATATGTTCATTAATTTCATTCTTTATACATTCCATGTATTGCATGTACGAGTCACATCACTTGAGGGGGCGGTAGTCCACACTTCCTCATATGAAATTATCGCATTTACAAAACATGAAAAGAATAAAGGTATGGTTTAAATATAAAATACACAAGCACATAGTAAACATAAATACCATATATATCATATATAAAATATAGTGACATCATAATGGCCAACTTAAAAAGGTGTTAAAAGAATATTGAACAATCATCGTTCCGTGAGGCAGAAAATCGACAACCACAGAAACAGTGTGATTTTTAACCATTAGACGAAGGTGTGTGTATGTTTAGCTCTAATACTTATTATAACAATATCCTAGTATATTTAAGATACTATATTTGTTACAAAAGAAATGAATAAAAAGAGTTTAGGGGGTTGGAGAAGTAAAATAAAACAGAAGGGCACAAGTGAAGACATTACCTTGAAATCAGGTAACTCCCTTTGGTTTGAGCTCAAAGGCTTCCTTGGGAAGACTTATGCCCAATGTGAGGCTTCAAGGAGTTATAGAGGGGTGTGGAGAGACAAAATGGGCAGGGGTTGTCTGAGAAAAAGGCTTTGTAAGTGCGGGTATGGAGGTAGAGGTGGGGGCCTTTTATAAGAGGAGAGGAGGGGCACTCTTGGAAAGTAAAGAAATGTTACTTTATTTTAGAATGGGTTTCCGAATTTAATGGTCCCACATTGATGTGTTTAAAGGATAAGGTGATAAGGGTTCTAAATCCACTTATCAAATAAGTTTTGGACATGTGTAGGTCTTTGATTTTACATTATCTTTCCATTTTATTTAAATTGTTAAATAATGAGGTCAACGCTGCATCATAATGATGTCATAAATAATTTAATTTATTTAATGTCTAAAATTATAAGAAAATAATATGATGTAGGAAATCGGTTTATCCTTCCAATTAATATTTATAGTTAAAATTCTGACTTGTATAACCCCATGTAAAAATTGTATTAGTAAAACATTTCATGTTTGTCTCATTTTTACTTTAACATAAACAAAAAGATATTTATGTCATTTTCCAACCAAAGTGGCTCCATGTGGTCCCCAAGTTGACTCATGGATTGTCTTGGTCGTACATGAGACATCCAATTAGGGTAGGACATGTTTCTAGGTCATTTCATTTTATTAAAACATTATTCATACCTTAAACTACACTAATTACCTCTAATCGCGATTAAAAACTTATTAAGTTACTATTCACCAAAAATTATTTTCATCCCATTGAACCACATTTTACTTCTTAATGACAACCATGTATGTCAGATTTTTGAAATTAAAAACAAAAAGATGGCAAAATTTCATTTAAACGGAAAAATCAGTTTTTATAAGTACCACTAAGTGGTTTCACTATTCATCAAAAATTGAAGTTTTTCAGAAAATTACCAAAAGTTCACCATAAGATATATTTGATATTCCGAATTAAAAAATGATTTCTATTTTACAAAATTCAAAACATATAAGTTTCATTAATTAATTTAATAATTAATTCCCACTGTCAAAACAAATAGCGTGTTTTTATGAAATAAAATGTATCAAAAGATTGACACTAGTTTAAGTCCGATTTCAAAGTGAAATTAATTACAACAAACACTATTGGATTAAATGGTAAAAATATATTCTAATTTAACTTTAAAACCAATTAAAAAGATAATATAATCATATAAATAAATTATATTAAAAGAGGTTTTGAATTAAAATACAACATTTTTCACTATTCATTAAAAATTAAACTTTTTCGGAAAATACCAAAAAATAACCCAAGGTAAATTTCAATGTCCCAATCATAAATAATATGTTTATTTTGAAAAATGGAGCATATAAAATTGTCAAAATTTTGATTTAAAAATGGGTTTCCATTAGAAGGTAGTAAAACAATCTTTTAAAAATACTAGTGTATTCAATGCTTAAGATTGGATTCATTTGTATTTTAAGCCTCTAAAATTTATTGGATAAAAGTAAAAACATTTAACAAACATATATAATCATATTTTAGTTATTTCTATTCATTCACACCAATACGACGACTTTGCGTTAACTACCATTTAAAATAATATTATTTTATTATTAGAGTGCAACGTAAGATTCCCAAGGAACTTGTTGTTGCGTGTTGGGTACGCCATCGAGCATAGAATCCCCTTTAAAGTTATATTAATATTTTATTCACAAATATGGATAAATGTTAAAATGTCATACTCTTTATTTACCTAGGGGGTTACATCCTTTCCCCCATTTGGAAATTACGTCCTCGCAATTTTAAAATTGATCTTGGAAACATCCTTGAATGTCCCACATCAGAACAAGAGTCGCTAAAACAATCACTTTAAAATAAAGAAAGATAAGTAAAGTGGTCCCCCGAGTTAACCCATATTAGGATTCTATGTAGGAAAACATGGACATGGGGGAGAAAACATAGGGTCATGTTCTGATGGAGAGTGATAGAAAACATGTTTAGGAGAAAGTTAACCACAAGAAAATCACAAACTTGTGGTGGGTTAAACGGTATTCGAATCCCCAGTAGGAAATGTTAATAGACAAATTTTTTGTTTTATGTTACTTTTTATTGAGGATTTTATTCATAAGGAAACATAATCACTTATCATGTTGACTTTCTACTTTTATTAGATTCCTTACACAAACTCATATTTTCTCCAAAAGACGAGTATTTAGGAAGACTTGTTCACATTAAGAGTACTATAATAAACTTCTAGAGAATCACCTAATCCACAAAAGAGAAATATAAACTTCCCATGTCTTTAGACATTAACCAAAATCGAAACCAAAAAGGTTAGTACAAGATTAGATAATCCAGAAAAGGATAACCCTTTATAAAAAGAAAATCTATTCTTAATCTCCAAAATTTTTCCAAGAAAACCCAAAGTTCAACGAGGACCATTCGAAAAACAATTTGTCCATAAAATTCTTCAAAGTAAATCAAACTAAGATTGAAACCCAAAATTAACTTACTCTTGATTCCTAAAATCATCTAACAAAAAAAATTAGTCAAACTAACCAGGGACTTCACGTAGTCCAGTGGTAGGTGATAAATACCAGTCGCACTTTGGTTGTGGGTTCGATTCCCGTAGCTTTGTCCGACGCGACGGGTTGTCACACGGTCTGCATGTTGTCCTTTTTCAAAAACTATATAATTCTCAAATAATTCTCCAAAAAGAGATAAAATCATCAAAAATAACCATAACATAATTTAACCTTAATTTTATCTCATGCCTTTCACTTCCATCATGACATATAGTAACCCATAATTACCTCAAAAGTAAGGATCATATAAACCCAAATGGTTCTTTATAACTATGTCCACAAAAGAACAGATAACTATTCCTTGAATAAAATTTTCATATATTAAACATCAGGGTTACACATACTATAAAAAGTCATCTAATGTAACCCCATCATCAAAAGAGACTTAATACTCTTAAGAATTTCACTATAACTCTTGAAATCCTTATATGTTGACTTCTTACTCACTCAACATTCTTCATTATCCATTAACCATTCCTTTCCAACTTATTATAAAATACTTCTTTCCTACAAACAAAATCATGAATCATATCCTAAGATTCCAAAATAGGAAAACAAAAGTTATGAAATAATCCATACCTTTGATTGGTCATTGTCAGTTTCTTCATCCTCAATCAGAATGGCATTAGGTATTGGTAAATGAATATTTGTACGATATTGGTGATCCCGTTCATGAAACTTCTTCATAGGACATGTGTTTTCATAATGACCATGCACACCACATTTAAAACATTCAATTGATCCCTCAGAAAGAACTTCTTTCCCTTTCCTTGAGTCAACTGGATGCTTCCTTTATCCATGGTAGGTTCTTGCTTTATGAACTTCATTTCCACATATATAGCATATTTCTATCCCTTTGAAACATTTTCCTAGGTGTTTCTTTCCACATCTTTTACACATAGGTTTTTTAACACACTTACCTTTATGATTATTACCTGTAGTTCCGTAGGGATTTGTTTCATGAATATATGATGCCTTAGAGAAATCACCATGGTTTATGTGGTCAATCATGACTCCAGATAGTTGGTTGAGGATAAACACAAGAGTCCTCATTGCATCTCCCATATCATTCAGTTGCTTTCTCAAAAAACTGACAAAGTTTCCTTCACATCCACTGTTACTTTGGTGCCTGCTAGATCCAGCCATTTACTAAAACCAAAAAGGTCAGCGTGAGTATACCAACAAAACCATCATGTACTAATGTGGAAGATAAACACTAAGATATAATTACACATTCACTTTATCTAAAACTAGGACTCTTTCTGAAATCCTGACCATTATGGTAATGTCACTTATGCTTAAAGAGTACCCTAACCTCTAAAGTTATCTAAACCGACCTTTGATACCAACTATAAGGCCCCATACTTAAACCTTACTTACTCTTGAGTTATTATAAGATTACACATTGAGGATATTTTCAGGATTAGAGTTTTAGAGATTTAGATCATAAAACATTCATTACATTCCACATTTAAACAACGTGGTTACATAAAAGATTGTATTCATTTTTCCCATCAATGGAAACATATTTAAAATAAAACATGGATTCTTTCTTGACACTTCCTTGACACTATCATCATATCATGTACCCTTCCATTGACCTGTGAAAAACATTTCAAAAACATGGGATGAGCATAAAAAGCTCAGTAAGGGATATAAAAAAATGGAAAGGAAACATGAGTACATGTATACATAACAATGAAATCATACTTTACCCATAAAACATAAGCTCTTTAACATACCTCATAAAATCATGAATAAATCATAGAAATCATAAGACATAAAAGGAAACCTGAGGCATTCATAACATTCTTACGTAGGGAGTAACCCTCTTGGTCACGTTTGGAATACCCACCACAGTATATTCCCTAAATCTCTTCGGAGAAACCTTAACGTTTCACTCCTTCGTGTTACCCAATGCATTGGAGAGCTATATCGGGTTCACCCGCCCTTAGTTTATCATGGAACCACCCATCTTCATAATAATGCCCACGAACCATAACATAATCGTATCACATAAAACATGCATAAAGGAAACATAACGTTTCCGCATTTCAATCACAAGATATCAATAAAATACGTTGATATAAAAAACCTTATGAAAACCATTTTCAATACCAAAATAAAAGAAAAGTAAAACATGGTATTTATTTTTCTTTTAAAAAGAAGGTATGGCTTGTAGAGGAAGCCGAAACTCAAATAATGGTCATGGCGGCAGAGAAGTCATTGTCTCCGCATATGTATGACAAAAACATTCCCTTTTGTTGTTTTGTAAAATGATTCGTATAACAAAGATTCCTTTTGGATAAACATAAAAGTCAAAGGGGTTTATACACCGTATAGAATAATGTTGTGTACGAAAAAAATATGCCTCAATGAAAGGAGATTGAGACGAAGTCCCTTACAAAGATGGTATACTTGGTTTAAGGACAAATCAATTAGATAATTATGTGTGAAAAACGAATACACCAAATATAAGTGGATATTAAGTGTGAAACAATCTGAGGTTATTCTCACATATTCATAGAACTACATATTCAAGGAGTACATGTTTATCCCAAAGAATCAAATTTGGGTTAAGAAGTTCCCTTGCAAAAATTTGACTGCCTAACAGCGTCACTACAAAATTCAGAAAATGAGTTGATGAGAGATAAAAAGGGTATCTCATCACATCGAAATAAAATATAAATCAATAAGGATATAGAATAACATTTCCCAACATAATAGTAGGTGAATTAAAAGACATAACAAAAGAAGTCTTTTAAAAAGAGGAGGGTGAAAGGTTCTCGTACCGACATGGGTATCTTTCGAAACATACTCCCCGTGAAAGAAGGACAATAAAAAATTGATGTAAATACTAATTAATGAAAGTATATTACACAATGAGTAAAATAATGGGCAGTACATACACCACTCAAAGGAAATTGTGGTATATGTAGCAGAAATCTCACGGGAATAAAAGTGAGATGAAAAATCTCTTACGAAAACTCGGCAGCCTAACAGCGCCACTTAAAACTTCGAAAATGGATTGATGAGAGGAAGTAGGGAATCTCATCATATCAACATAAAGTTTACAGAAAAAGGAATATAAAAGAACATCCCCCAACATAACAAATAGGAGCTTAAAAGAAGTGACATAGAGGAGAGTACTTAAAAAGAAAGAGAGAGGTTGGATCTCTTACGAAAATTCAGCAGCCTAACGGCAACACTCAAAACTTCCAAAATGAATTGATGAGAGAGAATAGGTTCTATCATAATATGAACATAAAAATTACAGTAATAGTAATATAAAATAATATCCCAATAACAAGAAAGATGAGATTTAACAGGAATGACATTAAAGAGTGTACTTTAAAAGAAAGAGAGGAGTCGGATCCCTTACCTCAAGTCCAACTTGTCTTGTTCGTTTCTTTATATTCCTGAATAATAAATATTGGTCAATTTATAATTGACTAAGGACCTCATTTAAAGATTATTATTCAGTTTATATCACATATTATAAGGTTATAATAATTGTTTAATAATGTTAGTTCACATCAGACGTTTTTGCCGATGTTTGGTACATGAGTCAAAAATGAACTTGTTTGAAAAATGATTTTCCATGTAGTTATAAGTAAATAATTTCCTGGATAGTATTAATGATTAAAATATCATATATATCCATTACATATTCATTTTATACTATTCCATATCATTTGGAGATAATAAATGAAAAGCACCGTTCATGGAGACGGTAGGCCGTACATACGCATGAACGCTACTTTCATTTTTTCTTTGTCATATTAACGGAATTAAAAATAAATGATATATATATATATATATTATAATTCCAGTATAATATATATGTTATATAGGTCACATATTTTCATTAATTTCATTCTTTATACGTTCCATGTATTGCATGTACAGGTCACATCACTTGAGGGGGCGGTAGTCAACACTTCCTCATATGAAATTTTCGCATTTACACAACATGAAAAGATTAAAGGTATGGTTTAAATATAAAATATAGAAGCACATAGTAAACATATATACCATATATATCATATATAAAATACATTGACATCATAATGGCCACCTTTAAAGGTGTTAAAAGAATATTGAACAATCATCGTTTCGTGAGGCAGAAAATCGCCAACCACAGAAACAGTATGTTCATTAACCATTAGATGAAGGTGTGTGTAAGTGTAGCTCAAATAATTCTTATAACAAGATCCTAGTATATTTACGATACTGTAGTTGTTACAAAATAAATTAATAAAAAGATTTTAGGGGGTTGGAGAAGAAAAATAAAACAAAAGACACAAGTGAAGACATTACCTTAAAATTAGGTAACTCCCTTTGGTTTGAGCTCAAAGGCTTCCTTGGGAAGACTTATGCCCAATGTGAGGCTTCAAGGAGTTTTAGAAGGATGTTTAGGGACAAAATGGGTAGGGTTTGGCCGAGACAAAGGCTTTGGATGTGTGGGTAAGGAGGTATAGGTGGGGGCCTTTTATAAGAGGAGAGGAGGGGCACTCTTGGAATGTAAAGAAATGTTACTTTATTTTAGAATGCGTTTTGGAATTTAATGGTCCCACATTGATGTGTTTCGAGGATAAGGTGATACAGGTTCTAAATTCACTCATCCAATAGGTTTTGGACATGTGTAGGTCATAGATTTTACATTATCTTTCCATTTTATTTAAATCGTTAAATAATGATGTCATCGCTGCATCATCATGATGTCATTTATAATTTAATTTATTTAATGTCCAAAAATTATAAAACAAATACTATGATGTAGGATATCTTTCTATATTTCCAATGAATATTTATAGTCAAAACCCTGACTTGTATAAACCCATGTAAAAATTGTTTTAGTAAAACATTTCATGTTTGTCTCATTTTTACTTTAACATTAAATAAAAAGTAATTTTTGTCATTTTCCAACCAAAGTGGCTCCATGGGGACCCCAAGTTGACCCATGGATTGTCTTGTTCGACCATGACACATCCAATGAGGGTAGGACATGTGTCTAGGTCATTTAATTTTATTAAAACATTATTCTTACCTTAAACTACACTAATTACCTCTAATCACGATTAAAAACGTAATAAGTTACTATTCACAAAAAAAATGTTAATCCCATTGAACCACATTTTACTTCTTAATGACAACCATGTATGACGGATTTTTGAAATTCAAAACACAAAGATGGAAAATTTCATTTAAACGGAAAAATCAGTTTTTATAAGTACCACTAAGTGGTTTCACTATTCATCAAAAATTGAAGTTTTTCAGAAAATTACCAAAAGTTCACCCTAAGCTATATTAGATATTCCAAATTCAAAAATGATGTCTATTTTAAAAAATTCAAAACATATAAGTTGCACTAATTAATTTAATAATTAATTCCCGCTGTCAAAACAAAAAGCGTGTTTTTATGAAACAAAATGTATCAAAAGATTAACACTAGATTATGTCCGATTTCAAAGACAAATTAATTCCAATGACCACTATTGGATTAAATGGTAAAAATATATTCTAATTTGACTTTAAAACCAATTAAAAAGATAATCTAATCATATAAATAAATTAGATTAAAAGAGGTTTTGAATTAAAAGACAACATTTTTCACTATTCATTAAAAATTGAACTTTTTCGGAAAAATACCAAAAATTAACCCAAGGTAAATTTCAGTGTCCCAATCATAAATAATATGTTTATTTTGAAAAATAGATCTTATAAAATTTTCAGATGCTTGATTTAAAAATGGTTTTCAATCAAAAGGTAGTAAAACAATCTTTTAAAAATACTAGTATATTCAATGCTTAAGATTAGATTCATTTGTATTTTAAGCCTCTAAAAATTATTGGATAAAAGTAAAAACATTTAACAAACATATATAATCGTATTTTAGTTATTTCTATTCATTCCCACCAATACAATGGCTTTGCGTTAACTACTATTTAAAATAATATTATTTTATTATTAGAGTGCAATGTAAGATTCCCAAGGAACTTGTTGTTGCGTGTTGGGTACGCCATCAAGAATAGCATCCCCTTTAAAGTTATATTAATATTTTATTCACAAATATGGATAAATGTGAAAATTTCATACTCTTTATTTACCTGGGGTGATACAGTTCACCTGGGTAATCCCATCCATGATACATTATACATTTTTAATTTATGTTTAGTTTGGTTGAAACAATTCCTTTTTATAAGGTTTATTAGTTAAAATTATTATTTTTTGTGAATGTATTGGGAATTATTTTCCTGGGAATTTAATTTCATATATATATGTATTATAGAGTATCCAGATAGCCTTCATGGGTAACTAAATTCATTATAAACATGCAAATGTGTATAATTATTCTATGTACCCAAATGTCAGTTTGAAATTTCAGTGGTATATTTTGGTTATTTAAATTTGGATTTAAGTATGGTAATTAATCTCTCACGTAGATGACATTTATCCCTCATCATTTAAACTATCCTTTGTAATTCTGGAGGTGTTCCTATGGTCATTTTGAAAAGTAGATCAAGTAAATTTGGGTATCAAAGTTAGGATTTTATGAAAAGGAATAATATGGAATTCATGGATCATGGGTATATATTGATATTAGTTTAGAGATATGTGTATACAGTCCTTATAGGTAACACATAAATATATGTAAAAAATATGGTGGAATTCTGAGATGATATGGGTAGTTTGTGTTTCATTTCAACCTTATCCTTACGTAATCTTTGTTCTATGAACCCCATGAATAACAAATAGACATGTATAGATAGTCATACATATGTCCAAATATCACATCAGGTGAATTATTCTGTTTAATAAACTTATATTTCAACAATTCAAATGTTTATATGTGGAAAAGAAAATTAATAAATAAGTTGTTATTTTAAACATATTTATTGTTTCTAGGTATGTTAGTAGAACTCATGTAATTCATTATTTTTCTTTAAAACATATTTTTTCAGACTTTAAATAAATAAGTCCAATGAATGATTTCATAAATTTATTTAAGAAGATTATATTAAAGCATGAGATAATTGATAAATACCGGCACCTGAATGAGGGGATGAGGTCATGATATGATTAGTAATTTGAAAATTAATGTAATAAATTTACTATTACATATAAATAAATTTGATTTGATTCTAATAATTAATATATATTTGTATGCTGCATCGACCCCCTATCGATCAACTGAAGGTAACAGACAATCATGAACCATCTATTAGACCTCCAATTAATCATCATTTTCTTGTCGGTCTATCATAACTAATTCAAATTGTATAAATAAAACCCAATGATCAGATCCCTGAGAAATTTATGTTATGTGATATTTTCTATCCCATCACACTCAAATATCTTTATATGAATTTTTCCATTATGAAGTATATGAGTGGGATAAATTAATTCATCTTATATTCAATATTATTTTACATTATAGAGAAATACTATATTTCAGTCACAACATTTTCATTTGAAGGAGTAGGATATCATGGTTTGGATGTGATTTTTGATGTGATGAATGATCGTGAACTCAAATATTATAGTTTTTATTAATTTTGTTTATCATTTCTATCGTGGTACTCTTTAATGAGGGAAATTTTAGATGATTGTGGTTCTTAAATATGGGAAATATCTATGATGGAATGGACTATTAATTTCACAGACATAGATTTCCTTTGTATATAATTAATTATGATGATATAAAAAAAATTTCTTGATGATATTGATGGAACCATTATATATGTATGTGTTGAGGTTTATCCTCTCACCCAACTATGAGGTAGTTGATGAGGTATTTGTCATTGATACACCTTAAAAATTGGTTATAAGAGAACATGGTACTTATAGTCCTTGAAAATGAATTTTGGAACACATGAGTCATGGATAATTAAGGTAGGTTATTTTATCGGAGTGATTTTTCAACTATTTCAGGAGGAGTATAGATTTGATACTTCTAGTCTGGTCACACAGGACAAATATGACCTATTGATCTATCTAAGAGAGAGTAATGACATCAGCGTTATAGGTTTAGTAATATTATATAGATTATAATTTAAAATAAATAGTTTTTTTATAATGTATCAATGTTAGATACGTTATTATATATTAAAGAGTAATATTAATTTAACTATGAAATATATTTCCTTAAATAACTATCAGTAAATGTAACCATGATTATAAATGAACTGTAATATAGTATACCATTATAACATATCAATTAAATTTGAATGTATAAATATGATTAACAAAATTATAAAAAATTCTGTATTTTTAAAATAGATAAAATAAATACAATTTTTATCTATTTATTATAAAATAAAAGATGAATCATCGGAAAAAAGTATTGTTTTCTGAAAATTCTATATTTTTATAAAATGTGGTTTCATTGTACTTATAACACATACATTAAAATTGATTTTTCAAAATTAAGCAAATGTGATTTAATAAATTTAATTAAATTTTTGAATAATAATATCCAAAATATATTAGGTTGATTTTTTTTATTTTTTAGAAAATATTGATTTTTCAGTAAATAGTGAAAATATTGATTTTTGGAAAAATGTTGTTTCTTTTCAAAAAACTAGGAAATTAAGTGACCCCATTATTTTTTTAAAAATATTTAATTTAAAATAAGTATTATTTAATTATATTCATTCAAATGAATTAATTTTAAATCTAGTGCATATTAGATTTTAGTTGAAGTCTTTGTTTATAAAAATGGGGGTTTTTTTTGAAATTTTTTTTAAAGAGCATAATGTTTCACAATTTTAATTAATTAATATAATCCCTAATGAGGAATTGTTTAAATAAAATTTATTTTTTATATATCTATACATATCAATTTATGTTAATTTAATTATTATTATTGGTCATAGTGTCAATATAAAATCATCTTTTTCTTGAAAAATACACTTCTTGAAAGCATAGTTTTCATCATGCCTATGAGTTTAATATTAAATCAAATTCTTCAAATTATATGAATTAAATTTTGTACAATAGATTAAATATTTTTAAAAATAATAATTTATTTTTTATAATAATTCTCTATTAGTTTTTCATCATGAATAATGAAAACAATAAAAGCTTTTATCATGGTTTAAGTAAAAACAAATTTACCCGGGGGTCAAACCAAATACAATAGGGGTGAAATTGACCGAAATAATTCTCTAAATTATATTTAATAGAAATATTTTGACCCTAAAATTTATAGTACTCTATAACAGTCCATTTGGATCCTTTTTAATTGAAAAAAACATGTGTATCACTTCTTCATTGAATAATATTATAGGTGTGCCACTCACATCACATATAAAAGGCCACCCCTATCCTCTAAACTTCAAACCATAAAACTATTTTGGTTCATACAAGAACAAACAAAATAACTTCTTTAATTCACTACCCAGATAAGAGAATCTAGTTTTTTATCATTAATCCACTTTATGAATGCTTTTGGTGCTAACCTAAGGAGGTTATCTAAAGAATAAGTATCATTCTTAATCAAGTATTTTAAATTTATTTTTTATTAAACGACATTAAAACAACATAAATTATTATAATATAACACAATAATTATTTTAAATATAACTATATGTTATATAATTAATGATATAACATAAAAATGTGTCCACTTCTACAAAATGGGAACCTAAATCATCATTCATTTGTACAGAGGACCACCGCCTCACGATGCAATGTTTTTCATTTTCCATCATCACGTATTATTTATTTTTATAATTATGGATTTAAAGTATATATATATGATATTTGAAACATACGTATACTCATGGGATTATGATATCACATATACCTTCAACATCTCCATTATGTGGGGGGTATTATAAAGTCACCAATGTGTACGACTGACTACCCCCTCACGAAGCAACGCAATTCATTTTTCACTAACACTTTTCATAGAAGATAAAATTGATAATCTAAGTGAATATATGTGATATATGTGAAATAATTATGAGATTAATGAAATATTTTTCATTATGAGAATATTATATATCATTTTTTCTTACCTTTCCTTTCCATGAAAATTGATAACATCATTTGTGTGTACGTGTGGACTACCTCCTTCAAGAAGCGATGTGATACATTTTTTCATCACTGCATATCATTGATGATATGTATGTCTGTATAGAAATAAAAAATATTATATTTATGATATTTTCATAATTTTTTAATGTCAAATTAACACTTAAATTATTTTATTATGATCATTGAACACTGGAAATGTTTACTCACACATGCATATTAACTACGATCTATATGATCGAAAGGTAGTTCATTTTTAATGACCATTATCCATGGTTATTTGGAAAATAATAATTGATTTATATAAATGATAATAATATCAATATTATTATTCTATATATGTTGAAATAATGACCACATTGATCATGGTGAACACACTAAAGATGCTTTGAATGAATGGACCCCACGTCCTTAAAACACCTGATGCAGCCTTTTCTGATTTTGTATTTTAATATATCATTAAAAATAAATAAAATAAATTATTTACCCATAAGTTATTAAACATAAAAAAAATTCTTAATAAATAAGAAAATGGTATAATTTTATTATATAGTAGTTAAATGACGTATATGTTATTTATGTACTTGAGGTAATGATATTCGTCTCGATTTACCTTCCGTAAAGAATTTTTTTTGTTATGTACCTAATTTATTTTATTATTTGAATATTTAAATCTGTTTTTGTATGTTATATCATCAATACATAATTATTAATGGTATTAAATGTTTTAATTTTTTTTATTCAAGGGGATTTGACTAGAATATTACCAAGTGGAAAAGAATTTCATAACTAAATTTGTATCCATTATGTTATATTACATATTAATTATATTTAATATTATAATAATGGATTTTAATGTATTTTTATTATATTATTATTTCATAATTGTTTTATGTGTGTTTAAATTTCATAGGAATAATCAATATATTGATTAATTCCCAATTCAGTGAAATGATCTGTTTAATTGTTAGTCGTCACAAATTCATTTCATTAGAACAAATGTTTATGTTATGAACCTATCTTATTCTATGAGGTTTATATAATTAATTCTTAAAATTTTATATAATGAATCTCTTTATATTATATACATTTAATTTATCATTTTATGTTATTATTTCATGTGGATTATTGTTGAAAAGATACTAATGTGAAAAGGCTTTATGTTACAATCTTCATTTCGTTTCAGGATTGTTTATGTTCAAGGTTCCTCTAGAGAAAATGATATAATCTTATTTCCATGAAAATAATACTTTTCTTATCCATTTTTTACAAATTTGGTTGACTTTTCTATTTTTAATTTCACCATTATAGATTTAAAAAATATCAATAAAATCATTTTAATGTGATACCAGTCAACTATGATAATTTAGATCAGCTATCTTTCTCTTCTATATCAATGTTTCAAAAACTCTTTGAAAATTTTTCTTTTAAAAAAATGATTGGAAAATATATTTTACATGAAGTTAATAATATTTAAAAATATTCTAAAAGTAAATTTCTTAATTTTTTCAAATGGTTCACTTTTTACTCACATTTAAAAATGTATGAATGTTTATTTTTAACACTTATATCATAAATATATTTTCCTACCATAATGACCATTATATAATTTTAATACTCATTTTTATGTTTCGGTGGTTATTTTCAATGAATAGTATTTTCAAAATATTTTTTCATTTTTTTTAAAAGTGATTTTCAAAATAAAATGGTTATTTTCCATAAGAATGTTGTTAATGAACCCTTAATAGTATTTTTATTCAAAAAAATCATTTCCTACTTACACTCCCCTAGGGATATGTGGTAATAATACCATCCCTATTATTTTTATGGATAAATTATGATATTGACATGGGAATCGTTTCATTTCCATTGGTGAATCGATCAAAGAAAGAATAATGATTTTTGTTATATCGATAAGTTAAAGATTATAAATGTTTTATTCATTATTGATAATTTGAAATTATAGATATCATCAGGTGAGCCTGATATATCTTATAATATCGTTTCCCCCATATATCATTAGGTGATCTTGATAAATCATATACGATGGGTGTACCCAGATAATTCTCCAACGTGTTGAGTGATATTCCTTGTATTGAAAGGTAAGAAGGAGGGAGTTAATATAGATTTTATACAATGAATTGAACTAGGTCCCAGTTATTTATAACATGAGTTAAATTTTTTTATTATGATAATAATCCAAAGATAACAAAAAATTATCTTTATGCATTCTATGGGTTTCTAATGATTCTTTTGATTAAGATTGAAATCACACGAACCGTGATTGTTGATTCTTATGACTCCTGACATGCTAAATTTTATTCATTGTATTATGATTGATGATCCAGATATTAATAGGTATAAAAATTATTATGTTATGATCATGCACATTGATTATGTCATCACACGAATATTATCTTATTACACTCACTAATAAAATTTAATTTTTAATGATTATGTTTACCTTTATTACTAGTTTGAGATCACCCTACTTATGTTTCCTATAATCCGGGTTATGAAGAATGAAGATTAAATGATTTCTTTCAATAATGTTTTCTTACATAATAAAGGTTTTTGGAGAAGATGAAGATGCAATATATAATATAAAAATATAGGTTTAGAGGGATAACATGTTGATCTTTAAGAACTTTTTGTTTATAAGTCGAATCATTAAAACTCTAAAAAAAAATTTCATTCGTTATGTAAGTGATCAAATATATCCTATTATGATTTATTTTTTGGAAGAAATAATTGGGTCATGTTCATTGGTATCAATTCCAGATAGGTAAAGTTTTTGTTTTTTCACTAGATTGGATTGTGTTAATTCAGGGATATAATAGTTGGTATTATAGCATAGTTTAGATGAACATTGAGATTAGGATGTTTTCAAGTGAGTTTATATTAAGAGTTGTGGATACAATAATTAATTCATGAGATTATGTTTTATCATATTTTTAATGTCTTAGACATCCAGTTTGTGATTTTATGTGTTGCGATCTTAAAGCGATTAATGAAACTACATGGTATGAATTATTATGTGTATGTATATGTAATGTTGTAGTTTAACATGATGTATTACATTAAATATTTTTTAAAAAAGTTTTATTTTATTGACAAATTTTAGGGATTATATGATATTAGATATGGTGGTAATTACGGTAAAACATATTACATCGGAAAGATAATAATGGGATCGAAAATCTATTTTCTGAATTAGTGGTCGAAGTTATTTTAGAAGACAATCAATATTTTTTGGGTGTATTAGTTGAAAGTTATGAGATTACCATTGAGGTTAAAAATATTAATGTTGAGTTTTTTGTGGTTATTTGGGATATAGGGTTATTTATTTATGGAATGATTTTGTTTGAAATTTTGGTTTTATATTGAATTTTATATATTAATGCATAAGTTCTTCATATGGAAGATTAATCATTTACAAGAACAACATAACATATGCTTAACTTTTAGGGTTTTTTTAATGTCTAAAAAATTTTAGAATTGATTGATTATTCCTTTAATGGTTATGTAGTTCATTAAAATATAATTATTGTAATTCTAGAATGGAAACAAATTCATATTGAATACTCATTGTTTTCAACAAAATAATATATTGTGAAAGAAATTTATTAGATGATGAAATTATACTCATCAAGTAAGTATAGTTCCTTCTCCACTTATTCTAGATGGTAAAAGAATTCATCAACTATATTAAAAGGTTATTGAAAAAAATGTATTCATATTACAATTACATCTGTTGACATAAATTATCCCTTTTCACACCCACTGGGTTTGTAGTTTTTTTTGTTTATATTCTCATGATCATTCAGTTTCTTTTGATCTATGATCATTGTCACTCCCCATAAATATTTTTGAATTACTCTATTCCTAAAATTCAATAGCTTCACTTACAAACAATAATTCCCTAATTAGGAACCTAGTTATGTGTTATTCCAATTTCCCTTCATTTATCCCTTTTTATCTTATCAATATAATGTTTTGATAATTAATTTTTATGATGTGGTTCATAAAAAAATTATTTTCAATTTTCAAACACTTAATTATCAAAATCAAGTTCCAATTAAAAGGATGCAATTTTATAAAAGGCAAGGGGGGAGAATGTAACCCAATGAGTTTTTTTAAATGAATCTATATTAGATTGTGTATTCAATATAAAGCATCTAAATGAAATAAACCATGAAATATATTTCTTTAAATTAATTTTGGTACATCCAATCCGATATATAAATGAGTCGTAATATACCATATCATTATCACCAAGATCTAAAATTATTAAGAATGAATAAGTGTTAAAAAAATTAAAAACCATAGGATTTAAACATACATAAAATAAATTCAAATTTCATCAATTTATTATAAAATAAGTTAAGAATCATTTGAATTATAAAGATATGTTTTTTGAAAAAAAAATATTTTTCCAAAATGATGATTCACCGTCCTTCGCAAAAATATATTAAAATTATTTTTTTATTATTTTATAAAAAAATTTAGAATATTTAATTCAGTTTTAAAATACTCAAATAAAAACTACATTTTTGTTAAATTTTTGGCTTTTTCACAAAATGATTAATTTTCAGGGAAAAGTGAAAATACAATTTATTCTAAAAATGTAATTTCATTTCAAAATATTAAGTAATTAAAATGTTTAACCATATTATTAATGTGGTTTAACCTAAAATATATATTATTTATGTATAATAATTTCATTGAATTAATTTTTAATAAACCTCATGTTAGATTTTATTATATGTTTATTTTTAGGTTTTAAAAGGGGGTTTTTATGAAAAATGTTTTAAAGTACAAAAAATTTCATGATTTTAATTTATTAAAAATATCCCTAAATATTAATGATTCAAATGATATTTATAACTTATATATCAATAAATAATAATTTAAATTATTATAATGATTAATACTTTTAAAATATTTAATTTAAAATCAAATTTATCTTGGAAAACAAAAATCTAGAAAACCCATTTTTTAATCACATATGGTGTTTTAATTTTAAATTAAATTATAAAAATTATGTAAAATTTATTTGATAAATTAGTGTCCATGTTCAGAATTGGAATAAATTATATTATCTAATGAGGCCAATTTCATTTTTGATCATAATGAATAGTGAACAATGAAAAAATATTTTCCCACGGTAAATTTAAAAATGGATTAACTGAAGGTTAGACTAAAAATATAATGTTAAAAATGGAATTAAACATGTTAAAATTATTTTTTATGGTCATATTAAAAAAATAGAATTTCATTTTCTTGATAATGGTTCATTTTCGAGCAATGTGGGATGTGGAAAACATGTGTAGCACTTCTTTTAACCAAGAATTACTTGTGTGCCACTCACCTCCAAATAGGTTCCATAATTACCTACCCACATCCTGAAGGACATTCCTTTATCAGAAATCCCTCCAATGAAGTATTTTGGTGATAACCCAAGCAGTGTATACTAATAATAGGTATCGTGTTTAACCAAAAGTTTTTCTGATATTTTTTCTTCCACCCCTTGAAATATTATTCAATTATAATGATATTATAAAACTAGTATATCCCATATAATGAGATGTTATTATGTTAATTTAATAACCTAAATCTATCCAAACATCTATTCAATTAGAATCTAAATCATTATTTGTGTATACATCCAACTACCACCTCACGAAATGATGTTATTTTGTTTTCATCATCACATCTCATGGATTGTTATAATTATGTATTTAAATTGTATATATTAGATTTGAAACATAATTATCATCCTGTAATTATTATATAACATATATAATATTACATTCTATTATTTTCGGGATACGATAAGGTATAATGTCGGTATGGTAAACCCCCGCATCACGAATGGATATGATTCGTTTTTAACTAATTATTTACATAGAATGTAATTAGGATAATTTTAATGGATATATGTGATATATATGAAATAAGTATGATATTTATGAAATTTATATAATTATTAAAGGATAATATGTCATTTAATTTTTCACCTTTACACACAATGGAAAATGATAATTTCCTTGGTGTGTATGTGTGGACTACCTACTCCCTAGAGTGATGTGATACTTTTTTCATTTCCAAATCACACGGATTATATATATAAGTGTAAATAAAAAATATTATATCTATGAGATTGGTATTATTATTTAAATTTAAAATAATAATCACCTTTATTCAATAATGATCGTTGAAAAATGGAAATGTTACTCTTGTATATATACAACTTACCATCTCCATGATCGTATTGTTGATAATTTTGAAAAACCATTATACATGGATGATTTTAAAATTATAATTAAATTTTAAAAATTTAATAATTACATGATTATTATTCTCAAGATTTTGAAAAAATTATAACTTAAACTACATTCAATACTCCGATTCTATTTTTAAGCAACACACCAAATGTCATCAAAATTCCTGATGTGGAATTAACTGATTAAGAATATAAATATACCATTAAAAATAGAATAATTTTTTATATTGTATTAAAAATAAAACATGTTCTCAATAAATCAAAAATTGATATTAATTTTTTATACGATATATAATGGATATATTGGGAATGTCTCAATTCAAGGTAAGGGAATTCATCTCAATTTTCCTTTATTAATGAAAATTTTATTTTTATGCACCTTATGTGGTATATATATTCATCCCATTTTTATATTATATCATCAATCCATTGTAATTAATTTTATTCAATTTTTTAATTTTAATTATTTCAACCAAGGAGATTGGAATTTAATGCTACCAAGTTATAATAAATTTCAAAACTCAATTTCTTTTCATTTGGTTATATAACATCCTTATTTTAATAGATATTATATTATTATTTATTTAATAAATTCTTATGATATTATGTTTTATTTACACTTGTTTTATGGGTCTTACCTTAACACACATAAACAATCCATTTATTTTAAATAAATTCAGTTATATGATCTTTTTAAGGGTTAGTCATCCCAAATTACTTTTTTCGAGACATATGTTTTAGATATATACCTATCTTCTTTTATGAGGTGGATATACTTCCCTTTTTTGAAAAGTTATATCATGAAACTCTTTATCTTCATGTTATTTTCCATATCATTTGATGTTATTATATAATGGGACTTATGATTGAAAAGTTACCGAAGTGGAAAAGGCTTTATGTTATAATATTATTTCCTTTTGGGGTTGATTATATTCACGTTTCATTTAGAGGAAGTTATATTATCTTATTTTTGTTAACAGAATCACTTTATCCCACAATGTTTATGAATGTGGATTGCACATTTATTTCTATTTAGTCCCTTATTCAATATTGATACATCAATAAGTTTTTTTGGTAAATGATACATATCTTGTATCATCTTTTATATTAGCTATCATCCTCATCCACTTCCATTTTTTGAAAAAAAATCAGTAATATTATTTGTTAAAATAAATGATTTAATAAAGATATTTTACATTTTCATGACCTTATATTAATTTTTTTAAAATAAAATATCTCAACATTTTACAAATGAATCAATTTTGACTCTCTTTACAAAATATATGAGAAGAAGATTTATTTTAAACATTTATATCATTAATATAATTTCCTAAATCGATGTAAATTATTTGATTTAAATATTCTTAATATGTTTTGAAGGTTATTTTCAATGAAAAGTATTTTAACAATAATTTTAAATTTGATATTTTTTAAAAGTTATTTTCAAAATGAAATTTTTTTTTCCTAAAAATGGATTTAATGAACTTTAAATAAAATTTCAATTCATCATTGATAATTATCAATAATTTTACATAAACTTCACCATTTATATTTGTTATTAGTACGATACTTATTCATTTTATGGATGGATAATGATGTTGATAGATATGTCATTTATTTTCCCTGGCTGAATCATGAAAGGAATAAAAATGATTTTTTATATTGAATAGTGAAATATTCTAAAACAGATATTCTTGAAGGGTACTTGTAAATTATTGATTATAATGGGTGAGACTGATATATCTTATAAAATGGGGGTTCGTATATAGCACTAGGTGATCATGATAAAGCTTATACAAGAGGTGCGCATATATAGTGCTCCAATGCATTTGGTAATGTTCTACGTATTGAGAGGAAAGAAGGTGGAAGTTACTAGAGGGTTTATACAATGAATGTAACTAGTCTCAAGGTACTTATATCATGGGTTTGAAATATATTTGGAAAATAATGTTCCAAATATACCAACACATTTTTATGCTTTCTAGGGGAATATAATAATTATTTTTATCAATATTGAAATCAAATAGCTCATAATTATTAATTCATATGACTCTTTCCTTGGATAAATCTTTATTTCATGATTCATTATTGATTATCCATGTATTTATGGGTTTGAATATTTTTATGATACTACCATCTACTTTGATTACCACATTGTACAATTATTCTCTTTTTATTCCCACTGATGAAATTTAATTTTTATTGCTAATGTTTTCCCTTTCTGAGATTTTGAGCTCACCCTTATTATGTTTTCTATTCCACAAGTTAGGGAGAATGATTATTAAATGATTTTTTATTGAAAGGTTTCTAACATTATGACCATTTTTGGAGATATTAATGACTTAGGAAAGATTATGAAAATATGGGTTTGGTGGGTTATATTGTTGATCTTTATGAATAAGTTTTTAATAAATAAAACGTGTTCATAGTTTTTCCAAATTATATAATATTTTAATCCAAAAGGTAACTTGTGTATGTTTTTGAGATAATATATCCTTTTGTTTATGTATGTTTTGGATTGAAAAAATTGTGTCACATTCCACAATATCAAATCCAAAAATGAAATGTTTATATTTTCATCCCTGGATCCATGAGTGTGTATATGGAGATTTTATATTTAATTTATACTCATTTAGATAATATTTTACATCAAAATTATAAAATTAAGACCAACCATGTTCAGAATTGTGGGAATGATGCTATGATAAAATTATCACGTTATTAATGACTCTAATAAATAAAGAGATGAGTGTTTTAGATTATTTTTAACATTAGTACATCCACTAGTGTAGGTACTTGAAGATTAGGTTCATCATAATGGAAAAGTTAAAGTACTTTTAACTAGTTTTTTGATGACCACTTCTGGGGAAAGTCATTCTATAGTTAGATTTATGGGTTCATTTACCCTCTTTTCTTCTACTTTGGATACAAAAGTTTCCTATTTTTTCATTTTTGTGAATTTATTATCTAAATCGAGTTTAAATTGGATATATTTAAAATAATAATGAGTATTTATATTCATTGAGGTAAGAGGTTTGGAATCTATCATAACTGTATTTCTAATCCAATTGTAAAAGGGATGTCAATATATTTATAGGACTTCTCAATTCCTTACCTAAAAATATTTAATATTATCCACATTAATGAAATGTTAATATAATTAAATTTTCTTATTGATTACTGCATGGGGGAAATTTATTTTTCTCTTTCTAATATAATTCACTATACTATTAATAGTGAATTTTAATTTAATTCAAGTAGAAATGGATGGGATTAGGAACAAGTATAACTGTTAACTCTTTTAGCATGATTATTTTTTAATGAATTTCCAAAGGATCAGTCTAGGATACCTCATAACCATGAGGTAATGTTTTTTCCTGATATATTAGTTGGAACTAAGAAAATTTCAATTACATAATATTGTATGAAACCAATTGTTCTATGAGAAAAGAAAATTCATCTTAATGCATGGGAATGTGATGGTTTTATCTAACCTATTTGTTCTACTCGGGGAACTCCAATACCATTTTTGAAAAAATACTATGAGAATTTATCCCTCATTTTAAACTATGAAATGATGAATTAGGTTAAAATTATAAACTAATATCTATAGCATCACATTGATTAACCAATTCAAAGAGACAAAATGGTTTTTACATATTTATTTGAGATTAGGGTATAATTTACACCATGTGAGACCTAGGGATTTTTATAAGATATGTTCTTAAATATTGTCGGGATACTTTGAATATATAGTCAAGATATTGAACAATAATGATGTTAATTTAGTGTTTTTGTCTCTTATCAATAGGGTTGTAATCCATTCGTATCCTTCTTTTTTCATTCTCTTCATTGATGAAATCATTTGGTATTCATGAACATAGAAAGTGTATAAAAGGAATATTTAAATTATCATGGGAATTTAATGAGATCATAATCATTATACGAATCCATATAGAAATTTTATTTTTATTCAAGATGTTAAATTCTAAGGAAATGAACTGTTGCAACATATAATCATTGTGGATATAAAGAATGTTGTAGTATCTATGAACTAGGAAGTGCCTAGGAATGTTTTTATGGAATGATGATTCTTGGAACTTACTAGATAGTATCTTTTATTAATTTTATATTTTTGATTATAGTGGCTCCTATAACATCTTGGATACATAAGGGAGGGAGAATATTTGGTTTGAATTGTGCATGATGGTATTTATAGAGATTAAGAAAAGGTTTATGAAAGCACTTATGATATTACATCAAAATCTAGATAATTTTTTTGAATTATATGATTATTCCCCTTCATTAGTACTTTGAAGTATACATATATATGATCATCATGTGTGGACACAAGGGTATAGATAATTTTTACCACATGAAAGAAATTATTCAGCCAACAATCAGAATATAGACACTTTACAGAATTCCCTAATGTACTATAGTCAATATCATTTTTGTAGGAAGATAATATTATATACTGACAATAAGAGGATAATGTATATTCATTCTCAAGGAAATGTCAATTTGAGGAAGTGTAAGTGCATTGGGTGTTTATATTATTTTGATTTTTATATTCTCTATCCTCTTAGTATGGTAATATTATAAAAAAACCCAGTAGGAAGTGTTAAAATAAAAATGCATGGGATGATAAATATGATGGAAGGAGAATTTATATGATATTTAACCATCACAATCATATTCTTGAATACTGATATGTAACATATTTATTCTATATTTATCTCATACCATCAGTTGTATAGTAGATAAAGGGTTATTATCTATAAAACCCTAAATATACTACCATTCAAGATATAATCAATACATGGGATACTTTAATGGGATGATATATAGATTTTAACACTTTCAATTATTCCAAATGATTTTTTTTGGATCCTATCAGCATTTGAGAAGAGGTGTTGTGGGAGTACCACATATCCAATTAATCTATTAAATCATAAATTTCCTTGATGTATCATGACATTTGTGGGAAATTATGGTAGTCTAGGATGAAACAAAAGATAACTATATTCATTTTTTCAAAATTACCTATCAACTGGGCATTCCACAACATCAAAATACTATTGCTGAGTTGTATCCATTTTCAGTACATTTGTGGAAATGGGAAGAAGTAAACATAAATTTCTGTTGGAACCTAAAAATCATTCTTGGAAGATAATAATATATTAATGAGATTTGTAAGGCTAAATAATATATCTGAAGAAGAGTTTGAAGAAAATGTTGAAGTGGATTGGTAGCTATAAAGGAGGGCTTGGTTATACATAAAAAAACTCATTATGCAAACCATCAATCTTCATGGTGTTATCCCACTCCGTGTCACAACCCAAGATTGAAATCCTTTGTGGGACAAGATGGTACCACCAATTCGCAAGAAAAATATAAAATCATTCATAGGTATGGGTGGTGATTTTTACTCATTTGAATGACCATACCCCTTAATGATAATATTTTTTTGGGTGATTATGGTGTTTTCCATCCCCCATGAAAGAAATCAGTCATCAAATTGGGAATCCTTCGTGGTCTCCCAAAAATGAGTTCCCCATGACCCACCATGGATGACTGATCATCTTGATAGCCAGTTACTCCAATCTTCTATAAAAAAACCCCCGAGGGGAGTGGAACAAAAGAAAAGTGACTCATGGAAAGATAGGGCAGTGAGGATAAAATAAATGGAATGTGGGAAGTGGAATTATCCCCCCCCCCTCCCCGCATAGAGGGAAATGTAAAGTGAGGAAATCCATTCATAAATTTTCTACATGGAATTTACTTCACGAAACCCCAATATAGAATACACTCCATAGAATAATCCATGTGAAGGCAGTCTCATTTATGGAATGAGACATTATTTTTGAACCCCTGCGGAATGAATAAATTGCTTCATTGAGGACCCCTTCATCGAAAAACATTTATAGACCACTTTCGTGGATATCCCTCTATGCCCCCCTTCATGGATGACACTTTGTAGACCCCGTTCGTAGATGGTCCTTTATCCCCCCCCCTTCAGGGATAGTATTTTGTAACCCACATTGCAGACATCCATTTGTAGAACCCTTCATAGAAGACCATTTATAGGCTCCACCACAAATAGTCATTTACAACCCCTTCACATAAAACCCTTTATATCCCCCTTTGTGGGAAGTACCTTATAGCACCATGAGTCTACCTATTCTACTTAGTCCCTTTACTATTACATGAGTTCAGAGTATCCTATTGTAGTCATATAGTACCATGAGTCAAACATTCATAATGGAAATCCAAGGACCCCATAACATTAATCATATTCGAGGTTTAACTAGAAAGTGAATCTCTTGTGTATGTTTCAAACTATCCATTTCTAAGAATCTTTTACCTATTGGTCCGCTCATCATGATGTTAAACTATGCATCCATAGTCTTAGTTACATAAAATTTAACTTCAGTAAACCCTATATGAAAAACATAAGATGAATCCTGTGAAAAATGGGAGATGTAGTATACATCAATCATAAGATTCCAGATGAAATGATCTTGATATGACTGTGAAACTACTAAAAAGAGAATCAATTCTTGAGTAATACCCTAATCTCTCTTATAAGAGGTAACTCTCTTTCTCCTATTAACTAGACTACTGTGAAACAATGTGAGGAGATGGATATCAAATCCCTATCTCATTATCTTACTTTGGGACTATCCCTCATCCACCAGAGACTATGTGAGATCATGTGGTTTCAAGATCTACTGCTTCATATTGGTTCTCCCACTGACCAGGAATCACATGGGATTAAAGGTTGGAAATGTTCATAAAATCCACACAATTCCCAGGATATGGGAATCCTCCTAGGTAAAATACCTAACTCAACCTCCAGATTACCATGATTTACGATTTCCACCAGGGTTCCATAAACTAAGGGCCTCATATTCAATATAATCCCCCAACATGGAATTACACACCATCAAAGGTGAATATCCCCAATGAAGCATACTACATTGGAATCCTTCGATGTTTAAGCCCTAACCACACTCATTCCATCTGATTCCTCTAAATTTTAATCCCCAACCCTGTAAACGATGTGGTATTTTTTTCTTGACCAACTAGGATATGTAGGAAGCCACATTGAAGTCCAAAACGAGCAACCCAAATCTACCCTATTCTAATTTGGGCCATATTATCTAAAGGACAACATCCATATCCTAGTTCCATATTTATTTTGAACATATTCAATCAATATCATTATTAGGTCATGTTCCTAATGAGATCACACCTCACCAGGGAGACCATATCCCTTCCAGGTCTTTTAGGCTACTTTGTCAAAAGTCCTATACTAATATTTGAATATGAACCTTCTTTCTGGGAATCCTTCTATATGAAAATAAACTAAATGGTTTGGAACTTATCAAATGTACTTAAAATGTATGATGTGTCCCGTTAAGTGGAACTAAACCATGTGGATTCTGATTCCTTTTACAGGGATATACAAAAATCCCATATTCTAGGTTTTATCCCAATATCAAAATAACATTTGTCTCCTCAGATGAAGATCTGTCCCATAGCACCTCACTGCATGGCTTAAAAAACACATTAATAAAAGTCATCCAATAATATTTAGTCTGTCCATGAAAGGATACCATTGGTGGAGAACCTCATATACATTCAGATATCTTCTTTCATGATGAACCTCATATACATACAAATTATTATAATTTACATTCATTCTAATGATTGATTTTTAACACTAAGAGGACCCATGTTTTACTTGTAAATGAACAAATAATTCCTTAATATATCAAAAATCTATAAAAGATCCCCCGAGCATGAAATAATTCCCACCAAAAGTGTGTTTTGATCCCTACTTTGCATCATCTCGATCAATGTGAGTTATTAATGGTCATTATCCAGGTTTCCTAATGGATTCCAACCTTTGGGAGTTAGTCCATGAGTCATTGTTGATATAGAAGCTATTTGGTGTTTCCAGTTCCCTGAAAAAACAGCATTGGAATCTGACCTGTCACATACGATTGGGAAATGGAATGGTGACCCCAAAATAAATGGTTTTAAATAATTAAAACCATCCACAATCAATCATAAAGGACCAAATAACACCATGACCCCTTTTTATCTGAAAAAATATTGTGAACCTTATGTGAATCATTAAACATGATGGCAATGTCACCTTCATGTTAGGATACTTTCACATTGAAATGGAATGGGGAAAAATAGGACAACCAATTATGCATGTCTTCTTTGAGTTAATTAATTGATGGGGTTTTCTTTATTTTGGATTTCACATATATTAAAGGAACCATTCATAAGAATTATCCTCAATCCAAATTGAATCTAACCAATTCACACACACATGTGCGTCATCCAATTCCTAAGCTAGGTTCTCAATCAAGAAGAGGACGCCATCACCCACCCAACATCTTTGTTTCTCTATTTTAAATGCATCGGTATGGGGTACCCCCAAAATGGTACTCTCTCAAATCTGAAGTCATCCCAACATCCCTACAACATATAAATCCCTTTCATCCGAATTCTCAATGATGGTCATTGATCCATAAAACAACCACCCACAAAGATCTCAAATGGTTTTGGGAGCTTGTCCCCAGAATGTGATAATGAGTTCCTATATCACCTTAGAGAGGATAATGATGTGGTCACTATAAAATAAATCTCGGTGATATAGGGTTCCTTCCCAAGGGATCTTTCCAACAATATTCATTTCCAATGTTGTGCGGACCATCATTCTCACCAGGAATAGGATATCTCCCCACAACCCTTAGCCAAAGTCATGTGGACCCGAGTCTGAAGGGGGGACCGTAGAGGTTGACGTTCGAACAATCCAAAACATACCTACATTTTTGTTCCTTATGAGTAATCTAACTATTTAAATATTATGGAAAAATATAAGAATATGCAAATCCATCATCACTCATGTGACTCCCTCTAGTCAAAAACAGAGGAAAATGATGAGATTCAGATCCCTACTTGTTAATATTATGCCTTTCAGTAAAATAAGATGTCAAATGAGTATATAATAAACTATACTCATGAATATGAATCTTTTAAGTAAAATAAGGTGGTAAAAGGGAATATGAAAATATAGGATCATGAATATGAACCCCGTCTTCAAAATACACTATCAAATGAGAAGATGTAAATCGCTACTTATAAATATGAATCATGTCAGCCAAATATGGTGCAAAATTAGAAGGTGTTAATCCCTAATCACACATATGAAGCACTCCTATAAAATATGGAGAAAAACAAGAAGATTCAAATACCTCACCATGAATATGAACCCATTATTCCAATACAATAGAAATTGAGAAGATGAAAATCATTAGTCACCCATAGGAATCCTATTAGTAAAATATGGAGACAAACTATGAGTATATGAAAATACCTTCTCATGAATATGAATTAAAACAGAAAAATATTGTAGAAAACTACTAGATACAAATCACTAATGCTAAATATTAAGTGTTTTCATAAAATATTGTGGCTAAATGAGGACCTTGTCAGGGTACTCGGACATTGAACTAGGTGTAGGACAATAATCTTATCCCTGCTTTGGAATGGTTTTATACTCTCATTCCCTATGAGGATGTCTCTGAACACATCCGAACAATGATATATGGTTACTAATAAATCCTTGATCACATGCTGTAAACATGATAAGGGGAAATATCATCAACCATAATAGCCAAAACCTAGGATCATGACCCCGACTCAACTAGTGGGGTGGATCATCCACAAAATACTAGGGTCACTCAAGAGAAAGCATCCATTCCTGCTCCCACATGGGTGGGTCATCTGTAATTTTACAATATAAATGTACAACCGAATCAGTATCAAATATGTGTTCCAATTGGGGATTACCATCCCATTTACAAATCCACCTAAGTCCAGGAATATATCCATGCTATAATCCCATATAGGAATCGCTATCCAAAACATGTGGCTCCAGATACCCATGGGAGAACATCAAAAAATCCCACTAGGAGCAGTTCATGAATCTTGAGAATAATTTCAATCATATTATGTTGAATGTTGGAGTTAATAGGGGCATCAAAAATCTATTAATATTGGATTAGGATCCTATTAATTCATCAAAAAGTCACAAAAGTGGTAGTAGTACTCACAAGGTTCCTCCTCACATCACAGATACGTACAGTTATGGAGGACATACCAAGAACGTTCAACATGAAATATTTCCTCATTGGAATAATCTGATCAATCATGGGAGTGTATCTATAGATAAAAAATATGAAAACCTTTTTCATGGGTAGAAGATTAATAAAAAATATGTTAACCCCCTTACTCTATCAAATTTGTGAAGAACCTCATATTCTAAGTCACTTAGGATGATTGGTCTTGTCATTTCTGAAAGCTTATTAACAACAAGGGTCACCCATTGTCAGAAGAAAGAAAATTTAAGGAGAAAATCATCCTCCGAACCACAGCCAGACCATTTCCATTCCAATTTTACCCCTCTATACCCGTTTCTTATGATAATGTAGTCATAAATCACCCATGATGGGTAAATCAATTGGAGGAATATTTGGTAGAACAAAATAAAAAAACAAGATTGCAGTCAGCTGAGGATAATATACCAACCATGTTTTGGACCTCATCCACTTCTCATTTTATCATTACAGAGGTATTATCTGAGGTGTTCTGTCACAAAAATCAACTAAATATATAAATAAATCTCCACCACTTGAATTACATGTTACTACATTATTAAGGGTATGAAGAAAATGTTAATGTATTGGGGGATCTCTATCATCAAATCCACAAGGTATCCCTTCCATAAACATAGCTTCTTTGATCAGAGAATCATGAGAAAGATCGTAAATAGAAATTCATCAATTAATATTACAAGTTGCATATTCTAATTAGTGAAACCCCTGGTGTTCATATACGAGTGTGGGGAGAACATGGAGTATTGCATTTCACCTTATGACCTGGTTAGTAAAATCCAATAGAGGTTATTACTGCAATTCCATTTCATTAAGGATACTACCCAATAATACACCCTATAATGGATGATGGATCACTCAGAAAGAGTCATCCCCTAATAAGTCTCAAAAGCGTCAGACCCAAAGGGGTCATATAATTGAAAACATCCTAAATTAAGAAACTAAAATAAAAGTAGGATTCTCTATTATGTGCAGTCAATCATCAAGAACAAATGATTTCCATTGAAGTAGTTTTTAAAATCGCATATAATGTATTACACCTATAACACTCTCAAACAAGGACACATGATATCAAGAGGATGTGGAACTAACTGTATCAGTCAAAATATGGGATCAACCCCAGCCTGCAGGGTTGGGGTGATTTTACAAAAAATACCCTCCCCCCTAAACATGACATATTCAGCCCAAGGTGTGGTATTAATGGAATGGTAGAAACACTAAAACACAGGGATGAGGGTATATCATCCACATCCTGAACATAAATTAGTCTTTTTCTGATTAGGAGGAACCTCAATAAATGATTCCCCACAATTTTTCTAATCTACGGACCCAAGTTTCTCAGATGATACTTGTGTGAAAATGTTGTTTGGAGGCTCCCTATGGGACACTCTTCACTAATAATATTGAATAAGTTATAAAAAATAAATTAATATGTCTATTATGTGGCACAAACATCCTTTATAATTCATCAATAGACATGATGTTTTTATTAGTTATTTCTTAGTGATTTTTGTGTGAGTCAATCCTATAGACATTGATGATAATGGTTCCATTACTGAGGGGAAAGGATAGGATGGTTCCATTCAAAATATGGTGCACCGTGAGTCAAATAAAGATGATATTCCAACATATAAATAGAGAGTGAATATAAATTTGTGGTCCCCTCAATCAATCCATTTCAGCCTCCTCAGAGAACATCCAATAAAGATAATGTTTAAAAACATTCTACTAATGGAATGTCCCTTGAAGTGGTCAAAACCCTTATAATTGATGAAATTGTTTCTCGATGGGATGTAAAAATAAAAGATATGAGAGGACTCAATGATGAACTACTTAGAGGTAACATTCTTAATGAGTATTTTCTGAGATATGTGCCTCAACCCATACTTCTAAATGGTGTACCAAAACAACAATGTTATAAATCAATAATTAAAGTCGAGTGAAGACATTTTCTCAACCTTGGGCCCACACAATTAGACTACCTGGATCCAATCTTGGACTAATATCAAGGACACCATCCATTATGGTGACAACTAGAGTAGATTAATAAAAAACCTCAAAAAATGAACCCTTTCAAATATCATCCAAAAATATTTTAGAAGACAACACATCATGCCCTATCTATTTCCTCCCATTATCAAGCTCATGTTCAACCAAATGTTCATAATGTGTTGATAGACACATTCAAATCATTGAAATATTGACCGGATGCTCTGGAGGACTGAAAACTAGTAGTGGAACTAGAGCCAAAACCTTACCCTAAATGGATGACTTACACCCCTGGTAAATTTCAAGAGTCCTATATTTCCAATATTCAATAGCATAAGAGATCTGTAATTGCATCTAACACACTTTTTGTCATGTTTTTATCCCATGATGGGGACCCATTCACAAAAAGTAGCAGTGAAACTGAGATGCTTCATGAAAACCCTATAGGGGCCACACTGTGTATGGTAGAATAGTTTTCCAGCTCATTTAATCATATGGGGGAAGACCTGTGTTAGAATATCCACTTCAAATTCATCTCAATATTATAGAAGACAGCTGTAATATCCTGAAATGTCTGAATGATAATTATTTATTTGAAATGTGTGTTGTGTAATTTTTACAATACAAATCCATATCTATTAAAATAATGATGTGAGTATAATTGATTTGTGATCCTTGGGTTTCGACCAATATATGATTTTTGGTCAATATGACCATTGGAAACAATACTCTTGATACTTCTAACTTTATAATTACTATTTTAAATAGAAATGATAATGGTTAATATATGCTGAAAAAAAGAGTCAATGGTCTCATCCTCTAGAATCGGGTTGTACAAAGCCCTTATGTTGGAGCTTTAGAAGGAACTAACATCATTGGGCATCACTCTTGACCAATACCAATTCAATATTCATCATATGAATCTTTAATGAATTATCATATGATAGAAGTTCATGTTTGTGGAAATTACCACTCAGGCGATGTCATCCCACCCTCCCAATGATACTATCGTCCTCACACACCTTACCCTTGTTTCATATGTTTGTGTCATAAGGGGTTGTTTTTCATGTCCATAGTCACTTAAATTGTAATACCTTTGTTTTAATAAAATTTTTATTTCAATATTTTATTTTTATGAATATTTTGGCTTAAAAATGGAAATGGAATTTTATTAATTGTATTTTCATATAAAAATTGCACTTTTATAAGAGATATAAATTACTATAACAGATTATGGTTTTATTAATAATATTTATTTGAAAGAAATAATATTATAAAAAACATTAATTTAATGACAAATTATAAAATAACTTTATTTTTTAAGTGTAAATAATTTTAATATGCATTTTACTATGCATTTCACTATGCATTTTCTTTCTAATATCATTTTTAATAAGTAAATATTTTTATAGTTATAAGATAAATATATATTATTTATAGATTTATTGTGAAAAAATAAATGTAATTTTTGAATTTAAAATATTGATATTATGTTTTTTTAAATTTATTATAGTTTTATAAAATATTTTAGTTTTCTTTGAATAGTAAAAATATAGTTTCAGTTTTTTGGTATGTTTAATGACATCATTGCAATGTCATAATGATATGATGATTAATTTAAAATTAGAGCTAAATATTACGTGTTAAATTAACTTAATAGGTGTCCCGTGTGGCCAATACCATGTTAAAATACCATAGTAATTCCCATGGTTATGTAAATACCACCAACAAGGTTTCCACACAAATTAGTAAAACCACCCTCAATTTTTCAATAAATACCCACTAATTCCTGAGTTTCGTTTCATTATAAATTCTTTCCAAATGAATATCTGATAGTATTACTTCCCAAAACATCCACCCAAGGTGTCCTCAAGCCCGATGGCCCAATCATCATGTTTTTGGAGTCACTATTCAAGGTAAGGGAAATCTCAAATTTGATTTTCCATTGAAGTTCTCCTTTTTATATGATACGCCTTTAAGATTTTTATATCATGTTATTCTATTAATTTTTCTCTATCTATTTACTATATTAATATTATTTTATGAATTGGATTCCATTATCCCCAATCTTTTTAATGTTTTTGAATACCATGTTTCATACTCATTATGATTCCAGATATTCATCTCAAAACATCCCTCTTTTTATTAAGAAATTATTTTATTTTATTTTGTAAATACTCAAATATCTATCTTCTCCAGGGGTATTCACATGGATGTAAAAATGATCTATATTAATTCTAGGATTAATATACACCAAACCCACATTCCTTTTCCATGGGTATAAAATCAAAAAAACATCTTTTAAGAACTTTCTAAAACACCAATATTTTGATATGAAGCCCATTTTGTTTTATTCTTCACAGGTAATTAATTAAATGATTCATTATGATATAAGTGGATCATATTAATTAATACATATGTAGGGTGCACCCTGATTTCACTTCAATGCATTGGGTAAGGAATTTAATCTCTAGAGATGATTTGTTTTACGATACCTAGGTGAATAACCTTGGTTATATTTATGACACCTCAGGGATAAACCATGGTGACACGATTGTGAATGATTCAATTAAAATTTTTAGCCAAATTTAAATGTTATTAATCACATCGTTTTTATTATTATATGCCTCATTTTATATTTCTTGTTCCTTTATCTATATCCCCATGTTCTTATTGATATTCCTCAATATCCCAAAGTAAATTGTTTCCCCAGTTATACCTTACTGGTCCTTAAGCTCAAAAATTCAATTGATGTATCTCCATGGGTTATGAGATGCAATAAATATACCTAGAATGAACCTTGAATAATAATTTTAGGTGAAATAGTTTAATGTTTTATTTTTTCATGTATTACATATCCTTTTTCCAAGACACTAAACATTAGAAGATCCTCTATTTGTAAAATGTATTGAAATGTTATATAATAAAAAGAATTTATTCCATATTTGGTATCAAAGGATGGTTTAGTTGGTTTGTAAATTAATATTTGAAAACATTATGATTAACCTTATAAATATGTTTATATATATTAAAACAACCACATGTTTTGGTGAAATATTATTTAAGTTGTTTCTAAAAAAATAAATCCTTATCTCTATAATAGAAAGTGGATGTGGCTAGGGTACAAATGTATCTAGGAGTAAAACCTAAATACACAGATATTAGATAGACTATATTGGTAACAGGTTCACGAAAATGGGCCATGCTACACTCTTTTTTTGACACTCCTAGGAGATATGTTTGGTTAATAAAAAGATTTTAATGAACTATTATTAATTATTTATAGGATATGTAATTTCTTTTAATGAATAACAAATTTAATCATGATAATTTAAGGCATAAAATTCTGTTAGAGTTATTAGATTATCAAAATGAACATGTTTGTCACTACTTTTCTCTTCATTTAGAAAATGAACAGAAGTAGAATGAAGTATGTAAATGGTGTGTCCAATGGACTATGAGTTGACAAACCTCTGAGGAATGATGGAATGGAAAACCTCATGAAAATGATGAATCAATTAAATCATGTAATAATAAATAACATGAATCAAACTACGAGACAAGTTTCACTATGGAGGGAATGCCATTTTGTTGAGTCCATTATGCATTAATGACCTCCAATGTTCAGGGGATCTATTGGCCCATTGATTGTGGAACAGTGGATACGTTCTATAGAAAAGATTTTTTCTTTACATCGTTGTTTAGAAAAAGATACATTAACTCTAGTTGTGTAACATTTATTAGGTGAAGATGATCATTTGTGGACACAGATTAAAAACATGAGACCAAGTGTGGAGATTGATGGTTTGGAGTGGGAAGAGTTCTAGGTAATCTTATTTAATAAGTATTTCCCTATTTCGACGAGAACAAAAAAGGATAATGAATTCATTTAATTGAAATATAAAGATGTTGAATCTATTGGAATTTATGAGATAAACTTGACAATATATCCTCGTTATACCTATAGCTTTGTCATGGATCCTAATAGGAATGGTGGTATATTACTTTATGGAAAAATACATCATCTATGAATTAATTTAACCAACTGAGACTATGATAGATATGAATAAATCCTACTGAGTTCTCTAAAGGTTAAAATGGAGTTCATTGAGATGAATTTATCTCACAAATCAAATTAGAAGAAGAGATCTCTAGATCCAAACCTGTGGATGATCATTGATCAAGGAATATGGGGACTCACGAGAAACATTCCCCATGTAATAAATGTGGGTAGAATCATTTTGGGGAACTACCTACTCGAGATCGAGAAGTGTTACACGTGTGGAAGAGTTGGCCATATTTTTCAGAACTGTCCTTGTGAATTGAAACCTCAACTTCTCAACAAAAACAATAAAGGGACAATGGTGCAGGCCCAACAAGAAGTCTAATGCTTCAAGTTTCGATGGCTCGGTCACATTACCAATCACTTTTGAAATTAGAGGGTAGTAGAGGATAACAACCATCAACCTCATTATAAGCCAAGGGGCAAGGTATTTCTTTAGATATAGTGATGAGTGAAGTTGAAGTGCCAAGTGATGTGGTGGGAGGTACATCCATTATTCCCACAAAGCTATCAAGTACCTTATTTGAATATAGTTCTACACATTACTTTTTTTCTTCCATGTTTTCAATGAATAAAAAATCAACCCTTGAACTTTTATATGTTGAGTTATTATCCAAGACTATTGGAGGGATTATCCAATCATCAATAGTGTTTAGAAACTCCAGTATTCACTTCTGTTGGAATAATCTCATCAATAATCTAGTAGTCCTTCCCATGCTGGAATTCAAAATTATACAATGGATGGATTGGATCTCAAATTATAATGATGAGATAAAATTCATAATAAATAAAATCTCAGTAGCCTTGAACAGACTAGTTGTAGTTGTATTCAATGGATTAATATCTCGACCTGATTTCTGTTGAGAAGCAATACCCGTATCTTTCCTTATTGATATGATCGGTTATAAACAAGTAGTTAATGAATGTGAACGAATAGAGAATCACCAGAAAAGGATTTAGATTTCTCCTTTGAACTCATGCATGGTTCCAAGATGATATCAAAAAACCCATCTAAAATGGAGAATAAGGAGCCGGAGGAATCCAATAATCAAATAAAATATCTTTTGGAGAAAGGGTTTATCAGACCATGTGTGTATCTTTAAGGATAACCTATTATTTTTGTGAATAAGAAGGATCGATCAATTTTTTATGAGTTGATTATGGAGAACTTAATGGGATCATAGTGAAGAAGAAGTTACCTATTCCAAGCATTTATGATTTATTTAACCAACCTTGTGGGTCCCAATTCTTCTCTAATACTGATCTTCAATCTAGTTAAAATAAATTGAGGGTGAAGAAATAATATATTCCAAAGACTTTATTCCAATCAACATATAGAAATTATGAGTTTTTTGTTATTCCCTTCATCTTAAATAATTATTCTGCTATGCATATGGATTGGATGAATAGAGTATTTAAGGAATACCATGATAAAATTGTGGTTGTTTTTATTTACGATATTCATATATATTCCAAAAAATGTGAGGAGCATGAGGATCATATACGGTTGATACTAAAACAATTGAGGAATGATAGGTTATATGGAATGTTTAGTAAGTGTCGGTTTTTTATGGAAATTTTCTTTCTTGGGGAGCATTATAACCAGTGAAGGCATATATTTTGACCCTAAAAAAATGGTCATGGATGAGTGGCCTCATCCTACAAAAATAATATAGATTCATAGTTTCCTTGGTAAAACAAGATATTATAGGAGGTTTTTGAAAAACGTTTCACAACATTCTAATCCTGTAACCATGTAAACTCGAAAATGGGTCAAGTTCATCTAGAAAAAGGAATATGAGGAATTCTTCAAAGAACTGAAGAATAGGTTGGTTACTGAACTCATGTTAACAATTCCCTAAAACGGAGAATAATTCATTTTTTAGTGATGTATCTCTAAAATGGATTGGGTAAATTCTCAATAAAAATATCAAGGTGATTTCTTATGAATCTCGATAGTTGAAGATGAATGAACATAACTATCCTACACTTGATCTAGAGCTTGATGCGGTTGTTTTTGGTCTGAAGATATGAAGGAAATATCTTTATGGGGAGAAGTTTTATATATACATAAACCATCAATGATTTAGTTATATTTTCACACAAAAGTAACTGAACATAAGATAGAGGAGATGGTTGGAACTTAATAAAGACTATTATTGTTCAATTCAATATCATCCCAGAAGATAAAACAATGTTTTTGATGCATTAAGTAGAAATGACCTTGTTGTTCTAGAAATGATGAGGATTCAAAGAGATCCTTTGATCAATGAACTAGTTAAATTGGAAATGGTAATATTAAGGAAAGGGACATCATCAACACTATACAAAATGATTTCTCAACCATTATTACTAGAGAATATCCAGAAATCTCTTAAAAAAGTTCCTTTGTTTGAGAAGAAGATTGAGGCTTTGAATTTTGGAAAGTATCTTGAGTTCAATATTGATCACGAGTGTGTACTTAATTTTCATACTATACTATGTGTTCCATATATTATGGAAATAAATAAGGAGTTTATGGAAAAATCTCATAGATCTATTTAATTTATACATCCTAAAAGTGAAAAATTGTAAAAGGACCTTCGCAATTTTTAGTAGTGGGATTTCATGAAAAATGAGATTGTGGAATAGACAATAAGGTGCCTATTGTGTTAGAAATTGAAGGTAGAGAGAAAATTTTATAGAGGGGTATTACAACCACTACCACTACTAGTATTAATGTGGGAAAATATCCCTATGGACTTTGTCACTGGTCTCCGGATAACATTAAAATGAAGCAATGCGATATTTGTTATAGTGGATAGTCTTACCAAGACTTATCATTTTATATCTATTCGGGAATATTTCTCTCTTGATAATATTTAAGTGATTTCCATGAGGGAAGTGGTAAGGATTCATGGGGTACCACTATCCATTGTATATGATCGTGACCAAAGGTTCACATAAAAAAATATGGAGAAGTCTTCAACAATCTCTAGGTACCGAATTGAATTTTACTACGGTCTATCATCCCCAAACTGATGGAAAATATAAATGAACTATTAATACTCTCAAGGAAATACTAATAACATGCACTTTTTAATTTAAATTTCTATCATATAAACATATTCCATTAGTTGAGATCTCTTACAACAATAGCTTATACTCAAGTATTCAAATTGAACCCCATGAAGCTATATATGGAAAGCAATGTAGAAATCCTACTTGTTGGGATGATGCTGGTGAAAGGAAGCTTCTTGGGTCTGATATTGTGAAAGAGATGGTAGAAAAGGTTCATGCAATCCAACAACACATAAAGGATGCTCAGGGTCAGCATAAGAGTTATGTCGACAACTATCGAAGTGACATGAAGTTTGATTTTGGTGAAAAAGTAGTCCTTCAAATTTCTCCATGGAAGAGAGTAATGTGGTTTGGAAATAAAGGGAAGTTCAACCCCAGGTACATTGGCCCCTATTAAATCATTAATAGTATAAGATTAGTGTCCTATCAGCTTTTACTTCCTCCAAATCGAGATCAAGTTCATGATGTCTTCCACGTATCCTTCTTAAGGATGTACATACCCATCCCTTCACTTGTACTAAATCGCAGGGTTGTGTAACTGGAACATGACCTCTCTTGTAATGGAGAAATGTTATATATACACAACCCATCAATGTTTGAAAGGGAATGGTTGAATCCTCATGAAATATGAAATGGTGATTCCTTATGAAACTCGAATATTGGAACCTCATGACCAGAAATATCCTATGCATGGATTAGATCTGGCTGCAATATTTGTTTCTTTGAAGATATTGAGGCACTATCATTATAGAGAGAAATTTTACATAGACACATACCATTAATTTTTGAAGTATATTTTCACACAAAAGTAATTTAAGATGAGACCAAGGTGATGGTTGTAACTTTTTAAATACTATGATTGTTCAATTCCTTATCATCCCGAACGTGATAAAAAAGTCACATATGCATTATGTAAGAAAGACGCTATTCTTCTGGAAATGATGAGGATTCAAGGACATCATTTGATCAAAAACCTAGTAAAACTAGACATTTTAATTTTAAAGGAAGGTACATCATCAAACCTATCCCAAATGACTTCTCAACTGTCATTAATAGAGAAGATCATGAAATCTAAATTATGTGGTCCTTTTTTATGAAGGAGTTTGAGGATCTTATGGATGGTAAGTTTCCTGGGTTCAATATTGATCAAGATTGTGTACTGAAATTTCATACAAGTATTTATGTTCCATCTATTCAAGAAATAAAGAAGGATTTTATGAATAAATCTCATACCTCTACATTCACTATACATCCTGCAAGAACTAAAATGTATAGATACCTTCATGATCATTTTTGGTGGGATAACATGAAAATAGAGATAGCCGACTAAACTTCATAGTTCCTAGTGTGTCAACAAGTGAAGAAGGGTTGACAACTTTCTAAAGGGGTATTACAACCACAACCCATACGAGAATGGAGGTGGGACAGTATCAATATGAATTTTTTCACCAGTCATTGAAGAACTTCCAAAGGAAAGAATGAAACATGGGTTATATTGGACCATCTGGCCTAGTCAACCCATTTTATCACTATCTGGGAAGAATAATATCTTGAATAAATTTCCATGATATATGTGATGGAAGTAGTAAGGTGTCATGGTGTTCCACATTCCATCATATCTGATTATGATCTGATGTTCACATCAATACTCTAGATAAGTATTCAACATTCTCTAGTTATTGAATTTAATTTCACTACATCCTATCATCCGCAAACTTATAGCCAATCGGAATGGACTATTCAGCCACTTGAGGTAATTTTGAGAAAATTATAAATGGAAGTAAATGGTGGATGGGATCAAAAAATATCATTATTTGTTTTCTCATACAAAAATAGATTATATTAGAGTCTTCAAATGTCTCCCAAGAAAGCTATTTGTGGGAAGAAAAGTACAACTCTTAATTATTAGGATGAAACTGGTGAGAGAAGGAATATTAGGTCTGATCTTGTGCAATAGATGAAAGAATAGGTTCATTCCCTCCAGAAACACATTAAGGCTACTTAGTGTTAGAGAAAGAGCTATGCTGACAACCATCGAAGGGACTTAGAGTTTGATTTTACTGACATAGAGTTCCTTGGAATTTCTACATGGAATGTGTTCATGTTATTTTGGATGAATGGAAAGATTATCCCTAGGTATATTGGCCACCATGAAATCTATAAACTCATAAGATAAATGGCCTATCGGCTAGGACATACACCAAATCTATCTCATGTTTGCGATATTTTCCACATATCTTTTTTAAGGAAGTAAAAAACCTGACCCTTAAAATGTTCAAAATCTTGAGGTGGTACAACTAGAACTTGATCTCTCTTATGAGGAGCAGTTTGGGGAGATCTTGGACCGTAGGGAGAAAATTTTACGCAATAAGACAACCCACCTCATCAAAGTGTTATGGAGGAACCATGTGTATGAAGAAGCAACCAGAGAACTGGAAGAAAAAATGAGGCAGAATTACCATTACCAATTCTCATCTGAGGTAGAAATTTAAAATGTCATGGACAAAAATTTCTTAAGGGGGGAAGAATGTAATGACCTAAACATTATGAAACATAATTATTTCCTTAAAATGTGTGTTATATATTTTTACTCAAAGAATCCATATATATTTATTAATTAAGTGAGTATAATTGAATTTTGACCATTGTGTTTCGACCATTATATGACTATTGGTCAATATGATCATTGGAAACAATACTCTTAATAATAATTTTATCATTATAATTAGTGTTATAAATAGAAATTATAATGGTTATTTAATGTAGAAAGAAGAGTCTATGGCCCCATCTAGTTGAATTGGGTTGTACGAAGCCATTTTTACGGACCTTATGATGGTGGTTGCATCATTGGGATTCTCTTTTGACGAAGACCATGCCAAGTATTACCATGTTAATCTTGAATGAAATTTTATATGGGAGAAGTTCGAGTTAGTGAAAATTACTACTCAAGCGATGTTATTCGAGCGTCCCAATGATTTTATCACCATCGTACACCATAATATTATGTTGTATGCAGGGGTTATAAGGGGTTATGTGTCAAGGCCTTATTCACTTAAATTTTAATCCCTTTTTTAAATTTTTTTTATTTCATCCTATACATTTTAAGAATATTTTTTCATTAAAATTATAATGGAATTTAATAAATTGATTTTCTGGATAGAAATTGTAATTTTATGAGATATATAAATTAATATATTAAATTATGGTTTAATTTATAATGATTATTATTCTGAAATATTATTATAAAAACCCTTTTAATTTAATTATAAATGATAATATAATATCAATTTTTTTACGTGTTGAAAATTTTACAATGAATTTGATAGGTGTATTTCATGCATACATTTTTGAGTAATTTAATGTGTTGATAATAGTATTTAATATAATAGTCTTCCAAATGTTGGGAATGAATTGAGTTATTTTTAGTTTTTTGTAGGAAATGAAGGATTTGTGATAATGAAATGGAATCGGATGGAAATATGAGTCGAACGACCCTTCGTGCAGAGAGCGAAGTGAAGCAGCGCGACACCGGATTGTTGACAAAGAAGCCGATGAAAAAATTAATAATAATGACTACATATTGTATACCACAAGTACACTTAATAACCGTATAATTTGAAATTGACCACATAGGACAAGTCGTGATGACGATTCATGGTTTGACCTTCAAGTACACGTCGTGTACCACCAGTACATGATGTGATTATAGTCAAACTAGTCTACGATGTTGTTGTAGACCCAACACGATGGAGGAAAAACAAGGTCTGATTTATATTTCCTGTATCTAAGGTACATGTCGTGATGACGTAGACTTGCAGAGAAAAACACGTGATGTGAGCCGTGGTTTTTGGATGAGTTTTTCTATAAAAGGAGGCCACCATCAACCCTTACAAGACACATTGGGACCAGTAGATGCAAGTACGACACCGACAGATGAAGGAGTGATGATCTGGAGCCCCTCTTCATCACCTTTCTTCTTCAAGATCTCATGATGCTATATATAATCCAAATCGATTTTTCCATAAGTATTGGGTGACATGATTATAGGGGGTGTGTTCTTAGGGATAATTTTCTATATTTGATTCATGTTTTGGATTGCTACATCTCATTATTTTAATTCCAATTCATGTTTTTTTCATATCGCATGACCATTGTGTAAGATTTGAGGTGTTGTTTTCAACATATTTAGTTAATTAGCCTAATTTTCTAAGGAACATTGTTCAATTGATGTTAGTTATGTTTAAACAAAGTTTTGGGTTTCCTTATCTCAGGTTTTCATTTAGTAGATGACCATTTCAACGGTCCAGTCATACGAATATGATGGGATACCGAGACCAAGGATCCCTATTGACCTAATTTTGAACCAAAACTAAATAAACTGACATTCAAGTATATCCCGATCACACAAACCTGAAAGTCACTATCCCCACCATGCCTCTATCCTGATTTCAAACCCCCCAACCAATCCTTCTATTATTTCCTTTTTCTCAAAACAAATCAAACAATTTCAATTTATATTTCATAATTAATGAAAAAATTACATTTGTCATTGTGGGTTGACAATTGAAAATTCCTTATACTAGATTTTAATTGAGTATTATAATTTGTGTTTTATAAATTTGTTTTTATAAAGCACCGTAGGGGACTAACGACGCCCTGTGGGGCTGTCAGCATTTTAGGACTGGTATTATTTTTAATAAATAAGTATATTTGTAGTAAACAAGTTATATTTATAATATATATATATATATATTATGATAAAATAAATTTCATTTTTGAATTCATAATGTTGATATTATGTTATGGTGAATTTATGATATTTTTATAAAATACTTTAGTTTTTCGTGAATATTTAATAATACAGTTTGAGTATTCAGCTTGTTTATTGACTTCATTGATATGTCATATTGATTTACGGATTAATTTTAAATTGTGGTCAACTATAATGTGTTAATATAACATAATATTTGTTTCAAGTGGAAAACACCAAGGTCAAATACCATGGTAAAGCCCATGGTCTCACAAATTCCACCAATGTAATGTCCAAGGAAATTAATAAAAAACTCCCCCAATATTGCTAAAAATAACCACCAATTCCTAAATTTTATTTCATTGAATATTTTACCCAATGAAGATATGTTATTATAACCTCCCAAGGAGTCCTCTCAAGGTTTTCTCAAGCACCCAATGTCCTAATAATCAAGTTTTTGGAGTCATTATTCAAGGTAAGGGAAATCTCAACTTCTCTTTTCCTTCTAAGTTCTGTTTTTTATGTGGAATACCTTTCAAAATTCCATATCATGTTCTCCAATCCATTTGTTTATATACCATTACAGTATTAAGTTAAGGTTTTTAATGGGATACCCTTGTCTACTCTATTTTTAATGTTTTCTAAAACATTGATTCATTCCCATTATACTACCGTATTTTTGCATTAAAATTTCACTCTTTTTATAAAGAAATTATTCTATATTCTTTCCTGAATACCCAAAAATCTATATTCTCTAGGTGTATTCACATGAATTTTAAAATGATCAATTTTAATTTTGGTATTAACATAAATCTGACACACATTCCATTTATGGGGGTATAAAATTAATAAAGGATCTTGTTTTTAACAATATTCTAAAACACCAAGATTTTTATATAAAACCCATTTCATTTATTCTCCACAGGTTATTTATAAAATGTTTTATTATGATATATAGGGTTCACATTAATTAATAAATATGAAGGGTGATACCTTATATAAATCTAATTCATTGGGTAAAGAATATAATCTCTAGATATGACATGTTTTACGATACCTTGGTTAATAACCTTGGAAATTTTTATTTCCCCTCAATGATATAAATTGATGATATTCTTATGAATGAATCAATTAAATGTATTATCCACATTTCCATGTTATGAATAATTTTATTTTTAATATGATATGCCTATTTTTTCATTTATCATGCCTTAATGTATTTCCAAAATGTTCTTATTGATATTACTCTGGATCACAAAGTAAATGGTTTCCCTTGTTATACCTTACTGGACCTTTAGCTTACCCTTTCCATTGATGTATGTACCCAGGTTATGAGATGTAATAAATGTACCTTGGATGAACCTTGAATTATCCCTTCAATTTTAATTGAATAATGTTTTATGTTTTCATGTATTATGTACCTTTTTACTATGCCACTAAACATTAAAAGATCATATGTTTGAAAAATGTAATGAAATGTTATGTATTGAAAAGGAAGGATTCCATAAGAATGATCTCGACCTCTCCAATTATAAATAGTGACAGATTGAGGGAGTCTCAGACTTCATTTTTAGATTTAAGGGGTTAAACTAATCCATGAACCTATAGTTTCCATACAAATATAGTATTTTTTCTTTCACGGAGAATCATCAGGTTGATTTCCAAACACTACTAATCCCTATAATATACAAGGGAGGGTTTTGAGATATATCTTAAAATTATCAAAGAATATAATATTCCATACATTTTACTAATATTATGTCTTATATGACCCCACTATCACCGGGAAAGATAGTGGGGAAGGCCGAGGCGGCAACTTTCAAAGTTTTTTCTGCCTCTGCACCATAACAAACTCCAAAACCCACACTATATCATGAAACACCTCCTGGGAGTCAACAATAACATCCACCTCATCAGTATGACTGTAGTTAACCCATGAAAAATATGTTTTATAAGGTAATTAATAATTTTTGTTCATTATTATATGATCATGTTATTGGAAACATCATAAAATCCATGCACAACAACTTAATCCGCCTACCATAGCCCAAGAGGCCCAACCAAGTAGGTCTCAATTACAAGGCATAATGTTTCCACATACCCTAGATACTATGGAATACATTTTAGGTATGATTTTTCTTAAAATACATTATTAAAAATATGGTTGTCTTTAGAGAAGTTACGTGGCGAAAGCCGCCTACATATGTAGCATATTATTTCTCTATAGCACTTGAGGAAGAATGTGAATGGAAATAAATTGTAAGGAAATGTGAAAATATAATATTTATTGGATTAATTGAATGAAATTCAAGTGAATCCATGATATCCTCAAATCATAATTTATACAAAAAAAGGGCATCAACCACTTATTCTATAACAAAACTAACCCTATTGGCACCCCAGCACTCTAGAAGCCAGTACTTTAAGAAACGATCTGGTCAGAAAGACAATGAGTAAACACAGAAATATGAACCTGTACCAAGTCCAAATATGGAATTTAATCTCTAAAAGGTATTCCCTCATATTTTGAACAATAAAACCCACCCTTTCAAAGGGTAGTACCAGCAAGAGTCTTCCAGACATAACCCTCACCAGATTTAGAGTTAATATTCATCTCCATTAATGTCATTTATTTGGTAAATCCCTTCTCTGATGAAGTGTCAAGATATGAACCATAGTTACATTCACTCATTTGGGGATATAGAAGAATAGTTCAAATGAATTTATTGTAAAATATAATACGTAGTCATGACAGAATAATGAATTCTAGCTGTGCCCCAACTAAAGCTATCAGAATTGTAGAAACTCACAAAATATTCATTCATCAATTCCAATAAGAGATAGAAGATTCCCACGCATATACAAATATTATACATAACCCAATCATTCTAGAATATCAATCAAAAGTGGAATAAGTTTCCAATAACCTTCAAAGGGTAGTTAGGATAGCTCTACCTCACTAACTAAGATCATCAGCATAGTCAAATTTATATTTGAGGGACATTACATCTATGTACTACAACTGATCCCCTAAAGATCCAATAAATTAAAATCCCCACATAATGAAACACATGAATTTAGGAAAAAATATGACATTAGGACATATTTATATTTAGGTCTAGAATTTTTTTTTATCATAGATGCCTTAAGATAATCAAAAGACCTCATGAGGAACTCATAGAGGCTTTGATAATCCATCAAGAGTTTAATGTTGATGTTGTTTCTACTTATGCCGATCAAAAAAAATTATCCTTCCAAATTTCATATAATTATCACCTTCACAGTTCAAGAAAAATAATTTGATATACAGGGACTCAAAAAACTATTGCACGTATTGGTCATGATAAATCATTTCGATATCTGAAATTTCATTCATCAAAAATATTTGGGAGTTAATCTCATTCCAGCATGGGAGTCAATCGACATTGAATATGATTCGTAATTTTTGTTTGTTTGTTAGGATACGACCTTCAATACACTTCTAAGAAGGAATCGGTTGTAAAATCACGTGGTAGTCCCCTCAACATACTATTAATGCATCAAAAACATTATTAATGGACAATTTTGTACATTTCATATTGATGGGACCTTGTTCGAATATTATGACTCGCATTATATTAATGCAGGATTCTACCAGTGGGAGGGGAGACTACCCATTATTGATGATATCACTTGGGTCACTTCCCTGAATGGTCTATAAATGATCATGACCAAAACCTTGAAATAGTTTGGTAAATATTATTTGTTACTCATCAACCAAATTGAGAATATGAGCCCGAGATTAGATGCATGGTCCAAATTCATTAGGATAGCATTCATGAAAATTGATCGCAATAGTGATCAAAAGGCTACTAACTCTCTAGACAATGGAGAATGCATAGATATAAATTCTCGTGTTTAATCTATTGGACATTGACATATCAATTCATCATAAACTCAATCTAAATAATCCATCATAAAACTATGGGATATTGAAGATAATCACTCTATTCCCCTATTCCTTCCATTGGAACATCAAAAAGTCCTCATACAATTAGAGGAAGGAGAATAGGCTGAGGAGGCGAAGGAGGAGTACCTCAGGGATTGACCTCCATCATTTTAGGAAGGTGTATCCACAAGTATCCAGGAAATCAAAGAGATAAATCTTGTTAAAAGAAAGGAAACATGACCTCATTTGATAAGTGAAGATATAAATTCTAAGGAGAATTATGTATATAACTCCTTTATAAAGAATAATCGAGGAATGTTCCCCTTGTACTTCACAAAAATTCTAGGCCCCGATCCTATGGTGTCCACTTGTCATCTTGGCATTACTAGAGGACCACCAAGTCCTTAAGAAGGCACCCAGAAGGACACATCTAACTAATGCTGCGAAAATTTATGTAACACCCCAAGATTTCATAGTGTGTTACTACTTCAAAATAATTCAGTAACTTGCAATACACACAACACCAAGTTCAAGCGCACCATTACATACCAAACAAGCCGTTCAAAAGAGGTTATGAATAGTATTAACAAAATTTTGAAAATTATATAATCATTATAATTTTAGAATCCATATTATGAGTTTCTTAGAAATAATGTAAGGACAAATTCATTTTTTTCATGTAAAAGAAGTATTTTTCACAAATGCACTTTTACCAACTTTTAATAGTGAATCCTTTTTAAATCCAATAGTTCAAACATTTATATATTCAATTTGACTAAATAAATTTATTCTTTAGAATGTGGAAATCAAAAATTTACAATTAAACACCCCAAGCTTCTACAGTACGCTTCTCTTTGAATAAAATAGTAGCGTGTGTTGTACGCAACTTCGAGTTCTAAAACTCACCACAACCAATCAAACTATCCGTTATGAATAGTAATACCTACTTTTTGAAATTTTATAAATTTTATCTCTCAAAATGGACTTTTTTTTGGATTCGGAATATCTAATTTAGCCTAGGGTGAAATTTTGGTACTTTTCGAATAACATTTATATTTTGATGAATAGTGAAAATTACTATATTTTAATTAAAAACAAGTTTTTAAATCAAAATAATTAATAGTGATGAATTATAAATTTTAGTGGTTTTAAAGTATATTAAGAATACATTTTTACCATTTAATAAAATTTTGGTCATTGGACATAATTTCCCAATTAATCTGAACATAAACAAGTGTCAATCTTTTGATAGTTATTATATCTTAAAAACAAGCTTTTTGTTTTGACAGCAGGAATAAATTTTAAATTAATTTTTTCCACTTCTATGTTTTGAATTTGGAAAAATGTAATCCATATTTGGAATCAGTATTTCCAAATTGTGTAAATAGGTAACTTTTATTTTTATACATTTTGAATAATTTGGTAAATATTTTATTTACCATGGTTAAAAGGTAAATCTGGTAAATAAGGGTTAAAAAATAATATTATAATAATAATAAATTACCCTAAAACGTGTCCAAACCTTATTGGTGGATACATATCTGACCATGGGCATCTTTGGGTTGATTTTTGGGGACCCCATGGAGCCACTTGTAGGTGATAGGGACACTTTATTTTAATTAAGATAAAGTAAATACAGATATGACATAAGGTTATATCTTTTAGAAAAACAATATTTTCATAGGGTTATATATTTTATATATTAGATTATAAATATTAATTAGAAATATAAAACGATTTCATACATAATGATATTTTATTTATAATTTTTATACATTGAAAAAGTAAAAATATATATGACACAATAATGATGCAGTTTTTTTCTTTATTAATGAAAGAATCAAATAATTGGTATTATAAATGTTAAAATAAAAACAATTTCAAAGTTTTGATGACATAAAAAAATTTTATTGGTTAATATAACATTTTATGATTTATTAAATTATTTTTTTAGAATTAATAAAGTCGTTAAGACTTTAACAAAAATCAATTATTGAGTAGTGTCAAAATTGACATAAAAGTGTTTTTAAAAAAATATTATATAATTAATTGATATTCTATTCCTAAATTTATAAGTTTCGGCCAAAGGACTTATATAATTAATATTTAATCATTAATGGACCACTCGGGGGTCTCTTGGATGTATATAGTATGTTTACAAACTATATATTATAAAAATACAAAGTGATATGGTAAGTGTTAAACTAATTAACCAAGAGTTAAAACAAAACGGTAAGGTTAATATAATGACCCAAAACTCTCTAAAATAAATTGGGTAAAATTATTTCAACCCATACCCACCTTATACATTAAATAATCCACTTTTGAGCCATTAGAAACTGAATATGAATTTATTATAAATTAGTACTTTATGTTTTTTCTAAAGAGCCACTTCTCCCCCTTATAAAAGGACACCACTTTCTAACCAATTCCTCACACCTCTCAAGCCTTTTGGATCGTCCAACCTTTGCACAATTAAGATCCCTACATCCCTAACCTCATCCTAGAAGCCTCTCCTTAGGTAAAAGAAACTTAAAGATTCCTTTTTGGTTCAAACCAAAGGGAGTTACCCCAATTAAAGGTAATGATTTCTCGTAGCTACTTTTCTTTTATTTTACTTCTCCAACCCCTAAAATCTTCTAATTATTGTCTTTTGTAATAAAACCAGTATCCTAAATATACTAGTATATTGTTTGGAGAAGTTTTTGAACTACACTTACACACACCTCCATCTAATGGGTGAAGAACATAATGTTTCTGTGGATGGAAACCAAACGCCTCACGAAACGATGATTTATCAATTATCTCCTACCACCTCTCATGCTAGCCATTATGATGGAAATATAATTAAATATGATATTTATGATATTTATTTTATATATAAGCTTATTTAATTCCATTTTATGTCATACCATTATTCGTTTCATGTTTTATATATATACGATAATTTCATTTGAGGAAGTGCGGACTACCGACCCCTCAAAGTGATATGACTCGTTTATATCATAAATGGAACATATAAAGGATGGTATTAATGAAAATAAGTAACAAATATTATATATTATATTATACTGTAATAATAATAAACCTATGTATTATATGGTTTTTATTCCTTTTAAAAAGAAAAATGAAATGGAAGTAGAGTTCGTGCATACGTACAGACTACCGTCTCCACGAACGTGATGAGATTCATTCCCCATCTTATCCATTCAAGTATAATTCTAATTTTTTGACTTGATATCATTATGGATATGTATAATATACAACCTATCCATAAAAAACATGGATTATGTAACAAAACATATAAAATGAAACGAGTAAGTTAACACCCAAAATGACGATAATACTAAGATATTATTAACAACGAAATGTTAAAAGATCATATTTGATAACATATTAATGTATATTATTATTTTATAATTTAATAACATGAATTTAACCATTATACAGAAGATTACCCTACCCTTGACAAAGGAAAATTACAAGGTAAGGGGTTTTCATATCACTCCTTATTCCCGTGAGATTCATGCCATATTTCCATTATTGCCTTTTGTGTGGTGTATGTACTGACCATAATTATATTCTTTGTGTAATACAATTTAATTTATGTTTATTTACATTTTCATTGTATGATACCTCTTTCATGGGTTGTATGTTTCGTAAGTTACCAAATTGGTAAGGGTTAATTTCACAATCTCATTATTATTCGAGGTTGTTTTTTAGTAAGTATCTACAGGGACATATTTAATATCCATGTCCATGTTTTATGAAATAGTTTTCAAAGGGATTCTTTTAAGGGAATTTTTTTTACTAAAACATAATTTCAAATATTTTAAATATTTATTTTTCTAAATATTTCTCATTATTTTCCATTTCTTAAAATTTTTTTTAAGGATTTATTTTTATGTACATGAATGTTTTTAAAATGTTAATTCCCTTCAGAAGTTTCAAAGTGGTATGGGACACTTTGACTAAAAAATGTCTTTAAATGACTTCTTTTCCATATTGAGTGAATTTTAAATGTTTTCATGAAAAGGGGTATTTCAATCATAAAGTCTTACAAATAATTTCCATCTATGTCAAATCCTTTAATGGATTTTAAACATGTTTTTAAGTTGATTTATTATGATACAAAACATCCATATTGTATTGATGTTTTTGTGATATGTTTGACTGTGGATGTTTTATTTTTATACCATTCGTTTTTTATGGTTAATGTATTGACATTTCCTATCCTAGCTCTTATACGAATGTTTATGTTAAGTTTCATCCTTTTCATATGAGGAATGCATTGGACTTAATATGTGACGGGTGGAGCCCGCTATAGCTCCTCGATGCATCAGTAGGTCTCATGAGACAACTAGATGTGGAATTGGCAGAGGACCTTTCCCAATTTGATTTATGGTTTTGGCCGCGGCCTTAATCATTTTAGACGTCTTGGTCGAGGCCTTGACAAAATGTTTTAGAATGTCTGCCATTATACATTCCCTCATTATGGAAATAATATTGACGGTTCATGTGGTTATTCGACTAGAAAAATAACCATGATTATGTTTTATTATGGAATTATTTACTCAACTCATATTCTTTCCATAAAATTATTCATGTTTCTTATTGATAAAGGCATGTGGTTTCAATTATTCACCTTGCTTAATATTTATGTCATTTTCCGCAGTATTTCTTACCCTTACTGAGCGTTTGAGCTCAGCCCTTTCTATGTTTTATTTTTCCCAGGATTCCATGAAGTATATTATTTTTGATATGTAGGGTTAAACTATAGGGAATAATGGAATTCTCAACGAAATATTTATGTTGTGTTTTATGTTTGAAATTTTAATGTAATGTTAATGTGTGTAATATATTTTCCAAGACTGCTAAACCGATCGGTCCTTCAGGACTTGATTCCTTGTAATCATTCCAATGTATTAAAATATTGCCCCGACTCCGGGTAACTGGGGTCGGGGCGTTACAGTTGGTATTAGTGGAAGTTTAGCAATAACTTTGGAAACTAGATTTAGATAAACTCTGAATAGATCACATTACCATAAGATAGACATTGAGGATTATTATAGAATAACTTCCTAGAATTTTGGAATTGTAGATATTTTGTGAGTTTTCTGAGCAATAAATCCCTGTCTGGATATGAGCAGGTAGAGGCGGCTCTGGAAAAGATGTACCTAGGGATAAAACATGAAAACACCACTTTGAGATAGACTCGAATGGGAACTGGTGCATGACAATAGGCCTTGCTGCACTCTTGGTTATGACACTCCCGGGGGATATGCTTAGGATAATTATCATTTTCTTTACAAACCATTATGAAGGGTTTATGAGTATATACTTCCTCAAAGAAAACATTTTTATGATAATGGATTATATCCATAAACTATTTAATTTTATGTCAAGTGTTTTACAAGTTTGGGATTAGGTATTGCTATTCGTAAACTAATCAAGTTTATACCATGGTTTAGAAATGGCACCCAGTAGAAGGAATGAGAACTCCAGCAATACACATGATCCAAAGAGTAAGAAAGATCATATCTTTCATGGTGTTAACCCATTATTTAGAAGGGAAATAGTCTCCCACATATTATCATCATATGAAGAAATACTATCATGTGTTGATAAGATAAGTTAAGAGTTCTCTGAGTTCTATGGCTTTGAAGGGAAGCAAGAGAACAAAATGATGGAAGAGAGAAAGATGGATAAAGGGAAGAGGGAAAAGAAGAATTTTCCCATATGTGATAACTGTGGGAAGAAACACCTTGGAACATGCTGGAAGGGAATGAGTGTTTATTATAAGTGTGGAGAAAAAGGACACCACGTTCATGATTTCGAGGGTAATAAAAAGGTTTCAAATGTACAATACTTCTTCTACATGGAGTGGGGACACTATGCGAATCAATGTTCAAATCATCAGAGTATGCCCCAAATGATGCTATTGGATAATAATAAAGTTATGATACTACCAAAGATGAAGAGGAATGACTAGTGTTCATATGTTGTCATTAAATAATTTTTTCATTTGAGTGTTGTATCGAAGATTTACTGGTTATATGAATTATGGAGATAAATAAGGATTGTACTGTAGTTCTATTTTATTAAGGATTTGAGATTATATGGTACTATAACAAGTGACTCAACAGCATGTTAACTTTTTTTTTTTGAAAATACATGGTTGATGGAATGTAAATCCTTAATTTGGTCTTGATACTGAGGTAGTAATTTTGTAATAAGAGATGGTTGATTTGGATAAATTATATTGGATATTCTTGACTACCTTGGAACTGATTAATGGTTTGTTTATTTCATCATTGTTGGAATATTAATAGTTTTTGGATATAGGGAATATATCTAGTATTCTATAAGGAATAATGGAGCATGCATATAATAAATAAGGTTTTATGGTAATTCAGGGTGTTACCATGTTTTAAAATAATACATGATGAAGGTATTCACATGTTGTTATGTGGCAAAAAATGACCATCATTATATTTACCTTCCTTATAAATGTTTCACTGTGAGTTTGGACATAGGTAATTTGGATAAGTATAAAGTTTGGAATGAATTATATTTTACATTTGATACAATTGTAAAGGTTAAATCATTTCTGAAGATTATTTTTGGATTGTTATAAAAAGGACAACCCGGAGGTCGGGCAGCAACTCGTCGCGTCTGGCAAGGCTGTGGGACTTGAACCCACAACTGATGGGAGACAAGGGTGTATCACTTACCACTGGCCCACGAGATGTCCTGGATTAAAAAAGTAGTTTATATTAATAATTTCAAGTATATGAATTATAAATCCATTTTTTCTAACCCCAATCTAATAGGATAAATAAAATATGTTTTTAAGTTCTATTATCTTTTAGAGTGAAAGATAAGTTTGTGGTAGAAATTAGTTAAAGGATGGAACTCTACTTTTTCAAGTATATATTTTTCTTCTCCTATTATTCTATAAATAAATTAATTCTTCTACTTTATTTAAGGGATCTTAAAACCTAAGATGTCTTATCCTAATACATTATGTTTTGTTGAACCGATGGTATTTTAAATCATCATAGATTGATGAATTTAAGGACGTCAATTTTAATCTTGTTTGTGATTAATGACCTAAATAACTACCTATAAATATATATGTTTTCCTCCAATTATATGTCTCTAATTTCCACCAATTTTCTCCTAATCGAGATCATAATTTGGTGGTGACCCTTTCATTTCTATTTTCCTCTTATTAATACTATGTTTTATTAACCAAATTTCTGATGTCGGTTTTCCCACAAAGATATTTTCTATTTTTAACCTTTATTTTCAAAGAACAATATCAAATTGTGAGGATCCAATTTATTTAAGTAGGGAAGAATGTAACACCCCAAGATTTCATAGTGTGTTACTTCTTCAAAATAATTCAATAATTTTCACAACACACAACACCGAGTTCAAGCACACCATGAATTACCAAACAAGCCGTTCAATAGAGGTTTTGAATAGTATTAACTAAATTTTGAAAATTATATAATCCTTATAATTTTAGAATCCATATTATGAGTTTCTTAGACATAATGTAAGAACAAATTCATTTTTTCAGATAAAAGAAGTATTTTTCAAAAATGCACTTTTACCAACTTTTAATAGTGAACCCTTTTTAAATACATTATTCTAAACTTTTATATATTCAATTTGACTAAATAAATTTATTTTTTAGAATGGGGACATCAAAAATTTACATTTAAACACCCCAAGATTCCACGGTACACTTCTCTTTGAATAAAAAAGTAGTGTGTGTTGTACGCAACTTCGAGTTCTTACACATACCACAACGAATGAAACTAGACATTATGAATAGTAATACCTGATTTTTGAAATTTTATAAATTTTATCTCTCAAAATGGACTTCATTTTTGGATTTGGAATATCGAATTTATCCTAGGGTGAAATTTTGGTACTTTTCGGATAACTTTTATATTATGATGAATAGTGAAAATTAATAAATTTTAATTAAAAACAACTTTTTTAATCAAAAAAATTAAGAGTGATAAATTATGAATTTGAGTGGTTTTAAAGTATATTCAGAATATATTTTACCATTTAATACAATTTTTTTCATTGTACATAATTTCACAATGAAACCGTACATAAACACGTTTCAATCTTTTGATGGTTATTATATCTAAAAAACACGCTTTTTGTTTTGACAGCGGGAATTAATTTTAAATTAATTTCTTGCCACTTCTGTGTTTTGAAATTGAAAAAATGGATTCAATATTTGGAATCATTATGTCCACATTGAATAGATAGGTAAATTTTATTTTTATACATTTTGAATAATTACTTCGGTAAATATTTTATTTACCATTGTTAAAGGGTAAATCCGGTAAATTAGGGTTAAAATATAATATAATAATAATAATAAAATACTGTAAAACTTGTCCTATCCTTATTGGTGGATACATTTCCATCCATGGGCAACATTGGGTCGATTTTTGGGACCCCATGGAGCCACTTGTAGGTGATAGGGACACTTTATTTTAATTAAGATAAAGTAAATACAAAAATGACATAAGCTTATGTCTTTTATAAAAACAATTTTTACATAGGGTAATATATGTTATATTTTCGATTATAAATATTTATTAGAAATATAAAACGATTTAATACATAATGATATTTTATTTATAATTTTTCGACAATTGAAAAAGTAAAAAATATATATGATACAATAATGATGCAGTATTTTCCTTATTAATGAAAGGATCAAATAATTGGTATTATAAATGTTAAAATAAATATAATTTGGAAGTTTTGATGGAATAAAAGAATTTTATTGGTTAATATGAAATGTAAGGAATGCTTAAATAAATATTTGTCAAATTAATAATGTTGTTATGTCTTTCATAAAAATTAATTATTGAGTAGTGCCAAAATTTACATAAATGAGTTTTTAAAACAAATATTATATTATTAATTTATATTATATTCCTAAAAATCTAAGGTTCGGCCAAAGGACTTATATAATTATTTTTGAATCATTTATTTTCAACTTTGAGGTCTCTTGGATGTATATAGTAAGTTTATTAACTATATATTATAAAAATAAAAAGTGACATGGTAAGTGTTAAACTAATTAACCAAGAGTTAAAACTAAATGATAAAGTTTATATAACGACCCAAACCTGTCTAAAATATATTGGTTGGAAGTATTTCGACCCATAACCACCTTATAAATTTAATAATACTCTTTTAAGCCATTAGAAACCGAATATGAATTTATTATAAATTAATACTTTATGTTTTTCCTAAAGAGCCCCTCCTCCCCCTTATAAAAGGACACCACTTATAACCAATTCCTCACACCTCTCAAGCCTTTTCTCTCATCCAAAAACTGCCCAATTAAGCTCCATACATCCCTCCATTACTCATATAAGCCTCACATTTGGCAGAAGGCACTTTAAGATTCCTTTTTGGTTTAAACCAAAGGGAGTTACCCCAATTAATGGCAACGATTTCTCTTAGCTTCTTTTCTTTTATTTTACTTATCCAACCCCTAAACTCTTCTCATTATAATCGTTTGTAAAAAAACATTATCCTAAATATACTAGGATATTTTTATGAGAATTATTCGAACTACACTTACACACACCTCCATCTAATGGGTGAAGAACATAATGTTTCTGTGGATGGAAACCAAACGCCTCATGAAATGATGATTGTTCAATTATCTCCAACCACATCTCATGGTGGCCATTATGATGGCCCTATAATTAAATATGATATTAATGATATTTTATTTATATATAAGCTTCTGTATTACTATTTTATGTCATACCATTATTCGTTTCATGTTGAATATATATATGATAATATCATTTAAGGAAGTGCGGACTACCGCCCCCTCAAAGTGATATGACTCGTTTATATCATACATGGAACATATAAAGGATAGTAATAATGAACAGAGTAACACATATAAGATACTATATTACACTGTAATAATAATATACCTTTGTATTATTTAGTTTTGATTCCTTTTAAAATGAAAAATGAAATGGAAGTAGCGTTCGTGCGTACATACAAACTATTGTGTCGACGAACGCGATGAGATTCATTCCTCATCGTATCCATTCATGTCTAATTGTAATTTTTGTACATGATATAATTATGGATATGTATAATATAAAACCTATCAATAAAAAACATGGCTTATGTAACAAAACATATAAAATAAAACGAGTAAGTTAACACCCAAAACGACAATAATACTAAGATATTATTAATAAAGAAATGTTAAAAGATCATATATGATATCATATTAATGTATATTATTATTGTATAATTTAATAACAATAATTGAACCACTATACAGGATATTACCCTACCCTCGACAAAGGAAAATTACAAGGTAAGGGGTTTTCATCTCACTCCTTATTCACATGAGATTCATGCCATATTGCCACTATTTCATTTTGTGTGGTGTATGTACTGCCCATAATTATATTCTTTGTGTAATACACTTTTATTTATGTGTATTTACACATTAATTTTATGATACCTCTTTTAGGGGTTGTATGTTTCGTAAGTTACTAAATTGGTAAGGCTTAATTTCACAATCTCTTTATTATCCGAGGTTGTTTTTACGTAAGTATCTACTGGGAAATATTTATTATCCATGTCCATGTTTTATGAAAGGGTTTTCAAAGGGATTATTTTAAGGGACTTTTTTTTCTAAAACATCATTTCAAATGTTTTAAATATATATATTTTTAAATCATTCGCATTAATGTCCATGTCTTCAAAATGGTTTTTAATAATTTATTTATATGGACATGAATGTTTTTAAAATTATAATTCCTTTCAAAAGTTTCAAAGTGGTATGAGACACTTTGATTCAAAAATTTATTAAGATGAATTCTTTTCCAAATTGTGTGACTTATAAATGTTTTCATGAATAGTGGTATTTCTATCAAAGTGTTTTACAAATCATTTCCATCTATGTCAAATCCTTTAATGGATTTTAAACTTGTTTTAATATTGATTTATTATGATACAAAACTTCCTTATTGTATTGAAGGTTTTTTGATATGTTTGACAATAGATGTGTTAGTTTTCTACCATTCATGGTTTATGGTTAATGTATTGACATTTCGTATCCTTTCTCTTATATGAATGTTTATGTTAAGTTTCATCCTTTTCATATGAGGAATGCATTGGACTTAATATGTGATGGGTGGAGCCCGTTATAGATCCTCGATGAATCAGTAGGTCTCATGAGACAACTAGACGTTGAATTGGTCGAGGCCCTTTCCCAATTTGATTTATGGTTTTGGTTGAGCCCTTAATCATTTTAGACGTCATGGAAAAATCCTTGACCAAATGTTTTAGAATGTCTGGCATTATACATTCCCTCATTATGGAAATAATATTGATGGTTCATGTGGTTATTCGACAAGTAGAATACCCATGATTATGTTTTATAATGGCATTATTTACTCAACTCATATTATTTCCATAAAATTATTCATGTTCATTATTGGTAAAGGCATGTGGTTTCAATTATTCACCATGCTTAATATTTATGTCATTTTCGACAGTGTTTATTACCCTTACTGAGCGTTTGAGCTCACCCCTTTCTATGTTTTATTTTTCCCAGGATTCCAAGAAGTGTATTACGATTTATATGCAAGGTTAACCTAAAGAGAATAATGGTGTTCTCAAAGAACTATTTATGCTGTGTTTTCTCTTATAAATTGTAATGTAATGTTAATTTATGTAATCTATTTTCCAAGACTGATTAACCGATCGGTACTTCAGGACTTGATTCCTTGTAATCATGCCAATGTATTAAAATAATGCCCCGACTCCGGGTAACTGGGGTTAGGGCGTTACAATTTAATATGAGTTTGACATGTTCATCATATCCAATTTCATTTGGGATTTAAAACACCAAAAGATGGATGGCCAATATAGTCCCAGTCATGAAAAATAATAGGAAAAATAGGGCATGACCCAATTTTAGAGAGCTCAAATAACGATTTTCAAAGGATTATTTCCCAATCCCAATCACAATGCTTCTAATTGATGTAAGTGCTAGAAATCAATCAATATCCACTATGGGAGGGTTTTCAAGATGTGTTCAAAACTGAATGGGATGAGAATGTGAGGGATCCACCAACATTAGGGACCCATATGTTGTATTTTTATAACTAGTAATTATATTTTTCTTGAAGAATTAGGGAACTACATACCAATGTTCCATGAATAACATCTTCAAGACCATCTTGGTAATGTTTGTCGAATGTTATATTGATGATATGGTAGTTATATATTGATTGATCTCTACCCACTTGTATAATGTTGAACCTGTATTCAACAAACCAAGAAAAAAATATCCTAAAAAGGAACCCCTTGATATGTGAATTCAATGTTTTCTTAGGGACAATTATCTTCTTCTTTGTATTCCATCACTTCATCGAAATCAACCCACAAAGGACAAAGTCTATCCTTGTAATGTCACCTCTTAAAAACCTCGCAGATTTTAGAGGTCTTAGAGGAAATTTACCCTATATTTTTCACTTTATAGTCAATCTTGCAGGTGAATGTTTACCCTTAACCACATTTATGAAATAGGGGGTACATGTTAGTGGATTGATGTTTTCCATGAAGCATTCAAGAGTCTCCAGAAATATATATTGATCCCACCTATGTTGATGCCTATTTTTGAGAGATGACAATTTATTTTATATTTTATACCACTACATTTGTTGATGGGTGATTTTATAGCATATAAGAATGTAGAAGAGAGAAAAAAAGTCATTATTATCTTAGCCAAACCATGCTGGATGAAGAGACTCATTATTTAGATATCGATTAAATATTGCTGGAATTAATATTAGAATTCCAAAACCTAAGGCATTACCTATAGCAAGATGGGATCCATTTGGTATGTCACAAAAACCTTAAAAATTACATTCTTAGTCATTTAATTTAGATCAGGAATCTATCATAGTGGGAAGTAATATTAGTAAAGTATTATATTCAGTTTTTTCCTTAAAAGAGATGTAAAACGAATGGTACTGGTATATTTTCTCAAAGATCATATCTTGGTTAAAATGAAATCACTTGATACTGAACTTCCTGAGGAAGAGATCTTATAAATTCAATAGGGGCCCCAGACATGGAAGATGCATTTGGATGGGGCATCCAGAATCCCAATGGGAAAGAGGATGGAACATCCCGAGCTCAATAAAGTGGAATTAAGATTCATTATCATTTCCTGAAAAATATAGACCTACCTCATTCCTTCATGTTTTCATAACGGTAAATAAATAATGAAGTACAATATCATGTTCTCATTGTATTGCTAAAGCTGGCACTTTAGGTATAAGTAAACCACTTGATGATAAAGTCAAATTACAAACTAGTCCTTAAGCCAATAGTTGATGATTATGACCTAAAAATGAATATATTATCCCACTTATAGACTATTTCCATGAAATAATGAACTAATTATATTCATATCAAAAATTGAATCATTTCTTCTACTCACAATATTCCAAGGAAGACACCCATGTAAATGCATCCACGACACTAGAAGAGTCAGACTGGGATGAAACAATCATTAACATCATGCATCTCTAAATAATTTGACCTTTTGTTAACTTCATAAAGGAAGATAACGATGATGTTAGTCTAATCCATGAACCATATGGTTTTACTACCTAGTGGATGACCCCAATCGTGGAATACATTCAAAATGGAGTCCTCTCATCATGAAAAGTTGGGAAAGAGAAAATTTGAAGGTGAGAAACTAATTTTTTTCTATATGATGGAATTTATTGTAAATAGATTTCATACAAGAAGGGACTATATTGGGTCCTTTTTAGGAGAATTAATGGATAAGAGACCACTATTGTGATGAAAAAAGTCCACACTAGAGCTTGTGGTGCCCATCGATCAGGGTTTAATCTTTCCCATCATATCCATAGGTTTGGTTACTACTGACCAATAATGATGTTGGATTTTATGAATTTTACCAAAAAGTTTCACTCCTTGGTTCATTCCAACATCCTGAATTAGTTTTCTGATTTACTACACACTACCAAATACTATTAACCATTCGTTATATTAGGAATGGATTTCGTGTGGGTGGTATCCCCTTCCTATATCCAAGAAATAAAAATAAATTCGCACAGAAATTTATTTCTTCTCCAAGTGAGACAAAGTTATACCAATCATTAATGTCTATGAAATGAATATCCTCATCTTCATAGAGGCCAAAATCACCAACATATTTCGTTTCCCTCAAAAAGTACGTATTAAAAATGACATAAATTTATGTTCTACTAAGTTGGGGAAGCTATATCAAGAGTATAAGATAAATTCCAACCACTTGTACCATAATCATCTAGTTGTTAATGGATAAATAGAGGCCTTCAAACAGTCCCTATAAAACAGACTTCATAATATGGTAAACAATGATAAAATTTCATGGATGAAAATTCTAATTCATTTCCTATGGGCTTACTGAACGATGACCTCCATCACTATACAAGCTACCCCATACTCAATAATATACAACATAGAGGAAATCTTACCCATCTAAGTACCTCTATCATCACTCTATATTTCCATTAGTGAGAATTATTTCACAGATGACCAATCCCAAAAACTAATAGATTAATTAAAGAGACTAGGTATGGAATATTACATACCTTGCATCATTTGAAAATCCAAAAAACTAGATTTAATGATCCTTGATCCAAAAATTATTACTTCGGTCATCCCTTGTGGGAGAGATGATATTAGACCTTGTGGCTCTGAGGATTACATAGAAGAGATATCTAAAGTCGGAAAAAATATGAGAGGAACCTTATTCCAAAAAAAATACTCTAATGGATCATTATTTGATCTCTATGGATAGGAATATCATCAAAACTCTTACCATTGAAAGATTCATATAGAAGTACTTCATGTAATAATCCAAATTATTCCAAGAAATAAGAATTTAATATGTGTACTATCATGGTCCTGATTTTACAACCTTAAGAGGTACACAATTTCTTCCTTGAAGTATTGTGTTAAACAATACAAAACCAACTTACTATCCACATGACATTAAAATTCATGGTTGGTCTCTTTCACAGGACATAAAATTTTACATTAATTTGTACCCCACCAAAGTGGGCCATTAAATTTGTTGTTGGTCTCCCACTGCACCTCAATTAAAGAACAATATATGTATTAGTTCATAGATGAAAGAGATGATTTGGGATTCATAGATTTTATATCTTGCCATATCCACCACATAAATTAAAAATGGCATTCCAACATATAGGCCATACCTGCATCGGGATATTCAACATCATGAACTAAGTCTAGCTTCATTCCAATAATCACATGATACATTTTAACACTTAATTTTTTCATTTTTTCAATATAAACTTTCCCCCCATTCATATGATTATTCTCACCATACTTTAGCTTCATGTCTCTTTTCACGTTGATTTCTAGATGGTCCATAAATCCATTTTCTAATAATTATAAGGTACCTTCATCCATGTTTTAAGATGATAAATGACCTATCATCATTGTTTTAACTATATGATGTTAAACTTCTTGGGGATAATCATCTCAATGATGGTTCTCTGCACATGGGGATGGTATGTTGGAAAGAATGGGAAGATTTCATTGTCCTAGTGTGAGAATAAAACCCAAAAAGGGAATATCTTCATATAATAACTATGTGTGTCTTCAATCTCATTTTGTTGGAATACATAGTGACACCCAATCACTCTGTCCTGGGCCTATCTAAGAAATATTAAAACCCCCTTCCCTATACAGAAATGAAATCAATTCATGGAATTCCAACATGGGTCCTTTCTTTTACAAGAATTTTTAAAAAACATCTCTCTCTCTCTCTCTTTATGTATAGAATACGGATCCATACATGGATAAATTTCCATGAAATACATTAGGTTTGATTCCTACCATCATATAATACATAGTGATACCCAGATCTCTAATACTATTTGTATCCATAATAAAGAGAATAATGTTTCCCCATCCTTTATAAGGTTCTGACTCACACAAGATGAGTTTTAGAACAACATATGGCTTGATTCTCACTCTATCAAGATATGTAGTGATGCACAGATATTATATCATATTCCATCCACCAAAAACTAAATATTCTTATATCATTCATCTCTATCACCTTTGTGTGGTAGAATAAACCTTTTCCACCTCATTTTTTCACACCGAGAATAACTTACATGGCCTTAGGTGTGCTGGTAATTGATTCCCCACATGATCAAAGAATTCACTTTTCATTTTGGGGAACAAAATTCCAAACCGCAAGATATAAAACTGTATGGTTGTTTTCCTAATCTTTTGAAATTAAACATTGTTGTCCCTCATGAAGTAGATGTGGCTTAATTTTCTCATTAAATTGATATGTAGTGACATATATACCTCATGATATAGTTTTATATATGACGTAAAAAAATGAAAAATAATATTCTCTTATTATATGAAATAATATCTATATAGTTAATATTAATTTGATCTCCCTCTTTTAGAGATACATCTTGGACAAAATGTTCCCTCCGAAAAATGAGTTAGATTTATGTGGGGAAAAACACACGTCTTGACCAATATTTTCCTAAATACATATTACATACGTGGAAAAATACATATCATTAATAATACTCTATATCTTGGGATATTTCATATATCCACAATCCTTCTTTGGAAATAACAAATATAGGGTTAGTGTCCTATGAATGCCTTTGTTTGACTGTGAATAATACTCCCCATTCAAGATCTACATAAGTATCTCTCCAAATTCTCGCTAACTAGGTGAAAATTAATCATTATTAGAAACCATTTTTATTTTTTTAATAACCAATGAATTTTTTTCCCATATCTTTACTCGTAATTTAGGAACACCCAACACCATGGTTGAAATTTTACCTCTTTAAGTCCAAGGCAAGTCAGAACATCTTGGCATGAAGAGCCTTTTTATTACTTGTTGTTTCCATGACATATGGTCCAAGATGTATGACCTAAAACTATAAGAGAATATGTTATCCTAGTCAGATTATTTTAAACTGTTTGACAACATCCTCCCCATAAAAAATTAAACTGCATGGATGTTTTCCTCATCACGTAACTCTAAACTATATGATTTCCTCAAACATTGTATGACCTGAATCTTATATTGATGAGATATATAGTTAAACCCAAATCCTATATCCCAGTCTAGCCACAAAAAACTAAAAATATCCCCACTCTCATATGTATCATCAAGATCAGTAAGGGGGTCTAGTATGAGTTCTCACCCTTTTGTGAGCCCGTATTAAAAAACAACTTCACCATAAAATAATTTGACATATTTGTGGACTTCCACATAAATCCATTCCTACAATGAGTCTTGACATGATGAGGTTGGTAGTGATTACATGATCTTATGTCTCATTCCAATTAATGGAAAAACAAATCCCTCACTCTCTCGGGTATGGGTCATACCAACAAAAGGAAAACATTCCTAGCCATTCGCAGATAATTTATATATCAAATGATCCTTCATTTTTTTGGAGCCTTCCATAAATAAACCAAACTCTATGTCTAAGGAAGTTTGAATCTCCATAAGCATTCTTTGTCCATTATAAATAAAGTTTTAGTGTCTTATAGAACTCTTTTTTTACTATGTGTGAATCACCGAGAATGTGTTTTAATAAATCACCCATAAAGGGCCTGTCAACTAAAAGAGAAATCATCCCTAAGAGTGGCCTCTTTGAATCCTTATCCCCCAATGATTTGTTCATCCCATGTCACTCCATGGATTTGAAATCCATTTGGATTACAACTTACAACCTTTCCCATTCATTCCTGAATATGGTTGAACATTATTAGTCAAATCACTATATAGTGGTCATATGCTAACCATCTAGATTCTCATATAGATATTCACACTAATTGAAAATCATATGTTCATTTGGAATATCAAATGTGCCTTCTATTCCCCAAAAATTGATATGGGATTTAGGGATTTAAATAAAATACATTCATAAGTTACCATAAAATTTAACAAGATGGATAATAAAATGAGTTGGAGGATGAATATTCCAAAAACTAAATAATCTAGAGAAGAATCATAGACTCGGGATATGATCATAGTGACATTAATGTATTTCATTGTTAATTAAAAAGTTTAATTTTTGAGGATAACAATGAACATCCTAGTAAACGTTTCGTAATATAAATGAACTAAAATAACAAATATCAACTAGGTTAAATAAATATTTAAGAGTACCTATCACCACCCCAACAACATTGTTATATATTTGATAACATTCTAAAACCAAAATTTTTATCATTGAAGTCATGTTTCATTAATTAGAGTGATTAATATTAAAAAATATTTCATCAGATGTCTAAATCATGGTGGATTATTTTCAATAGATAACACTTTAAGATTATCCTAGGATAGTTATGTTCATAATGTATTCAAATACTTTATAATGGTTTCTAATTTAATTTGGAATTAACATTATCATATCCCATAGTAGTGTCAAACCAAGAGAGAAACACAGATCGTTTTCATGCACTGGGTGAAAATAGATACCATCTCAATACAAACATTTTGGACGTATTACACCTAGGTTCACATTTCTAAAAATTACATCCACATGTGGTATCTTTTCAGTGATGTGATTTCATTGAATGACACACAACTTTCATTACCAAAACTTTAGAATGTTATCCATACATAGACTTACCTTAAGGGTTCACCATTAAGGATATTCATCCTAGTTCCAAAAGGATAACTAATCCATTTTTGTGAAACCAAATTCAAAGACCCAAACATCTCATTAATAGATGTCACATTTTAAAATATGAATATTCATTTCATAGAATAATGATTTATTCCATAATTTTGTGGTTCTATTTCCATTGGAATCTTGGACACATAAAAAACTGGATTATGTGTTATCCATTTCATCTCCCACTATGTTTTTAATAACTTTTACCCTTATAATAAATATTACACATAATAACATTATTCATAACCAATGGAAATAATTCATAAGAAATGTGAGATAAGATCCTTAGTAAGGGTAAAAATTGGATATATCAATATAACATGAGAATAAGGATATGCGACCATAATAATAACATTTGAAACCCATACCCTATATATCCCAAATTGTAAACCTGAGTGATGGAATAAATATTGGACGTTCATAATGAATGAATCATAAAGTATTCAATTAACATAATCCATGAGATCTTAATATTGGTATAATACATATATTTTTGGCATACATATTTGTATTAAAAAAATTATGCTCGTGTTACCCAAAAAGACATTCATAACATGTTAGTATTGGGATAACCATGCATGTACCTGCTTTGGTGTTGAGATAAAATCCCATGTACCATCATTTTAGAGCATGGCATAACCTCCCTTGTAGCTAAATTTTGGGAATTGGGATTACCTCTATTGTACCCTTTTTTGATCGTGGGATAACTTCCATTTTTTCCTTTAAGTTCATAGCATATTCATCATTAACCAACGAATTAGAGGTAAATATAGGTCACAATAATCACTTAATAGATACAATTATAATTCCAAAAAAAATATAAAAATGTTCATAATATCATGACACGTAGAAAAAATGGGTCTAATAATCATTTCATTATATCATAACCAAATGAAAGATATTGGATTTCATAGATATTTCATTGTTGTATTAATATGAGAAGGAAACATATTTCATAATAATATTTTTATTATAAACATGAATAATTTAAAGAAATAATAATGTTGTTATTATATTATTATATACATATTAATTATTTATTTACATTAATGATTGTTATGTTAAATGAAAAATGATTTTGGATGATCAATTGGGTCATTTATTGATGAAAATATACATTCCAATTTTAAAATAACCTTTTAAAATCAATAATATCACATAAAATTTTATAAATCATTTTCTTTTATAAGATATCAAGATAAATATAATTGATTCATTAAAATGTTGAGTGGTCATGGAAGCAGAAAATACTATTGATGCTATGCACGTTAAAACTAGGATTCCCTTCATATTTTTGATAAAATTCAAATGTACCTCGTTCAGAAATTGAGAAGAAGGTTAATTTTAATCCCATTATTTTAAAATTTAATGAATAATAAAAATTAATTTCAACAGTTATTGTATAAAAATAAAATATTTCATTAATTTTTTTCGACAACATAGACATAGAAAAAAATGCTTTTTCAACTAAAAAGATAAATAAATTCATTTTTTATTACAAATATTATTCTAGAATTTTGAGTTAATAAATGGAGGAAAATGAAAGAGAAAATTTTAATTTAATAAAATAACCATAGGTGAATAGAAATAATTTGTTTCGTTATAAATTCATCACACGATTTCATCATTGTAACATAATCATAAATTACCCTGACAAACAATGTGATTGGAAGATAATATCTTTACCACTTGGTATATTTTGAATCATAATCCCACTAAAATGAATAATATAAAGATGGGTATTTATATCCCACATTTTCATTTTAATAATACTAATATACATTAATGTGAATTACACACACCACACAAAATTGACAAGTGATGTGTAAATAATGTGCACCATTGAAATGAAAGTGAGACGAAAATCCATTACCACAATAGACACAATTAAATAGTAAGCCCCATTAATGAATAATATAAAATTAAACATTAAATATCATTATAATAATTATATTAATGTTATAATATGCCAACAGAGTTTTATATGTACCACACAAAATCAATGAGTGGTGAATATGACATATGTCTCCTAGAAATAAAATAGAAACTTTCAATCCCTTACCTTAAGTCTTGAATTTATTTATACATGTTGAATCATCATGTATAAAAAATATTGGTTTAATAAATATATTATATAACCATAATTATATATATCATTCCATAAATTATTTACTTATAACCATTTATTACTGGATTATTAACATTCCTCTATTTAAATCATGTTTCGTGTAAAAACATATTTGTTTGTCATGAAAAAATTCATTTGGTGTTTACATCCATGTAAATTGATCAAGGTTAAATTATCTTGATAAATTTACCCAAGATATAAATATAATATATATTTATTATTCACATAATTAGGTTTTTACATATAATTTAGAGATAGAAATATGGATTGCATCGTTCATGGAGATGGCAGGTCATACGTGGACATGACCATTATTTACTAATCATCACCAGATAGAAAAAATGAAATTTAATTAATATATCACCATTAATGATTAATTAGTATTCCGTATATATCACATATATTCGTTAAATTTATCTTCATTACATTCCTTATAATGCGTATGTTAAAAATGAATCACATCGCTTCATGAGGTGGTATTTCTTCATACATAAAAGTGACATTATCATATTCCCACATAATGGAATGTAAGAGAATATATGTGATAGAATAATTAAAAAATTATAAATAAGTCATAAATATAATATAAATATGTTAAAGCAGTAATTATAACCTGCCAGGGTAGGTGGTGACAGAAATTGAATTAATCGGTTTGTGAGGCATTAGTGCACCATAAAAATGATCAAGGATTTCATTTCCCATTATATATAATATGAGGTAGATATATGATATTACAATAGAATAATAAAATATAATTTTTTTAGATTTTTTTATTTAAACATGTTTGGAAAATAGTTTAATGAGGTGGAAGAAAAATTAAGGCAAAAATCGAAGTTAAGGAATATTATCTCTTCTTCGGAGAATGATTGCATAGCGATTCATTATTCAAATCCACCCTTTCACTGTTGTTTTTATGTGGTTTTTGTAATGAATATTAAAAATATAATAATAAATACTACTTTATTTTTGAATTAATTAATTAATTTTTATTACTTTTCCATAGGTTAATTTTACTTGTTTTGGTGTTTACATTGTAGGAGGAGGTGAATTGGAAAGCATGTGATGGAATTCAAGAAAAATGAACCAAACTATGTGAGAGTCCAAACATACATTTGGAAACTTATTTTTAATATGGATAATATGTGCATCCAATTGGGCTCAAAATGGTTGTATGAGTGCCAAGCAATGAGGGATATATTTCTTTATAAGATCATTAATCCCAATTAGTCAGCTTGGAGGCCCAAAATAGGCCCACAATGTGATACAATTCTTGGTGGGACAAATTGGACTACGCTTCTATATTTGAGGCATAACTCAGGACTCGGATATCCAATTGGTCTATTTATACCTCCCATGGACAGTTAGCTCGAAGACCTGACTCTCAACCAAATGTCAAGTCATTTTCACACGTTTTCGTCAGTCAACTAGCCGGATAAAGATGGACTAAAAAAGATGCCTTTAATAGTCACCTAGACTATTAGATACTTGACCACTTTATGTGGAAATATGGATGTAATTTTCCATAAAATCACTCCTCCAATTCATGATATATTTGGAACAACCTAGGGTGAATTTTAGTTGAATTGGAGAGCTCACTTCACCCATTTTATTTCTCTTCTCCTTCATTTACTTCTAAACCTCTTAGTGATCAATTTGGGGAGTGTCCTTTGTTGAAATCTTGAGCTCCACACTGGTAATCTTCATAATGAATTTTATTTCCATTTTTTTTGTCAATTTTTATTCATTTATACCTTCTAAATTTGTATTAATTCTAGTATGATCAAATACAAATCAAAGGAACCAGAATCCAGATGCTTTCAGGCATAACTCGGATCTTATGATGATTTGAGTGTGGTTTCCTCTTTTCTCACCTCTCCCTTTTAAGAGTGTGAAAATGGATTGCGTCGGTTGATAAAATCTAGGAGCATGAACCTATGAATATGCATATTTTTTCTTGTATAATATTTTTCTCATTGACACAAATTTGGTCGTCTCATCACGTTGTTGATGTGATGCCATGATTGAGTTTCATTTTTGACATCGATTCATGTTTGTTTATTTTGAGTGGATTCGGATAATAAATATCATTGATCGATCAAATACTAGTTGATAACCTAGTAAAAACTCACATACCATTAATATTTTCAGTGTGTATAAAATCAATCCCTTTCCCTCGAGAGCAATGACAGATTGGTCATCAAGGGACACTTACCCAGATTGATCACAATTTCTCAAAAAGATTTATTTCAGTAGTTATATACTTTTAATTTTTATTTTTAAATAAACAGAACCCAAGTTTTATAAAACACTATTCCCCTTTTAGTTACTTAATGTGAACTTTATTTCCTAATTAACGATCTATGGATCCTTCGAGAGACGGCCTAGGGCTGCTGCTATACTGCAGGAATTCTTGATAAAAATAAACATCTAATTTGACACGCTGGACAATGTGATCAAATTTTTGTGCCATTTTCAGAGAACCAAGATCATTTATTTTCATAATTTTATTTTATTGATTTATTTTAATTCTTAATTATTACTCCTTTCAATACCCAACCCCCATTTGTTTTTTTTTGTTTTGGGTTTTTGTCTCTATTTTTGGTTGTTTTTGTGTGTTCTTCCTCTCTCTCTCTCTCTATTCTTCTTCTCCTACATCACTCTATCACTATAATTATGTATTATAAACTTATATTCTCTTTTCACCCTTATTATGTGATTTTATCCATATTCAATAACAAAAAATAATCAAGCTTCACTACATATTTTCATGACCCGATCAGAAAGAGAAAAACTGCTATAATTAGACCCTGAAATTTAAAAGATGCTTCCCACACAAATCAAGGAATCTAGAGAAGTTCAATCAAGTAACACTAAGGAATCCCTTTTGTAACCTCATGTTTTCAAAACCCAAGAAAACTTTGAACCCGGTCAATTCCAAGAAAACATGGCTGAAAATAATCGAACCTTAAAATAACTGACCACCCTGGATGTGGAGTACCAACCTGCGTATATCCAATATCATGAGGAAGCAGCCAACTTTGAGTTGAGATCAGGCCTTATCCACCTTCTTCTTAAATTACATGGTCTTACCAGTGAATAACCTCATAAAAACCTTAATGAGTTTCAAATGGTGTTCTCCACCTTGAAACCCAAAATGTTTCTTAGGACTAAATTTTGTTTTGGGCCTTCCCTTTATCCCTTGATGATGCATAGAAATATTGGCTATACTATTTTCCTACCAAAATATGGGGATGTAAGGACCATAAAATACTATTTTTAAATATGTTATTCCCAACATCCCGGACAACATGAATTAGGAAATAAATTTTTGGCATTAGGAAATCACAAGGAGAGACCCTTCACGAATATTGTGAGAGATTCAAATGACTCTACTAAAGATGCACTCACCACTGAATTAGTGAACAACTATTAATCCAATACTTCTATGAGGGACTTATCCCCATGGATCATGGAATTATTGACACAGTAGCTGGTGGTACCTTGGTTGATAAAACTCTTTCTGCTGCTCGGGACTTAATAGCCTACATGGCTCAAAATGCACAAAATTTTGGTACATAAGCAATTGCACCAACCCAAGGAGTTTATGTGGTAAGTCATTAATTTCTAGAACATAAGGTAGATACCAAGCTTGATGAGATGTATATCCTTTTAAGGAAATTATCTCAAGCACAAGGTAACTCACAGTCTCCTCCTGTTCCATTACAATTTGTTGTTTGTTCTGAAAATACTCATTTTTTCTAACCAGTTCCCACAACTTCAAGATTCACCTGAGTCTTGTGCATCCATCTACCCAAGGCATATATTCCAACAAGAACCTCCCTTTAAGCAGGAAAAATTCATTCCAAATCCAAACCAAGGGTGGGAAGCACAACCCCAGTACTGACAAAAGAGGACGGTCAAGCTACCCAATGTAGAATTGGTATGAACAAGGAAAAGTTATACAACTTTATAATCCTTATACTTCTCAAAACAATCATCCTCCTCCTCCCAATTCAGAACCAAGCCTCGAGGGAATGGTTAAACAAATGGAAACTAAGAACCTCTAGTTCCAACAGAACCCACAATCAGCAATTCCACACCTACGAACTCAAGTAGGGCAATTGGAGAACAACATCTATGAGCTTAAAATGTCAGGTTCTGGACAACTACTGTCCCAACCCATTTCCAATCTAAATTAAAAAAGGTAATGTATGTTTAGTTACACATCGTATTGGTAAAGAAGTTTTTGATTCTACTGATTCTACACCACAAGTATGTTCCCTTCATGAAAGACTCAATAAATCTAAGAAAAACTTTGATAATGATATTGAAAATGAAATAATGGATTCATTTAAAAAGTTCAAGTTAATATTCCATTATTGGATTCAGATAATGAAATTCCTCGTTATACCAAATTTCTCAAAGAACTCTGCACCCATAGATGAATGCTGAAGGGGAATGAAAGATTCAACCAAGGAATAAATTTTTCATCCTTGATGCAACTGGAAAATCCAACTAAGTTTAAGGATCTTGACACATTCACGATACCTTGTACCATAGGGGAGAACTTCTTTTCATATGTATTGCTTGATTTAGGTGATTCTATTAATTTAATGTCTCACTTTGTGTATACTTCCCTTTAGGTTGAGAACATCAACCGAAAGGATTTATCGTGCAACATTCCAACTAAAGTACTATGCATCGAACATGAGTGATTGAGGATGTCCTTGTAATAGTGATGAATCTCATCTTCTATGCTGATATCTACATTCTTGAGATGGAAGATACCCCAACCTAAGTACATGCACCTCTCATACTTTGGAGTCCATTCCTTAAGATTTAAAATACGTTCATCAATGTTCACAATTGTATGCTTTCCGTGGAGTTTGGTGTAGAAAAGGTAAGTTTTAACATCCATGAGGCTATGAAACATCCCATTGAATATAACTCCACACTTCTTATCTATTCAATGGAAGTTCTATCAAACGAAGTACACACACACTTCTCTCCTCAACCCATACTCTGATTCATTTTTCTCAGCTTCACCTTGTGATGATTTGAGGTTTGATTCATGTTTTGAGTGTAGTGTGGGTTCTGAAATGTGTAAATTTTGTGCTTTAATTGATGAGTGTGTTAATTTTGAGGTACCCATGGTCGTCGATGATTCTGAAAATCTCATTTTAATAAATTCTCTATCCTTATATAATAAACATGAGTTGATAGACAATATTAGGGACCTCACTTCCCCTAAATTCCCTCTTTCCATCCAAAAACCCCCAGTTTTGGAATTAAAACCACTTCCATATAATTTAAAATATTCATATCATGAGGGTATTGACCAATTTCCTGTCATTATTTACAATAACCTCTTTCAAAAATAGGAATAAAAACTACTCAAAATTTTCAGAGAGTGTAAAAAATGAAGTTGGATGGACATTGGATGATATTTCGTGGAATATCCCATCTATTTGTATGCACTATATACTTTTGGATGATGAGGCTAATCCTGTGAGACAATATCAATTCTGGTTGAATCCCACTATCCTTGAAGTGGTAAAATTAGGAGTCGGTAATTTACTTGCTGTGGGGATCATTTATCCTATATCTTATAGTAAATGGATTAGTCTAGTGCAAATTATACCTAAAAATGGGAATAATGGTTGTGTCAAATGAAAGAAATGAATTGGTTCCAACTCGTGTGCAAAATAGTTGGCGAGTGTGTATTTACTACCATCAACTGAATCAAGCCACACGGAAGTGCCACATTCCTCTACCTTTCATTGACCAAATATTAGAACGATTGGAAGTTATGTCCCATTATTGTTTCCTTGATGGTATTTAGGTTATTTCCAAATCCATATATCCCCTTATTATCAATAAAAGACAACATTTATTTTTCCATTCAGCACATTTTCATACAAAAGGAAGCCATTCGGTCTATTTAATGCTCCTTATACTTTTCAATGATGTATGTTGAGTATTTTTTTCTAAGTACATAGAGAGTTGTATGGAAGTATTTATGGATGATTTCCTGGTATATGGTTATTCTTTTTATGATTGTTTGGAACACCTAGGTTCTTTCCACCGCCACTATATTGAAAAAGATCGTGTCTTAAATGACGAGAAATTCCAATTTATTGATTAGAGGGGGATATTTTTTAGGCATTTCCTTTAAAATAAGTGAATTCAAGTTGATAAATCTAAAATTCAATTAATTTCATCCCTTCCATATCCAAAATTTGTTCATGATGTTTGGTCATTATTTGGTCATGTTATTTTTTACCGCCGATTCATTAAGGACTTTAGTAATAATGAACTTCCCTTGTCCCAATTATTACAAAAATATTCTGAGTATGTGTTTGATAAAAATTGTGAGGATGCATTCAGTTCACTAAAAAAGAGTCTCACTTATCCAACCACCAAGGTGGGATCTCCCCTTCAAGCTTATGTTTGGTGCCTCTAACTTTGCAGTTGGGGTAGTTTTATTACAAAGGGATGAGAAGACTCCTCATGTCATTGTGTATGTCTCATCTACCCTTGTACCTACTCAAGTAAACTACACAAACACTGAAAAATAACTCTTTTCTATTGTGTTTTCCTTAGTAAAATGTCGTTCATATCTTCTTCGATCCAAAGTGATTGTGTTTTCTGACCATGCTGCCCTTCGATTCCTCTTAAAGAAACCTGAAGTTAAGCCCTGACTCATATGGTGGATACTCCTCCTCCAAGAGTTTGACCTTGAGATTAGAGATAAGATGGGAGTAAAAAATGTTGTAGCTTGCCACATTTGTTGGATTTCTCCACCACTGGACGACCATGCTGGATCATCCCTTCCCATTGAAGAGTTATTTCCCCATGATAACCTTTGTGATATTGTGGAATTTACCCATGGTATGCAGACATTGTGAATTTTATAGAAACATCCAGGGTCCCCACTAATTTTAGCACTTCCCAATCCTAGATACTTAAACACGATTCTGAGTGGTACATTTGGGATGACCCATATTTGTGGAGAATTTGTGGTGACGAGTAGTTCTTCGGTGTGTCCCTGACCATGAGTTCACATCTATTTTGAACTTCTGTCACTCTTTGGCATGTGGGGTCCACATTTGATTTCAATGATTAGCTCAAAAGGTCCTTGAATCAGAACTTTATTGGCCAACATTTTATAGTGATGCCCATAAATTTTTCAAGTCATGTAGCCATTGTTAGTTCAGTGGGAATATCTCAAAGAGGAATGAAATGCCCCAACAACCCATGTTATTCTATGAAATGTTGGATGCATGGGGCATTGAATTCATGGGGACTTTTCCAAATTCATTTGTCTTCATGGACATCTTGTTATCTATAGACTATTTTTCTAAATGGGTGGAAGAAAAGGCTACTAGGATGTATGACTCCCGAGGAGTTATTGAATTTGTGAGGTCCTAAATTTTTAGTCGGTTTGGTTTTCCATGATTTATCATTAATGATCAAAGATCACATTTTTGTAATTGCAAAATGATATATTTTCTTCAATAGTATGGGGATGATCATAAATTCACCACTTAATGTCACTCCCAAACTAACAGACAAGAAGAAATATCAAATCGGGAAGTTAAGAGAATTCTGGAAAAAGCGGTACAACCCAATAGAAATATTGGTGTTTGTGATTAGATGATTCCCTTTGAGAGTAACATACTGCTATTAAAACCCCAATCAAGATTTCACCATATATAATTGTGTTTGGAAGGTATTTTCAACTCCTAGTGGATGTAGAACACCATGCATATTTTGCTGTTAAACAATGAAATTTGAATCTTTTAGGCGCAAGTGAGCAAAAAAAGCTGTAGATTCATGATTTTGAAGAAATTCAAGGTGATTCATATGATAACTCTCAGATCAATAAAAATAAAAACAGATATTTATAATAGAATGATTCATCAGTGGAAGATCCATATTGTTGATAAGGTCCTCATGTACAATTCCAGGCTAAATCTCCACCCAGGTAAGCTTCGTTCATGATGGATCTATCCTTATACTGTTACTAATATTTAACCTTTTGGTGCAATACCTATTTTTCATGAGCAGAGTGGACGAAGTATTAACTTCAATGGGAAATCACTTATATACTTCTATGAGGATTTTCTAAAGAATCTGGTGGATGAAATCCACCTCCTAGAAGCAAGATACCATTGAAACACACCGGGTTTTATCCTTGCTTCCCACATTCTCAGTTATTACAGTAAGGAAAAAATACATTCTAGGTGTGGGGGTGGATACATTCTATGGTTCATTTGGATTTTCATTTCCTTTTTTTATTTCATCTCCTTTTCACCTTCTTAATGGTATTTTTACTTTTCCCCATCTTTTTGGGTTCATTATGATTTTCATTGTCTTTCTTATTTCTTATTTTTTTCACCTTCTTTATGGTATTTTCAATTTTCCCCATCTTTTTGGGTTCAGTAGGATCTTCATTGTCTTTCTTCTTCTTCTATTTTTCCCTTCTCTATGGTTTTTTACGTCCTCCCCTTATGGTCACCAAATCATGGAACTTACTAAAAATGCACGTTGAAATTTTTGATTCCATGTTGTTTTAACATTTGATGAAACCAGTCTATATTTTGGAATGGATATTTGTATGAATTTAACATAATGGAGTGATTTTTAGTGAATTATTTTACTATCAATGATATATATGGTTTCATCTCTGTGAAACCTTTGAGATGATTGATGCCCCTTTGTGTGAGTAGTTTTGGGGAAAACTATGTCACTAATATCTCCCAACCGTTTTGCACCAAACCATAAAGTGTGAATAATTCTTACTTAATAGAAGGTACAAATATGTTAGGATAATATTTTTTAGCTTAAAATGATATTTCCATATGTTCGTTCCTTATCCGATCAGTTTCATTGTTGTACCGGATTTACCTATGCAAGTGTACCTAATATCCAACTATTGTAAACCCACCAAAAAATTGGGTTGTATCTTTGGTAGGTAAATAACCACCCCTCATAAACCTTTGATCTTGTATTAACTATTATACTTAGTGTCATGAGGAGATCAAACAAGGGTTGTGAGTTGAGTGTGAGATTTGTTCCAAATGAAACTTTTGAAAAAAAAATTATATATGAGTGGAGTGCTGAAATGTAAAAAATTTGGGGATATCTAGGTTGAGAGCTTATGGTTTGACTTCTAATAATTCATAAGTGAGTGTCTCTTGAAATATGATTTCAAATCATGTAGGGGAGGTTCAGTCGAAAAAATAATTTAAGCTGAATCATGTTAAAATAACCTATATTTATTGGATAGAAAGTGGAAATAATAGCATGGAATGGTTTTCAATCACACACAAGGAGAGTTAATGTCACAGATTAAATTTTATTTCCTCACTGAATTTGGTATCATTAATCTCTTTGAATCTCATTGTGATATGATTTGTGAGACATCATTTTCCATTTTCACTAGGAAGAACTCCTTGGTGTGGTTAGTTCATTGATCACATTACTTTAATAAATAAAAATTTCTTCAAATTTTAAATCTTCATGATGTTGGGAATATATACATGCATCATTTTTTGGATATTTGACTTTTCCCAAGAGTTCAAATTTTTAGTTGTGGAGGTCTGATCGCATAGCGATTCACTTTTCAAATTCACCATTACACTGTTGTTCTAAACTGGTTTTGTAATGAATATTACAAATATAATAATAAATTGAACATTATTTTTGAACTAATAAATTAATTTTTATCACTATGCAATCAGGAAATTTTACTTTTTTTGGTTTTTACAATGTTGGAGAATGTGATTTGGAGAGCCCGTGATGGAATTCATTAAAAATGAGTCAAATTGAGAGAGATCCCAAGCATGCATTTGGACAATTATTTTTAATGTGGATAATATGTGCATACAATTGGGATACAAGTGGGTGTATGGGTGCTGAACAATGTGGGATAAATTTCGCTAGATCAGCATAAAGCCCAAATCATCCACTTGGAGGCCCAAAATAGGCCCACAATGTGAAAAAAATGGCCGGCTAGATTTGACGCCCCTTATTAATGTGGGACATAACTCAGGCCTCAGAAATCAAATTTGGTAGATTCCACCTCCCATGGATAGATAACTCAACACCCTGACTCCCCTCCAATGTTAATGTCATTTTAACCTATTTTCTATAGTCGACTAACTGGATAAAATGGAGTAAAAAAGATACCTTGAATTTTCAACTATCCTTTTAGATACTTGACCACTTAATGTGGAAATATGGATGTAATTTCCCATAAAATCAATCCTAGCCCTTATAATCTATGTGGAATGACCAGGGGTGATGGTTAGTAGAATTGGAGATCTCTATTCACCCATTGTATATCTCTTCCCCCTTGTGAACTTATAAACCTCTTAGTGATCAATTTGGGGAGTGTCCTTTGTTGTAATCCCGAGCTCCACACTTTTAATATTCATAAGGTAATTGATTTCCAAATTAATTGTCAATTTTTATTCATTTAAACCTTCTTAATTTATTTTTATTCTTGTATGATCAAATACAAATCAATGGAAAAAGAATCCACATGCTTCCATGCAGAACCCGAATGTTGTGATGATTTGAGTGCAGTTGCCTCTTTTCTCACCCCTCCATTTCATGAGTGTGCAAATGGATTGCGTCGTATGATAAAATTCAGGAGATTGAACCTATTAATATAAATTTTATTGTCTTGTGGAATATTTTTATTGTTGACACAAATCTGTTCATCCCATCAAGTTGTTGATGTGATGACTTTATTGAGTTATGTTTTTACATCGATTCATGTTTGTTGATTTTTAGCGGTTGCTAATAATCAATATCATTGATCTATCAAATCCTAGGTGTTAACCTAGTAAAAACTATCATACCATTACTGGTTTCAGTATTTATAAAATCAAGGATTAAATTATCCTTCCCTTTACCTTGAATGCAATGACAGATTGAGCACCAAGGGACACTTACCTGGGTTGATCACGATTTCTCTAACAGGTTTCTTTCAGTAGAAATATACTTTCAGTTTATACTCTTAAAGAAACAAAACCCAAGTTTTATAAAACCAAATTCCCCAATTAGTTACTTAATTAAAACCTTATTTTGTAATTAATTATCTAAGTATCCTTCAAGATATGACCTGGGTTTGCTGCTATATTTTATAAATTCTATTTAAAAATAAATATCTAATTTAACGCGCTCAAAAACACGATCAGAGAACCTCAGTTTGATTATACCTAATTATATATCGGATAATTTAATAACAAAAATAATTCCTATATGAAATTAGGATTTATATAAGAAAGTTATTTGTCTTATAATTGTATGAAAATGGATTTGGATGTCTGTATAGGAGAGGAGAGGGGGTTCCCTTTTATAAGTGGGGAGAGGACACATATGGATGTTCTGAAAAGAAAAACGTATATAAACAATATAAAAATCCCAAATGGATCCAAAATATTTATTTATTGATCTTTAGAGGTTATAAGGACAAATTATTTCAATACATAGGTATTTTGACACGTGTTTATGTCCTTTTAGCACTTATCAGTTTAAATTTAACCCTAATAAACCCTCTATAGCCTTAATCGCTGTAAGAAATTTTTACTATCTTTAACCTTAATTTTTTCATAAAATTTATTTTGACTTATTATGTAATTTTAATTATTATAATTATAAATTCTTAATAAAATTTTTTATATACCCTCACATTTGTACAAAAAAATAATTTCATATTAAACCCACAGACATAATGAAAAAACGATTTCCAAAGAAAAACCCTTCTTAAGTATAGAATTTTTTAACATCAAAATGAAAAACAAATTGAATAATATTAAATAAATTGGTTTAATTAAATCATAATTTATCTAATTTTACTTTTAAAACATTTCGCAACAAGTTTTATCTTTTTAAATATCTTAAACTAAAATCCAACTTTTAATAAAAATCAGTATTTTTAATTATTCACTGAAAAATTATTTTTCATAAAGTTATCAATAAAATTCCTTAAAATACTTTTTGACATATTTATTCCAAAAATGAACTTATTTTAAAAAAAAAATATCCTATAAGTTTCAAATTTTAATTTTATTCTTTGGTCTAAAAAATAAATAAAATTCAGTTTTCTGAGAAAGAAATAATTTATAAGCATGTAAATACATTACTAAAAAATGAGTAATTATTTATAAATATATTTTCATTATCAAAAACCTATATAATTAATTTTGAAATTTTTTTTCCTCTATTAATATAACCAAATTTAATATCTATTTTTTAAATTCCATGTTTAAATGAAACTATTAATAGTATATCATGGTTTCCTAGAACTGAGTGTTTCTTATAACGCATTTTATTGTAGAAGATAAATTTATTTTAAAAAAATAATTCTTAAAATCATGAGGGTTTTATAGTAAATGGTGGTAGAAAATTTATTCATTATTTAGGTACAACACATGAATAAATAACATTATGTATATAAGGTGTGTTGAATTATTCATAGTACTAGTTGAGTACATGGAAAAATTTCACTCATTTGGAAAATGGTCACTTTTTATCCATACAGTTACTCATGTGTTTGATTTTTTCATTATGTATAGTCAGTTTAACAATTAGAAAATATTTATATTTTTTTCCTGAAAAATATTTTACTAACATAAAATAGATAATGTATTAAAAATATAAGAAACAAGGTTTTTGAGAATTTAAATAAGAAATTGTTGGACTAGGAAAAAAATATTTACCTTGGATAAATAACAATTAAAAATAAATTGTTGGGTTTCTCAAGAATCATAAAATTATGGGTGTTTTATTTTAATCATGATGAATTAACATTCATAAAGTTTGAAATTATCAACTATCATAATTTCATCATGATTTATAACTCTATGATGTGGTTTGAATAAATTAAATATTTTATGAATACCACATACAATTATATAGTTTGTAACATGGTTGATCTTTCATAAGTGGTTATTCCCATATGAATTGTGTTTTATTTTAGAAAGAAACCATGTATGTATATTGGAGGTTATACCTATAGAAATGAATTTAATTAAAATTTTGTTTGTAAATTAATGGTATATACTATAAAGGAATTTTTTTCAAATATAATATAGTTAATTATATCTATATATAATTCTAAAAAAAATATTAAGATGGAGAGATGTATTTAATGGGAGTTAATAAATCATTTCATAAATATATCATATTACTGGATGTATAAATTGTAAAAATATATGTTTATATGCCCTATTTTTTTGGATAATGATTACAATTAGTAAAGATAAATTTATTGATAATGAAATGATTATCAGAGTACATAAAATATTTTGATAATGACAGAATGTATTTTAGAATTTTAAAAAATAAAAATGTAACTTGTGTGTTAAATTATTATTTTAGGAGTGAAATCACATTTCAAGTGATATATGTGGTTGATATAAATGCCATACAATGTGATACCAGAACGTTAACATAAATAATGGATTGTAAGTGAAAATTATTTCCAATTATATACATTATTAATAATTTCAATGATATTTTTAAAAATATCAATATAGAAAAATAAATTTAGTATTAGTTTTTTTTAAACAATTATTTTCATATTGTGACAATTCAGTAGGACATAGAATATTCTAGGATGGGACTTTAATATATTATAAATAAGGGATTAAAAATGTTCAATGTGTCAATATATTGATAGAGAAGTATAAATCACTAATAGAATATTACATAATTTAGTAATAAGATTTTCTACAAAAAATATACATTATGATAATAAGTACATTTAATTCATAGTCTCATTATATTAATATGTTGGATTTCTATAATATCCATATCTACGTTATAATTAATGAATATTTTATTCTAAGACTTTATAGGTGTGTATGAGTTAATTGTAATCAGTTATCCTAGTTAGATCTTCTAGATTGAAAATTCATGTTCATATTTTTTTATTAGGGTGCGTTTTAAATTTTCCAGGATTGTGTGGATCAAATATAAAAGTGTTACTGTAAAGACCCAAAAATTTACGGGTTATTATTTTGAGGAGGAATCTGAAATTTTTATATGTGGGATTGTTTTTTTGTGAATCTGGTCATAGAATGTAAATTAAAGTATTTATGCATTCATAAATGCTATTTTTGAACATGTTAAAGGGTTTGAAGGATTTAATATGGATTTGGGAGACTATCAGAGGGGATTTAGAGTTGATGGAATACAACATATAGTGGATATATGTTGTTCACGTAATGAAGCATGTCTTCACTATAAGAGTTTTTGGGATATAGGATTAAGGGTCTATTGCCGAGGGTGGTTAATCGGGTGAAACATATTCCTTCCATGAATGGGTTGGGTAGCCCTTTTGTAAAAGGGTCTCGTCCCCTTTTTTCATGGATTAGGTCTGATACGGTATGTTCAATCGATTGACACTCTCAAGCAACCCATACCTTTTCACAAAGATGTTACATGTAATTAGATGTATATTAATTACAGAATATTAGGCCCAATTATATAACAATTCAGGTTTCGTGTATTTAGATACAATATACATAATATTATTATTGCTTCAATGATCTTCAATGTATTCCAAAAATTATTTCTCACATATTACACATCTTATACATACCCTACATAAATCCTGTCATAATAACCTGGCAAAAGGAAACATGATAATGGGTGAGATCAGATGACAATTAAGGGTAGAAAAAGTGATGTAAATCGATTATCTTACAAACTAATAAAATAATTAATAGTTTATCAAAACATTATCATAACTTATACCAGTCACAAAAAATTATTCATAGATCATCATTAATAAATGAGGGCTTAAATATATGTCTAAACATAACGTCAAATTTCATAAGTGTGTGTAATCATTAATAAACAATTATAATCTTTGTGAAAACATCATAAGAATAATTTATATGTTTTCTATATTCAAATAATCATATGAAATATATTCCTTATTCCAAGATCATTTTCAAGACTATCATAGTTTATCTGGTTTACTACTCATTCCATCACATACTTAGTCATAGGTCACTCCCATGACTATCATAGTGGATAGAGTCCATTTCTCTGTTATGTCCACTTCCCATTTTAGTTATAATTATCTCATGAGATATATATAACTTAAAAATGCAATGGAGGGTAATATTATTTTGTTCCCACACATCACTTATTCATAATACATTAATATGGGTTCCATAAGATCATAAAACATTCATCATATCATAATAATAGACCATTGGAAAGGAAATGGATATCAAAATAACATCATCATCACTATCCAAAAATATACATAGAATGAATAATTATAAAATTATTGTTTCATATACCAAGTATATCATAATTACTATCAAATTATCTTACCATAGATTAATATTTTTTAAATGATCATAGAAATATTTATTAAAGAAAATACCATTTTAATTTTGAAATTAAATAACTGAAATGCATACATTTCCAAGATAATAAAGAGATTTTGTTATTTAAAATAAATCATATAAACATTAAAAGTATGATTAAAATCATTGAGTAGTCTTGACAGTCAGAAATTCCCTCTATGTTGTTATATTTTATGAAAATAATTTGTTTACACATTAGACAAAACACACCTTGTTCATAAAATGACAACAATAATCATTTTGAACAATTTTTTCATTATTAAAACATGGTTAAAATGAAATTATAAAATCTAGGAATAATTTTCATAAACAAGCATGAATATTATTTAGAAAAAAATTTTATGGGAATAAAATTGTTCCAGTCAAAAGACGATAAATAAGATTAACATTTATTAAAAACATATTATGAATAATTTATGGTACCATTGAGAGTAAGATAGTACTAAAAAATTAATGTTCCAAAAATAACTAGAGGAGAATAAAAATTGAATCAGTTTATTCAATATGGATAATCTGATTTACTAAATGGAAATTGAAGCCTATACAATATTAATTAAAATGGGATTAAAAATTAAATTTCATACCTCCAGTCCTGTCATGCTTCATACTTGTTTGAAACTCATTTATAGAAAATATTTATTTATTGTAAATTTATTCTATAATAATAATCATATATATCACACAATATATTAATTACATATAAAATGTCTTTAACCAATTAATAAATATTCATTATTTAAATCGATGTTCTGGGTGATAACTGCTTCATTTTTCATTCATGTATTGATTTAGAAGTCCCAATTAATGTATATTTATCATGGTTCCACTATATAAATAATTTTATAATGTGATAAATATAATATTGTTTCATTAGATACATTTTTATAATCATTCATAAAAGGTATATGTAGAAACATTATTTACATCGTTCAATGATACAGTAGGTCATACGAACAATGGAACATTATTTTATTTTGTAACAAAAATAATGAGAAAAAGATAAATAAAAAAATTATTATTGAAAAAAATAATATCATATATATCATATATGAACATTAAATAAATAATAATAATTTACCATTAATGATGGTGATGAAATCTGAATTATATCACTATGTGGAGGCAGGAGTCAACAATTACACATTAGCGAAACATTCAATAATCATTTGATAAAAAAGAGTGTGGATGATAGTGGTAACATAATTATAATTTAATTTAATTATATTTAGGATATATACATTAATATGTTATTGTAAATACAATATATTTGGAGGATTTATAAAATGAAATAAAATTGAACGTACTTGGTTAAGAGTAATACAACTTCATTGAGAATCATATTTTTTATTAAACCTTAAGACTTAAAAGGATTGTATTTTTTAAGTAAAATAAGACATAGGATATGGATAAATAATATATTATGGTATTATGGTAGTTTTTGGTTAATATAGAATTCTCATGAAGTGAATATAATATAGAAGAGTTGGAAGACTTTTATGAGGGAGGTAAATGACACAACTGAAATTACATAGAAAATTAAATAATATATATTTCAAAATCATGTAAATTGGAACCACGAAACCAAAAAATATAATATGAGAACTCAAAAAATTACAATTTTACATGTTTATTATATATTTGAATCCTTATCTCTTATTTAAAACTCTTTAAACTCATGAGAATTCAACCAATTACATCTGGATAACCGTGGAACTTCACAGTAGGAATTTCCTCCAGGGGTGGATCATTTCAGAGATATCTTTCCAAATGACTTTTCCAGTTTTCCTCTAGTGTGATATGTGGAATTTTATATTGATCATGGTCTAGGAGTTGCACCGTTGTCCATTCTTCCTTATAGGATGGATACACCAGATTTATAAGAGCTCAAGAAGAAGATGGAGGTCTTGCAGGAAAATGGTTTCATCTGACCTAGTACGTTTCATTGGGGTCCTTCTGTCCTATTTGCGAAGAAGGTGGATGATACCCTCATACATTGCGTGGATTATCGAAAGGTAAACCAGTTGAAGGTCAGTAACTGATATCCCTTGCCGAGGATTGACGATCTCTTTGATCAACTTTGAGGAGCCTGAGTGTTCTCAAATATTAACTTGAGATTCGGTTACCATCAGTTGTATGTTAGACCATCAGATATACTTCTTACAACCCTCCAGAGCATGTATGGTCTATACAAGTGTGTGGTTATGTCGTTCGGTCTCAAAAATGCATCGACAGTTTTCATGGAACTGATGAACCGAGTATTCCATACAAACTTGGATTCTGTTGTGGTAGCCATCATGGATGATATCTTGGTTTTCTCTCACACTCAAAACGACCATTCCACACATCTTGAGTTCATTTTGAGTACCCTGAGAGGGAATCCATTATATTCTAATCTCTCAAAATTCCACTTTTGGATGGACCATATTCACTTATTGTGTGATGTTATCTCAATGATTGGATTATCAGTAGACCTAAAGAAAGTGATAGTAGTAGTTTCCTGGGAGAAGCTGAAGAATGTATTTGAGGTATGGAGTTTTCTAGGGATTGTTGATTACTATAGATGTTTAATACAGGACTTATCATTCTTATCAGGGCCATTGATGGTCCTGACAAAGAAGGGTGTGAAATACTTCATGTCAGATTCTTGTGAGTCATCCTTTCAGGAGATGAAATGGAGGTTGAATTCAGCACTGATACTAGTATTTCCAGAACCCAGAAAGACCTATACTGGGTATTCTGATGCATCAAGTGTCAGGCTCAGAGTAGTGCTTATGAAGGGAGAAGAGGTCGTTGTCTACGGATCTCGGCAATTGAGGCCACATGAGAAGAATTACCCGACGCACGATCTAAAATTGGCTGGAGTTAGTCATGCTTTTAGTTATTGTAGACATTATATTTTGGGAGAGCAATTTTTGGTTTTCACTGACCACAAAAGTCTAAAGTATATCTTCACTCGGCGTGACATGAATTTGAGACAGCTAAGGTGGGTTTAGTACCTTCTGTCCTTTGACATTGAAATTGCCTACATGCCTTGGTAAGGCAACGCAGAGGATGATGCGCTAAGCAGGAGGACTCAGATACAGGCAGTTCAGGAGGCCATCAGTGTGTGGATGCTTATGGATCTGTTCTCTAAGATGAATTTATAGGTGCATGAAAGACAGCAGAAGACATTTCTTTCTTCTATAGTTTTTACCTTTACTCTACATGATCGAGTGCGAATATGGTAGCTATCGTATTCTGAAGGCCATGCCCTGTGGGAGATTGTGTCCGAAGAATACCTTATTCCTGGATAGACCATAGGTGAGGATGATATCTTGCATTTTCATGGATTTCTATGGGTTCCAGCAGACATACGCGAGGAGATGATATGATACTTTCATTCCAAAGTTTGAGTAGTTCATCTGGGTGTCACCAAGACATATCGAGATCTACACCGTCAGTATTTGTGGCTGGGTATGAAAAGAGATGTTACCGGTTTTTTCCTCAGGTGTTCCGACTATCATCAGGTGAAGGAAGAGCATCAGTGACTAGCAGGGCTTTTTCAACAGTTACCCATTCCCGAGTGGAAGTGGAATGATGCCACGATAGACTTCGTGACAGGTTTACCGAGGTCACCTCAAGGGAATGATGCATTATGGTTTGTCAGTTATAGACTCATGAATGTTGCAAACTTCTTACAAATAAAGAATACCTTCAGTGTTGAGGAGCTGGGAAGGCTATACATCGGAGATATTTAATGTCTATATGGGATTCCACACTCCATTGTTTCAGATAGTGATGCATGTTTTACTTCTTGGTTCTGTAAGGGACGTCAGAGGGATTTGGGTACACCGGTACATTTGAGTACAACTTACCATCCCTGGATAGATGGCTAGACTGAGAAAATGATTGAGGTGCTTGAGTACATGCTATGAGCTTGCATGTAGGATTTTGGAGGTTCTTGGGAGAAGCACATACCTCTTGGGGAGTTTCCCTACAATAACAGTTTTCAATCAACTATTCAGATGGCTCCTTATGAGGATTTTACGATAGGCCATTCCAATCACTCTTATGCTGGCTGGAGGTAGGGGAAGCAGCTATGCTGGGACCTCGTCTTGTGTAGGAAACTATAGAGTAGATAGAGTTGATTCAGAAGAAGATGACTACTACACAGTCATGATAGAATTCTTATGATGATCGATAGAGACGACCTTTGGGGTTTGAGGTTGGAGATCAGGTTTTTCTACCTGCCACACTGAGGTTGTAACACATGAGGACTAGGATACATGGTAATCTTTAACCAAGAGAAGTAGGGCCATTTGAGGTGTTGGAGATAGTGAGGATGGCTTCCTATCGTTTGTATTTTCCTCAGAGGTAACAGGTTATGCATGAAGTCTTCCATGTTTTGGAACATCGACATTAGTTCTCATACCTGTATCGTGTTTTCTAACCTAAGGAGGTTGAGATATAAGTTGATTCCTTGTTTAAAGAGCATCTGATCTGGATTGTTGATCATAGTGTGAAGGTTCTCCGTGTTCTGTCTTTTCCTTTCATAAAAGAGCTATGCCAGCATGAGCGAGTACATGATGAGTCTTGAGAGAGGGAGGCCGATGTATAACTGTAGTGTCCGAAGTTGTTCGAGGTTTCTTCTTCCATGCTGCCTTGCTTGGGAAATTCAGGGAAGAATTTCTTTTATGGGGGATATTTTTAAGAACCCGGATGTTCTTTTCTGGCATGAATCTTGTTTTATGGTGTTTCGAGAAAAGGTGGAGTTTCTAGAAATATCAGGAGTACACACCGTGTACATATAAGAACACATAGTGTACCCGATTGTCGTGGGTGACCATGTACTGACTGTGTAACGAATGAGTACATGGTTGTGTGTGGTAACCTAGAGACCACCTAATGCGGTTGATGGAAAATTCATGTACACACCATTTAATTTTAAAGAACATTTCATGTACTTTATTTGTACTTCATTAAATGGACCGGGTCGCGTGAAAAGGACAAAACACACTTCATCTTGACCTATCTCATCCATGAGCATCTATACGGCTGTATATCTTATTCAAGACCCCAAATCATCATTTGTTCTCTAAATAGAACTGTGTTTCTTGCGTTGGAATAACATCGGTGAGTTCATCCTTCTTCTTGAACTTCATCTTCCGATTTCTCCTCTTTTGTGAGATATCCCCAGTTGAATGTTTTTAATGTTTTTTGTAGATCTATGACGTTCGTGGGAGATTCATGTCCATAGGTTCACGTATATCAATCTCACAATGCCAGGGTAGGTGGTTTGTGCCTTTCCATAGTTAGTAATTGAGTTATATGTGCAAAAGTGCCAAGCACCCTTGTTCGGGGTATTGCGTGTTTATGGTTTTTAGCACTGTTATTGCTTGATATGCCTTGTCTGTTTGTTATAGAGGTTAATTATTTGTGAATAAGGGTAACTTTTCAAGATATGGATGTTTTTCCCATGTTTCATGTTTTCTCTGTTTTGTATATCTTTCCTATTAGGCTACTTACTTTCCATGCATTGTATTATAGGATGGGTGATTTTATCTGACATACCTGGATATGATATATACAGTTTATCCAATTATTTCTTAAGGATTACTTTGGCTGCTGTATATCGTTAGGAACGATTGACTTACACAAGGCCATGAGAAACTGGTGTGGTATACCATAGGGAGAATGAATGTTGAGGGCTTCTCCAGAGTGTATGTTTACTTTATGTAGCGAGACTATAGGGGGTGGAATTTGTGCTCCCTCAAAGTGTTTGTAGTTTCCTTGATACAGGAGACATGGGGAATTGTACATTTATTGATTTCTCATTGAACTTATTAATTACCGATACAAGTCCACAAGGGTAATTTACGGTGAGTACTTCCTCATAGATTCATTGATAAATCTGGACCAGGCGGATAGAGAATGAGTACTTCCCAAAGGGTTTCTTGTGTTGTTAGGTTGAACCAGAAGGGTTAATCTCTGAGTACTTCTCAGAGGGTTACCTTATTTTATTAGCTACTTACTTGATATATTAAAATTAATGCAATTGATTTTTTTGGATTGTTAATATGTGTACTTCTTTGTAAACTGCTTCATTTTTTATTGCTATCCATATAATTTCACTGGCTGTTAGGCACAGATCTTTGGGTGGTTTCCTACTAAGATTAGTCTCACACCTTGTTTGTGTCATGATTTTGGGCCCCAATATATTATATTGTAGCATGTATATATAAAGTAGATCACCCTTCTACGTCAGGTACTTGATTTCTATGTATCTGGGGAGAATGGGACCATGCTGAGGATTTTGATTGCTGTAGAGATATTTACTTTCTTTTCATTTTTACATTTTTTTAGTACTGTATTCAAACATTTTGATTTTTTTGGATGATAAATTAGACATATGTATCATGCATCATATATATAAGTGTTCTATAGTTGTTTATTACTTCTGCAGTTTACTTATTGCATGTTCTATTTTTTCCAATATTTCTATCTGTTTTACTTTAATGTGTTACTCTACTAATGAGGGAATAGTTTTTCCACTAACACACCCAAGGCCCTCACTACTAGTTGGTAGCCTCTGGCATTTGGGAAAATTCACTTGAGGCCATGTGACCAACCGGGTACAGGGCACCTCTAGGCGTCTCCCGGAACCCAGAAATTACACCCATGGAGAAACATTAAGGAGAATTAATCTTTTATTACTATACTCTTCTATTTTTTTTTATTTTGTTCCACTATTTACAGAGTGGACATTATATAAGCGGTCTACTATATGGGCCTTGAACCAGGAATTAAATCAATGGAAAACACAACTTCATATTCAGGAGTATGTCTAGGTAAATCTTCTAGAAACACATCAATATATTCTTGAAAAATATGTACATCCACTATTTGAACATTCTTTTCCTCACCCATAGTTATTTCACCCACTTCCTCCCGGATAATTTAATTTAGTAGAGCAACTGGGGGTGTATCTAGATAATAATCAGTTGGTGACGTTTCTTCTCTAAAGATAACGTATTCCTTGTCATCATAAAAAATTGCAACCTCCTTCTTCTTATAATAATTTTTTGAATCATTGTATGAAAGCCAATCCATACTAAGGATTATATCAAATTCAATCATCGGTAGAAAATAATATAAAAAAATAAAGCAGGTTTATATGCCATAGTGGTATCTGATTCAAAGAACATTATTGGAATGATACTTTCCTTAAGAGTTTTGACTGAAAACTCCCTTGTTAAATCAAATTGGAAATATGAATTTTTCTTGGAAAACTAGGAAGATATGAAAGAATTCGATGATCCAGAATCAAATAAAGCATTGGCTAAATTTGAGGAAATAATTAACATACCAGCCACCACATCATTCGGAACATCAACCTCTGCAGTTGTGATCACATAAGCTATGTCTTTCTCCCATGGTATTTTCTGAGTTAGGTTTCCTTGATATTTAGGAAATTCATTTTCATAATTCCCCATTTCTCTACATTTGAAACATTCAACATTGACATCCTATTTATTTCCCTTGTAATCACGAGTTTGGTATAATATTTCTCTACACTTGTAATAAAATATCATCCCTTTCACGAAAGTATCAGGTTGTTTCTTCCCACATTTTTTACAGGATGCAAATTCAAATTTTTCTTTCATCCCCTAATTTTCATTTCCAGAGGTTTTAGTAGATCTCTTCTTCTCTTTCTTTTCCTTAAAGTCATAAGACTTAGAGAATTCCTTTTCTGTCTTGATAGTATATGAGACTATATCTTCATTTGATGAGAAGAATTGCCAGAAAAATACTCGATGGAGAAATGGATTTAACCCATCAAATAATCCATCAATCTTACTCCATGGGTTACATATATAATCCACATCATGCCTTACTAACCATGAAATGTTAGCCTCATACTTTGCGACATTCACATCCTCATTCTTCCTCAGGCTCAGAAATTGTTTTTCTATATCTGCTGAATGGTCATGAAGATAGTATTATTTATAATAAATTCTCTTTAAACACCCTCAATTCCATATTTGATACTTCTTCATCCTCCTTTTTGTTTTGAATTAATGACCACTACTGATCTGTATCTCCTGTGAGGTGATAAATTTCCTTGAAAACTTTTTCCCTTTCACTACTCCCCAAAGCATGAAATATTTTCTCTAATGATCTTATCCATTTCTCAGTTATAAATGTATTTTCAGTCCCATTGAATGTTTGTAGTTTTTCCCCCATGAAGCAGTATAACATTGATCCTCCACGTTATGGATCAGGGTGCTCCATACGGGTATGGTTATTATTCCTAACCTGAGTGATTTTTCCATGTATGGTTATAAGCTGTTCAGCACCAGTTTCATCACTATCTCAACTATAATTATCCTGAGTAGAAGGGAAATCCCTAAATTTATTACGTGCATTGATACAGTTTCCATTCCTACCACTAAATTATATTTCTAAATAATGGAATACACTAGATTAGTTTATGAATCGTAACACATAATTCCATACATGTAAAATAACTAACATTAATAGTTTATGCATATAATCTATAATTATAAAAAAAAATTAACGAAAAATTTACTCATAAATCCTTCATAATGGTTTGTAAAGAAAAGGTTAATTATCCTAAGCATATTCCCCAAGAGTTTCATAACCAGGAGTGAAACATAGACCATCGTCATGCACCAGTTCTCATTTCAGTCTAGATCAAAGAGGTGTTTTCTAGTATTACCCCTAGATACATTTGTTTCAGAGCCACCTCTACCTAATCATATCTAGACTGTGATTTATTTCTTGTAAAATTTACAAAATCTTTGCATTACAAAAATTATTGAAATTTCTTCTATATTAATCATCAATATTTTTCTTAGTGTAATGTTATCTAATCATATTTTTTTAAAATCTAGTTCCTAAGGATGTACTAAACTTCCACTAATACCAGCTCTAACATCCCGGCCCCAATTACCCAGAGTCGGTGAAGTATTACATCACATTGGAATGATCACAATAGATCAACTCCTAAAATACCGATTAATTTAGCAGCCTTGGAAGTACTAGATACATTCATAAGTTTTAAATTACATTATGAAATGAAAAAACAACAACATTGTGTCCCCTATGAACACACTCATATCCCATAGACAATTATTGTAAGTTAATTTTAATATACATCTTCGCATCCGGGAAAAAATAAAGCATAAGAAATAGCTGAGCTCATATGCTCATTAAGGATAATAATATAGCTCAAACTATCATAAATAATCATAAACATTTAAGGAAATTTATAAGAATAAAACACAAGACTTTTAAACTTAATCATTCGCATAATATGGAAAAGATAAATTAAATAATTCCATTTACATATTTACTTGGATATTTTATTAGTCGTATGCTCACATGTAAAATCAATAACTAATTTCAAAATGATGGAATGCATAATGCCAGACATCATAACCACATATTCAAGGCCTCGATCTAAGACTAAAAAAATACTTTTTCAAGGCCTTATGCAAAGACACTAGTTTGTTTCATGAGACATACCAATGCATCGAGGGGCTGTAGTGGGCCCCACCCATCACATACTAAGTCCAATGCATTCATCATATTAAAAGGATTATACATAATATAAACATTCGTATTAAAAACATGCATACAAAATGTTTATAATTTCACCATAAACCATGAATTGTATAAAAATAGTACATACACAGTCAAACATATCACAAAACCTTCAATAGAATATACAACAGTGTATCATAATAAATCAATTTCAAACAAATATAAAATCCAATGAAGTATGTGGACATAGATGAAATTAATCCAAAAACTATTTGAGTATAATATCTCTTTTTTATTTATATTCATTTAAAAAGAACATAATAATAAAAGAAAACATTTTTTTTAAAATATTCTTATAATATTATAATGGAAGATCTAAAGGGGTTATAATGGAAGAAAATGGACGAAACCTCCATATAATTTAAAAATAAATTATTTCCTTAATTTTTATAAAAGGTCATAACGTACCTTGTTTGGAAAACGACGGAAATATTCCATTCGAAACATTTTATAAAAACTCAGACAAGGGTATAAATGAAATTAAACCATACTCTAGGAAATATAAAAAAATTTTGAAATACATTTTTATGAAACACAGATGTGGATGATAAAGAAGTCCGAGTAGATACTGACAATCAAACAACCTCAGAAAATAAACAGATAGTAAAATTAACCCTTAACTTGTAATTTTTCTTCGTCAAGGTTAAGTTAACCTCCTGTGTAATATTGAAATAATTGTTATTAAATTATACAATAACCACATACATAAATATGATATCATATATGATATTCTAATATTTCATTGTTAATGATATTTCAGTAGTATCATTGTTTTGGGTGTTAAATAATTATTTTTCCTTTATATGTTTTGTTACATAAGTCATGTTTGTTATGGATATGATGTATTTGATTCAAATATAGAATGATATTATGTTCTTTAAATGTTATTTTTAATCATCAAATGAAAATTTTTCTGGAATGGTTACAATGTGGAATGAAATTTGATCGCGTCGTAGAGATGGTAAGCGATACATACACACGAATGAAAATATCATTCTATTGACAAGGAAATATTATGTACATGGATGGTATATTATATGTAAAGAATCATTAAAAAGTTATATTTATCATTTACATCAATTATTCTCATTATTATACCCATCCAAATAATGGTGCGTTGGATAACAAACTACACCATGACGTGGAGATGGTAAGCCGTACGCACGCACGTATGATGACATTATCAATAAAAGGATGGATATAATAATGAATATGGTTGTACCATATTTATAGTAACATCACAGAATTTATAATGTACTAAATTTATTATTTTGGTATGAAAACAACAAAGAAAGAGGAAGTGGAAGAAGAAGAAAACATTGAAAGATGTGCTGATGTAATTACCTCTTCTTCGGGTTCTTACTTCTGATTTGAAAAAAATGGCTCTTTAGGTTGTCATTCTGACCAAACTAAGGCCTCTATAGTGAATCCAGTGTTGTTGGGAGGATTTCTGAGTAGGTTATGGCAGTGAACAATGGCTTTGGAGTTGTGAAATTAATATAAGGGGAAGTACATTTTTATAAGATTGGTGAGGGTCACTTTAGGAAAATATTGAAATACTATTTTATTATAAAATAATTTGTGGTTTCTAATGGCTCCAAATGGATTTATTTCGAGTATACAGTGGTAATGGGATGAAATCCTCTCAGCCAATAGATTTTAGAAAAGTTTAGGTCACCATTTTAACCTTATCTTTTAGATTTTACTCTTAGTTAAATAGTTTAACTTTTACCATGTCATCTTGTATTATTATAATACATGGTTAATATACATACTATAAAATTCCAAGAGAACCTCAAGTGGTTCATTATTGACATACCTACCCTTATCTATGTCTTTCATAAAAATCGTATAATTTTAGGAATATTATATCATTTAATAAAATTGTATTTGTTTTTAAAATTCATTTTTGTCAACTTTTTCACTATTCAGTATTTGGTTTTTGTGAAATTCATAACAACATTATCAATTCAAAAAAATTATTTAATCAACCCTAAAAATTCAGATTAACCGTGATAATTCATGTAATGCATCAAAAGCCTCATTTTACATTTATTTTAATATTTATAATATCAATTATTTTAATCATTCATTAATAATTTAATTACTACATCACGATTTTGTCTAAATTAAATTTAATTATTTAATGTATAATAATTATAAACAAAATACAATGATGTAGGGAATCTTTTTATATTTCTAATTAATATTTAAAATCTAAATTATCTTATGTATAACACTATATTAAAAATGATTTAGTTTTTAAAATTTGAATTTAACACATTTAACTATTTTTAAATAAAATTATAGTAAATTTGCTAATATAAACCAAGTGGATCATAAATGATCATATTTAATTCCTGAGGTTGATTAAGTTTGAAATACACTTATCCAATAGAATTAGTACATGTGTTACGGTAATTATAATGTCATTTTTACCTTTAATTACACTATTTACTTTTAACTATGGTAAATAAAATTCAAAAGCATCGACTCACCAAAAATTAATTTCAATCTGTTGAACTACATTTTACATATTGATGTCAACCATGAATCTCGGATTTTTGATATTCAATTCCCAGAAGTGGTAAAATTATGATTTATACAAATTTGCAGATGTGCCTAAAATGTGGGTTAAAGACGGTAAAAGTTTAATAAAATTTTATATTTCTAATCTTATTATAAAATTAATTCAATGAATTACATTGGAATAATATACATATTATGTGTCTATTTTTACTTTAAAATAAAATAATAATTACAATAATAATTATTTTAATACAAGTCAGTTTTAAACAATAATGTTGTGTTTTTCACTATTCATCAAAAATTGAAGGTTTTCAGAATAATACAAAAATTTACCATAAGCGAATTTTGATATTCCTAATCCAAAAATGAAGTTCATTTTAAAAAATAAAATATATAAAATTTCAAAAAGTTGGTATTACTTTTCATAAATATTTTTTGAACAGCTAGTTTGATTGGTCGTGGTTTGCTAGAACTCGATGTTGCGTACAACACAAGCTATTGAATTATTCAAAGATAAGCGTATCATGGAAGCATGGGGTGTTAAAATGTTACTCTTGCATTTTTCTTGGATTCAGAGGTGTCATATGGTACTTGTAGTATGGGATGGATGGGTGTATACTCTATGAGATAGGTAGTCGGATCCAATAAGAAAATGAGAAATGAGACATATTGTGGGTAAAGGGATTTCATTTTGGACGTTCTATTGGGATTATAATTAGGTTGGGGTTTTGAATTTCAACCTCATATTAAGGATAGGTTAGGTTGGACACTCTAGTTTAGAATAGTCACCAAGGAGTGTGACCAATAGTGATGTGTGACTTTCGTGAGGTTGGATCAAACATAGAGTTCTGGGTGAGAAGGAGTCATCATGTGGTCACCTCAATAATTGACGACAAGCATGAAATGGTATCGATGAGTAACGACCATGGTTGGCCAATAGGAACCAATGCTCCCCCTAAAGGGTGAGTTAAAATACATCATTATGTGAGGATTTTTACTGATTGAAAAGATCTAGAGGACTATATATTGAGTTGTGGGATGGCATATAGGACTTTCTTGTATTACATGTTTCTCTTGGACCATGCATTCAAGAGCTTGGGTCAACATACTCATTCGACATCCTCAGAGTTGGAGGGAATGAGATGGTTTTTGTGGACCTCTATAATGTCATTTGGTATGGGTCGATGTTTTTGGATCCCCCCAAAGTCCACGGGGAAGGGCCAGTGTTCTTGAGATCTTTGCAAAATCATTGGGGATGGGCTGGTGTGTTAGTCAAGAGATGTTCCTTAAAGTATCATTCCAAGGATCCTTAGAAACATGGACTGGGTTAGTGTTCCTAAATTTGAAATTCACCTATGTAAGGATTTCTCAATGGGCACCCAAGGGGATGTTTCATTGTACGATGCATTATGAGTTTGATGGAGCTCCCTCGAGTGAGATGTGATGGGCCATGTCTTATGAATGTATGATTGTGCCTAGTGATTGTTAGTATTGAGTCCATTTTTTAGACTCTAACCAATGTTGAATCATCAGGTATGGGATTGACAACATTATAGTAGCATAGAGACACTATGAGAAAAATAGCTTTTTACGACGGGCTATTTGGATGAGATTAATTTCCATCGCAAATAGTTCATCCCAAAGGTTATTTGTGATGAGGGATTCTACCCATTGCAAATAATTGATTCTTTGCAGTGAGATTTGGGGTCCCATCGCAAAATGTTAGGCACATTTTGCGCGCCAAACTGTGGGAAGGTTATTTGTGACAGTGGGATTCCCCCATCACAAATAGTGTGTCAGTCGAAGGGTATTTGCAACTAGTCCCGTCGGAAATATCTGATCGCGGTAACAAGATTTTTGTGAAGGGGTGTTGTCCCGTCGCAAAAAGTGTGTCGGCAGGACCTTTTTGCGATGGTTCCCATTCCAAATACCCTTTTTATCACCGATAGTAATTAATGCGGGGGAAGGTATTTGCGACGGGTAACCAATCGCAGATAGTCTCGTCATAACTAATCTAACCTACGTATACCCCCATAGGTTTTTTATATTCAACCTCTCAAATATAACTTTCTCTCTCTCTCGGAACTTAATTTTCTGAGTGAAAATTTCTCTGAGTTGGTTTTTTTATGAAGAAATTGTGAAGTTATCTACATCAATAAGAGATCAAGTTTAATGGTATTTATATTTTATTTAATTTAGTATTTATTTCCTTTTTTTATGTTAATTTTAATTATTGTTGATTAGTTGTAATGAAATTAGATTTAAATTGTTTTCTTATCAGTATTTATTTGTAATAATAAATAGTAATAAATAATTACTATTAATATGTAGAAATAAATAGTAATAAATAGTAATAAATAGTACTAAATAGGAATAAATAGTTATAAATAATAATTTGTAATAATTAGTAAGAAATAGTAATAACTAATAATAATTCGTAATAAATAGGAACAATTAGTAATAATTAGTAATGAATAGGAATAAATAGGAATAAAGAGGAATAAATAGTAATAAATAGTGATAAATAAGAATAAATAACAATAAATAGCAATAAATAGTAATAATTAGCAATAAATAGGAATAATTAGCAATAAATACAAATAATTAGCAATAAAGAGGAAAAAAGAAGAATAAAATGTAATGAATAGTAATAAATAGTATTAAATAGTAATAAACAGTAATAAATAGCAATAAATAGTAATAAATAGTAATAATTAGTAATAATTAGTAATAAATAGTAACAAATAGTAATAATATGTAATAATTAGTAATAATTAGTAATAATTAATAATAATTAGTAATAATTAGTAATAAATAGTAATAAATAGTAATTAATAGTAATAAATAAAAAATAAACAGTAATAAATAGTAATAGTATTAACTAGTAATATTAATAACTAGTAATATTAAAAACTAGTAAGAGTAATAACTAGGAATAGTTAGTTATAAATAAGAATAATTTGCAATAATTATGAAAAATTAGCAATAAATAGGAATAATTAGGAATGAATAGAAATAAATAGTAATAAATAGGAATAATTAGTAATAAATAGGAATAATTAGAAATAAATAGTAATAAATAGTAATAAACGGTAATAAAAAGTAATAAAAAGTAATAAATAGTAATAAATAAGAATAAATAGTATTAAATAGTAATAATTTGGAATGGTACTACATAGTAATAGTAATAAATAGTAATATTAATAAATATTAATAGTAATAAATAGTAATAGTAATAAATAATAATAATAATAACTAGTAGTAAATAGTAATCACTAGTAATAAATATTAATAACTAGTAATAATTAGAAATAACTAGTAATAATTAGTCATAAATAGTAATAATTAGTGATAAATAGTAATAAATAGTAATAATTAATAATAAATAGTAATAAATAGTAATGAATAGTAAAAAATATTAATAATTAGTAATAAATAGTAATAATTAGTAATAATTAGTAATAATTAGTAATAATTAGTAATAAGTAGTAATAATTAGTAATAATTATTAATAATTAGTAATAATTAGTAATAATTAGTAATAATTAGTAATAATTAGTAATAATTAGTAATAATTAGTAATAATTAGTAAAAATTAGTAATAATTATTAATAATTAGTAATAATTAGTAGTAATTTGTAATAATTGATAATAATTAGTAATAATTGGTAATAATTAGTAATAATGAGTAATAATGAGTAATAATTAGTAATAATTAGTAATAAATAGAAATAAATACTAATTATTAGAAAGTAATAAATAGTAATTAGTAGTTAGTAATAAATAGTAATTAAAACTTAGAAATATATAGTAATTAATAATTAGTACTAAATAGTAATTTATAATTTGTAATAAATAGTAATTAATCATTAGTAATTAATATTAATTAATACATAGTTATTAATAGTAATTTATTCTTAATAATTAATAGTATTTAATACTTAGTAATTAATAGTAATTAATACATAGTAATAAATATTAATTAATACTTAGAAATTAATAGTAATTAACACTTAGTCATTAATAGTAATTAATACTTTTTAATACATAATAATTAATATTTAGTAATTAATAGTAAATAATACTTAGTAATTAATTGTAATTAATACTTAGTAATAAATATTTATTAATACTTTTTAATAAATAGTAATTAATACGTAGTAATAAATAGAAATTAATAATTAGTAATTGATAGTAATTAATACATAGTAATTAATACAAAGTAATTAATAGTAATTAATACTTATCAATTAATAGTAATTTATACTTTGTAATTAATAGTAATTAATACTTAGTAATTAATATTAATTAATACTTAGTAATTAATAATAATTCATACATAGTAATTAATAGTAATTAAAACATAGTTTAATAGTAATAAATACTTAGTAATTAATAGAAATTAAAACTTAGTAATTAATAGTTAGTAATACTTAGTAATTAAGAGTAATTAAGACTTAGTAATTCATAGTGATTAAGGCTTAGTAATTAATAGTAATTAATAATTAGTATTTAATAGTAATAAATACATAGTAATTAATAGTAATTAAGACTTAGTAACTAATATTAATTAACACCTAGTAATTAATAGTAATTAACACATAGTAATTAATAGTAATTAATACAGAGAAATACTTAGTAATTAATAATTAATAATACATTGTAATTAATACTTAGTAATACTTAGTAAATAATCCTTTGTAATAAAATCAAATGTAATAATTAGTAATAATTAATTAGAAATAAAATCAATTAAAATAAATTATAATAACTTTTAATCACATGGCACAATTTATAGTGGATTGGCGGCAATCCTTTTGCTTGATGAATCCTCTCCTTTCAAATTTCACCGACTCAAAACATTATGAAAAGTGTGCTTCTAGGTAATCATATTCATTCTCATTTGCACAAGTTTGAATATGCATTCATATGACCACGTTTTTCATAATGTTTTCAGGCGGTGATAGTTGCAAGAAGATGATTCTTGACGAAATGGGGTATCGTTTGTCCGACAGCTCATTTACTTGCATCTTTCTCACATAGAAATCACAATGAAGAATCTGCTCAGAGGTACCATTATTCATTCACGTCTGCACGAGAATGAATTTTCGTACCTCCAAGCAGATTCTTCATTGTCATTTCAGTGTGGGAAATTTGCATGTAAATGAGCCTTCAGACAAAAGAGTAGTCGACAATCCATTGGAAATTGTGTCTCCCGTAAATAATGGTAATTATTAAGAAGTACTAGAAATTATTTATCTTGTTTTTTATATAGTGTTTTTATAATTTCAAATTATTGAAAAACAATGCTGATTTTATATTTTTTAGAAAAATATGGAACAAGGAAGTCGACAACAGTCATTATTAAATGACCACACATGGATAAATCCGTCCAATAATCCAAACAGTTCTGGTTTTAAATCGTGTATATATTAAGGGTGTTGAAGCTTTATTATCATTTGCGTCATCAAAACCAGAATAAGTTTAACAAGGAAAAATTAATTTCCCATGTAAAAAATGTGATCTCAGAACATTAGAAACATTTAACAAGGTTGGGGGAAATATCTTGTGGTTTGGTTTTAAACCAGATTATATTTTTTGGTATCAACACGGTGAACGAAGTTCTATATAAGATACTAATAACTTGATTCTAGATCTATCACAGTTACAAAATTTAGTAAATGATGTTGTAGGTTCATCTGTTCAACAAACTTAAACTCCAGATGATATTGATTTAACTTTTTAGTTGGCACCATCTGAATTTTATGAGTTATTGAGGTCTGCTAAGGATGCATTATATCCTGGTTGCAAGATAAGAAAATTAAAAGCAGTTGAAAAATTTATGGCTATTAAATCAGATAATCCAATGTCAAACAAAAATATTTATCAAATATTTTTTTTGGTTAAAACACAATTACCTGAAGGAAATGAGTTTTCTACAAATTACTATCACATGAAGAGGTTGGTTCAAAATCTGGGCCTTCGTTATCAGAAGATTCATGCATGTGCAAAAGATTTCATCATATATTATTTTTAAAATGAGTTGTTGGATAATTTCCCTACATGTGTAGAATCAAGTTATAAAGAAGCTCTACCAGGGAGGTCTGGATTGATTCCTATAAAACAGTTGAGATATTCCCCCTTATACTGATGTTTTTGTGTTTATTTATGTCTGAGAACACAGTGTCAATGATTTCATGGCCTAAAAACAATATTTCAAGCTATAAAAGCTTAAATTGTCCTTCTGATGGTGATTCATGGAAACATTTCAACTGTCAGCATCCAACTTTTTATTTAGAAGCACGAAATGTGCAATTGGGTCTTTCTACTGACGGTTTTCATCCATTAGGTTTATAGAGTTTTTTAGTATTCATGTAGGCCTATCTTTATAACTCCGTACAATTTATGTCCATGGATATTGATGAAGGAGCCCTATATATTTTTGAACATATTAAACTGAGGACATCCGAAAAAGAATATTTATGTTTATTTGAAACCATTGATTGATGAGTTAAATGAATTATGGAGTAACGGTGTTTGTACATATGATGTTGCTACGTAACAAAAATTTATAATAAAATATGCATTGATGTGGAAGATTAGTGACTTTTCGGTATATGACATGTTATCTGGCTGGAGTACACATGGTCCGAAATCATTTCCTTACTGTATGAAAGACAAAAAATCCTTTATGCTCATCAATAGAAAAAAAACCTTGCTATTTTCACTATCATCGAAGATTTCGTCCAACTGATCATCCTTTTTGGAGAACAAATCTCATTTTACAAATGTAATAATTGAAAGTGATGAACCTACACAAATGATCTCAGGGAAAAAGTTAAAATTAGTTATATTTTCATTACCTCCCATCATATTTGGTAAAATAGTAAACCGACAGACAATTTATGGCCTCGGGAAAGAACATAATTGGATAAAATGGAGCATTTTTTGGGATCATCCATATTGGTAAAATTTTTGGGTCCACCACATGTTTGATTTAATGAATATTGAGAAGATATATTAAGATAAATTATTTCATATAGTTTTTGATACACCAAGTAAGACCAATGATACTATAAGGGAATGATTAGATCGTTCCCAAATATTCATGCAACCAGAACCTGACCTATTGGAAAATATCAGATCACAGAGGTTAATGAAGCCAAACGAAGCTTATACAATATTCAAAGAAAGTGACATATTATTTTTTCAGTGGGTTGTAGATTTGAGACTTCCAGATGGCTATGCTTCCAATTTGGTTAGATGTGTTAAGAATGGTCATATGACTATATTAGAAAGTCAATATTTTCATGTTATAACGGAAAGACTTATGAAAATTGTATTCAATGGTTTGTTGAATTCTATGATTTTCGATTCGATAAAATACATATAATATTTTTTTCAAGACATTTGTTCAGCGAAAACAGACTATGATGCGCAATGAAAACTGGAAGAAAATGTTGTTGTAATTATATGTAAAATGGAAAAACAAATTCTTCAATATTTTTTTGACACAATGGAACATCTGATATTTCATTTTCCACATGAAGCTAAATGTGGAGGTCCAGTGCAATTTCGATGGATGTACCCATTCGAGAGATTATTTCAAAAGTTAATGAAAAAATTACGTAACAAAACATCCATTGAAGGCTCAATTACTGAAGCTTATTTTCAAGGAAAATTGCTTTTTTTCTCTCATTATTTTGAATATGAGTATACCTGAAAACACAACTGCATGTGGTAGAATGAGGGAAATTTTAATGAAAAAATGGAAAATCACTTTTCATTTTCTAATCATCCAAATATTAGCTTCGGTGGAGTTCATGAACGATGGATTTCAGATGATGAAAATCACATAACTTATAAAAATGTTCTTCTGAACTGAAAAGAAATGTCATCATTTGTATTATGAGTGATTTTATCACTTATTATATAATTTATGTTATATTATGTAAACTTATTTTATATGTAGGTTATATGATAATCATATTAAGAAACAACTTCCTCAAATTACAATAGCTGTTGTTGAAGAACGTAGACAAAAATAAATTTCACAATGGTTTCATAAATGGGTAACATAAATTATTGATCGTTTAATATCAATTCAGTTTATTATTTATTATATTGATAATTGTTTAACAAATTTTGAGGCGTCTCAAAATGCTGATAACATTGATAAGAAACTATGTATATTGAGTAAGCCATCATCCAAAATGGTTAAATCTTATAATTAATATGTGGTTAATGGTTTTTCTATTTTATACACGTTCATATGGGGAATCCAAAAAGAAATTAATTGTGTAGTTTTCTTGAGAGGATCGCATCATAGAGAAACTGAAGTTGACTTTTACAGCATTCTGGATTAAATTTTTGAGTTGGGTTATCTATGATAGAATTACATAATGATGTTTAAATGTCAGTGGTTGGATACTAAGAAAGGATTTCATGTTCATTCAACTCATAGAATCATCGATATTAAATATAGAAGTCTTCTTGTAGTAAATGGTTCATTTTTACTGGCTCAGTAGGCCCATCAAATTTATTACGCAATGTACTATGCTACTTCAAGAGACATGAGTGATTTATGGAGCATAATAAAAATGAAATCTTGGGAATATCAGTTTACTCCAACTAAACATGGTTCCGTTGAAGTGGAAGGAATTGAAAATTTTCAAGACGCTGCTCAAAATCCATCTTTTTCACAAAGAGATGTAGATATTGGTGAGGACATCCCACAATTATGATTCGATAGTGACAAATATTTTAATGACGTTACAAATAAATTTGAAATGAAAAGAGATGGTGAAACAGAAACTCATATGGATATTGATGATGTCGAGGAAGAATATGAAGACATTGACATAGTCAGATATGAAGATGATGATAAAGGTGAATATTGATATAGTTAAATACTGATAATAATCATAACTAATATATATCTATATATAGTAGTTATTTTCAACTATCTGATAACAACAATAATTTTTTGTTTCAGATTTACCCTGATATAGTTCATGAGTTACAAGAGGTTGAGCTACCTTTGGATGAGGGGGATTTTGGATCATCTCACCCTCAGCCTACTGGTGGTTCAAGGGGTATACGGGGGGGGGGGGGGGGGGCGCAGTCTTGTGTGACTGATGATTCCTTGCTCTATCCCCGAGCGACGCCCACGTCTAGGCTTCGATCCAAGCACCCAGTGGTATGATAACCTCTATATTTTAGTTATCTTTCATTAATTTATTTATTTATATACTAATTACTTGATTATATTTTTTTTCATAGTTTTGCGCATGTAGCAGTTGGACCGGGGATGGCTATTTTGCGGAATTATTTTTCTCAGTAATGGATCTAATAGGAAACGATTCCCACTGATGTGCAGCTCAGCATGTTCAATCATTGGCTGGTACGTAAATAAATAATATATATTTTGATTTTTTTTAATAAAATGATATTATAAATTATTTGTACGGTTTATTGTATCCCATCAATGATAGAATGTGTGACGTTATCCACGCGGCATGGGAGGTATCTATGTGTAACCGTTTCTGTCAGTTTTTTACTAATTTGAGTAGGACGACCATTATTAATGTAGGAGTGACAGATTTTGATGAGTCATGTAGAGCCCACCAACCAGAGTAAATTTCATCTCATGTTTGGGATGGATTATATTTACACTAGTTGGGTGGTGGATTTCAGTGGAGGTCTACAGTGGGTTGGTAGAACTGGGGGAGACAGGAGGTGACACATCAAGCTGGTATTCGTACATTCAGTACGCTTAGAGAGCATCTGGTAAGTATCTTTGTTGAATATTTTATATTACTTTAAATATAAATAGTTTATTTTATATTTCTATAGGCAGTCGAGCATCCCAATATTACGGAGTACGATGTTTATCGGAGGATGTACAGTGATCCATCCACTCGAGAGATTAGAGGTGATCGCCAACATTATATTGTGGTTAGTATTATTTTTTTCATATTGACAATTAACTGCATTTAATATTTTCAAAATTTTAATTTCAAATTTTAATTGAAGGAGTCATATGATGATGCAATCTCTCAGACACAGGTTGGGAGTCAGGATGAGACAACAGATTAGACCAGTGCCCACTATTTCGATGAGGCGACATTGATGCAGGTGACTAAGTATGTCTTTTAGAAGGGCCGAGTAATTGGCATCATCTCTCATTTGACTCCTGGTACTTATTATGGTACTACTGCGATGTCGGCATACAGGTCCAGAGGATCTTGTGGAGAGGCATTATCTTATGCCTCACAGTGTCATGAGTAGTTGCGAACTCAGACTGAGCTTATAGAGAGTTTGCAGAAGCTATATGAAGAGATGCGTCAGCAGTAGCAGTAGCAGCAACAACAACACGATGAAGAGATGCATCGATGGAAGCAACAACATCATGATCATATGGAGTACATGCGTCATCTAACTTGTAGTTTATGGATGGATTTTCCTCCACCATCTCCTAAAACTCCTCCACCTCCTCCAGAAGAAGACCCCTAGTGATGTTTTTATGTTAAAAACATTTGAATTCATGAAATATTGTAATATAAACTATTTATAGTTTCTGTCTTTTATATTTGTCTGAATATTGCATAACTTAATTTATATTTATTTTTAGTATTTTATTTTTGATTATTAGTATTATATTATTTATTGTTTTTATTTTAATAATAATAATAATAATAATATTTTATGATTTTTTAGATTTGTTTGTGAATATTTTGAAATTTAATATTTTAATATTTTTTATTATATTAATAATATTAATATTATTTTTTCATTAATCATAATTTTATTAAATATATTTTTTAGTATTATAATTTTTAATATATATTTATTTTACTAATAATAATAATAATAATACTTTATGAATATTTTATATTTTTTTGACAATATTGCGAATTTTTTTAATTTTTTTTTATTTTAATAATATTAATATTATTTTCTCAATAATAATTTTATTAAATATATTTATTTTTACTTTTGTTATTATTGGTGATTGGACCTGTTGTGACGGGATCCCATCGTAAATAGTTTAAATATATATTTTTAAATAATATTTTTGATGGGCCCAATGCAAAAAGTTTATATATATATAATGTATATAATCAGGGACTTATTTGCGACAGTGAAGTTCCCCATCACAATTACGATTTTTTATGGGGGGCCTGTCACAAAAAATATTATTTTTGACGTTGTTTTCTGCAACGGGATATTTATGAAGGGACCCCATCGCTAAAAATTATTTGTGACGGGATCCCATCACAAATAGCCCCTCGCAAATACCACAACTTTCATTAATAAGAGATGTGATAAGGGGATTCTGACATAAAACTAAAACTATTATGGTTTTGGTAAGGGTTTCTTCGTTAATACTCGTTAACCTAGCATGTGTGTGTGTACCTTATCAGGTATCATATTGGTTTGGTTAGAAAATGACAAACTGATGAGCATGATTATTTTTATTTACTTTTATAATTTACTAATATACATATAATGACATATATTATGAATTTACGGTGACTTCCAATAGTGTTATATGATCAAACCTTGCGCGAAAATCTCTATTCTCATGAAGAACATATGTTTTGTTTTCCATTAACACCATGGAGTGTTTAATGGATCTGGTGTGGATTTCTTGTGGGTATCAATATTTTGATTTAAGGCCTGAGGATGGATGTTTAAATGAGGTGCATGATTTATATTTATTTGTTTTTGATTTGGTATTGGCCCATTGGGTGGAAAATTCATGTTACATATAAAATCATCATTTATTATTATATATGATTAATTTTTTATTATATTATATACAAAAACATTATTAATGTGAATGATTCATAGTTATTTTCCACTTTTATTACACTTTCATTCTATGGAATTTTCTACCCGTTATATTTATTAGGAACTCACTGCTTGTCAGAAATATCTAACATATGGGTATGTACACCTGACACCATTTGATGACCCTAGACTAGTAACTAATTAGTGGATTAGTCTCTCCCAAATTTACCCAATTCGTTAGGGTTAAGTGGTCAAATGTAGAGTAGCTTCGGTTGTCAATTCCTCATAGAACTAAGAAGAAACCTATAGACACGCACAGTATATGGATAGATTTTTGATATTAAGTGGAAAAAATTGGGTTGATTTTTGATAGGTTAAAGTGAAAACTACACAGCATAAGTGAAATCAAATTATGATAAGGGTTGATCCTAGGTTATTACAAGGGGTGGATGGGATGCGATTTTTTTTAATGATTTAAATTTCTTATATTCAAGATGGATTTATTCAAAAAGATCCAAAAATTTCAGAACATATTGGTTTTATACCGACACACTATAATACTAATCACATATACACTTGTAGGATCAAATTTATGCACACTCCAAGGTAAAGGATCATATTATCACTTGAAGTATGTGGCCTTAAAATTCAACAAGGATGAAGATGTTTTAAAATAATAAAATAAAAATATTAATTAAAATAAGTGATTAGACATTAATGTGGTGATAAATAACATCCAACCAATCCCCTTCATACTCCCTTGGATCAAACCATAAGTGGGTTATCCCTCCAATAATTTTGTGGCTTCAATGGAAGTCGGAAGGAGACTAATGATGGGGGATTTGAAATGAAAAATAACAATAACAAAATAACTCCATCGTTGTGTGAATAATTTCACAAGGTTTGGTATGAATAAATTCACACCATAAAGCAACAGTATCAATGTGATAATCATTAGAATATAATCAGATAATATGAAGGATTTTTATTGAAAATTATGGTTAGGTGAACAATTTACAAATGAAGAAGAACATTATAAAGGAATAGTGGAAGCATAATACTACAATGAAAGATAGCCTAAAAAATGATTAAATCCTTCAAAACAATTATGTTAAAAATGAATCATGGGAGCCATCTATCAATCACCCATCTGTACAGGTCTCCTAAATTAATGGTGGTAGGCCTAGGGTGGTGGAAAGTAAGGTAGAGGAGACTTTTCAACACTCGTCCTGAAGTTTCATCCATCTTGCATCTACTGAACAGATGAGCCTAGATGAACTTTAGATGGCCGAATTGGAGTGGTCCATAGAAGCCAAAAATGGATCTCCAAGTGTCCGATAACCTGAGATAACGTTTCATCACAAAAGGGTATATTGTTTAAGAGATATGTGTAAAATGGTGGGCTATTTTTTGGGGGCCGCAGAATTTGGCCTAGAAATTTATCTCTTTCTTGGGCCACCTAGAACTCCATTCAAACATCCAAATTAGCTTTGTCCACTATTTAATTTATTATTAACAATGATTTACTATATCATTAGATAAATTTTGGGATTCATTTGGCTTGGATGATGGCTGATACAATCTCTTTTTTGGGATGTTGTCCATTTTACTTGGCCCATAATTTGTTTTCATGAAATATCATTTTGGTGGTCTTACAATGTCAATATTCATATACTTAAAAAGTAATAAATGTTCCTTTTATCATGAGACACCTGAAATAAAATATGAAAATAAAATTAAGGCCATTTTTTATTTTAGGAGTTTTTCAAAATTGTACCATGTAATAGTGCATTTTAAGGGTGAATTATAATCAAAATGTGTAATGATGTTCAAAGTGTAAAATGAACTAAAATGGTGTTTATAAATAATAAATTACATGAATATTATATATATTAAAAATGAAAATTAGACTAATTCAGTGGATAATCACACCCCCAACTTGATTTTTCTAGTCCCGAGAAAAATGTATCTCAATAATATGAAATTCGCATTCCGTTTTCTGAAAACATTATAATACAAATTAATCATCAAGAACACTTATAACAAACACTAATGAAACCCATAAAAATATTTTAATACAAGATATTTTCATAAGCAAATACCAATCCCAAGACAATTTTTTATTTCAAATTAATCTACATATTTCATCCAATATCAATTAAGCATGATGATGTGTTGTGTATCACAATAGACAAGGAGGTTCATCTATATTCAAGGGGGTAAATGATGGAAGAACTAGGTGGAGTAAAATTTCAATATTAATATGTTTATTTATTATATATATATATATATTAAATATTCCCATGGTTATTGAAATTGAACTCAATAGAGTCAACCCATGTAGCGAGACTTTGCTGATAACTCCTTGGATCAAAGACCATAGGGCACCAAGTGAACCCATATACTCAGAAACCATTCGAAGTTAACTAAGTCCAAAATAATGTCAAATTACCTCAAATATAGATTAAATTACCTACTCTGGGCCAAAACACTATGGAGTTACATTCCCCATGTTCCGAAAGGCACACATTAGGTCATATCATTTCTCTACACACAATTTATTGTTTTCTTTTTATTTATTTTTTTGATTTTTTTTCAATAATCATATTAAAACATAAATAGTCCCCTAAACTATGATATTTATTTGGGGGACCCCATGAACAAAAACTAATACCCCACAATCCATAGGATGCACATTGTGATTTCTTAATTGGATGAAAATATAAACGATGAAATATTTCATTAGACAACCACACTTTCCAATATCTATGCTCATAAAATTATACATGGATTAAAATCAGAATCAAGGAATGCTAAATTATTTGATATTCAATTTCAAAGTTTGAAATTTTTATTATCATGTTCAAGGTTAAAGGAACCTTTCCTTCCATTAAGGCACACTTTTTTTCAAATCTTTTTTTTGACCCAAAAGAAATTATTTTTATTTCATCTCCCCCATTATAAAAAAACATTGTCCCCAGTGTTTGAAGAAATGAAAATTTATAAGGGGTAGAGGTAGAATATAGGATTTCTAAAATGAATTTGAATAAATAAACATGGAACAAAGTCACCTGGTTTTTGAAGTTGAAGTTCATGATGCTCCTAATTATTCCTTTGATCTTCATGCTACTCATGGACTCCCAGTGGTAGATGGTATAAAATTGTGGATATTTTGGATATATTTTATCTCCCTATAAAACAATTTTACCTCAATAGTCTTTTCATATGACTCACAATTTAAATTAGAAGCCACAAAAACCCTGAGAGGATACCCTAATTAAAAATAGACAAAGACCGAAAAAACATACCTATTTATTTTGGCATACCGAAGACCGACAATATTATCATATAATATATATATATATATATATGTTAAATATATGTATATAAAAAATTAAAGAAGAAGGAAGCAGTATAAGCCATACGTCAGTGGAAAGCGTGCTCCCCCCGTCTCCCTTTGGTCCCGGGTTCAAGTCCCTACAGCTTCACTGGTATTGATGAGGTTTTCCCCAAGACTTATGACATGTACTTTTAAAATTTTTATTATATATATATATATTAATATAAAAACACATATAAATAAAAAAAATATAATGAATTTTCTTCTTTTAAAATTTCTAGGTAAGGTACTACTCAAGTATCACACCATGTAACACGGATGAATATGATGCTCCCCTTTCATACCCATCCATTCTCATAATGGAAGAAACTGTCAAAAGTATATGGTAATATCTTATTAAGAGTTAAATATTTTTTAAAAAAAATTAATTTATTAATACCATTTGAAAAATATAGATGATTTAAAAGGATTAGAAACCTAAAAACCACTGGTTGCCTCCCGTGAAGCACTTTTGTTTAATTTCACCAGCTCGATTTAGACACATAATTGTTTAAGTATTTTCCTTATCTATTTTTGGTTCACACAAGTCTTAATCAACTTCATGATTTTGGGATGGTTCAATGAATGGTTTAACACTATAATCATTAACATTAAAGGTTTGAAAATTAGTGGGATCGTGAATTTCTACATCCCCATGGGGGTACATTTTATGAACTTTGTATGGTCCTGACCATCTGGACCTCAACTTTCTGAGGTGTAAATGATATTTAGATCTATAAAAAATAATTCGTTTACCCAGTATGATGTTTTTGGTTTTAATATTTCTAGATTGGTTGGACTGAACTCATTCTTTATTTATCCTAGAATTTTCATAAGCCTCGTTCCTATGTTCCTCATATTCTTTGAGATCTAACTTCCTTTTTGTTTCGGCCAATGAGAGGTCATAATTAATTTTCTTAATTACACAAAGAACCTTATGTTCAATATCAATTGGAATGTGGAATGCTTAACCATAAACTGACCTATATAGAGAAATTCTTAAAATGGTTTTATATGAGGTTCTATACGCCCAAAGAGCATCAAAGATTTTGCTCGACCAATCATTCCTAAAAGGATTTAACGTTTTCTTAAGATTTTTTTATTTCTATATTGGAAAACTCTACTTCACTATTGGTCTATGTTTGGTAAGTAGTGGACACTTTGTGATAAATTCCATTCTCTTCTATGAGTGTATAGAATTGATGATGGAAAAAATTATTTCCAAGATAAATAATGATATCCCTAGGAACTCCAAATCAAGAGGGGATGTTTTAATTGTGAAATATAATCAATGTTTGATGATCATTGGATTTATTAGAATTGGCCTCATCAAATTTGGATACATAATCGACTACTAAAAGGATTTATAGATATCCACTAGAGTTCGGGAATGGTCCCTTGAAATAAATTCCCCAATAGTAAAATATTTCAATCACCAAGATGAGGTTGAGTGGCATTTAATTCCTTTTTGTGATGGACCCTAGTTTTGACACCTATAAAATATTTGAAAAAATGTGTATGATTCCCTTGAGTGGGTGGGACAGAAGAGATCACATTGAAGAAACTTATTAGATGTTTTTTAGAGGAATAGTGACATCAAAATGCCTCCCTATGACATAATTTAAGGATGGACTCTGGTTCAGATTCTGGGACACACCTCTTAATGACTTGGTCAGGGAAGAACCTGTAGAGTTATGGATCATCAAACACATAGTGACTAAAAGTTTAAGGGAATTTCCTTCAAGATTGAGTCCCTTTGAATTTTGTAATGACTCCTCTAACTAAGAAGTTGGCTACGTCAGCATAACATGGGTAATCACTCACTGAATAGAGGTGCTCATCAGGAAATGAATCAGACATAGAAAGGGGATTTGAGATGTCTTTTTATTACATACTAGATAGTTGATTAGATACAATATTTTCAACACCCTTTTTATCATTGATTATGAGGTGAAATTCTTTTAATATAAAGACCCACCTAATCATTCTAGCCATAACATCTTGTTTTTGGAAGAGGTATTTTAGTAAATAATGGTCAGTGATCACAATGACGGGTGATCCTAATAGGTGGGACCTAAAATATTCTAAGGAAAACAAAATATCAAGTAACTCCTTCTCAGTGGTGGTGAAGTTAATTTGTTAATCATTTAAATATTTTCTTGGATAAGAAATGACACATGGTTTTTTCACACATCGTTGTCCTAACACTGCTCCTACAGCGAAGTCATTCACATCACACATGATATCAAAAGAATATTCCCAATTTGGAGACTTCATGATAGGTGGAGAGATAAGAGTTAACTTGATTTTATATAATTATTCCTCATGCCTTTATATCCATAAAAATAGATCATATTTCACCAATAGAGCACAAAATGGTCGAGAAATAGAGCTAAAGTTCTTAAAGAACCTTCTATAGAAACCAACATTTCATAATGAATACCTCAATTACATGACATTTTTGGGTGATGAAAGATGAAAAATGATTTCAACCTTGTATTTATCAACTTCCATCCTCCTAATTGAGACTAGATGGCCAAGTACTAGTCCCTCTTTAACCATGAAATAGAATTAGTCCCAGTTTAGGTCTAGATTATTTTCATCACATCTGGAAATGACTATCTCCACATTCATCAGACATCCCTCAAATGTATCACCAAACATAGATAAGTCATCCATGAAGACCAATAGAAACCCCATAACATTTCTGAGAAGATTCCCATCATGCACCGCTAGAAGGTTCTAGAGGTATTGCGTAACCTGAAGGGAATGCATTTGAAAGAAACTGTATCGAATAGAAATTTGAATGTAGTCTTCCCGTGATCCTATAGGGATACCTAAATTTGATTTTACCCCGATTACCCATCTATGAAATAGTATAAGGTGTGACCTACGACTATCCCAAAGACTTGGTCAATGAATGGTAAGGGGAAATGATCCTTCTTTTTAAATGAGTTAGGCTTCCTATAGTAGATGCACACTCGTAGCCACTACTAACCCTTGTTGGAAGAATCTCTCTATACTTATTTGTAATCACTTTGATTACAACCTTTTTTGGAACCACATGGACTGAGATGACCCACTCATTCTCAGCTATGGGATATATGATACAAAATTTTAAAAATTTCAGAAGTTATTTTCTCACTACTTCCATGAGATTAGCATTGAATTGCAGTTGAGGTTGATGAAATGGATTCAAATTAGATTCATGAACAATCCTATGGGTCCCGATAAGTGGCCTAATCCTAGGAATATCATATAAGTTCTATCCAATGGCATTGTTGTGTTTCCTAAGGATATGTAGAAGCATCTTCTCATGACTGGCTTGAGGAGAAGTAGAAATGAAAATATGATGTGTTCCATTTTCTCCTAGGAAGGAATACTTATGTGAAAAAAGATGTTCTTTCAATTCATGGTTAGGTTGGATCGAAATTTCAGAAATTTATTGGGACATTTTCTTATGATCAATTTCTTTTTTTCGAGTTTCAGTTAGGATTGATTTCCCATGTGTAGAAGTTTCAGCTACTAGATTGGTTTGATCAGTTTTAAGGAAGGGGGTTGGAGTGGTCTCCATGAATGAGTTTTCTTGAAAGATTTCACTGATTTTTGGTCTTATGATTTCATCATAGGAGAAATATGAATGTGATTCTAGCCAAGGAGATAAAATTCCTTCATGTAAACAAAGGAAATTAACCTCATTATGGCTTAAAAATTCTTCAAATATTCCTTGATGTCTTATGGATTCATTATCAATTCTTCCTATCATTTTTACTTAATGAATATCCTCATAATAACCTATTTGTGAACCTTTATTATAGATGTTCAAGTCTAGACTCATGTTTCCAAAGGTGATGCTCAGGTTCCCATTTCAGACTCAAATGACATAGTTGATTGTTGCAAGGAAGGGATAGCCAAGGATGATTGAGGTTTATTCCTTGTTTCCTATGTTTGGATTTTTTTTCAAGGACAGCAAAGTCAGTAGGGTAGATGAATTTTTCTACTTTTTCCAGAACATCATTTAAAATTTCCTTTGTAAACGTAATGATACGATCAGCAAGTTGAATTGTGATAGATGTGGTTTGGTTCTCTTCCAGTCCTAACTACCTGTTCAAAGTATATGGAATGAGATTGACACTAGCACCATAGTCACACAATTCATTGAAAACTTTTTTCTCTCCTAGTTCAACATTAATTTAAGGGAATCGTGGGTATTCCATCTATGGTGGAAGGGTTCCATGGATTTTTGTGCTAACATTTTCTGCCAGAAGGAATTGTTTAATATATTAGAATTTACTTTTAATTGTGACGTGGTCCTTAAGGTATTTTGATTATATTTCAATGGTTGTAATGTCATCGATTAGGGGAATTTTCGAATTGACTTGTGAGAATATTTCCCTCAATTTTTCAATCAATTAAGGCTTGGTTTTCCCCCCTCATGCATTGAGGAAATGGTGCAAGTTATGGGATTATTTTGTGAAGAGTTGTTCCTTCAAATTTTTATCAGGGTTTTCAGTTTGATCATGTAGTTCATTTGAATTATCATTAGAGTTTGAATCATCAGATGGTTTTTGAATTATTTTTTCAGCTTTCTCAATTGATTTTCCACTTTCTAAAACTGTCACAACCTTTAGTTGTTCATGATTTTATTGAGTGAAACATGACTCTCCCCTTAAAGATGTGGATGGTACCTCCTATCTTGGAATGGGTGAATTTATTGTTTTTATGGTTTGTAGTTAATGATTAAGGGATGAGACTTCTGTGTTCATTTTATCCATTTTTTTACTCAACTGTACAAGGATTGGTAGAGGGACCGACTGGGTAGGGGCTTGTGCTGGATAGTTTATCCCAAGAGGATATGTTCGTTGTTGTATGGGCTATTAGTATTGGACAAAAGGAAGTCGGTATTGTAATGGTTGTGGTTGTAATTTTTTATGGTTTTGGAAATTTTGTGTAGGGTAGGGTTTTGGTCATTGTGGTTAGCTAGGTTGGTTATCTTTCCAACAGAAGTCTGGCTGGTCATTAAACCTTGGGATGAATATGTTTTTGTATGGTGGTTTTTGGATATTTAGGGATTTGAATTCAGCATGTGGTCCTTCTAGAAGAACATCCTTTATGGACGGAATGGTTGGGTAGTTATCTGTTTTTTGATCATGATTGTCCCAAATTGTGAAAACTGGGTCTTGAGTTTGGATTTCATGGATTTTCCTAATGTCCATATCTTCATCCTTCCTAGAGAGTGCTAGGAGTTTAGCCCTTGGTATTTACTCTTCTCTAATTTTATGAATTCCAGTAGTTCTTTGTAAATTGTAGAGTAATGCGATGTTCCCCATGTTTGTTTTTGTTTACAAAGGCTTTCTAGATACTTGTAATCATTATTTGAGGATTTGTTTTTAAAGGCCCCAGTACACATCATGTCAATGAATTATTTGGTCCCCTGACCCAAAACTTCAAATAAAATTCTCACTTGTTTAGGAATAGAAAAACCCATGGCATGGAACCATGTTTAGGGTGTCTTTGATCCTCTGCCATGTTTCATAGTATGACTCTCCCACCATTTCAAAAACGTTTTGGATGGTCTTTTTAAGTGAAATTGTTTTGTGGTGGGAAAATTATTATTTTTATAATTCTATTTCTAATTGGTCCCAATAGTTGATGGATGATGGCCTTAAAATTTTTAGCCGATTTATAGCTCTATCCTTTAATAAAAAATGATATATCCTCATCTTAGATGATTCTAGTTGATGTGGGGGACACTTGGTTTCTACAATTTCATTGAACTCCTTGACGTGAAGGTAGGGAATCTCGGACTCCATTCCATGGAAGGTGGGAAGGTGGTTTAGGACATGGAGTTTAAAGTTATTGTTGCCATATTCTAGGGAATTTTGTATAATTAAATAGGGGTAATTGTTTCAAAAAGGTGTGAGATTGTAATTCATGGTTTGATCCACTCGATTCCCCATGTTTGGGGCCGCCTGATTTGGATTTCCATTTTTGTTCCCACTGTGTTTAAGAGTTTGTTTCTTTGAATACCTTCCAATGAAATAGGCTCAATTTTTCACTCTAGAGTGTTAGGAATATTAAGATCTAATGGAAAGAGTTCCCTTGGGGTACTTGCCTCCCCAACCCCTATACTATCCACCCTAACTAGATGGTTTGATTGGTCATGAGTGTAGGCAGACATGTACCAAAAGAAATGAAATGAGAAAGGGAAAAGATAAGAGAATTTGGATGAGAATAGAAGAAATGTGGGATAATATAATGGGTGTTTATATAAATTACTTGGGTCTCCAGAAATGGTGCCAAAATTTAGTCTCACCCAAATTTTACCCAAGTTTTTAGGGTTAAGCGGTCAAATGTAGAGTAACTTTAGTTGTCGGTTCCTTATAGACCTAATAAGAAACATGTAGACACGTACATTTTATGGACTGATTTTGGCTATTAAGTGGTCATCTTTGGGTTGATTTTAGATAGTTCTATGTGAAAACTACATTACTTAAGGGAAATCAAATTATGAGAAGGGTCGATCCTAGGTTATTACAAAGGGTGGATTGGATGAAATTATTTTTTAACGATTTCAATTTCTTATATTCGAGATGGGTTTATTCAAGAAGATCAAAGAATTTTATCACAAACTGGTTTCATACCAACACAACATAATACTAATCACATATAAATTTTTTTGATAAACTTTATGGGCACTCCAAGGTAATGGATCTTATTAGCACTTGAACTATGTGGCCTAAAAATTCAACAAGGATGAATAAGTTTTAAAATAATCAAATAAAAAACTCAATTAAAAGAAGTGAATAGATGTTAATTGGTGATAAATAACATTTAATACGTCCCCTTTAAACTCCTTTGGATCAACCCATAAGTGTTGAATCCCACAATTGATGCTATGATTTCAATGGAAGAGGGAAGTAGACTCATTAAGGAAGAATTGATGAATGAAAAAGCAATAAAAAGAAAACAATCACTCCACTGTTGTGTGAATAATTTCCTAAGGTTTGGTATGAATAAATACATATAATAAAGTAATGTTTTCAATGTGATTATAATAAAAACATAATAATATAATATTAAGAATTTTTATCGAAAACTAAGGTGAATAGAACAACTTACGAATGAAGAAGAACATTACAAAGGAAAAGTGGCAGAATAACACAACTATGAATGGAAACATCAAAAAATAATTAAATCCTCCAAAACCACTTTCTTAATTAGAAATTTTGGGTGCCTTGGTTCGATCCCCCATCTTTCCAAGTCTTATAAATTAATGGTAGTAGGCCTATTATGGTGGAAGGTAAGGGAAATGAGACTTTTCCACCCTTAAGTTGCATCCACTTTCACCCACTGAATAGAGGCATATGGATGTCCGTATAGATGATAGAATTGGAGTGGTACATATAATTAGAACATGTATCTTCGAATGTCCCCTAAATTTCTGTAATGTTTCATACCAAACAACTTTATCGTTTATGAGATATGTGTAAAATGGTGAGCTATTTTTCTAGGCCGCAGAATCAGGCCCATCAATATATCACGAACTTGGGACGCCTGTAACTCCATTCAAACATCCGAATTAGATTTGACAACTATGGGATGAAATGTTCCCCATTATTTCCAATATCTTTTGTTAAATGTGGATAATAATTGGGCTTGGATCCGGGATTATACCGTCTCTTTATTGGGATTCTGTCTCGTTTACTTTTCCCTGAATGTGTTTCCATGAAAGCTCATTTTGGTGATCTTCCAATTTGAATCCTTATATACTTAAATATTATGAATTGTTCCTTGTAGCATGAGAGACATGAAAATAAAATAAGAAAATAACATCGTGTCTATTTTTTATTTTAGGAGGTGTTCAACGTTGAACCAAGTAATAGTGAAATTTAATGGGGAATTACAATAATATTGTGAAATGATGTTCAAAGTATTAAATGCACTAAAATGATGCTTATGAATAATAAATAAAATGAATATTATATATATATATATATTAACAATTAATATTAGCCTCATTCAGTGGATAATCATGGATCATGGGTAGAGTATTATAAAATGGCATCATTTCCATATTACAATTTATAATATTTATGGAGATGGTTGATATATGTTAATAGAATGTGTTGGATATTATTATGGATATCAAAACTGGTGCACTAAGAACACCATTTATCAATATAATTTCTAGGTTTTCAGGTAATGCTACTACAATTCATAGTTTTCAATGATATAGTTGTGTGATTTAAACTCAAGTGATGCACAAGGATGTTGAGGTTTATGATTAATTATAATGTTTTTTCACTTATCCCATTGGTAAAGAGCCCATGTACATGTTTCATGATAGGAACATATTATTCATCTCACATACATGTGCGTTCCATTTACTTTTTTTATGAGATGTTCACTTGTTTAAAGATTAATCAATAACATATAATATGTTTTTTTATTTAACTTTTTAGTGGAATTATACTCATCTTGAATGTGATGTATTTATGTCTAATAGAATGTCATGTGGATATTATGAGGGTAGGTTCTCTAATGATTGAAATTGTTTCCCATCATTAAGGGATATATTGAGATCCCCTGTGAGTTGACAAAATATTTTTATGCATCTATAATGAACTGATGTGGGAGTGGAATGCCTTATATTTGATCCCAAGAAGAACATGATTCTCGCCAAATTGGTTGGACCTATGTGGGAAAATCATATCTATTCAGATACATAATGTTTTTATAATAACCTATATGGTTTTCCGTTTGTAGCCTCATGTATTCACTCTACTAAACAATATAGGATATTAGAGAAATGGATTTGAAAAATATTTGGGATTTTATCTCTAAATAATATAGAGTGTTTCATGTATCTTGGTTGGTTTTTAGGGAAGGAAATGTTTGATTCTTATCTATATTAATTCTTTGGATGTTCTTTCAGATAGCATAGTGAGGGAATGGATATGTTCTTCTAGAGTATGTGATGATACCAGTTTAGCGAGTGTTCATTTAGTTAAGCTTTATATCATTATGGTGTCTTGGAAAACTGATTGTAACTGATATTTGTGTGGGTAGTGGTTAGTATTTTAGTTGTGTGAACCTAGTTTAGATGGTACATTACTCTTATGAGCATGAGTCCAGTTTTCAAACAAAGATTCATAAGACCATGAAACCCATGGGTTTGGGCGAAGAAGTGTATGATAGTGGGTGAGAACATGTGAGTGGGTTTTCAATGGATCACTATGCCTTTGGAGGATCAGAGTGTGCATTGGAATTACTTTTCAATGAAAATTCATGTTGTTCAGGGAAAGGTGTGTGGTGGGTGCTTGTTGTTTCATATGAGTTGTAGATATTGAATAGGTAAACATTTATTTTTTTAAGTGTGATTTAGGTTGGGTATGAACCTGATAAGTGTAGTAGTATTAATGTTATTTTTAACTATTTTAGAGTCATAATTAATGATAGTGGTCCTATGATTTTGGTGATAATGAGTCATGTCCCTCAATTGTTCGAGGTGACATCAGTGAAAATTTGGGCTATGGTTGTAGAGTTGGCCTGAAGATATTATTTGAAAAGAACTATTAGGGAGGAATGTTATCATAGTTTTATGAGAAGTGATAATGACTTAGTAATATCCTGATATGTGTGGTGACATGGTCCATTTTTTTCCATTCTAGAGGATTCGTGTAAGGAAATGGATATAGTTTGATTTTCGACATTGTTTTTTAGAGGATGTGATCTACATTTTTGTGGATTGATTATAGTAGGAACATAATTCATAGTGAGGCAATAATGGAACACAGTTGTTGTTCCTTGTTTTCCCTTGGGTATGCGTGGGGTGACCATGTACAATTACGTTGTGTGGTAATGGGTAAAGAGTGTTCTATATAGAATATGTGTTGGGTTCTTTAGAGTGTGATGTTAATGATACTCTTATGTTGTAGAGATTCATATTGTTATTGGGAAGATGATCCATGTGATGAATGTTTCATGGATTTAGTGAGGCCATGAAGGGGCCGGATGAGGTGATACCACGATGATGGTGTGTGGTAAGATCCATTGAGTCAGGTCCCATGGGTAATAAAATATTCGAAATTTGGATTGGGATTTAGTTAGAGTTATGGCATTGGAATCAGGAATTTGGTGGTTCTGATGTGATATATGGGTGATTCTTATGGTATTCCGTGATATTTTTCTTATACTAGTGATGAACTAGTGATTCATGATGTAGTCAATCTGGTGAACCGATTTGATCGCATGGTTTAGTAGAGTGAAAACCTATTTCTTCACATGATTCCGGGGTAAATCAAGTAATGAATCACTATGATAGTTTTTGTTGAGATATGAATTCATGGGAAGTTACTAATATTTGTTTTGTGTCTCAGGGAACTAGTAGGAACCTTTGTATAGTGGTAATTGGTGAAATTTTTTCAGATTGAGGTCTTCATTTCTTTTTATAATGCATTGTTGGATATGAAAAAGCGGTTTGGGAAAAGTTGGTCGAATGAGGTCGAAGGAGGTCAGAGTGGTGTTCTTTCTTGATTATGGATATTATGAAAGGGGAACCATTATATGTGTACTATTAGGAACATGGTTAATATTTTGGTGGGATGTTGAAAGATATTTTTTAGTAGGAGTTTTCAAAGGTGTAGAGAACCATAAACCCGAGTATAAATATGTTAACGACACCATGGAATGTTGGTCGAGATGAATGTGGTTTTATTTTGTCTCATTGTTTTATTTGAAAGTGAGCAGACAACTCGACATCCAGTTTGTAGTTAATTTAGGGTTTGGAGACACAAAATATAAGTGAATTTAGTGTTCTATATATGAATGTGGATGTTTGGTGGTGATTTTAAAAATAGGATAGACTAGAAGATGTGGTAAAAGTGTTACAATAACATCCTGATGATGAGAAGAATAATGATGGGGAGTTTGTAATGAACCATAGATTTCTAGGTCATTTTTTGAGATAGAATATGAATTATTCATATGTTGTATGGTATATTTATAGAATTGTGAAATAGAATTGGAATTTGAGCATTTGATATTCCATAAATGTTTTTTTAAAATAATGATAAGGGTTTGGTGGACGCATTGGGGATGGGGGTTTAGTTGAATGTCATAGTGGAGCCTAGTAGCTAGGATATATCAGAGACCAATTATTAGCTTAACCTAATGAATTTTCTATGGTTAAAGTTTATTTTTTGAAAACATTTGACACTAGAACAACGATTTTAATTGGGGATTTTAAATGATATACATTTGGGTGAATGTTAGGAGTAGATCACACCCGGTTGCTTGCGGTTTCAATAAGAGGGTGATTCTAGATGGTTGTTTTGTCATTATTCTGAATTGAATTGAATTTTCTATTTATTAAAAATGTTGATAACTAATTATGGGTGATTCATATCATGATCTAGGTTGTTATGAACTTCGAAGAGACTAGTGTGGTTTAGATGAGGCTCAACGGAGCTTGGTAGGGGATTAAGTAGATGTTTCTGGTAGGCAAACCCAATGATACAATTTCATATATATTTTCATATGTGGGTGTGAATAAATTCATAAAAAATTTTCAAAATATTGGTAAATGGACTAGTATTGTCTATAGATGTGATGATGAGTTAGCATTCAACATCCCTTGGTGTGACAAATATATCTTTTGCAATTTGTAAATTTGGGGTTCTTGGTGACTATATTGATAAAAGTCGTGATATTTAGTTGATATTATGAGAGACCTCTAGAGTTTTTTGGATTCGATCAATGATGAAAGATAGACATGGTAAGGTTCATATGGCTAGTGAATAAGCATGAGAATCATAGGGTTGAACAATGATCATAGAGATAAGTATATATCTCACGAGTGATGAGGAACTCCCTATCAAGGTTTTGGGGGAGTCTTAATTTCCTTTGACTATACATATGTCTTTGAGTATGGGATAGAAATAATTATCATTGTGTATAGTGATGTGAAATCAGATTCTAGCATATAATTAGAGAATGTACAGTTAGGGTTATGGTGACCTAGTTGGCACTAGATAACATAAAAATCATGGGTGAATTATCAAGTGTCATGGAAGACCGGTTAGTGCACAAGGACCTATAAAAATGTTTTTTAAAATTTTTATTCCATATAAATAAACACACATTTAAATACGTACCCTATTGGGTCTCTGTTACACCCTATTGTGTTATATTCTCACACCTTGGATTGTCATCTCAGAGCATGTATTTACCTTATGTTTAGTTTTTAGGTCAGAGCATGAAATGCTCATTGGATTAGATAGAGACATTTAAAGGGTGTTACGAGTTTGGGATGAGGACCAAATATTGTGGTAGGGATAATGTCTGTAAGTTATGTATTTCATTATTTTATACATTGGATGGGACCATTGGGAGATCAGTGTGAGCTTCATATGACAACATCATTTTTAATTTATTTCAATTGGCTATTTACGCATTTTGATACTATGATGTTACTAATGTGTATGATTCCTAGTTTTATTCTAATATATTTGGAAACTTTATTCATAGAAATAGTCTCCATACATTATGGATATGATCCTTAACCACTAATACTAAATCACTGATATATGAAAAGCCTTTCCAATGTCCATGTACGGTCTTTTGGATTGGCACTGATGAGTGGCCTGGGGTGGGGTGTTTTAGTTATAAAACATGATTATGGAAAGTTTTTACAATGTTAAAATAGGGAAAAACATATCCTGAGCAATAATTAAATCTATTTAATTTTTTTAACATTATATAAAAATTATATATATTATATTATAGATTTGATCCTATATAAATAAATTTTGTAGAAATTTTTTAAACTTTTACATGTTATAGAGCCCTGATTTTAATAAATGGCCAAAAACAATTATATATAGAAAAACATTAATTTGTAAAAACCTTTAGATAGGAAATAAAAGGATATTTAATGTACCTATGGTTAAAAATAATGATGAAAATTTGAAAATCCACTTGTTTATATATCCAATATAAATGATCTCAATCTACTTTGAATTAGACATATGTGGTTCTAACTGTTGTCAGAAATGTTTCTTGGTAATAATTTCAAAAATAGTTTCATTAAATGTTTTATTTGAATAATTATTTTATTATCTATTATAATTAAAATATATATATAATTTATATTTGTTTGTATAAGATATAATATGAAAATATACCCCATTGGTAAAATTAAACTAAAAATACCTAGTCAATGTTCATCTTCAAAAATTATTGATTATAATGAATGGGTTTGAATTATTAGAGTAACAACTCATATATAGGAATATGGTTCCCATATGGTTGAATATTAGATAACTTTTTGACATGGTTGACAATATTTTATTATAACATATTAAAATCCATATGAATGTTTTGTTTGTGAATATAGAGTGTATACTAAATAGTAATACATGGGATTGAGTGAATTACATATGAATACATAATGTTTAATTTGTTTGAAACATAATTAATGAATAATAAATTTTGAAATAGCCCATTATTTCATGGTAAATGATATGAAAAGGTACCACTGAATATGATTATCTACATAGAAATTAAATTTCACGAGAAGATGATAAGGGGTAAAGGGTTCCTATAATTTTTCAAAGTATTATTATAAAGCATATGGGAATGTTAATATCACAAAATATATCATTATATATGGTAAACATTGTTTTTTTTGTTCATCATATCATGGGGACCATTTGTATATTTATTAGATATATCCATGTTGAATCATAGAGTATGGTAGGATGATAGATCCCAAAAACAATCTTGTTACTCTCTTATATGTCTATGAATTTTTTTCAAAACCTTCATAGTTATAATAATTATTTCCATTTTAATGAGACCAATAGATTTATCATAATTCATTTTAAGGACTAGTGAATATAATAATTAGGTAACATCAAAGTTATTAAATATAGACTTATTACACTATATTCTAAATACCTATAAGGGGGAACTTTAAAATTTAACACCATAATGGATGGTATATATAATAAGGGGTGGTGGAATGTTTTATGATATAGTCAACAAACCCATGACTGGGGCTTCATATATATCCATAGTAAGGGAGCCAAATGACATAAAATTTAATGTTATATAGAGAAACATATCATACTTTTTAATTTCATGGGACATATACCATTACTGTTACATTTAATGAAAGTTACACTGAAACGTGATGTATTATTGTTCAACGTCATGTTACTAGGAGCACGTGGTGAATTTTATACAATACTGTCTTAGTATAGGACTTATGCATGAGGGGCCCATTGTGAAATGTTATGAAATATGATTCAAGTGAATGCATGGGTGACTTAAAACTGAATGGTATCCCATGATTAGAAATACTTGATGACTTATGTGAAGGTTGATCCCATGGGTATAGGTTGGGTGAAACCACTACCAGTGGGAAAGTACCATTGTGAAATTAATCCATTAGGATTAAGGATGTTATTTGGGTTTAATTTAATGGTTTCATCTAGGTGCGTTTTCTTTGTTAGGGTTGATATAACAATATTGATATTAGTAATATAGATATTATGCTATCAGATTTCAATGGAAATTAAATATAATGATTATGAAACTATATTATATTTCATTGTTTTTGGTGAATTTATACATAGTTGAACAATAAAATAACCTAGAAACATAGGGGCCTCTGAATAATACATGAAATTACATTATTCCTCCATTTTTATCTGAATATAACGAAAATAATTTAACATTGTATCGTAGAAAAATAGGTATGTAAAATAGAGGGTGATATCATATGATTAGAAAAGGGAAACATAAAATAGAATCTATTGTAACATAAATAATATATAAAACACGTATAGTCAAATTCATCCATATTAATAATGATATGAGTATAAAATACCCATTTATAGGATAATAATAAAAACAAAATAATCATAAGGATAAAAAATATTGAATGATATCTTAACTATGGAATTTTTTATTTCAGACATTATAACTATATTATTCATACGTTGTTCCAAGACATCCTATATAAAAAGGAAATGATACATAATATACGCAAGATAGTTATCTCAAGAATCCAACCCCTATAATTAGGATTTATTCATGAATTTATCTATATAATAAAATGTTTAATTCATTCCTCAAATGTAAAAATGGAAAACAAAAAAACCAGATAAATTTATATAAGTAAATTATTAAATAAAAAAGTTAATATGGTCAAGAATTATTTATATTGAAAAAATGGGCGTAGGGATTGTTTAGATATTTCCCCATTCAATTGAATTTACGAGTATCTAAGAGAACACACATTAATAAATAAAACAATACTAGGTCATTTATAGTAGAAAAATATTGATAGATAGAATACCAGTATGCATATTTAATTACATAGAATGTCAATGAAATCATGAATAAGTAAAATCATATTGATTTAATTCTAGAATTCTAATGTTATGTGGGAATTTTTATAATGAGTGAAGGGGTTTCTTCACTATAAAAACCTATGAAAGGTTATTTTGAGAAATAATATATCATGTGTAAATAAAATGTGGCGATATTGAAATTTTTATTTACATAGATAATATATCATTATGAAGAATATATGAACTTATAGAAGAATTAAAAAAACATTCCATAGTTTTAAATAATACAAAAATAATAATGGATCATAAAAATATCACATTTAAAAAAACATATAAAATAAAAAATATTTTTAAATAAAAATATGTTTTAAATAGGTTTAATGATTATATAATAAGAATAAGGTCTTTGAAAAATAGTTCATGTAGATAAAGATAAGGAATTTGAAGAGTTTTTAAAAGAAATATTTTTATAATTTATTACAATATATATTTGATACAAAATAATGTTTACATAAGAAAAATAAAAATGTAAATATAATTAATTTAGAAATCATGAAATAAAATTATTCTAAAAAAAGTTTTTTTAAAAATGATTATTGTGAACATAGATATATAAGATAAATATAAAGTCAAGAGAGAGTAATAAATGATGATAAACAATATAATCATATGTAAGGAAAAGGAAAAAACAAACCCCTTAAAAACAACGTAAGGTATGAATTATTAATTGAAATGTGGTAAAAGGGGACCATTAACCCATTATAAATAAATTTAAAATAGTAAATTTTATAGTTGTATTATTATATAAGATACTTATAAGAGAATAGATATGTAGTTTCCATGTCAGTTAGGTACCACTAAAAGGGGAAGGGGTGGTAATTTAGGGTATAATTTTTATAAATATTTATTTATAAATAAACTCTATGATCTAATAAAGTAGAGGTACACTCATAAAATATAACTAAGGATGACTGAAATTAGTAGGAAAATAATTATCATAAGAAAACCATATTCTTATGAGGGTTTTCCTGAAACATCCCAGATAAATAAAGAATAATACACTTTTCATATTTATTAATATTTATTAATTAAATATTAATTTTACATTAAAGGGGATACTATTTTTGATAGCGTACCCAATACGCAACAATAGGTTTCTTTAAAAATCTTACATTGCACACTAATAATATAATATTATTATTTTAAATGGCATTTAACTCATATTCGTTGTATTTTTGGGAATTAAAAAACTAACTACAATATGATTATACATGTTTGTTAAATGTATTTACATTTATCCAATAAAATTTAGAGGCTTAAATGTGGATGAATCTAATTATAAGTATAATTTACATTAAAAGGCTGATTTACAGCCTTTTAAAGGAGAAAACTCTTTAAATATAATTTTGGTCACTCTAATACATTCTATTTGACCATATAAAATCCTTCTTTAGAATGGGGACATCAAAATTTACTTTTTCTAAATATTTGGAATATTTTTGATAAAGTGCATTTTTTTAAAGAATAGTGTAAATATTGTATTTTAATTCAAAACTTTGTTTTAATATAATTTATTTATATGGTTATATTATATTTTTAATTGGTTTTAAAGTGAAATTAGAATATATTTTTACCATTTAATCTAATTTTGGTCGTTGGAATTAATTTCTCCAAGAAATTAGACATAAACAAGTATCAATATTTTGATAGTTATTGTTTCTTAAAAACACGCTATTTGTTTTGATAACGGGAATTAATTTTAAAATTAATTAATTCCACTTCTATGTTTTGATTTTGGAAATTTTGAAATCATCTTTGATTTCAGAATATAAAATATAGCTTAGGCTGAATTTTTGGTATTTTTCTGAAAAACATCAATTTTTGATGAATAGTGAAACCACTTAGTGGTAGTTTAAAAAAACTGACTTTTTCATTTAAATGAAAATTTTCCACTTCTGTAAATTGAATTTCAAAAATCCGACATTCATGGATGTTATCAAGAAGTAAAATGTGGTTCATTAAAATGAAAATAATTTTTGGTGAATAGTAACTTTTGACTTTTTTACCGCGGTTAAAGGTAAATATGGTAATTCAAGGTAAACAAATATTATAATAATTTAAAATTACATTAACACTTGTCCTAACATTATTGGTTGATTCATGGCCGACCATGGGAATCATTGGGTCGATTTTGGAACCCCATGGAGCCACTTATAAATGATAATGACACTTTAGATTAATTAATTTAATGTTAATGCAAAAATGACATAAACCAAAATCATTTAGTAAATTCATTCTTATATTGTGTTATATTAGGAATCTTTTTGTATATAAATATTCATTTTAAATATAATAATATTTCCTACATCATGGTATTTTGTTTATAATTTTTAGACATCAAATAATTTAAATTATTCATGACACAATAATGATGCAGTATTTACCTCATTAATAAATGATTTGAATCTATAAGATTATAATGATTACAATATTATCCAAAACATGTCCAATTCTGATTTGATGATTTTATTCGGAATATGAGTCATCTTATCTTTGATCTTAATGATTTTTGGACCTTTATAAACCGAATATCATTATATAATAAAATAATATTTTCACACTTTCCTAAAGAGCCCCTCCTCTCCCTTATAAAAGCATACCACTTCTAACCAATTCCTCACACCTCTCAAGCCATTTGGCTCGTCCAAATTCTGCCCAATTAAGCTTTCTACATCCCTCTACTCTAACTAGAATCCTTATCTTAGGCATAAGGCACTTCAAGAAGTCCTTTGGTTCAAACAAAATGGAGTTACCCAAATTAAAGGTAACAGTTTCCCTTAAATTGGTTTCTTTTATTTTAATTATCCACCCCTAAACACTTTTTATTCATTTATTTTGTAACAAGACCAGTATCCTAAATATACTAGGATGTTGTTATGATATTTATTCAAACTACCCTTTCACACACCTCCATCTAATGGGTGAAGAACATAATGTTTCTGTGGATGACAAACCATCACCTCACAAGATGTAGATAGTTCAATTACCTCTTACCGCCTCTCATGGTGGCCATTATGATGGCACTGTATTTATATATGATATATATATTATGTTAATGATTTACTTATGCTTCTGTACTTCCCATTTATAGCACACCATTTGGTTTCCATAGTGGGTAAATAGGATAATCTCATTTGAGAAAGTGCGGACTACCGCCCCCTCAAAGTGATGTGACTCATTAATGCCTTATGTGGGATGTATAAACGATGGAATTTACAATATAATATATGATATTATACTGAAATAAAAATATTCCTATGTATCATTATGTTTTAATTCCACTAAAATAAGAAATATAAATGAAATTAGCGTTCTTGCGTACATACGGCTTACCGTCTCCATGAACAGTGCATTCCATTTCTTACCTCCAAATGTTATGTACTATTATAAATACATGTATAGAATGGATATATATGATATATATGACATCCAAATCATGAATATCATTCTGTATATAATGAACCATTGAACACATGAACAACATGGGGTTATAAGAAGTCCATTGTTTACTCAAGTACCAAATATCGACCAAATGGACGTTATTAACTTAAATTATTACACATAGTTTATAACATGGGAATAAGTGATATAAAAGTAATAATAAACCTGAAAAAGGTTCTTAAGAATGTATAATATAACTTTTGTTTATTATTCAAGAGATTAAACAATGATCAATTCATGTTTGACACGAGGTAAGGGATTTTCATATCTTACTTTTAATTCTGTGAGATTTCCATTGTTTTCCACTTATTCATTGCATGTCGTGTATTTTGTACTGCCATTTGATATATATTGTCATTATTATCATTATATTCATGTTATTATATGATTAATTTTTTGGGTATTAACTTTTGGTCATACGTCTCAGTTGATTACAATGTGGTAAAGGGTTTCGTCTCACTTTTTATTCTCGTGAGATTCTTGCTATATTTTCCACTATTTCCTTTTGTGTGGTGTATGCACTTACCAGTATTGTACTCTTTATGTAAAATAATTTCATTTATGAGTATTTACATCTTCATTTTATGTTCCTTCTTTCATGTGGCATATATTTTGTAAATTACTAAATCGGTAAGGGAACCATTCACCCACTTCTTTATAAATGACTTATTTTTGTTATGTCTTTTAATTTACATCTTATTATGTTGGGATATGTTATTATATAACATTATTGAAGTAAACATTATATCCAAGTGTTGAGATTCCATTTTTTATTTCATCAACTGATTTTCTGAATTTTAATGTGACGTCGTAAGGTTGTCGAATTTTTACAAGGGAACATCTTAACCCAATTTCAATTCTTCGGGTTCAACTTATACTTATTTAATATGTCATCCAATGAATATATGTGAATGACCTATGATTTTTGTACACATAATATCCAATTATATTGGGTGTATTAATATTTTTCACACATAATTATGTGATTGATTTATTCTTAATTTAAGGACACCATCTTTATAAGGGATTTCATCTCAATTTACATTTCAATTGAGGCATCATTGTTGTTATTCAAAAATTCACTCTTATATAGTGTTTATAATATACATTGACATATTATATCATCAAACCATTTATTCTCATGATATTATAATGTTCTGATTAAATGTTATTCCTCTATTATTTTTATTCAAGTGTCTCTCTTTTTGTTTAAAAAACTCTTTAACAAAAATACCGTTTTAAATATTTTAAAGATTTATTATTCTAATTATTTATCATTAATGGAAATGTTTTAAAAATGGGTTTTAGGATTTATTTATATGGACATAAATGTTTCCAAATGATAATTCATTTAAAATATTCAAATTTGTATGTGACACTTTGATTCAGAAATCGCTTTTTAAATGGTTTTGAAAATGATTTGATAAAACAGTATTTATTTCAATATCTTGATTTGATTATTGGAATGTGGAAATGTTATATTTCCAATATACATGTCTTATATGATATGATTATGTTATGGTTATTGGGCATTGTTTACGTATACGAGTGGTTCCGTGATAAACCTAGGGCGGGTGAGCCTGAGATAGCTCTCCAATGCATTGGGTAACATGACAGAGGTGAATGTGATATTTATCCAAAGAGATTTAGGAAATATACCATGATCGGTATTGCAATTGTAACTCCCTATATAGTTGTGATAGCGACAATGTACGTTTGATATGGATTCCATAAGTAATCTTTATGATTTATGATCTGTGTGTGTTATTCAGAAATCTTATGATTTCGTAAGGTATGTTATGATTGAAAAATATAGTTTCATTGAATTGTATTTATTGATGGGTAATGTTTTTCTTCATTATTTTATAACCCTTACTGAGCTTTTTATGCTCATACCATGTTTTTTTAAATGTTTTCCACAGGACTTAAAGATGAATAGGGTCTAGGATGGGATCAAGGAAAAGTCATGATGTCTAAAATATGGAACTAGACATGTTTCTTTTTAAGAGTTTAATTTTATGAAAAAAATTGATACTCAGTAGTAGTGTCTACTTGTAATATTCAAGTTATTATGTAATAGTTATTCCCTAATTATCTAAAAATCTAAACTTGAAAAGATCCTCAATTTGAATTATTAATTTAATTCAATATTATGTAATGTTTAAGGTCGGGTCTTATAGTTGGTATCAGAGGTCTCTTTAGATAACTTTAGAGGTTAGGGTACAATTTAAGCTTAAGTGACATTACCATAATGGTTAGGATTTTAGAAAGATTCATAATTATTTTAGTAAAGTGAATGAGTTTAACATAACATGAATAAGTATATCTTAGTGTTTAACCTCCTCATAAGATATTATATGATTATTTTACTCATACACTCACACTGACCTTTTGGGTTTTAGTAAATGGCTGGATCTAGCAGGAACCAAAGTAACAGTGGATGTGAAGAAAACTATGACGGTTTTCTGAACTAACAGCTGAATGATATGGGAGCTACAATGATAACTCTTGTGGTCATTCTCAACCAACTATCTAGAGTCATTATTGACCACATGAACCTTAGTTATTTTTATAAGACATCATATATGCGAGAAACAAATCCCTATGGATCTTCAGGTAATAATTATAAAGGTAAGTATGTTCAAAAACATATGTGTCAAAGATGTGGAAAGAAACACATAGGAAAATGTTTCAATTGGACATAAAGATGCTATAGATGTGGAAATGAAGGTCATAAAGCAAGAACCTGCCATGGAAAAAGGAAGCATCTCATTGACTCTCGTAAAGGAAAAGAAGTTCTTTATGAAGTTTCAATTGAGTGTTCTAAATGTGGTGAGCATGGTCATTATGAAAAAACATGTCCTATGAAGAATTTTCGGGAATGGAATCACAAGGATAGTACAAATATTCACTTACCAATACCTAATGCCATTCTAATTGCGGATGAAGAAACTGACAATGACCAATGAAAGGTATGTATTATTTCTTAATATATGTTTTCCTATTATTGAAATATTAGGATATGATTCATGATTTTTTTTATAGGATAGAAGTATTTCTGAATATGTTGGAAAGTAATGGTTAATGGATCAAGAAGAATGTTGAATGAGTAAGAATTCAACATATAATGGATTCAAGAGTTATGGTAGAATTTAGGATGGTGAAATTATTAAAAGTATTAAGGCTCTTCTAATGATGGGATTACATTAGAATATTTTTTATAGTATGTGTAACCCTGATGTTTGATATATGAAAATTTTATTCAAGGAATAATTATCTTCTCTTTTGTGGATATAGTTATATAGAACCATTTGGGTTTATATGATCCTTGAATTTGAGGCAATTACCGGTTAATACATTTTGGGATGCAAAACGAACGTTATTAGATAACCTTTATAGTTAAAATATGTTATGATTATTTTGATGAAATTATCTCTTCTTGGTAATGTTATGAAATTATGTAGTTTTTTAAAAGGGACAACACGCAAATCATGAGACAACCCATCGCGTCAGATGAAGCAGTGGGAATCAGACCCACAACCAAAGTGCGACTGGTATTTATCACCTACCACTGGACCACATGATGTCCCTGGTTTGTATGACTAATTCTTTTTAGTTAGATGATCTTATGAATCAAGAATAAGTTGATTTTAAGTTCTATATGGAAATTATTATCCTATCAATGAGGATATGTGATTAGGTTAGTTACTTTTCAGTAAGATACTTTAAGAGTAACTGATGTTATTTGGAGATAAATGTTAAGATTTACCTTGGAACACTATGTGATTAAATCCTTCAGAGATTTGGGTTTCAATCTTAGTGTGGATTACTTTGAATAATTTTAAGGATAACTGTTTATTGAGTGGTCTTTGTTGAACTTTGTGTTTTGTTAGACAAATTTTAGTGATTAAGAGTAGTTTTTCTTTATGTAAAAGTTTATCATTTTGGGGGATTATCTGATCTTCTACTAAGAATTTTGGTTTTAGTTAATATCTAAAGACAAGGGAAATATACGGCTCAACTGTTTTGTATTATTTGATTCTCTCAAAGTTGATTTTATCACTTTTAATGTAAACAAGTCATCCATAATATTCATCATATGGACGAAATATGAGTTTGTGTTAGAAATCTAGTGAAGGATAAAAGTCTACATGAAAAGTAATTGTGTTTCCTTTTGTTTTTAGTTATGATCATAAATAGATTCCTCAATGAAAAGTTTCTTAAAAAAACCTTGTATGTAGACTATTCTTAATGGGAATCATGAACTGTTGAACCCATCACATGTTTGAGATTTTCTGGAGGTTAACTTTCACCTAATCATGTTTTCTATCAATCTCCATCAGAACTGGACCATTTCTTCTCTCTTTAATATCCATGTTTTCATGGAATCCTAGTATCTGTTGTCTCAGGTAACCTTTTTACTTCTCTTCCTTTAATTTAAAGTGATAGTTTTATTTACTCTTTTCCGATGAGGGACTTTTAATGAAGATTCCAAACCCTGTTTTAAAATTGCAAGGATGCAATTCCCAAAAGGGGGAAGGATGTAACATCCCAGATAAATAAATAATAATAAACTTTTCATATTTATTAATATTTGTGAATTAAATATTAATTTTACATTAAAGGGGATTCTATGTTCAATAGCGTACCCAATACGCAACAACAGGTTTCATTGAAATCTTACGTTGCACACTAAAAATATAATATTATTATTTTAAATGGTAGTTAACTCCTAGCCATTGTATTGGTGGGGATGAAAAAAACTAACTACAATATGATTATACATGTTTGTTAAATGTATTTACATTTATCCAATAAATTCTAGAGGCTTAAAATTTGAATGAATCTAATTTTAAGTATAATTTACATTAAAAGGATGATTTACCACCTTTTAATGGAGAAATATCATTAAATCTATTTCCGGTCACTCTAATACATTATATTTGACCAAATAAAATCCTTCTTTAGAATGTGGACATCAAAATATACATGGTGTATATTTTTGAAATGTTTCTGATAAAGTTCATTTTTTAATGAATAGTGTAAATATTGTATTTTAATTGAAAAATATGTGTTAATATAATCTATTTATATGGTCATATTATCTTTTTAATAGGTTTTAAATTGAAATTAAAATATATTTTTACCAGTTAATCCAATTTTGGTCATTGTAATTAATTTCACTTTGAAAATAGACGTAAACAAGTATCAATCTTTTGATAGTTATTGTTTCTTAAAAACACATTATTTGTTTTGATAACAAGAATTAATTTTAAAATTAATTAATTCCACTTCTATGTTTTTAATTTTAAAAAATAGACATAATTTTTAAATTCATAATATCAAATATACCTTAGGCTGAAATTTTGGTATTTTTCAAAAACGACAATTTTTTATGAATAGTGAAACCACTTAGTGATAGTTTAAAAACCGACTTTTTTATTTAAATGAAATTTTACCACTTTTTTGAATTGAATTTTCAAAAATCAGACATACATGGTTGTTATCAAGAAGTAAAATGTGGTTCATTAAGATGAAAATAATTTTTGTGAATAGTAACTTTTGACTTTTTTACCGAGGTTAAAGGTAAATAGGGTAATTCAAGGTAAAAAAGAATATTATAATAATTCAAAATTACCATAACATTTGTCCTAACCTTATTGGTTGAGTCATGGCCGACCATGGGCATCTTTGGGTCGATTTTGGGACCCCATGGAGCCACTTTTAAACGATAATGACACTTAATATTAATTAATTTAAAGTAAATGCAAAAATGACATAAACACAAATCATTTAGTAAATTAATTTTTATATGGTGTTATATAAAGAATATTTTTGAATATAAATAATCATTTGGAATATAAGAATATTTTATACATCATGGTATTTTTTTTATAATTTTTAGACATCAAATAATTTAAATTATTCATGACACAATAATGATGCAGTATTGACCTCATTAATAAATGATTTAAATAAATAAGATGATATATATTAAAATATTATCCTAAACATGGCCAATTCTGTTTGGATGATTTTATTTATAAAATGAGTCATCTTATCTTCAACGTTAATCATTTTTGGACCTTTATAAACCGAATATCATTATATAATAAAATAATATTTTCACACTTTCATAAAGAGCCCCTCCTCTCCCTTATAAAAGTAGACCACTTCTAACCAATTCCTCACACCTCTCAAGCCATTTGTCTCGTCCAACCTCTGCCCAATTAAGCTCCCTACATCCCTCTACTCTAACTAGAAGCCTTACTTTAAGAATAAGGCACTTAAATATGTCCTTTGGTTCAGACCAAAGGTAGTTACCCAAATTAAAGGTAACTGGTTCTCTTAAATTGTTTTCATTTATTTTACTTCTCCAACCCATAAAATCTTTTTATTCCTTTATTTATTAATTACAACAGTTTCCAAAATATACTAGGATGTTTTTATGAGAAGTATTCAAACTACACTTACACACAACTCCATCTAATGGGTGAAAAACATAATCTTTCTGTGGATGGAAAACAAACGTCTCACGATACGATAATTGTTCAATTACCTCTTACCGCCTCTCATGGTGGCCATTATGATGGAAATATATTTATATATGATATATATATATATATATTATTTTTTTTATTTTCATATGCTTCTGTACTTCCCATTTATAGAACACCTTTTGGTTTCTATAGGGGGTAAATACGATAATCTCATTTGAGGAAGTGCGGACTACCGCCCCCTCAAAGTGATGTGACTCATTAATTCCTTATGTAGGATGTATAATGAATGGAGTTAATGATATTATATATGATATTATACTTTAATTATAATATACCTATGTATCATTTTGTTTTAATTCAATTAAAATAAGAAATATAAATTAAAGTAGCGTTCATGCTTACGTACGGCTTACTGTCTCCATGAACGGTGCATTTTATGTCTTACCTCCAAAGGTTATGTAATATTATAAATACCTGTATATACCTGATATATATAATATATATGATATCCAAATCATGAATATCATTCTGGATATAATGAACCACTGACAACATGAACAACATGTGATTATAAGAAGTCCATTTTTGACACAAGTACCAAATATCGACAAAATAGACGTTATTAACACAAATGATTACATAATGTTTATAACATGGTAATAAGTGATATAAAAGGAACAATAAACTTGAAAAAGGTTCTTTATTCAAGTATAAATTAACTATAGTTTATTATTTAGGATATTAAACAACGATCGAGTCAAATCGGACATGAGTTAAGGGATTTTCTTATCTCACTTTTAATTACGTGAGATTTCCATTGTTCGCCACTTATACATTGCATGTGGTGTATTGTGTATTGACATTTGATATATATTATCATTATTACCCTAATATTCATGGTATTATGTGATTCACTTAGTGGTTATTAACATTTGGTCATATGACTCAGTTGATTACAACGTGGTAAAGTGTTTCGTCTCACTTTTTATTCTCATGAGATTCATGCTATATTTGACACTTTTTCCTTTTCTGTGGTGTATGTACTACCCATGATTGTACTCTTTATGTAATATAAATTAATTTATGAGTATTTAAATTTTCATTTAATTATCCTTCTTTCATGTGGCGTATGTTTCGAAAATTACCAAATCGGTAAGGGAACCATTCACCCTCCTCTTTATAAAAGACTTCTTTTTGTTTTGTCTTTTAATTTTCATCTTATTATGTTGGGATATGTTATTCTACATCCTTATTGATGTAATATTTATATCCAAATTATGAGATTCACTTTTTTATCTCATCAAGCCATTTTCGGAATTTTAAAGTGATGTTGTTAGGCTATCGAATTTTTACAAGGGAACCTCTTAACCCAATATCAATTCTTCGGGTTCAACTAGTACTTATTGTATATGTCATCAAATGAATATGTGTTAATAACCTCTGATATATTTACACTTAATATATACTTATATTGGGTGTATTTATATTTTTTACACATAATTATGTGATTTATTAATCTTTAATTTAAGGATACCATCTTTATAAGGGATTTCATCTCATTTTATATTTCCATTGAGACTTAATTTTTGTTATGCCCCAATTCACTCTTATATGGTGTATATACTGTACTTTGACATATTATATCATAAATACCTTTATTATGATGATAATACAATGTTCTGATTAAATTTTATTCCTCAATTATTTGTATTCAAGTGTCTCTCTTTTTGTTTAAAAAACTCTTTAACTAAAATATCGTTTTAAATGTTTTAATGATTTATTATTCTAAATATTTCTCATTAATGTCCATGTTTTAAAAATGGTTTTTAGGATTTATTTATATGGACATTAATGTTTCCAAATGATAATTCATTTAAAAGATTCAAAGTGTTATGGAACACCTTGATTCGAAAATCCCTTTTTAAATGGTTTGGAAAATGATTTGATAAAAAATTATTTATTTCAATATCTTGATTTGATATATTGGAATGTGGAAATGTTATCTTTCCTTTATACATGTGTTATATGTTATTATTATGTTATGGTTATTGGGCATTGTTTACGTATACGGGTGGTTCGGTGATAAACATTGGGCAGGTGAGCCTGAGATAGCTCTCCAATGCATTGGGTAACGTGACGGAGGTGAACGTGATGTTTCTCCTAAGAGATTTATGGAATATACTGTGATGGGTATTCAAAGTGAAACTCTCTATATAGCTATGATTTCTACAATGTAAGTTTGATATGGATTCCATCTGTAACCTTTATGATTTATGATTTGTTTGTGATATTCAAAAATCTTATGATATCGTAAGGTATGTTATGATTGAAAAATATAGTTTCATTGATTTGTATTTAATGATGGGGTAATATTTTACTTCTTTATTTTATAACCCTTACTGAGATTTTTATGCTCATCCCAAGTTTTTTTTTGAAATTTTTTTCAAAGGACATACAGATGAATAGGGTCAGGGATGGGATCAAGGAAAAGTCATGTTTTCTAAAATATGGAACTAGACATGTTTCTTTTTAAGAGTTTTTCTTTTATGAAAAAATAGATACAGAGTAGTAGTGTCTACTTATAATATTCAAGTTGTTATGTAATAGTTATGGCCTAATTCTATAAAACTATAAACCTAAAAAGATCCTCAATGTGAATTATTCATTTAATTCAATATTATGTAATGTTTAAGGCTGGGTCCTTATAGTTGATATGAGATGTCGGTTTAGATAACTTTAGAGGTTAAGGTACAATTTAAGCATAAGTGACATTAAAATAATGGTTAGGATTTTAGAAAGATTCATTATTATTTTTATAATGTGTATGAGTTTAAGATAACATGAATAAGTATATCTTAGTGTTTTCCCTCCTCATAAGTTATTATATAATTATTTTTCTAACATACTCACAATGACCTTTTTTGTTTTAGTAAATGGTTGGATCTAGCAGGAACCAAATTAATAGTGGATGTGAAGAAACCCATGATGGTTTTTTGAACGAGCAGTTGACTGATATGGGGAGCTGCAATGAGAACTCTTGTGGTTATTCTCAACCAACTATCTAGATTAATGATTTACCACATGAAGATTAGTGATTTTTATAAGACATCATATATGCGAGAAAAAAAACCATACGGATGATCAGGTAATAATCATAAAGGTAAGTATGTTCAAAAACCAATGGGTCAATGATGTGGAAATAAGCACATATCAAAATGTTTCAAGTGGATAGAAATATTCTATAGATGTGGCAATGAAGGTTATAAACAATAACCTACCATGGAAAAAGGAAGCATCTAGTTGACTCTAGGAAAGGGAAAGTATTTATTTCTGAAGGATCAATTGAATTTTTAAAATATGATGAACAAGGTAATTAGGAAAACACAGGTCCTATGAAGATGTTTTGGGAATGGGATCGCCAGGATCGTATAAATATTCATTTATCAATACCTAATTCCATTCTGATTGAGGATGAAGTAACTGACAATGACCAATGAATGGTATGGATTATTTCTAAACATATGTTTTCCTATTTTTGAAATATTAGGATATGATTCATGATTTTTTTTGTAGGAAAGAATTATTTCAGAATAAGTTGTAAAGGAATGGTTAATTGATCAAGAAGAATGTTGAATGAGTTAGAATTCAGCATATAAGTGATTCAAGAGTTATAGTAGAATTTAGGATGGTGAAATTCTTAAAAGTATTAAGGCTCTACAGATTATGGGATTACATTAGAAGACTTTTTATAGTATGTGTAACCCTGATGTTTGATATATGGAAATTTTATTCAAGGAATAATTATCTTCTCTTTTGTGGATATAGTTATAAAGAACCATTTTTGTTTATATGATCCTTGAATTTGAGGAAATTACCAGTTAATAAATTTTGGGATGGAAAACAAAAGTTATTAGATAACCTTTGTGGTTAAAACATTTTATGGTTATTTTTGATGAATTTATCTCTTTTTGGGAATGTTATAAATTTAGGTAGTTTTTGAAATGGGACAGCACGCAAACTGTGTGACAACTCGTCGTGTCGGGCGAAGCTGTGGGAATCAAACCCACAACCAAAGTGTGACTGATATTTATCGCCTACCACTGGACTACATGTAGTCCCTCATTAGTATGACTAATTATTTTTAGTTATATGACCTTATGAATCAAGAATAAGTTGATTTTGGGTTATCTGTGGAAATGAATAACCTGTCATGGAGGATATGTGATTAGGTTAACTACATTTGAGTATAAGACTTTAAGAGTAACTGATGTTATTTGGAGATAAATGTTATGATTTACCTTGGAAGAATATGTGATTAAATCCTTCAGAGATTTGGGTTTCAATATTAGTTTGGATTACTTTGAATAATTTTAAGGATAACTGTTTATTGAATGGTGTTTGTTGAACTTTGGGTTTTTTAGACAAATTTTGGAGATTAAGAGTACTTTTTTATTGTGTAAATTTTTATCCTTTTGGGGGATTATCAGATCTTGTAGTAAATGTTTTGGTTTTAGTTAATATCTAAATACAATGGAAATATACAGTTCATCTTCTTTGGATTATTTGATTCTCTCGAAGTTGATTATATCACTTTTAATGTAAACTAGTCATCTTGAATACTCATCGTATGGAGGAAATATGAGTTTGTGTTAGAAATATAGTGAAGGATAAAAGTATACATGAAAGTAATTGTGTTTACTTATGTTTTCATTTAAGTTCATAAATAGATTCCCCATTGAAAATTTACTTAAAAAACAAATTTTGCCTATTAACTATTCCTACTGGGAATCAAGAACCGTTGAAACCATCACAGGTTTGTAATTTTTAGGTGGTTAACTTTCTCCTAATCGTTTTTTCTATCACTATCCATCAGAACTTGACCGTTTGTTCTTTCTTTCATATCCATGTTTTCATGGAATCCTAGTATCTGTTGTCTCAGGTAACATTTTTACTTCTCTTCCTTTATTTTAATGTGGTAGTTTTATTGACTCTTTTCCGATGTGGGACTTTTAATGAAGATTCCAAGCCCAGTTTTAAAATTATGAAGACGCAATTTCCAAAAGGGGGGAAGGATGTAACATCCCAAGTAAATGAAGAATAAGATGTTTTAATACTTATTAATATTTTTGAATTAAATATTAATTTTACTTTAAAAGGGTTTCTATGTTCGATAGCGTACCTGATACGCAATAACGAGTCTCTTTGAAATCTTACATTGCACACTAATAATATATTATTATTATTTTTAATGGTTGTTAACTCATAGTCTTTGTATTGGTGGAAATGAACAAAACTAACTACAATATTATTATACATGTTTGTTAAATGTATTTACATTTATCCAATAAATGATAGAGGCTTAAAATGAGAATGAATCTAATTTTAATCATAATTTACATTAAAAGGCAGATTTATCAACTTTTAATGGTGAACCCTCCATAAATATAGTTTTGCTTAATTTAATACATTATATATGACCAAATAAAATCATTCTTTAAAATGGGGACATCAATATTTAATTTTTTGAATTTTTTGGAATTTTTCCGATAAAGATCATTTTTTAATGAATAGTGAAAATATTATATTTTAATTCAGAACTGTTTTTTAATATAATTAATTTATATGGTTATATTATCTTTTTAATTAGTTTTAAAGTGTAATTAGAATATATTTTTACCATTTAATCCAATTTGGGTCATTTTAATTAATTTCATTTTGAAATTGGACATAAACAAGTGTCAATCTTTTGATAGTTATTGTTTCTTAAACACACACTATTTGTTTTAACGGTGTGAATTAATTTTAAAATTAATTAATGAAAATTTTATGTTTTTAATTTGGAAATATAAACATCATTTTTAAATTTTTAATATCAAATATATCTTAGGCTAAATGTTTTGTATTTTTCTAAAAAACAAAATTTTTTGATGAATAGTGAAACCAGTTAGTGGTAGTTAATAAACTGAATTTTTCAATTAAATGATATTTTACCACTTCTGTGAATTGAATTTCAAAAATCTGACATACATGGTTGTTATCAATAAGTAAAGTGTGGTTCATTAAGATGAAAATAATTTTTGGTGAATAGTAACTTTTGACTTTTTTTCCCGCAGTTAAAGGTAAATAGGGTTATTCAAGACAAAAAGAATATTATAACAATTCAAAATTATCGTAACATTTTCCGTAACCTTTTTGGTTGATTCATGGACGACCATGGTCATATTTGGGTCGATTTTGGGACCCCATGGAGCCACTTATAAATGATAATGACACTTTAGATTAATTAATTTAAAGTAAAGGCAATAATGACAAAAACAAAAAACCTTCAGTGAATTAATTTTTATATGGTTTTATATAAGTAATATTTCTGTCTATAAATATTAATTGGAAATATAATATGATTTCCAAAATCATGGTGTTTTTTATAATTTTTAGACATCAAATATGTTAAATTATTCATGACAAAATAATGATGCAGTATTTACCTCATTAATAAATGATATAAATAAATAAGATTATAATTATTAAAATATTATTCAAAACATGTCCAATTCTGATTGGATGATTTTATTTTGACAATTATTCATCGTATCTTCGAACATAATTATTTTTGGACCTTTAGAAACCGAATATCATTATATAATAAAATAATATTTTCACACTTTCCAAAAGAGCCCCTCCTCTCCCTTATAAAAGGAGACCACTTCTAGCCAATTCCTGACACCTCTAAATCCATTTGGCTCATCCAAATTCTTCCCAATTAATCTCCCTACATACTTATTCTCTACCTAGAAGCCGTAACTTAGTCATAAGGAACATCAAGAAGTCCTTTGGTTCAAACCAAAGAGAGTTACCCAAATTAAAGGTAACAATTTCTCTTAAATTATTTTCTTTTATTTTACTTCTCCAACCCCTAAACACTTTTTATACATTTATTTTGTAAAAACACTAGTATCCTCAATATACTAGGATATTTTTATAAGAATTATTTGAACTACACTTACACAAACCTCCATCTAATGGGTGAATAACATAATGTTTCTTTGGATGGCAAACTAACGCCTCACGAGACGATGATTGTTCAATTACCTCTTACCGCATCTCACGGTGGCCATTATGATGGAACACTTTTTAAATATGATATATATATTATTCTTATTATTTCCTTATACTCTTGTACTTCACATTTATATCACACCTTTTGGTTTCCATAGTGGGTAAATACGGTAATCTCATTTGAGGAAGTGGAGACTACAGCCCCGTCAAAGTGATGTGACTCGTTAATTCCTTATGTGGGATATATAAAGGATGGATTAAATGATATTATATATGATATTATACTCTAATTATAATATAACTATGTATAATTATGTTTTAATTCCATTAATATAAGAAATAGAAATGAATGTTTTGTTTATGCGTACGTACAGTTTACCGTCTCCATAAACGGTGCATTTCATTTCTTACCTCAAAATGTTATGTACTATTATAAATACATGTATATACTGGATATATATGATATATATGATTTCAAAATCATGAATATAATTCTGGATATAATGAACTATTGACCACATGAACATCATGTGACTATAATAAGTCCTTTGTTGACTCAAGTACCAAATATCGACAAAATAGACGTTATTAACATAAATGATTGCATAATGTTTATAACACGGTAATAAGTGATATAAATGGAATAATAATCTTTAAAAGGTTATTAAGAAAGTATAAATTAACTTTAGTTTATTATTCAGGAGATTAAAGAACGATCGAGTAAATTCAGACATGAGGTAAGGGATTTTCTTATATCACTTTTAATTCCGTGAGATTTCCATTGTTAGACACTTATTCATTTCATGTGGTGTATTGTGTACTGATATTTGATATATATTATCATTATTCTCATTATATTCATGTTACTTTGTTTTTAATTTGGTGGTTATTAAATTTTTTTCATACGGCTCAGTTGATTACAAAATGGTAAAGGGTTTCGTCTCACTTTTTATTCCCGTGAGTTTCATGCTATATTTGCCAATATTTCCTTTTGTGTGGTGTATATAATTCCCATGATTTTACTATTTATGTAATGAAATTTAATTTATGATTATATACATCTTCATTTTATGATGCTTCTTTCATGTGGTGTATGTTTTGTAAATTACGAAATCAATAAGGGAACCATTCACCCTCCTCTTTATAAAAGACTTCATTATGTTATGTCTTTTAATTTACATTTTATTATGTAGGGATATGTTCTTATATATCCTTATTGATGTAAAATTTATATCCAAGTGGTGAAATTCCCTTTTTTATCTCATCAACTCATTTTTTTAATTTTAAATTGACACCGTTAGGCTGTCTAATTTTTACAAGGGAACCTCTTAACCCAATTTCAATTCTTTGGGTTCAACTTGTACTTATTGAATATGTCATCAAAGGAATATGTGTTAATGACCTATTATTATTTTAAACTTAATATCCACATATATTGGGTGTATTTATATTTGTCACACATAATTACCTGATTGATTTATCCTTAATTTAAGGATACCATCTTTATAAGTGATTTCATCTCAATTTACATTTCCATTGAGACATCATTGTTGTTTTGCACCAATTCACTCTTATATGGTGTATATACTATACATTGACATAATATATCATGAATCCCTTTATTTTAATGATATTATAATGTTCTGATTAAAATTTATTCCTCAATTATTTGTATTCAAGTGTCTCTCTTTTTGTTTAAAAAAACTTTAACTAAAATATCATTTTAAATGTTTTAAAGATTTATTATTCTAAATAATTCTCATTAATGTCCATGTTTTCAAAATGGGGTTTTGGATTTATTTATATAGACATTAATGTTTCCAAATGATAATTCATTTAAAAGCTTCAAAGTGGTATGGGACACTTTTATTCAAAAATCTCTTTTTAATTGGTTTTGAAAATGATTTGATAAAACATTGTTTATTTCAATATCTTGATTTGATATATTGTAATGTGGAAATGTTATCTTTATTTTATACATGTGTTATATGTTATGATTATGTTATGGTTATTGGGCATTTTTTATGTATATTGGTGGTTCCATGATAAACCTAGGGTGGTTGAGCCCAAGATAGCTCTCCAATGCATTGGGTAACGTGACGGAGGTGAACGTGATGTTTCTCCTTATAGATTTAGGGAATATACCATGATGTGTATTCCAAGTGTAACTCCCTATATAGTTGTGATAGATACAATGTAATTTTCATATGAATTCCATAAGTAACCTTTATGATTTATTATTTGTGTGTGTTATTCATAAATCTTATGATTTCTTAAGGTATGTTATGATTGAAAAATATTGTTTCATTGATTTGTAATTATTGGTGGGTAATGTTTTCCTTCGTTATTTTAAAACCCTTATTGAGATTTTTATGCTCATCCCATGTTTTTTAAATGTTTTTTACAGGACATAAATATGAATAGGGTCAATGATGGGATCATGGAAAAAGTCATGCTATCTAAAATATGGAACTAGAAATGTTTCTTTTTAAGAATTATTATTTTATGAAAAAAATGGATACTGAGTAGTAGTGTATACTTGTAATATTCAAGTTGTTATGTAATATTTATGGCCTAATTTTCTAAAACTCTAAACCAAAAAAGATCCTCATTGTGAATTATTCATTTAGTTCAATATTTTGTAATGTTTAAGTAAGGGTCCTTATAAGTCGACTAAGTGAGAACCTACTCCTTTTCCTGACTGGTTAGCCTCCCCACACCCAGATTCATTTACTATAAGCCTATGTTGTTACATCATGTATATTTTCAATCACCTCCATATAGTTTCTGAACATTATCTTCTTCTATAATCCTAATAAATAAAATTCCCTTTTCCTAGAACAAAAATTTCAATCCAAATAATGAAAAAATATTTTTTTCATATCCTTTAACCCCACCTGAAATAGATCATCCTCCTCAATCATCCTTGATCAAATATTTAGTATGCACTCTCTTTTCAAGAAACATCAATTAACAGTGATAATGATTGGGTTTTTTGATCTTTTATTTCTTCTCAAAGCCATTTATGATACAAATATTCCAAATATTCTCATATTCTTGGCACCACAAGTCTCATACATTTTGAAATATTTTTGGAATTGGCCTCTAAATACTTTTCTCTTCAATACCATAGAGTATAAAAATTTCCATTCATATTTTCCTTCTCTTTTCACATAGAATTTTTTATTCATAGATTAATATAATGAATATTAATTCCCTCATAATATTCATAAACTCTATTTTTTTAATGGTTAAGAAATTTATTATTTAAAACTAAATAAATATAAGCCATGTTATTCACTCAAATCACAATGAATCATAGGATTCAATTATCTATATGATAGTAAAATATAATTATATTATTCCTCGAAAAATATAAAACTTTTTATTTATTTTTGTTCATCCATGTGTGAATGTATCCATGGTGTTGTGATTTCATAATAGTTTTTCATGATTTTCTATCCTTCTCAAAAACATCTTAACATGACTAATTAATATTTATCTTAACTGTGATATTTAATCATTGATGATCATTTCATAACCATATTTGATTTAATTTTAGGAAATTATTATAAAAAACTAGTAATTTATTTTTAGACATTATAATTTATCTTAAAAATAATAATATATGATATTTGTATGATACATACCTATTCTATGTATTGGTTTTCATTGAAAACATTGTCACAATATTTCAATATCATATGAAATATCTAATTAACTTTATAGACTCATATATATTATAATTTTGATGTATTATTTGATCCTTTAATATATTTCCTAATTTGAATATAATTTTATGATCTATATTGGGCATGCCTGACCCTCCTTCTCAATATTGTCTACTTTGGTTCACTACTTAATGGATTTGTTCTTTAGTAGGGATCACTGCACCATAGGGTGCCTTACTGTCATCCCCCATCTGAAAAGGCCTTGTGATGGGGAGATGGTTGATGGGGATTATATATAATTACCAAATCACTCCAATACCTATTGTGGGACAAGGGATAAGGTTTTAAATCATGAAACAAAAATTTCCCATCGTCTCACACTATACCCAAGAGTCCTTGACCAGTAGAGATGCACAGAATTCCTTTGAGACTCCAACTATAACACCCTGATATTTTAATGACATGTGTATTATTTAAATTTATATGATGTATTTTTTATGCACTTTACCAAGATAATATTTCAATACACACAACACCAACATAACTTGCAGTTTACACAACACAATTCTTAGATTATTCTACATACAACATCAATGTCTTTGGATAGAATTCATTTCACGTAAGATCGAGTTTGAGTGAACAACTAAATATTATTACGATACCTCATTACATAGCCATTATAATGAAAAGTATGATAAAAGTTAATTCAATTATGAAAATATGGTTTACACATGTATATATATAATTAATTATTTTATGATCAATTAATTATAAATAAAATAAAACTATTTTTAACTAAAAGAACTGTTTTATGAAAAATTATTTTAATGCAAATAAGTGATTTTATAAAATAATAAAGTCAACATTTATAAATTTTATTAAATATATATTTTTAATATTCAATACAATTTTTAAAATTCATCTTATATTTTTTTAGGACATGATATAAGAGAAAAAGCATTTTTTAGGATAAAAAAGTTTTTTTCAAAAAACAATTGTCGGTTTGCTGCCTTTTGATGGTGAAACCATTTGAGATCTCATTTTTATAACATTTTATATCATATTTGAAAAAAGTAAACATCTTGTTTGGATAAAGGATATAATAAATTAATTTTAATTAATTTTTAATATTTTTTTCATAATTTCAAATTATTAGTGGATAGTAAAAATATACTAAATTATAATTTAAAACAACTATTTTTATCAATATAATTTAAATTTTTATGTTATATTATTTAATAGGTTTATAATATAACTAGATTAAAATTTTATCAATTAATATAATTAATGTCATTGACTTTAATTTTACATTGTATTATGATGTAAAAACATTTCAATCTTTTGTGATATTTTATCATTTAAAACTCGTTTTCACATTCCAACAGTGGGATTAATTTTAATTAAATTATTGTAACTTATTTATTTTGAATTTAGAAAGATGGATTCCAAAATTTCAATCAGTGGGTCTCATTTTTTAAATAGGTTTCTTTTATTTTTGGACATTATGAATAGTAACTTCAGTAATTTTTATTAATACGACGAAAAGGTAAATCTCGTAATTCATAGAGATGATTATATTATAAAATTTACATAAAACATTTTATAATATCAATGGATATGTATTTTTCTACATAAATGAACCTTGGGTCAAAATTATATCAATTATAATCCACTTAAATGAGATTAAGAAATTTAATATATTTTGTTTAAAGAAAAGTTAAATATGTATTACTCAAATTGTAATAAATATATTATTTTTAAAATAAGGATATACATAATCTAAATTAAAGTATAAATACTATTTTAAAAGATGAAATGTTTTTATTTATCATGGAAATTTATTTTTTATATTTACAAAATAAATATTGTCCTTAAAGACATACATTGATGATGCTAAAATTATTTAATTGATGAAAAATAAATCAAATAAACTATATTAAAATGATAATAACTTTTAAATGATAAAAACACTTTAAAAAATACTATTGGTAAATTATACCTGGACTATATTCATCTAAGGGTCTAGTTATTGACCAATATGATCCATATGAAAAAGATTATGACACTTATAATATTTTAATTAATGTGGTGTTAATGTTGTCACATTCATGTTTTAATAGATATATCATTTTATTATAGGATTTCACATGAGATATTTCTAAAAATAAATATTATTCTTAAATATAGAAGAGTTATATTGGTTACGGTATTTTATTTTTAATTTTTAATGAACAATTATGAAGGTTATATAATTACCCAAAACTAATGCTGTAATTATTTTATTAATGGAAATATAAAATTAATGTTACAAAAAATATATAAATAAATATAATTTGTTATAGTAAATATATCCATTTAATTTTTTATATGACCATAACCCCTTTAGCTATAATAAAATATATACTTTTTGATGATAACATCTTATCTTGCTTTTTTAAACAATAGAAGAAAAAAATAGATTCAAATTTGACATTTTTTTATTTTTTCAAAGTAATTTTTCCTTAAAATAATAATACATTTTTAAAAACACAAAACACATATTATAATATATAAAATATTATAAATGTTCCATTTATTCTCTAATTTACATCAAATAAGTAAAAAAATTACTATTTCAATGTTGAATAATTTGTTACCACAGTTAATATTAAAATTGAATAACAAAGGGATAATTAAAATGATAAGGTATTAATTGATAAAAAAACATGTCTAAAATTTATTTCATTATGTAATTAAAACATTATCTCAACTAATATATTAAAATATTACATTTTGGAGGGTTTTGTATGTGTTTTTATTTTATTATAAATTAATATTTTTAGTGATTCTGAAAGTGGCCCTCAGCTCAGTCATAAAATAGAACCTCCTCACTCAAATATTCACTACGAATTGAGCCTTAAATCTTGAATATACCTAGAAACATTCTCTTATCATATTCCTTATATACATTAGAGAGGTTTTTTTCACCCCAAAATACCCTCTCTAGTGCCTTTAAGAGGATATCAAGAGGGAGCTCATCGAAGAAGAAGTAATCTTCTGTACTGATTCATTAAAACTTATTTCTTCTACTACTTCTAATAATAAGTTTTTTTACATTATAAATTAATAAATCCAGTATTAACATTATGATAAAATGTTATTTTAATTATGTAACAACCATATTCCACCTTCTAACCATCCTACAGAAAACAAAATCACCACACATGCGTACGTACTACTTACTATCTCCACATCGCTGTGTAATATGTTTTTCACCACCACCATGCATGGATGGGTATAATGATAGGAATAATAACTATTAATGATTTTTATAAATTATATGTATTACTGAAAAAAAATATACCATACACTTTCATATAATTTCACAATTACGAAAATGATAATGTAGCTCGTGCGAACGTATGGCCTACCGTCTCTATGATGTGATGTGATTCATTCTATTTAATATCCATTAAAGAATGATTGTATAAATGTATATAATAAATAAATATGATATATATTATGATAATATTATTTTTTAATGATATAAATTTTAATAAATGAAGGATAAATAGAACTTAATCAAAAAAATATGCATAATAAAATGAAGCAGTTAATACCTGAATAATGATTAATATTTAAAAGTTATCAACAAACGGATTAAAATAAGGTCATATATGATATTATAAAAATGATTTTGATTATTAACTAATTCAATGATATTATTTAAATCATCATACATGAGATTCACATATAAACAAAGGATATCAGATCGAAGGTAAGTTATAATTTCTCAAAGTGATTATTATCTGATATTTTTTATACGTAAGTATTTACTAGGATATATTTATCACCCAGGTAAAGGTTTCCAAAATCATTTTTCTGAAATATTCTTTCTATTCTTCTAAAATTTTTAAATGTCAATTTTACTCGTTGGTTAATATTTATTAAATGGTATGAAAGGAATATTTTGTAGTTTTCGATATGAGGTATGTTTCGACATATCTAACAAACGTATGAGAATAATGATTTATTTTAACTTATATAGAATGAATGATTTTTTAGATTTTCATAATTACTGATTTACATAAAGAATCCTTTATAATATTTCAGGTTTATTTTTAAATAAATCATTTTCTTTCAAAATAGAAAGGAATTTTGAGAAAAAAGAAAACATTGTTTGAATAAGAAATGATATTTTACTCAATAATTAATATTAACTGGTCTATGAATATAATATTTCAAATAAGATGCCATTATTTAAGAGAGTTATGTTTCATGTATAGTATTCCTATTATTCCAATGGATTGATTCTGTTTATGAAAAAATTGTATTTAAAAAATCAATTATTTTATATGGATTATGCTATGATAAAATGAGGTTTAAGAAACCCATTTTATTCCTTAGGTTAAGCAATGATGAATGATTTATGTTTTTTTGGAACATGTAAGAATCATTTCGTTATGAGATGGGAGGAACCTATATCTCCCTCCAATTCATTGGGTAAATTTTTATATTTCATGAGATTGACAGGTCTGGAACGGGAAGTGATCTCGGTTCAGTAATACAGGGATAGAACAAAGATTGATATCAGTTTAGTAATAAAGGGATGGAATGGTATGTAATCAATGTTCATTAATATGGGGCTGGAACGAGGAGTGAAATTACTTTAGTAAAGAGATTTTTGCACTATGATGGTCTTGGAAACAAGATTTGGATAATATGAAAATGATTTTTTATGCTTATGTGTTTATCAGAATTCCATGTTTTATGGAAATTATATTTTCTCATGTATTGTGTTCATTAATGATTTATGCCTTGTGAAATAACAATATTTATTTCATGACACAAATTATTGATTTATGTTATAAGTGGTATGATTTTCAAAAGTTTTGTTCTTGTTTTCATATTCTTATGTTTATTTTTTGTTTAATATTTTCCTTTTTTAACCTTATTGAGTTGGTGAGATCACCCTTTTCAAATGTTTAATTTTCCCCAGGATATAAAGAAAGGTTTTAGGTAAGAAAACCAAATGGGAATATCTTTATAAAATATATTGAAGTTCATTCACAAAATTATAATCATTTGTTCCATGTTTCTAAAGTCATCAAACTAATATGGTCTTTTGTCGTCTGTTTATGTATGGTATTAGTTGTTTTATAAAAGATGTCAATCTCAGGTTGTTATATTTCTTATCATAGTGATGGTTTACTCAACATTTAGAAACTAGGATAATATCATTTTATTGATATCCCTAAAAATATTTATAAGGATATATGGATGTCTCAAAGTATACGTAAAATTATTTGTTAAAATCCTTGAAATTTGGTGATGATCATGGTTAACCTAGGACTAATCCTAATATGTTTTAGATTTAAAGTACTTACCCTTGATTATATTGTTTTCCTATGATGATTTGTGCCTCTCACACTATTGTTTTTTGGGTTTTAGACAATGGATGGAACCTAAAAGAACTATGTTAATGATGGATGTAATGAGAAATGAAACGATTGTACTCCTGATCAACAAAATGTTATTGGAGTGGGAATGAAAAATAATAGCATTACACTTATAGAGGTTTTTAATCATTCTAGACATGAAAATGAGCAGATAAGGGAACAACATTCTAATGATTCCTTCATGAGGAAACGTTCACCTTCTTTTAGTTGGTCCTCTGATCCACTTATTGTTGAATAATGGATCCGTGCCACAAAAAAGATATTTTTTTCCTTAACTATTGAGATCATGAAAAATTCATTTTGATTACATATTGTTGAAAAGGTGAAGCTAAATTGTTGTGGAATATAATCAATAATACAGGGTAGTGATATTAAATTGAATCCATGGATTAAGATGAGTTTAAGAACTTATTATTCAATAAGTACTTTGCTAATATTATTTATATGTTTATGGAAATGTAAAAACTTTAACTTAAGAAAAAGGACAAAGAATCTATTTCTACATACGAGTAAATTTTTAAAAGACGTGTAAAGTATGCTTTTGTATTTTTTATCCAACTTCAATTTAAGGTTCATTTATTTTTTAGTGGATTAAAAACAAGTCTTTGAAGGGCATCATCCCAAAGATAATTTAGTAGATATGAAGAGATTGTTCATCTTTATATAATGGTATAAATTCTTGTTGGGGTTACATATCAATCTCATGGTTTTGATGAGATATGGAAGATGGAGGTCAATGGATAATCTCAAAACCATGGTTAAAAGACGACGAGTGTTTCCTTATGCTCATAGTGTGGAAATCAACAAGGTTGAGATTGTATTAAAGGTAATAGTAAATGTTTTAAGTGTGGAAAAATGTTCATCAGGTAGTTGAATGTTGATGTAATGGGAAAAAGTTAGGTAATGATCTAAATATAGATAAGGCTACAAATAATAAACCTCCAAAACATCAATGATACACGTGAAATGAAATGGGAATTTTTTCTAACTGACACCATATTCTAATGGTTATCAAGGATGATAGACGTCAAAAACCTATAAATTCTAAAGAAAATGGAAAATCACATGAGATCAATATTGTAGATGTATACTATGACAACAAATTTTGGGAATGATTGAGTGTTTATATAATGAGATTCAAACATAAGGTTGTAGAATTGATTTTATGGTATTATAGAATAATGAAATATCTATCAATATTTGTGGGTTTTCATATGTATTTAAGAGTATAAGTTGAGTGTTACTCTTAACTATAAAAACTGATACAGATGTTTTTGGAAAATCATTAAGGGAAATAAAACAGTTAATACGTGAAAAATATTGGGATATGGAAATAAAGTGATGATAGACAGTATTTTTTGATGCGTGGAAAGATTTTTTTTGTTGAGAATTAATGATGTAGGGAAAGATATGATGAAAAAGTGATTTATGATTTCATGGGTGGAGTATATTGATTTTTTTGGGTTTTATGTTATATAGAAAAAAGATTACTTTTTAATGTATGAATGTTTTTACAAATGTTCTATAATAATTAAATTTATTAAAATGTTTCACGAAAATACATGATGACGGCGTTAGCATGTTTGGACTGTGACCAACAAGAGATACCTTATGATTTATGGGGAGTAAATGTTTAGATAATTTACTTCACCTCTTTATAATGTTTTGTATATTTATTATTTAGATGGATTGTAAGGTTATTAGTTTATGGAAATAATAAGTTAAATGTTGGGTGGAATTTTTTAGATTAAAGTATTAACTCACAATATAAGGACTTATGAATATTTTATAACGTATTATAACAATTTCATTGTGATAAATATATATGGAATGGTCTCTCATTCTTTTTATAGATCTCATGATCCACTAATTCATAAGGAATTACAAATTAACCTTAATTTCTTGGAATAAGAGATGAAGTGGAAATTGATCAAGGGACAATAAATGGATGAGGTTCTACTTAAACATGTAATTATTTATTCTCATGCTTAAACTCTATGGAAATGATCTTGAAACCAAAAATTTTATCTTAGATCCTTCTTTACGGATAAAGATTATAGTCCCTTAGATGATCAAATCTTTATCACTTTTTATAGTTAAATTTATATTTATGATGTTCTCTATCACTCTCTATATAAATATTTTAGTTTTCATTATCTTCCATATATATGTTTTCACATTCAACCTATGATCTCATATGTGGAATCTCATTTATGAGTTACTTTGGGTAATGGATTTTCTTCCAACTTTCCCTTTTAAAAATAAGTTTTAGTATTCCTTTTTACTATGTAGGTTTCTATGAAATAAACATTCAAGTATTAATCCTTTTGTAAACTAGAAAAACTATTAGTGTGAAATACATTTTAGGTGGGGTAGAATGTAACATCCTGAGATTTTTATGGGATATATTTTTTTATTTCATTGATGTCGTGTGTTATACACTACACTTACAGAAGATTATGTTACACAAAACACCATCTTATCTTATAGTATATGAAACACTATGATTTGTGTGTGTTACACATAATTTAATTTTTTAATAGAATTAATTTCATGCAAGTTCAATTTTAAGTGAATAACTAACTATTTTTATTTTACCTTATAACATAAACATTATAATGATGAGTATGAAAATTATTAACTGAATTATGAAAATATTATTTACAAATGTATAAATATAATAAATTCTTTCAGGAGAAATTAATTATAAACAAAATAGAATACTTTTTAAATAAAAGGAAATTTTTTTCTAAAAAACTATTTAAATGAAAATAAGTGAATTTATAAAATAATAAAATCACTCTTCATGAATTTTATTAAATATATATGTACAATATTCAATCTAATATTTAATATCCATCTTATATGTTTTCTAAAATTCATATAAGAACAAATTAATTTTTTTTTTGGACAAAAGATGTATTTTTAAAAAAATGCCTTTTTATCGCCTTTTGACAGCCCACCCATATAAGATATATTTTTTATAACTTTTTATATTATTTGATAAAATAAAATTTCTATTTAGAAGTGGGATATAAAAATAAACTGTGAATTAATTTTTAATATTTTTCTGATAAGTTTTATGTTTTAGTGAATAGTAAAACTATACTAAATTTTAATTTAGAAAAATTATTTTCATCGAAGTAATATATTTAGTAAATTAATATTATTTAATTGTTTTAAAATAAAATTAGATTATATTTTTTTAATTTAATATAATTTAGTTCAATGTCATTAATTTTAAATTTTATTTTGATGTAAAAACATTTCAATCTTTTATAATGTTCTAACTATTAAGACTGGATTTCTCATTCTGACAACGAGAATAATTTTAAATATATTTTCTACTACTTTTGTGTTTTAATTTTGGAAAATGGATTCAATAATTGTAATATGTGGGTCCATATTAAATAAATATATTCCTTTTATTTTTTGGACATTTTGAATAGTAACTTTACTATGATTTTATTTACATGGTAAAAAGTTAAATTTTGATATTAAGGGACAAATTAATATTATAAAATTACCCTAACACTTTTCTGAATATAATTGGATGAGTGTGTTTTAAACCTGAAGCACCCTTGGGTTAAAATTTTAGCCTTTAGAAGACACTTGTATGAGATTCAGACATTTAATATAATTTATTTAATGAAATGTTAAATATGTCTTACTCATGTAATCATAAATATATTATTATAAATTTAAAGTTATAAAAAATCTAAATTCAACTATAAATAATTATTTTTAATAGAAAATGTTTTTCTATATCATTGTAATTTATTTTTAATATTTAGGAAATAAATATTGACCATAAATGCTTTTACATTGATGATGATGAAATTATTTATCTAATGAAAAATAAATAAATATATTTTATTAAAATATAATAACCCTTAAAAGAAAAAAAAACTTTCCCAATTATTATTTTTCTAGTATATCTCGACTATATTCATCCAAGGGTCTCGTTATTGACCATTTGTAGCCATATGGAAAAGAGTGTAAAACTTCTAGTATTTTATTTTAAAAGATGTTAAAGTTTTAACATTAATGTTATATTAAATATAACATTTTTAATATTGGAATTTCCAAAAAATATATTAAATTTAAATATTCCACTAAAATATAGAATAATTCATTTCTCTATGGTATTTTTTTTAATTTTTAACTAAAAATATGTATATTAAAAAATTACGAATAGAGTAGTTATTTTATTAATGGAAAAACAATTAAATGCTATATAAAATATTAAAATAAATATAATTTCAAATAATTAATATATCCAATTAATGTTCTAGATTCCATTGACCCCTTAAGGTTATAATATGGTATTTTGTTTTAGGATAACATCTTATTTTGAAATTTTTAAAAATTCAATAAATTAATATTATGAAAATAGAAAATATTGATATTTTGACAAAATAATTTTTATGAAAATAAATATACTATTTTAGAAATATAAAGTAATTATTATATGGTTTAAAATATTAAAATGTTTCATTTATTTTCTAATTGATATCAAATAAAAAAAATTACAATATTTCAATATTGAATAATTTCTTACCATAGTTAAAATTAAAATATAATAACTATGGGAAAATTAAAACTGATAATGTTTAAATAGACCAAAAAACAATGTATATAATTTATTTTTTGATGATATTACAACCATTTATCATCTCATCTTCCAAAATATTATATTTTTTAGTTTTTTGGATGTAGTTTTATTTTATAATAAATTAATATTTCTGGATATTTCAAAAGATATCTTCACCTCAATTATAAAAGGGATCCTCCTCACTCACTTATTAACAACACATTGAGCATTCAAAATCACATATACCATGAAAATTTTACATGTCAAATTCCATATAGACATTTTAGAGGTTCTTCTCTTCTCAGAAGACCAATTCTTATGCCTTTAATAAGTGATCTATAGAGAGATCATCGAAAAAGAATTATTCTCCTCTATCAATTCTTTCAAACATATATCTTCTTGTACTTATCTTCCTATGTTGTTTTCATTCTGGAGTAATAACTCAAGTATTACCTATATGATGATAGTTTATAATTATTATGGAACACCGATATTCCACCTTCTATCCATCCACGGAAAAAGGAAACCCCCACATGTGCATACATATGGCTTACTCTCTCCACATTGTGGTGTAACCTATTTTTTACCACCATCTAACTGGGATGATTATAATGATGAGAATAAAAAATATTTATTATTATTTTAACCAGAAATGGATTTTGGGAAAAAATTTACCAACAACTTCCATACCATTTCAAGATTATGGGAATGATATCATCGCTCAGTCGTACGTATGACCTACCATCTCTACGATGCAATGAGATTCATTCTACTTCGAATCCATTAAATCTTATTTATATAAATGCGTATAATTATAGATTTGATTTATATTATGATAGTATCATTTTGAAATTATATAACCATGACCTAAGTAAGTATTACTAAAACCTATTCAACAATACATGCATAAGAAAATTTAGCAGTTAATACCCTAAAAATTACTAATAATGAATTTTTTTTAACAAAGAGATGCTAATATGATCATATATGATATCAAAAAAATTAATATGATTATAGAATAAGTTATTGAAATTATTAATATCATTATAAAGGAGTTTTAGATACATACAAATGATATCATACCAAAGTTAGGGGATAATTTTTCAAACTCATTATTATCTCAGATGGTTTATATGTAAGTATTTACTGGGGTATATTTATCATCAGTGGAAATGTTTCCTAAATATGTATTCTAAAATATTATTAATATTAATCTCCAGTTTTTTAAAGTATATTTTATCTGTTGTAAATATTTTATTAAATGTTATGAAATGAATCCTTTTTTTCAATACGAGGATATTTCTAATTATCTGAAAAATGTATGAGAATAATGTTTCCTTTTATCTTATTCTTCAGGAATGGATTTTTCGGTTATCATAATGCCTTATTTACATGAATAATCCATTACGGGATTTCATGTTGATTTTCCAATAAATCATTTTCTTTTAAACTTGTGTTGGATTTTGAGAAACTGAAAACGTTTTCTGAAGAAGAAAAAATGTTTTCATCAAGATTTAATTTCAGGTGATCTATCATGATTATTTTCTATCTAAGATAGAATTATTTAATAGGGTTATGTATCAATAATTCTATATCTATTATTTATATGATTTTATTGTGTTTATGAGGGAATTTTATTCATGAAATCCATTTGTTTTACACGGATTATGTTATGATGAAATTATGTTTAAGGAAACCCATTTTATTTCATGAGTTATGCGATGATGAATGGTGTATGTTTTTTTGGAACAATTAAAAATAATTTCATTATGAGATGTGTGGGAACTATATCTACCTCAAATTCATTGGGTAATGATTTATATCTCATGAGATATACAAGACTAGAAAGGGAAATGATCCCAGTTTTGTAATACAGGGCTAGAACAGGAATTGATCTAAGTTCGGTAAAACAGGGCTTGAACAGTGAGTAATCCTAGTTTACTAATATCAGTCTGCAAGGAGGGGTGGTATCGATTATGTAATAGAATTTTTCTAATGTGATGGTGTTGGAAATGAGCCTGAGATAATATCGAAATGAATATCAATTATTATGTTTTGGCCATAATTCCTTGTTTATTTCCAATTCTATTTTCTCATGGATCGGGTTCCTTTATGATTTATGCCTTATAAACTACCATGCATTATTTCATGACTCAGTAATTTTATTTATTTTATGTATGGAATGATATTGAAATGTTGTGTTATTTTTTTACATTATTATGTTCATATTTTGTTTTATATTTTCCTTGTTTTCCCATACTATGATCTAAGCTCACCCTTTTCAATTGTTTTATTTTCCTAAGGTTATAAAGAATGGGTTTAGGTATGAAACCCAAAGGGAAGATATTTTTTGGATATTTTGAAGATCATTCAACAATTTTGAAGAGTGTGTTCCTTGTTTTCAATAGAAGTATACAAATACAATATTTGGGCATCTATTTATGTAATATATTAGCTATTATGAAAATGTAATGTAATTCAAATGTTTGTTAAAATTGTGTCATTAGACCATAACTCATCCCCACTATGATTTCCTTACAAATTAGAGGATACTTATCTCATTCTACACCAAATCAATTAAATCGCACATCAAAAAAGATTCATAGCATACTCATTATCCCTCCTAGTTGATAAGAAATAATGATTTGAAATCCCACTACACTCTAAAATGATATGTGCTCACTACTCTATAAGATCATTCATTTGATCAGTTGAATCAAACAAATTACACCTCATTTTTGAATCATTTATTTCCACCTTCTTCTACTTGATGAATACAATCTCACAACAAATTCACTGGGAAATATATTCACAACAATTTTATAATTCTCACTGACTTCATAAAGATCAAACCTCCTCCTTAAAACATCCAAACTCCCCACAAGAATATTATAAATTCACAAACCCCACTACACTCACAAACCTCACATAGCCTTCACGAAGTAATATAATTTCTATAACATCACTTATCTGTCTTAAATATTAACACTTTTATGAATCTCAAAACATTCAACCATCTTATATATACTTCATTAACATCAATACATTCTTGGTGATTATAAAAACCATTCAGAATTTTTTATCCCTCAGAAAAATCCTTTCTTCCGGAAAATTTATTTAAGAATAACCTTTCTTGAATCACCATCAACACTTTATAAAATTTGGATTTTCATTATGACTTTCTCCATGGAAATGAGTGTTATAGATGCATATTTATAGGTGATTACTCCCATTATAAAATCTTTCATCCTCATCATCACCTTTTTTAGGCTTTTTAGACTATATCCGTAACCTCCATGTCTTCATGAAGCACCATTGAAATTTCCAGTTTGCACAGGTTCTTATAGTCATGGAGCTTTTTTGTAATCCTTCAATGCATTCACAATGTTTTTTCATGATGCTCCAAACCTTCTCAAATATTCCTTTATGAAATTATATATTCAAAAAAGTAATTTTGTTAAAATATTTTTATGAGTAATTCAAAAAAATTAAAATTTCACAATGGTTGAGTAATCCTCCATGATTTAGACCCAAAAATATTGGTAAACTTTGGGAAATGGCACCACATTGTATAAAAAAATTTACATACCTCTTCAAGGGAATCTATTCCTCTATCCTAGATACCTATTAATATACCTATTCAAAAACCATGCTAAAACATCACAGATTATTATGCCTACTTTCTTTTTCGATAAACAAAATCAACCCAAAAACCTTGCAATGATACATTGAAATTTTTTTATGAATAATATCCCCCTTTTATTTTTTTTACAACTCTTCTAATTTCGATAACTATTTGAAGGTTCTTCCATATTCTATCAAAAGATTTCCTTCTAATTCTAATAGCAATAAAATATTTACTAAAAAATAATATAATCTCACATGATCCGTGCTCTGTGTGTGAAACAATACAAGAATGAAAATTTTATCCATTAAACACTTCATTACCAAACCAGTCAATTGATTTCGTCACAAACCCCATATTTTTTTTATATATAACCATTAATCGATCATTTTTCACATTCTCATATATGAAACTACCCCTTCTTCAATGATCCCCCAATTAGCTTCTCCCCCAGTATTGATTAATATTTTATCTCCCCCTTTTATAGGAACAACTCCACTGCCCTTTTCAAAATACTTCATGGTCACTCCTTAGTGGTATACCACAAGTTAATTAACAAGGATCGACACATTAGGAAAAAAACATCATATCTCAGGGAGAGTGGTTCCCACATGAACATGTGTTCAAGTGTGGGTAGTTTAATGAATTCAAAAATTTAATCTATGATGTTCAAATGCTTCTTTGGGTATTTCGTTTATCAGAATTTATGTAATCGATTGTTCTGTAGGAACATACTCCAACTTCACAAACTCTTGCTTCACCTTATCATTGATAAAATGATTCCTTATTTCAATGTGATTCATCAAAAAGTGGTGGGAAATAATTTTGATAATATTTATAGAACTTAATTACCATAATTCATTCTGATCAAAGAATTCACATCGAGTCCCATTTCATCAAGCTACTACTTCATCCAAAAAACAACATGCATACTTGACTAGATGAAATATATTTAGATTCTGTGGTTTTCAATGAAATTAAATATTAAATATTGATTAGAAAATGGATACACAATATTCCACGATATAATTTACAATGTGATGTTCATTTTTCTATCTCCTCCTGAACGGGACAAATTTAAATCTGTATATCCCAATAACTCTTGCTAAAATTGTTTTTTATACAAAAAACTGAAATCCACCATTACATTGATATACTAATGTATTATTTTAATGGAAAGTTAATAGATTTATTTTTTATTTAATTGATATCATGCATCTCGTACTGTGGAAAAAAGAATATCAGGTCTAGTTGATGTCATGTTTTACAGATTTCTAGTGATCTTCCCATATGCTCCTACATTATCTGCTTTGCCTTCGTCGTCTCATAATAGTTTCATCTGGGTAGACACCATTGTCTTCATACAATTGAGATTATCAATTGAAAATTTTATTAAAATATCCTTGTATATTTGGATTGAGGAATTAATATTCTATTACTTCGTTATGTCACCTGTAAACCAAGGAGGTAATCTCACCAATCATAGACATTTAAAAATCACTTGTAATAAATTCGGAAAACTATTTTCATTGTGCTTCATCTGAACGTTAAAATATTATGTTGTCAACATACACTATAACCATAATACCTTTATTACTTTCATTGTTTATGTATAGTGTGCAATCAAATCCTCCAAACAGAAAACCATGTCTTTTCACAAACTAATCAGCCCTTGAATACCATGCTCTCAATTCCTTATTCAACGCATACAACACTATTCTTAGCTGAAAAAAATATTCACTCATATTAATTGATAAGAAAGAAACATGGAATATCTATATACACAAATTCATCTTCAACCCTAGTTAGAAATGATGACTAGACATCCATATAGTATACTTTGAACTTTATTTCCACTACTATGGAAAACAATAATCTGATTGTCTCAATCTTCACAACATGTACAAATTTTTCATCAATATCGATGGCCTATATCAAGGATTGCCCTTTTCAACTTATATGTGGAATTTTTTTGAATTAGAGTTCCCTCTTAATTCATCTTATTCCGAAAGACCCATCTGGTCCTAATGAAATTTTTTTCTACTGGTCTTGAAATAATCTCTAATGTATGATTCTACTTAATCTCTTCAAGATCATCATTCAAATACTCAATCCAGTTGTTATCTCTAACGGATTTTTTAAAAAATTTAGGCTCTACCAGAGAATGGATGGATGACTGTTGTATAGATTTCATTCTCCATGTTTGGACTCGCACTTTCTGATCACCAATAATATATTTCCTATCAATTTTATCTCAAAACATTATATTCCATACAGATAAAAATTTTAATTTTTCATGTTCATCATCAGTATCACATTCTGAATCATCATTTTCCACTTATGATCACTCTAAGTTACATACCTCCCCAACAATTTCATCAAGTAAATGTTCACTATATTGTTGAATATTCTATTCATTCTCTATTATAGAGGCATAATTTTTTTCAACTTCTTTTCCAGCCTCTTTTTGAATAATTTATATATATTTTTTCATTATGTAGCTAAAGAATACCCACTCATCTCTAAATGAATAAAATTTCATGTTTTTCTCTTTATTGAGAATAAAACAATTAATTTCAATGAATCAAAGTATTTCAATGTTAGATTCTTTCAGTACCACATCTCATTTTACTATTTTCTTCCTTAAGATATAATAGAGCCTTGTTATATTTCTAAACATATGTCAAGAATTCTTCCTTCAAAAATTAATCTAGTAGGTTCTTTTCAATAATAATTGGTTTTTCCATGTTTCAGATGATTCGATGTCTCCTATCCACTGCTCTGTTTTTTATGAGGAGTTATTATAGGTAAAGATTGATGACATAGAAAACGTTTCATGAGATAATATCCCAACTAGATGTTTTTTAATTGTATAATGTCATGACCCGTCCCATGGGGCCCGTGCCGTGACTACTCCAAGCCCAACTTCCATAGGCTAGGGGCTAACGAATATCATCGAAGTCGAATTTTCTAAAACCAAGAAGGCATTACTTTTATAACCTATAAACACATGCAACCAATCACACAACAAGATACGAACTCAAGTAAACTGAATAGTAAACATAGTGAGTACAGTATGTAAAATGGGCTAGAATACATGCCCAAATAGAAAGTACACGAAACTGAAAGTACAAGTAAACTAGAACAGCACCTGCGATCAACCGCTAAGGATCCTACCTGAAGGGTAGGTACAACTCTCGAAGGGTCATCTCTACTGTATGCCTCATATAAGGTCCACCTCCGAGCTACCTCCTATCTTAATACTCTTTTCATCTGTCAGCTATGTCCATCATCTACAAAAAACACAACGATGTGTGGGAATAACCCATGTAGGGGTGACAATAAAGATACTCAGTTAGGATCCTGAGAACCTCAAGGTCTCGTAAAATCCACAAAGCAAGAAATCAACTGACAACCCACCTTAGGTATGTTCCCATACATATACCTAAGTTATCATGTATATCTATCTCAATAATGAAAATCACAAAGTCCAACTCAAAAGCCCAAAGCTCAACTGGTCCACAAAGGAAGGAATACCGCGAAGGTAAGTACCACACAGGTATGCCACACAGAAGAATACCACCAAGGTATTAACACAATGGAATTTACTACTCAAGTATGAACTCAGCTCACATCAGGTATAACATAGGTATATTAGTAGAGATGATTAGATGTAACTACTAAATCATCTTACTCTATTAAGAGGTAGACCCATAAAAGATCATTAATCATCCTCAGACCCACATAGGATCTCTAGGTGTTGACCCACACAGGATCGCTCGGTGCCGACCCACATAGGATCGCTCGGTGATGACCCAGACAGGATCTCTAGGTGTTGACCCACACAGGATCGCTAGGTGATGACCCACATAGGATCACTCGAGTAGTCCAGCATGGAATCCTAGAGTGGTTCCATGTGGGACCCTCAATCACAGATCCATGAAGGATCTCTTCCTCTAGTCACATCCAGCTACTGGGTTCCCGTGCAAATCTTGTTCATCTCTAAGAGGGGTCGCACCTCAACCCACTGGTCGATACTCCAACTTCCACGAAGCCCCACAAATATGTATCTCAATGAACCGCTACATTATAGGGGTCTAAAGCCAACAGACGACGCGTAAATCGGACACACAGTCAGTAAGTTATTAGCCTTTTGTATAGAGGGCCCAGTTGGATTCGTGGTGGATCCAACCCGAAGGTATCCAACTTTATCCAAATCTCAAGAGGGTTATACCAAACGGACAGTCTCTCCCCCAGGATTACAGTAACATTGACGGTTTTTCATATGGATGCAAGGTTCCAATGTTATGGCCGAAAGAGCATAAATGAGTCGAAGTGGTTCTGGGTCCGGTCTGACCCGGTTGGGCCGACCTAGTTTGTGTTGACCCGTCTTGACCCACTAGGTCTAGCCTGGCCCACACTAAGCTATCTGGCCCACTGGGTGGCCATGCCTGGGCAGCGGCCCGGGGGTGGCGCGGGGCTGCAGGGGCCGTGGGTATCGCGGGGCGGCGTGGGGCCGCAGTTACCGGGGGCGGCGCGGGGCCGTGGGTACCGCAGTGCGGCGCGGGGTCGCGGGTGCCGTGGGGATGTGGGTGTCACAGGGTGGTAGAGGCGGTCAGTTCTGCAAGGAGTTGGAGGCTACGGGTGTCGCAGGCTCGTGGAGGATGCGAGGGGGCATAGGCCGTGAGGGGCGTGGAGTGGCGTGAGGCCACGGGCAGCACGAGGCAGCACGATGCCTCAGGCATCGCGAGGTGACAACATTATGCAAGGAGGTGGAGAAAGCAGCGACGCGGAGGCCATGGGGTGGTGGGGTAAGCTTCGCTGTGAGGATCGTGGGATGGCGAAGGCCATGGCGGCCACGGGGCGGTGGAGGCCGTAGGCGGTGGAGGTCACGGCGGGGCGGCGGCCGGGGGTCGGTACCATTGCGCTGTCGCCTCTACCATAATCGTTGGTGGTTTCGGCCTCCGTTATCATGCCCCACCGAGAATAACTTGTTGAATATTGTCAGCGGTTGAGTTGGATTAGCATTTTTCGACCTCAAAACAAGTCTCCTCCAACGGCATCAGTGAGTAGAGTAAAATGATGAATTCGGTGACAACAATGTCTTCTCGATTTTCGTTTCGTTCGCCATTAGAGATCCTTTAACGAAGTTATTAGAAAGATTCTTCGAAGGAGAAGTGTTCTTCTTTGTCGTTCGTCATTAGAGGATGAGTTTCTCCACTATTCCCCAAAGCTTCTCCCTTTCCCCAATTCCACCAATAAATGAAATCCCAACAAAATAGAATATGTTATCTATTTAGTTTGTTGGCATAAATTAAAATTCGTTTAACTAATTAATTGATGTGGTTGGAACCATTATATTGGGAGGATACCAAAGGTCACCTCCCTCATTAAATAGGGAGTTCAAGAAGCTTCTCCCACTAAAAGGTGTTAGGGGGTTCGGGTGGTCCCCTCCCACAAATTCAAATTGGGAGGTTTTATGCTCGGTGGTCCCCACCTCCATAACTTCACATTGAAGGTTTCAACAAAAATAAAAATGTTAAAAAAAATTATTATACTCTTCCACGAAAAACCCAATATAAAAAAAATCATTGAAATTTCGGGTCTTTACATTCTCCCCACATTAGGGATTTTCGTCACCAATAGCGACATCACAAAACTATGAAACTAGGTGGGGGTACTGAGCACGAATCTGAGCCTCCTACTCCAATGTACTCTCCTAGAGGTTCCCATACTGCCAACGAATGTGAACCAAAGGTATCGATAGCCTACGAAGGACATGCTCATGTCGATCCTCAATCTCTACTAGAACCTCTGTAAAAGTCACCTTGTCGTCGATGTCTAGCTCTCGGTGGTCGATGATGTGGGAAGGGTCATGCACGTATATCCTCAGCTAGGTTACGTGGAAGAATTCGTGCACCCAGTGCAACTGAGGTGGAAGAGCTAATTGGTAAGACACTTTTCCAACTCTGGTGAGGTCCTGAAAATGTCCGATTAACCTCAGAGATAACTTGCCACCTCGGCCAAATCTTTGTAAACCTCCTCGGGTTGAGACACGAAGAAAGATGTGGTCACTATCCTCGAACTCTAGAGGTCTCCCTCTCCTATCATCATACGACTTCTTCCTACTCCGTGTAGTCATCATCCGCTCCATGATGATCTAAACCTTCTCTATGGTAGCATTTACCATCTCTAGTCCCACTAGTGGAAACTCCCCTGGGTCAGTCCAGCATAAAGGTGATCTACAAATTCGCCCATACAACACCTCTAAAGGTGTCATCCCAATTGTGGTGTGATATTTTTTGTTGTATGAAAACTCCACCAAAGAGTAGTGATCCTCCCATCTGTGACCGAAGTCGAGGACGCAATCATATAGCATGTCCTCAAGGTTCCAAATGGTCCGCTCAGTCTAGCCATACGTCTAAGGATGGCGGTTCTCAAACGAAGTTGTGTCCCGAAATCCTCCTGAAACCCCTTCCATAGCCGGGAATTAAATGTGTATCACTATCGAAGGCAATCGTCGAGGGTAATCCATGTAGCCGCACAATATCTTGCACATCGAGGCGTCCTAAGCTCTCTACTAAACCCTGCTCTCTAATTGGTAGGAAGTGGGCCGACTTGGTGAGTTGGTCGACGATCACCCAAATCGAGTCATGAACCATGGATGTATGTGGTAGTCCTATTACGAAGTCCATGGACATCACATCCCACTTCCACTCTAGGACCTCTAAAGGCTGAACCAAGCCTACTGGTACCTGATGTTCCACCTTCACTTACTGACATGTGAGGCACTAGGATACAAACTATACAACTGATTTCTTCATTCCCGGCCACCAGTGCTTTGTTCGGAGATCATGGTACATTATCGCCACTCCTGGATGTACTGCTAGAGGGGGTGTGTGGAACTCCCTCAAAACATCCTCCTGAAGTGACACTGGTACCATGGTACATCCTATGAAGAGGATGACGTGCTCCCCACCTTTAGAAAATCCATCAGGTGCCTACCCTGTGGATATCTGAGCATGTCGAGCCTCATAGTCAGTGTCCCCACGTTGCACCTCCCTGAATCACTGATGAAGTGGGGGAGTGACTATAAGAGACTGAAGAAAGACTGCTCCATCCCAATCCACAAAGGATATCTTTAAATCGCCTAGCAGCACCATCGCCTCGACTAGTAGATGTATACCAGACCTCTTGCTGAGAGCATCCTTTACAATGTTCTCCTTCCTAGGATTATAGAATATCTAAAAGTCATAGTCCTGGAGGAACTCAAGACAACGTCATTACCTTATGTTCAGGTCCTTCTGAGAGGAGATATACCTGAGAATCTTAAGATCTGAGTAGACTACAAAACATTCACCCATCAGATAGTGTCACCACATATTCAAGGAGAAGACCACTGTTGCTAACTCTAGGTCATGGTTAGCATAGTTCTACTCATTTTGTCTCAGTTTTTGAGAAACATATGTGATAACTACTCGGTCTTGATCAGGACAAATCTGAGTCCAATCCCTAATGCATCATAGTAGACTATGTACCCTACGCCCTCCTCTTGAATCCTCAAGATGGGGGGAACTAGTCAGCCTCTTCCTCAGCTTATGAAAACTCTACTGTCATCTATCTGACCACACAATGTGTGGAACCTTCTTCGTCAACACTGATAAAGGTGCTGCACCTCGGGAGAAATCTGGCACAAATCTCTGGTAGTATTTGGCCAATACCAGGAAACTCCGTATCTTCTTCACACTCATGGGTGGATCCCAAGAAAGTACCACATAAATCCTAGCTGGATCTACTAAAACTCCAGCCTTAAATATGACATGTCCTAGAAATTTCACCTCTATGATCTACATCTAGCACTTTGAGAGCTTACCATAAAGCTAGTGCTCTTGGAGTTTGTCCAGTACTACCTACAAAAGATAGGCATTCTTCTCCTCAGAAGCCGAGTAGTTTAGAATGTCATCAATGAAGACTAATACAAAGAGATCAAGGTATGGATGAAACATCCTATTCATGAGTCACATGAACACCATTATAGCATTGGTCACACTGAATGGCATAACCAAGAACTCATAGTGGATATAAAAACATCTGAAATCCGTCTTTTTCACATCCTCATATTGTAATCTGAGCTGGTGATAGCCTCATCTGAGATCTATCTTTGAGAACCACCATGCTCCCTTCAGCTGATCAAATAGGTCATCAATCATTGGAAGTGGGTTTTTGTTTTTCACAGTCACCTGGTTTAGGCAAAAATACTCCAAAAAAATCTTAAAGCTCTCATCCGCCATCTTGGTGATCAAAATTGGGGCTACCCAAGGAGATACACTTGGCCGAATGAATCCCTTCCCCTATAAGTCCTCTTGTTATACTCGCAGCTCACGAAGCTCTGTGGGAGCCTTCTGATATGCCGGTGTAGATATCAGTGTCTTTCCAGGGTTCAAGTCAATGTAAAATTCTACATATCTTTGAGGAGGTAGAACAGAAACATCATCAGGGAAGACATCTACATATGGGTCCACCACAACAGGATAACTCAGACTCTCCACATCAATTTCTCAGAGGGTTAGGATAGCCAACTGATGAGTGATCGGCTGCACTCTCCTCTGGGTAAGTCCATCCTATACTGCAAAGGCTCCCTTTTCATTGGTGAAGGTAAACCTGGACCCATCCATGAAAAAACATTGCAATTTGCGCCTAATAGAGTCAATATATGAATGGAATATAGATAACCAGTTCATACCCAAGATGACGTCGTAAGGCCTTGACGCTGCTACTACGAGATCCCAGCCAAAGCTCTCGCCTCATAGAGAATGTTCACAATACTGGCACTGGTGCATAATTGTTGAATCCTCTCCCATAAGAGTCTATATCCGTAAGGATCGACCCAACTCCATAGGAATCTCTGATTCCCGAATGAGGGAAGTGGAAATAAAGGAATGAATAGAACCTGTGTCTATAAGTACTGCAGCTAAGGTGTAGTAGACACAGATCATAACTTGTATCATCTACGGAGTGCTGTGATCGTAGCCCTCAGATTCTTGGAGCTGAGCTCACCCCTGTCCTCCTGCTCCCTGTGGTCGGGGTGGGCCTCCGGGAGGTGGTGGAAGTAACATTTCAAATCGTCTCCCACCGCCATCTGCGTGGCCAACTCCTCTTCCACATCTTCTTGCTCCCTCTGGACCTCCTCGGTTGAACCACTATCTCTACATGGGCTGTCCCTCGACCATCTGCTAATAATCCTTATGGTGGGTCGGACAGTCACGATCCTTGTGACCCTGCCCACCGCATGCGTAACGCTGCCTTCTCCTTCCATGATTGGCTCTACCTCGGGTGCCCCGCACAACCGACCCCGAATCCTTTTGTCGTCCACCTATAGTTCTGGTTCTCTTGGACATCTATGACATCTGTATGCTTCCATCTACATGAATACTCTTCTACATGAAGAATGGTAGTGGGTCTCGCCACTAGTGACTGATCTGCAAGGAAACTCTCCACTATTAGGGCTCTCTCTAACACCCCTACCTACGTCGGGATGCTAAGTGAGACCATCATAGCCTTAATATCCCTCCTCATTTCCTTCTCATAGGTCTAGGAATAAAAGAATGGGTCTCGCACCATATCTGTGGAGTTTCTTGAGAGGTCAGTGAACCTCATAGAGTACAAAGCCATAGTAATGTTGCCCTACTGCATATGAAGTAGCTCCTATATGTGCCCTATGGGAAGTGTCGCTGGAACTAACTCTTCCCGAAACAGGCTCACAAAATCTACCTAGAGAACCGTCCCCTCATCGTGATCCTACAACATCAAGCTCCACTATCTGTTTGTTGCTTCCTATAGAAGACTGGTGGAAAGGATCACCATGAGATTAGCTAGTGTCCCTACCAGTCAGAAGACTCTCACTATAGCCCCTAGCCAATCCTTAGATGCTTGTGGATCTGTCACTCCCCTAAACCTAGGAGGCCTCTAGCGCTGGAACTCATGCAATGCGCTCATGTGGGATGCACCCTCTATTGCCGGGGTTGGTGGCACTGGTGACCCATCTGGTAATGGTACCATTTTTTCCTCCACTGGTGCCTCTACTAGAAGATGGACCTGCACTGAGGTCTCAATGCTCTGTGGGCTATCAGTGCATACTACAACCAAAACCCTAGCTAGCTGTCTATGTGGAGGAATCCTGAAAAGAAATAGGCATGTCACGGTCAAAAAGTTATACCTAGTGAGCTGACTCAAATGATCACAAAGAAAACTCTTCAAAACACAAAAGCAATTAGTGTTTTCATGAACTGAGTTAGAAATCCGTATTCAGGGTATTGGTGTATCGTTACGTCGATTGCCGCACCGAAACAGGATTCCCTAAACTAATAACCACACTCACTACACTTAACACTATTTCCATTAAAAATAAATATCAAAGTATTATCTTCTATGGTATAACTAACTCCTCTGATACCAATTTGTCACGACCAGTCCCCCGGGGCCAATGCTGTAACTACCCCAAGCCCACCTTCCATAGGCTAGGGGCTAGCGACTACCACCTAAGGCAAATTATCAAAAACTGGGAAGGCATTATCTTTATAAACTGTAAACACACGCAACCAAAAACACAAAAAGATACAAACTCATGTAAACTGAATAGTAAATAGAGTGAGTACAGTATGTAAAAGGGGCCAGAATACATGCCCAACTTGAAAGTACATGAAACTGAAAATACAAGTAAACTGGAACAGCTCCTTCGATCACCCTCCAAAGATCCTACCTGAAGAGTAGGTACAACTCTCGAATGGTCGTCTCTGTGGTACGCCTCACCTAAGGTCCAAATCTGAGCTACCTTCAGTCCTATTACTCTCGTCCTCTGTCAGCATTGTCCGTTTTCTACACCAAACACAACGATGTTCGGGCATAGCCCACACATGGGTGATTATAAAAATACTCAGTAGGGACCCAGAGACCCTCAGGGTCTGAAAAAATCCACAAAGCATGATATCAACTGAAACCCCAACTTAGGTATATTCCCATACATATACATAAGTTATCAAGTATACCCATCTCAATCATGAGGAATCACATAGTCCAACTCAAAATCCCAAAGCTCAACTGTTCCACAAAGGAATGAAAACCGTGAAGGTAAGTACCCCACATGTACTCCACACATGAAGAATACAACCAAGGTATTACCACAAAGGAAAGTACCGCGCATGTATGATCTCCGCTCACACTGGGTATAACTTACGTACAATGTTAGAGATGATTATATGTAACTACTGAATCATATTACAGTTTTAAGAGGTAGACCCATGAAGTATTTATAATCATCATCAGGCCCACATAGGATCTCTAGGTTCTGAACCACACAGGATTGCTCGGTGCTGACCCACGTAGGATCCCTCGATGGTGACCCACACAGGATTGCTCGATGCTGATGCACACAGGATCTCTAGGTGCTGACCCACACAGGATCTCTAGGTGTTGAACCACACATGATCGCTCGAGTTTTCCCGCATAGAATCCTCGAGCGGTTCCTTGTGGGACCCTCAATCACAGACCCACTAAGGATCTCTTCCCCAAGTCACAGCCAGCTACTGGGTTCCCGCGCTAAGCTTGCTCATCTCCAGGAGGGTCCACTTCTCAAGCCACTGTTCGATACTCCAACTTTCATGAAGTCCCATGAAGAAGTATCCCAAAGGGATACTATGTCATAGGGGTCTCAACACAACAGACGATGCGTCAATAAGACGCCTGGTCAGTATGTTATTATCCATTTAGTCCCGAGATCCCAGTTGGATTCTTGTTCGATCCAACCCGACCGTATCCCAACATTATCCAAATCTCAAGTGGGGTATACAAAAAGGACCGTCTTTCTCCCAGGTTTATAGATCCATTTACGGTTTGTCAAATAGACCCATGGTGCCAAATTTATGTCCAAAAGAGCATAAATGAGTCGAAGTGGTTCTGGGTCTGGTCTGACCCGGTCGGGCCTACCTGGCCCGGCCCGTGGTGCAGCCCGGCACACTAGGTCTAGCACGTCCCACGTTGGGTGGCCCTCCGTGCTGGGTGGTCCGGACCGCGCTGGGCGGCCCGACCTAGGCAGCGGCCCGCGGGGGGGCCGCGGGGGCCGCAGGGGTCTGCGTGAGATATTGGACGGCGCAGGGTCGTGGGTCATGCGGGTCGGCATATAGCGTGGGTGTCGCGGTGCGGCAAACGCCGCGGGTTCCAAGGGGCGGCGGAGGCCGCTGGTGATGTGGGGCGGTAGTGACCGCATGAGCCGCGGGGCCATACAAGGCCGCAGGTGTCACAGGGCAGCGCGAGGCCCTGGGTGCCACTGGGTATCCCGAGGCCACAGGTGCCGCGGGGCAGCACGAGGCCATGGGGATGCGTGAGTCCATGGGGCGGCTTGAGGCCGTGGGGTTGTGTGAGGCCATGGGGAGGCAGCAGCCACGAAGACATGGTATCCATGGGGTGGCAGAGACCACGAGGCAGCTGAGAGCGCGACAGCGCAGCCCCTGCAGGGCGGAGGAGGACGGGGGCGTTGGAGGCTGCGGGGCAGTGGAGGCCTTAGGGCGGTGGAGGCCCCAGGCATCGGAGGCCACTGCGGTGCGGTCGTCGTGGCGTGGTGGTCACGGGGTAGCGGAGTCCACAGTGGCACGAGGGCCGTAGGGTAGCGTCGTTTCATCGTCGCCTTCGTCGGGCTCGTGGTGGTGCTGGCCGCAATTCTCATGCCCCACTAAGGATAACGTGTCATCCTACTCCATCATTAAAAACCCCCAAAAATATGAACGGAGGAGGGGCTGGTCCATGCTTGTTTGGCCCGCACCCTCCGCGTTAGAGCGGTAGCAAGTGGCTCAACAAAATCTTGAATGATGAAGGCAAACCCCTACATCCTCCCACAATGATTATCCCCAAACCATAAAAGGAAAACATCCATAGATCAACTAATTAGAGTTTGATCTGCATTCTTTATTTAATAAGGGAACAACACATGAATATATAATCATACACAACTAAACCCCTACCTCAAAGTTTTGTTGAAGATTGTCTGTGTTTGAGTCGGATTGGCGTTAGTCGATCCCGAAACAAGTCTCCTCCAACAACGTTGATGAGGAGAGGAACAAGATGAAATCGGTGATCGATCATCGATTCGTTCGTCATTGGGGGTCCTTAGATGAATTTAGCATAAAGACTCATCAAAGGAGAAGAGTTCTTTATTAGCATCCATTTTTGGAGGATGAGTTTCTCCACAATTCTCTGAAGCTTCTCGCATTCCCAAATTCCACCAAAAAATGAAATCCCAACATAATAGAATATGTTATCTATTTAGTTTTTTGGCATAAATTAAAATTAGATTAATTAATTAATTGATGTGGATGTCACCATTAAATTAGGAGGATACCAAAGGTCACATCCCTCATTAAATAGGGAGTCGAAGAGGCTTCTCTTATTAAAGATGAGTTAGGGGGTTTGGGTGGTCCCCTCCCCCAAATTCAGATTGGGAAGTTTTTGGCTCGGTGGTCCCCACCTCCATAACCTCACATGGAAGGTTTCAACAAAAATAAAAATGTTAATTTTTTTATTTTATTTTACTCTTCCACAAACAACCCAATATAAAAAAATAATAAATGGAAATTCTAGGTCTTTACATATAATATTATCAGTACAACTATTCAAAATCTTCTTATCTCTAAATCCTTTTTTGTCCCTCAGATATTTGTTATGAAATTAAACAAGATTTACTTTTGGGAAATGAAAAATAACCATTCCATAATAATAAAATAATAAATTAAATTAAGAAAATACCTCTTCCCATCAACGTATATTGGTGCGATATGTCCACACAAATATTTATGCTCCAATTCAAGTATTATGGCTTTTTGGTTCGTTTTCCTTGTATTCCTTTTCGACAGTATTCCATTGTTGAAAGTAATCATATGTGTTAGTATAATAACATAATATATTGGGGATATCTTGAGATACATCACATTTGACGACATCATATAGAGATGGTTGAAATTGATGGCCAATCTGTTTATTCCACACCTGATTTTATTTATCTTTGAATAGAAATCACATATCTTCTTCTCCACTGACAAGGTTGAGATTCCCCTTTTTTATTTTCGAATGTAAAAAATTTACCCCATGCCTTCCTTTAAAGATACACATTCTCATTATAAATATTATTGAATTCATAGATACAGATAGTTCGCTGGAACAAGACTTTCAACAACCCCTGCATCATCACAACTCATTTCTTTTCCCCACAATTTGGATTTTCCTGAGCAAATAATCATCAATCCTTCACCATTTTTATTTTTGATAGTAACTTTCTTGTCAGAATTTATTCCAATAAAAAGATACTAATATACCATAATATGGGATTTGAATCAATTATCAAGGATCTATACACCAGAATGATCTAATTTTTTAAAAGAAATATTTTCAACCAATACTTGCTCAGAAATCTTCTTTTTGATCCACATCTTTGATGTCATACCCATTATTGATTTATAATCCTAATACTATTAGGAGTATGGTGGAAAATATTCATCTTGATGATCCCTAAATTGATTTTTCCCGACTTATTATATGATACATTCATCCTCTATTTATGAATAATTTCAGTCTACATAGTCACATTCCTCTACATTGTCGATTGAAATATCTAGTTATATGTAAAAGTCTTCTAAAATAGAAAAAAATTCCATAAAAATCATCCCTGAATATTGAAATCTTTTTATCTACCTCAGTTTTTATTTTTCCCTTCTGAACCGCTTAGTTTCGGAACAATCATTTGGTGAGTGTCCCATTTTTCAAACCAATAACATCTAATGTGAGTTGTATTTCTGTGCATATCTATTACTATCCTGGTTATTACATGGGTCTTATGGATATTCTAGTAATTATTCATACTGAAATAAATATTCATCCTCAGAGTGGGTTCTTATGTTCTAAATTCAACCATTACTAATTTACGTTTGTGATCAAGGCCCATACCAGATATATCATTTTGATATATCTTTTTCTTATCCAGAAACTCATTTTTCTGTTTTACCGGAACTCTAAATTATACTTTTCATTTTTCTATTAGTTTTATATATTGATTTACTAGGTTAAAGTTTCTCCACATCTTTTACCATTTTTCATAGATTAAAAAAATCCACCTCAATCCCTTTTATATGTTTGATTAGATATTTTATAGTGTAATTTAAATCATTGATTACACTTTTCTATTCTCTGATTTTGATCATGTACTCAACATCAATTTCTGATTTATATGGAATTGAAGATGTAAGTTTCTCATATTCTATATTCATATCAGTATTATCTAATAACTACTACAACATATAATATTTGTCATCATAGACCATACTATTTTATTTTTTCATTTTGGATCTCCAATAAAATCTATCTCTATATGTGGGGCTTTTAATTCAGTATGGCGGTCAAATATTTCTTCAAATTCCTCTTCATCATTGTCTATTTATTCCCTTGTTTGGGAGAAACCTATATCTTATACCGTATAATTTTTTCCATGATCCTTGTAGTTCTCCATCTCTTCGACCTTATATTCTTCTAAAATTCCATTTTCTATTGAAAGAATATTTTTATTTATTAAAAAAAATACTATAATGTTTCTTACCTTTCACATAGTCTGAATAATTCTTCATGGGAAATTATTCTTCATCCTCATTATAATATTGAAACAATTTGGGGAACCTTGCTAAAATATTTCTAGCCTCTTTATATTGAATTAATGCAAGTGGATGTTTCCCTTTTAACTTCCATTTCCCCCTTTGTAAATTTGATGAATATAATTACATGACTTCATCCATCTCTTCTTATTCCATCACATTGTCAATAGTGAAATTCTTCATAGTCTTGATGGGAACTTCATTACACTTAACTTCTTCTAAAGAATCATTATTATCTTTTCTCATCCCATATGAAAAGATAATACTATGCAATGTATCCATGGTTAGCTCCTTTGTATCTTCATCTTCTAATACAAAAACATTTAGAATGAACTGAGGTGGATTTATTCCCATGATGCGCATAAAAATCATAAAATATTCAATAATTTTTTCGAGACCATGAATGTCTTCCAAAAAACATAAACATGCAATTCAGGTGAATTCTCATATCCACATTCTTGTTCCATAGAATCTTATTCTTTTCTTCTCTATCTTTTGAGTCACCCTCATAAATATTTAAGAACATTTACAATATATCATGTGATGACTTAGCTGACATAACCTTCATATATATTGCATTGGATAGGGACCTCATAAAGAATTAATTCATTTGCATTCAACATCCAATCCCCTTCAGTCATATTTTGATAAAGCACTACTGTTAACAATGGCCGAAATACCAGGCATCGCAGTTGTAAATACATACATTCATAAAGAATAGAAGTAGTTCTCCATCTGATTATTCCATAATTAAAAATTACTTCCCTCAATGATCATAATCCCTTTATGATTGAAGACCTCCATTAAAACCCCTTTGAGAGAGAAACACAAATGTTAACCATTCCTAAGATAGTAATTATTCTTCCAAAGAGGTTAAATAACCTGGGAGGGTTGGTGAATTACATTATGAAAGATTAAAAAAAAATTCTATATAGATTCTATTTCATTGTTAAACAAAGCACATGTCATTATTCTTCCCATGGAAGAGAACAATATGGGAAATAAAATATTCAAACAACACAAAAATTTTACTTCTCCCTCAATGGGAAAAATCAAAGGAAAATACAATGGAAATGTTCATATATACCAAATCCAATGAATATCACTACCAATCCAATGTTTAGAGAAGACTCCATGTACCCCCTACTTTAAAACCAATTACCATTTGAAATCTCACTACACTCCCAACTGATGTATGCTCGCTACTCTTATAGAATAATATTCTTTTGATCACTTGAATCAATATGTTTTACACATCATTTGGTGCATCATTAACTTCCATAATCAAGAAGTTGATGAATACAAACATACCATATATTCACTTGTAAATATCTTCTCAACACGTTCAGGATGCTCAATACCTTCTCAAAACTCACACAACATTTACAAAACTTCCCAATTATCCACTAGAATATTATACTTTCATGAACCCCACTACATTCATGAATCCCAAAAATCCTTCACAAAGAAACCTCATTCTGCGAAGATAACCTAGAAATCATGAAGATTAACACTTTCTCAAATCTCATGAATTTTTTATGATTATATAGCCGTTGTGAACATTGATACATTCATGATCGTTAAAAATTTGTGTCAACTATTTATATCCATTCTAAACATCCATTTTTGTGAACATCTTATGAAGGAAAAAATTCATGAATCACCTTCATAAATTCATAGCCTTTGTATTTTCATTAAGGATTTATCAATTCAAATGAAAGGGTAAATACCTATTTATAGGAAATACCTCCCATTTTAGAATCTCCAGACCCCATTATCACCTTTTTTTCAATGATCCTAAGACGTTTTCATGAACATCCATTTATTCAAAATGAACCAGGGAAGTTTTAGTTCCTAAATATTCTTCTATTTGTGGAGCTTTTTCTTAAACACTTCATGAATTCACGAATCTCATTCTTGATGCTCCAAAAAATTGTGAATCTCCATTCATGAAACACGGTCTTTAAAAAACTCATGAATTTATCATATTTTTTTTATGAATTACTAAAAATCCATATTTCATGATGAATGAACCATACTATAAATTTTGGACCCTAAAATTTGGGAAAACTATGAAATATATCCACATTGTATATATAATTTTATATACTACTTTTAGGGAATCCATTTACATATCTTTGATATTTGTTAACATACTTAGTCAACAACCATGATGTTACTCCACATATATCAATTCCAAAATGTATTTTGAAAAAAAACAATCAACCCAAAAATTCTTTAATGATACCTTGATAGATATTTCTTAATAATAATATTCACACATAATATCTTACATGAATTTGATATCTTATGTACTTCAAAGGTCCTCAAACGGCCTAGATGTCATAAGATAATAACTATCATCTTACGTACTCAGTATATCTATTGAAATATCATGGAATTATATAATTTATTGGATTCTATGTCCTAGTAAAAAATGTGATGACATTCAATATATCATGTGAAATTCCTAGAATATCAAATGTGATCACCAAAATTACATACACCTATAATATATTGTTTTTATATTATTTAACTAACTTTAAAAATTAGAATTCATTCAAACAATATTGGATACAATTAAATTATACTTAAGGAATTATTAGAAACATAAATTAAACTAAATTCACATAAAAACATTAGTAATATTAATTATAATTCCATTAATCTTCAGATCAACTCTAGAATCGGACAAAATGTGAAAAATACTTAGATTAGAGTACATTACAAAATTTTTACCTTATCAATTATTTATATACTTTTAATGTTTTTTATAACATGGAATAATAATCCCTTTTCAACTGTCTTCAATTTCAAAGAATAATCATCTCTCTAAAAATAAGTAAATATAAAGGCCTACTATTAAAAAATTTCAACTAAGTATTTTATAATAACATGAAATTTTTTCATATTATATAATATATTCTTATTCTATCATAATAAATTGAAAAAATCTCTACATAATAACATCCACATATACTGAAAAAATAAAATTCACACCTTACCCTTCAATCCCCACCTTTTAATTTTTTTCAATACACTAAAATCGTCATGTTAATATGTGAGACAATTAATTATCCACATTATTGATAATAAGTATAGAGAAAATGTAATAAAATCATTCCTATTTTATATTTAATCTAATTGAATAGTTATAAAATAGTTTCTTCTTTTCCCTATTTCTTTAACAATAATATCTTGATTCACTTATTGGTAGAAGTATGGAACCATATACACATTGATAATTAATCATTAGTTAGTTGTCACTTTATCCTTGTGGGTTGAGTACCCTTTTGAATTTATGAAATATAGTGTACAATTGAAACCCTAAGTTTTATTGTTCTTAATATATTATTTGTTTCCTGTTTTCTAATATTTTTTACCATTTCTTAGGTTGATTTCTAGGTGTAATGGAATGTTTTGGAGTTTTGGCCATTTTTTGGATGGTACACATTTAATGGACATGGCTGTAGGGAAATTGTATGACTAACAATATTCAAGGGGTGTTTCTAGTTTTTTTCTTTTTACATAGTTTATCTCGTTTGGGTAGTTAATAGTTGATTCCAAACAATGTGAGTCAAAGGATAAATCATATTGATGCTTGGTGGCCTCTGGGTGATCGAACATAGGTTAAATATGGTTTAAGGAAATCATGAAGCAAGCATGTGAGGGTATCTATGGTTTTCACTGAGTTAGTTCATGGATAAAAAATATTTTTCCTAACCATGTTCTCGAACCATGTTGGGTGCTCATGGTGTTCCAGTAGAGTTGAATAGTTGGTGCACGGTTTCACTAACTGTGTGGTGAAACCATGAAAAATATCCAATGTTTTATTTATTTATCAAAATTAATTTTCCCCTTAATTAATTTAAAACCTAATGGGGGTTCTAATTTCATTATAACCCTCACACACACCCATTGAAACTCAATTCCAATTTTGGGATCCTATCCATGAACCTAAACTTATCCATCTCCCTTCATTATGCCTCGTTCTGGGATGTCTTGGGTAACTGGTTCGAGGAAGATCCGTTTTTTTTGTGAAAAAATATTCTCATAATAGTTCCCCCACCCCATTATTTCTGGTTTTCTTACAGTTTGGAGGTAGAATCATTAGAATAAATGTGGTAATTTGATGGTATGATCTTAAACACCACCTATTCCATGTGATGTGTGACTTTACAGTGTGGTTTGGGATATTTGTGTATTGAATCCAAGGCCGGTTCTAAAATTTTTTCATGGTAATGGGTCTTTGTTGGATTTTTTATGATTTTCATAGAGAGTTTATATATTATTTTTATAATATTCAATGTTTATAGAAATTTTTTATTGCGATTAATTTGGTTTATATATAATCTGAATTGTTTATAAAACTAAAAATTGACTCTGAAACCACCTATACTAACCTCTAGTGAGCTTTTCACAGCTAGTGCATAGTATACCAAACCATGAAAAAATACTATTCGTATATATTTTATCTCTATATTTTTATTACTTTTTTGGTTTATGTGTTGGGTAGCCTCATTCATTAATTTTTTTGGATTAATTTTACTTAGGGATATTTATTTTCTTTTCTAATGATGTTTGAGTTCTTTTATGTTTATTATAATATAAAAATATTTTTTTGAATATGAAGTTAATTTTTTTAGAATTTTGAGAAAGATCTGTAAAATTTTCAACTAAAAGTGAAATGGAGATATGTACATGTTTTTTTATAATAACAGATGGATTTATAGTAAATGCGATTTTTAAAATAATGATTTTAATAGTTACCCTTTTAATTTTTATACCTTGGTATTATTTATGAATGTTAAATAAAATATATATGACTATACTATGTGAACACTTACATGTGTATGTTTGTTTGATTATATGTGTGTAAATGTATATATATATATATATGTCATGACTCAAATAATATCATTGGTGAGAGCCTAATTTCATAATATTTATTTTGGACTCAAAAGTGGATTAAAAAATGGAATATGAAATTGAGATTTGGTTTTGATGAAATGATTGTATTTTAGAATTTGAAAGGGGGTTTTATTAAAATATAGTGAGAGCATTTTGTGGTTGAGGACATATGCATGTTTTAAATGGTGTAATTTCATGATTCTGATATAGAATCATGTGATGAAAAAATATTTAAATTGAATTTTTTAATTTAATTTGGTTTAAAATTTCAAATTGATATTGGAAAAATACTGATATTTAAAATATGAATTTCAAAATTGTTCAATTTGGGGTGATTTTCAAATTGAATTTAGTTCATTGGTTGAAATAATTTTTTGGATTAATTTGTTTTGTTGAGATTTAATTTTTTTAAATTTGGGTTTTAAATATATATTTTTATTAAATTTCTTTTGTTTATTCATCATTTAGTTTATTCCGCCATATGAGTTAAAATGGTATATAAGTTTTCAAGAGCGGCTTGGTCAGTTGTTGACACCATGCATACTCATGATAGAGGGGGGACTAGTTTATTTAAAAACAATTCCTATACTTTGAGGTGATTTGGGTTCTAGATAGGTATAGGAGTTACCTGTGAAAAATGTGAGAGTAATATGATCCTTAGAAACTCCTTAAAATATGAGGGTAAAAATGATTATTGGATTGTTTGAAGGACCTTACATAGATTAGTGGAAGATTATCCTCCAAAAATAGTTACAATTTGGGATTACATGGGAGCTCATTAAGACCAAATGTTTGAATAGCATCAGACTTGGGAATTTTATGTCATAGAAGTTGTAAAATTTTATGGGCCTCTAAAAATGTTAATACTTAGTGAAAGAATGTGATAAAAATTTTATTTAGTAGGTTGCATTTTCATCATAGGTCATATCGAGTGATTCTTTGAAGGATCATCAGTAATTGAAGGGTCTTCAACCAAATCTCAGTGCTTGATTCCTATCTTCTAGGCATGATCAATTTTAATGGATGGTGAGTGAGGCGTTTCTAAAAAGAATTATTTATTTTGGAAAACCACTTTTGAGTATTTTCTCTGTTTCTATCATAGTTAGTGAATAATTTCTATTCACTGAGAAATGAATACTGAAGGACCCTTTATTCCATAAACCTTACTCAGTTTCTTCCCCTTCATAATGGAAACCATATCATATTCACATCCATTGTGGATAGTTCAGAAAGTCAAATAACTATTGATTAGAAGACCTAAAGACCCCCCACTAGTAAGGTCAGTGGGGTAACCTCAAGATGTTTTTTAATTAGAAATATCATTCTGGAAAATAAATCATCTCTAATTGTGGCATCATCGTGGTTCATATAGTTGGGAGGTATTCCCTGTATGATTCCCAATTTCGATATTGTCTTTCATATAATTTTTCATATTTCCATTTTATTATTTAAAGGTTGTTTTGATGAATTTATGAATATATTTTTTTGGTTTCGTTTTTAAATTCCATTGGTATAGAAACACTCGTAGTGGAATTTTGGGTTTTGATTCTTCTATTTGAACTAGCATGCCAATCATATTTTTGTAAATGGTGTGGAGTCTCACAACATATGTTCTTATCATTAAATCTTAGTCTATTTGGGTGTGAGTTGTGAAGATCGGATTAACACCATGGTTGTTAGTTTTTTTTCAATTTTGTGTTTGTTTTGGAGATTTAGTTTTAGGGGTTCCTTAATTTCATTTGAAGGTTCTTGTTTACTTCTCATCTGGGCCAAAATCAATTTAATAGGATGGAATATTTTTATAGTTGGGAGATGTTTCACACGCAAACACTGATTTTAATTAATATTTTATTATTTTTCTTGGTTTTCAATCATTTCATTTATTTTGGGGCTGAATTCAATGTTCATTATTAGATTTTAGAGTTTTGGTTAGTTTTTTTCTAGGGCATATTTATTTTCCACGGTTGAAGTAAAACCACGAGACTACACATTCAGTAGGGGTGTTTTTAGTTCTATTTATTATTACATGGATTATCTCACAAGATTATTTCTTGGTTCATATCATGTAAATCATAGGAGAAACAGTGTGGGTTAATTATAGCCTCAAGGGGCTGGCACACAACATGATCATGGTTTAAGGAAGCAATGTGAAATTAATCAAAGGGTTTCTATGTATTTCAATGATATAGTTCATCAAAAATTATGGTTATCCAAATTATTTATGTTACATTAGTTATTATAATATAGGTCCACAGTTGGTGGATTGTTTGGACAACCAGGTAGCTAAACCAACAGATATTGTCCAAGGGTTTAATTTTTTCTCATATTTTTATTTATTTACATAATTAATATAACCCATAAATAGGTGATACTAATTTATTATCACCATTAAACTCAACCAAATATGATAAACATCAAGGAGGGTATCCTAACCACACACGACACCTCTTGTCTCTCATCCTCTATGACTTTTTGCGGTCTGACGTAGGTGATTGATTTTGGGGAAGACTTTGGTTGGTTCATGAATGTATAAGATTTCAACAATATATGAAAAGTTTTTAGAAGTGTTATGATTGAGTTTTAAGGTACTAAGAATGTTGTGGTTTGATTTGAATGTATTTTAGTGAAGCTGAATGAATTATTAGTTTCCAAATTTAGGGTTTTTTGGCTGAGTCATGAACTCTATTCACCTCTTATGGTTTCATGGCATTATAGTCATAATTTACTCATCATAGAGTTATACAATGGGTAGATTTTTATTTTCATTAAATTCATGAAATCTATAGTAAAAATAATATATTTTAATAAGGATATGTAGAGTAATTTTTAGATAACATCTAGTTCACCTATATAATTCATAGTGATGATAGATTTTTTATATTTAAAACCTTTTAAAAAATTGCATTTCTTAGGTATAACCATTACTCTATAGAGTTTATATTATTCATCAATTTCATGAAGATGATCAAGTTAAAAAATCCATTTAATAACATTAATAATCACTAAACCTTATGAATATAATCATAACTTCCAGATAACGTTATTGGGTTATTTCAATTTTAAAAAATAAGGTGTATTAAATACATATTACACATTTTAGATAACTCTAGTAAATGAGGAATATAAAATTATATATTCCATTATATGAATTTTTAATTTAGAATAATATTTTTTGATATTCAGATCATAAAATATCACCAACAAATTTTCTATGTAATGTTTCAAAATCAGATTCTAGGGAGTTATAATGGAGGTTAAATATGAAGAATGTGGGGAATTTCTAATGGATGTTTTAAATTTAAATATTTGGATATATTATTAAAGTTCAAAGATATTATTCTAATGATAATTCCATTAGACCATATCTTCATGTTAGTATTTATAATTAATAACAAAATTACATTTGAGGCTTTTTTAGTGTGTGTAAAAAGTAAAAATGAAGAGAAATTATGAATTCATGAATTTAGAGATGGGTTTGATACTGTACATCATGGGATAACTGCTTCATTAATGATGGTGGTGAATAATATGATCCCTGACCTTAACAACAATTGTTATTTTTTAATGGGTTGAGGCTACTTGATTGAGTTTTTGATCAACTTTATTCATGTTTCTAAGGAGGTAGAAGATCATATCAGGTCTACAAACTCTCATGCATGAGTTTATCCTTCTGACATATGATATGATGGATAACCTAATAATACTACACTAATATTTCTATATAATAGGTGAAATTTTATAATATTATCATTTCATTGATTTTAAATTATTCAAAGGTTCACTACTAATAACTTTAAAAATCATTATTGAGGAAAATAATGTTTTAATAGTTTCTATAGTATATGTAAAACCATACATCATTTCTCGGAAGTGAATATATTCACCTATTTCAGGAATTATAAGATACCTTATCAACAATTTTATAATAGATGTTCCAAATTTATGGTCATTATATCTTAATAGTGATAATAAAATCCATTTCTCAAAAAACATTTAACTCAATACGGGGTAAGATCTCACACTGAGGCTATACATTGTAAAACATTCCAGTATAATTTTTGTGGTCTAGCATTTTCATATAACTAAGTATGATATTAATGAAATTTGATCATGACTATAACCATAAATGGGGTATTATTTCTAGGAAAATAATATAAAAAAATACCAATAATTAACCCCCACTCTCAATGGCACCCTATTTGATCAGGGATCAATAAGTGGTAAAAAATAAAACAGTGGCCTCCCAAATATTCTACTCTTTCCATGATGAGTAATTGATAGTTTTTTATTTGTAAAAATTATTGGAATCCCTATTTTTTATGTGAAGAACATTTATGGGTGGAAGGACGTATTGTTTTCATATTTTAATTAATATGTTTTTAGGTTAGTGATATGATTATAATTGATTTTAATACATATTATGAAAGATTCTATGATTAATTATACTAAAAATAGAAATGTAGATGTATTTGGTAAATAAATAAATACAAGTATACTATCCCTTTCAAAAAAAGTATAAAAACATAAATGAGGTCCACAAGAGCTATTAAAATGATAGATAAAATGAAAACATATTTGATTGAAATGTTGAGATACAAGATGAAAATTCAACTATTAAAAGGGAACAATGTGAAGATACCATGATGGATGAAGATGATAATGTCAATAAAGAATTGACAAAAGTGAAGGAAATGGTTATTCATATTAGAGGATTTTGATACAACCTGAATAATTATATAGTTTTTAAATATTAAATGTGAATCATTCTTTATTGATTTGATAAACTATTTTCATCTATTTAAGATAGAGAGGGTCTTTCCCTAGTTCAGCTACCAAATAATCTTCTTAGTTATGAGATGATAAAATATATAACTTATAATAAGATATTAAAAGATTGCATGGAATATAAATCCATAAATATGTTTAATATGTAATAATAGGTTTTCAAATCTTCAGATGGATCTTAAGAATACAATTATTGTAATGAAAATCAAAAATCATTCATTGATTTAGCTCTAAAAATAATAAAATAGATATGTTAAATTAAAATGGAAAATATTTATTCAATTATTTATGTGTACAGGTGAATGGAACTTTGTAGGTGACATCGAATAAACATAAAAGAGTGTGGAGTGTTATGAGAAAAAATGTAAAGAGAACCCTCATAGAATAACTACATTCAAATCATTCAAAAAGTACATGATTTTTAATAAAGAAAGGGTCATGATACAATCAGGAAAGAAGAGAATCAAGTTGAGTAAATTATAATAGTATAATTATTATTCAATAATTGAATGATAGGTACATTATACTAGAAATGATACTAATTTCATAGCATATAATGATAAAAATGTATAAATATTACTAATTAGGGAAGAATGAGGAGAAGAAACTAATATGGATTACATGATGAGAATTAAACTTGAAGTGTTCCTTCATAGAAACACTCCAAATAAGAAATAATATAAATTTATCATGAATAATATCAGTAAATTGAAAAAATATAATGATGAGTTTCATGGCAGTGAGAGTGAATAGATTAATAAAATAAAAATGATTTATAAAAATGATTTATATTTAATAAAAATCACATAACAATGATTAGTTGAGGTTTTTAAAGGATGATAGGGCACCTAAAAAATAAAACAAGATCTATGATAAAGTTGTTAAACGAAATCCAAAGTCATATATAAGTGATAAAAAATATGGTACCCAAATTCTAGTAAATTATACACTTGAAACCTTTTAAAATGTGAGAAATATTTTATATTATTTTTTGGATTCTAAATTCCATATTGTGAAAATTTTAGTTGAGAAAGACTACCAAAATACGAAATCTATTGAAATGGATGTCGTAAAATTTCAAAAAAATGAGAAGCATGAAACCATAAGTATATTTAGGATAAAATTGCATCAAGGTACCAAGAATTCATTTAGATACATACTCAATAATGTTATAGTGTGTTATATCCCATGAAATATTAAACTAGGGGTTGGAATAAAGGTTTTTAAAAAGAAAACATTTCCTTTAATTTTTTAACATTAATTTTGAATAATTTTCCTAGGCTGATTTGAACCACGTTCAATAATAGAATCATAATGGTAAATTCACCAGTAAAAACAAAATATGAAAAGTAAAGTAAGAAAAAATCATTTTAATTGGTTAACCTCCATGGGATACTCAGAGGATAAAACATAATAAATTTTATTAGTGTACTAAAATCCAATATTAATCACTAGCTAAATCGATATAATGTTTTGTTCATGTTCACACTTTTAAAATATTAATGCCTTTATGTTTTTTAAGATTATCCAATCCTAAACCATTGTTCACCACCTATTTTTATCTTCTATACACTGATTTGGTGAAGATTATTCCATAGTATATAGAATTATATATATCTTTAACAAACAATGGATATGATGGTTAGTCTCAAATCAGGGAGAATGGATTCCTAAATTATATCTCATAATTCAAAACAATATTGAAAAAATATTTTCTATACTCTCCTAATTAAATATCAGATGAGATATACCCCACAATTTGAAAGTTATGTTTATGTATTACACACTTTTACAGAATAAAGAAAACATATATGAATGAGGATAAATCATAAAAATAATATTCATGTTTACCTAAATCATAATCCATGTCAATATATTTCAAAGTATTCTTACAATTCTTAGTTTATTTATTAAAATCTTGAACTAAAATAAGATAAATCAATATAATCCTATATGGAACTCAAATTGATCATCAAGATCACTCATAAACCAAAAAATTAGTATTTCATCCCTATAATACCAACATTAAATATTCATGTGAAAATTTTCTTCCCAAATTTTTCTTATGTGAGGAACCAAGATGGTACAAAATTCATCGTGAAATCATCTTGTAGACCAAAAAACACCCTTCAAGGACTAAACAATCCAAAAAATCAATAAACCTAGTAAGATGACTGTTTTCACCACATACTAATTATAATGACCAAAACTTTTATTAATGAAAATTCCCCTTGATTTAATTAAATGTATTATTTTGTAAAATGGTTATATAAAAAATATGGACCTCATTGGATTTATTTTTTTGGATTTTAAAATATAGTTACGAATTGTTACCATTGATAATACAGTCGTTGAATAGTGATCACATTATTAGTATAAATATAGGGATTTAACAAATCCAATTTACCCTGACAAAGGAAGCATTGGCTTCATCTACTAAAATTTCTCCATACAATGCCCATTTTTTTAGAGCTTGGAAATGAGGTAGCATCACTGGACTTCACTCTTGACAAATCCCAATCCAAGCTTCAACACGTTAAGCTTGAATCAAATCACCAATGTAAGAAGTCGAAATTAGTAGAGAATATCACCCAAGGAATGTTCTCTTATCCACCCCAAGAGTCTGTCACCATCGCACACCATACCCTTAAGTATTACGTGGGTTTTATAAGGGGTTATATAAAAATACCCTAGCACTATGAGATGTTCATAATTTTTTATTGAATAAAGAATATACCTTCATTTTTTTATTGTTACTTTGTAAATGTTTTTTGAAATCACAAAAAATATTTTTAGTTAATATTTAAATTCAATGAAGAAATATATTTTGATGAATTAATGGATTTTTGGATTAAATAATATTTTAATAAAATATTTTTATTAAAATATTTTTATTAAATATAAGTGATCATATAATTATTATGAATACAATTGTAATTTTTATTAAGGTATGAAAGATGTTTTTATAAAAAAAAAAATTTCGATAAATGTCAGTTTTTATTATTAAAAGTAAAACTTTATATATTTAGAAAATTATTTAGATAAAATGAATATTGTTTTTGGGTTCAAGAAATTGACAGTTTCTAACAGTGAATTTTTCATACTTTTCTGAGACACTCTAATTTTTGGGTGAAAATAAAATACTGCTTATATATATAGTGTATTTTATGACATCATAATGACAAAATAGGGATGTAATAAAATACTAAAAAAGGTATATTCGTCCAATATCATCTTTACCTTTAAAATAATTTGATTTTATATTATTTTATAAATTTATTGATTCGTTAGTGGACCCTCGTGGACTTATAAAATCCTTAATCATTTTAAAAATGATTTCCTTGAGAGTGTGAATCACCTACACCTGAGCAAGCCTAATATTTTAATATGTTGAAACATTGGACTTCTAAAATAATTTTTTCCATTCATCATAGGCAAAATCCATGGTAAAAAACCATGGGTTGTCTTGTTTTTTTGAATATTTAATTATATATATCTGAAAACATAAGTTTATGAAATATTAAAGAATTTCCCTCCCTTTTCCTATATAAACCCACCCAATCCCCAACTTATCTTCACTCGAAACCCTTTTTGAACATCCCAAATATTACCTCCTCTATCTATAATCCTCTAAAGTCTCCCCAATCTCTCATGAATCCCCTCCACAGGCTCCGTAATTCACACAATTCTAAGTAATGAATCCTTACTTTTCTTCCTTACTTATTTATATCCAAGTTTCCTTATATTGTTAGGACCTTTTATGTTAAATTAAAAATTTTGGGGTATGATTTATTATTTCCCTATACTTACCTCATTATTACTAAATTATGAGATACCCCTTTATCGCTCATTAATTCCTCCAATTTACACATATTTCCATTCTAAAATTCTGTAACTGATATATCTCTCCTCATTTACATTCAAGAAATTATTTTATATTATTCATCTAAATTTAATTACATATGATAGGATATTATGTTCAATAAACCCATAACTATCCATTTCATGTATAATTGATTAGATAACCCTTTCTCCTTCAATAACCAATTTTACGATTTCTATTTTATGTTGTTATGCTGCCAAAGTTACACCAAAATTTCCCATGCCAAAACCATTTGTGATAGTGAATACCATACCCATTTATCATTCAAGGTTATTCACATTTATTGACATGTACTTATTGATTTAGGACTTACATTTATGTATTCAACTTCTCTTATTCATGGAATAAATTATGACATTTAATGAATCCATGTTTTATGCTCTATGTGGAACAATTATACATGAAATTAAACGATTAAAAAGGGTGGGCCTTGATAGCGCTCTAATGATTTGGGTAAAGATTAATATCATGAAACTCCATGTGAAATGATTGTTTACATATACTAATTCAAGTTAAATTAGGGTTTACTCATGATAATTATAGTGCAACTAGGGTTTACTCATGCTCCATGTGTGATGAGCCTTGGCTCATGATAATATCAAGTTAAATATTGTTTCTACGTTTCCTTGTTTCCACAATCATGCTATATCATGTCTTTTGGTTCATGTTTGTATTATTCCCTATTCATATACCTATTTCTTAGCATGTATTTTATTATTCATTATATTCTTTGTTTACTCCCATACATGAAATTATAGCTCACCCTTTTCCCATGTATGTCCTCAAGTTATCCAATGAAATGCTAAGTACGAATGAATGTTGTGGTCATGTAAAAGAAGTTTTCAATAAAGATATTATATCTTATGTCTTTAGACTTAATTTAATGTTTCTAATTTCCCAAGTAACTATACCAATCAATGTTCATAGTTATCTTCAGTTAAATATTATGTAACAAATTATGTTTAAGCATGTAATAAACAACAAGGTTGTTAGTTGGTATCAGAGGATATGTATAGTTATTTTTGGGATTAGGATTAGAAAAACTGAGTGAAAGCCTTTGGGATAAGACTATGAATAATTAAAACATACCTAAATTTTGGTTAGTTTATAGTAAGTTGTTTTTCAATAAAATACATCCATATCTGGATACAAACAAGTAGATGCATCTCTGGCACAAATGTATCTAGGGGTAAAACCAAAAAACACAGCTTTGAGCTATACTCGAATGGGAACTGGTACACGACAACGGGCACTCATGCTCTCTTGGTTCAACACTCACAAGTTATATTCTTTAGTGAAATCATAATATTTTTATGGACCATTATTAAGGGAATAAAAATGCATCTAATAATATATATTGGGAAGTATATCTTGGATAACATATATTTTAGATTATAAATTCATAAGTTAAGTAATTAAATAATATTTACAAGTTATCCCTTTCTCTCTTTGGATTTCTGTTTTTGTGTTACCCCTATCATTCCTTTTATTCCAACCAATGGCTGGTAATAGGATAACTATGGCTAACAACCGATGTGAAGATCAATGTGATGATTGTTCTAATGAGATGCCCAATCTGATAGGAGAAAGAATCACAAACTTATTTAAGATACTCAAATAGTTAACTAATCTTTTAAATAGAAATGTGAGTCAATAGGAACATTCAACCCCCCCCCCTAAGACAGAACAACCCGGAATCCAGAACTTCATAAGGAAAAGGCCTCTTACATTCAATGGATCATGTGATCCCACAATTTCTGAACAATGGATCAAATCCATTAATAATATCTTCTCCATCATTCTATGTAACACCCCGAGCTTCCACAATAAGCTTCTCATTCAATAATGTAATAACTTGCATTGTACGCAACTTCGAGTTCTAAAACACCGCGACTAATCAAAGTAGCCGTTATGAATAGTAATAACAACTTTTTAAAATTATAGAAATTTTATATTTCAAAATGGACTTCATTTTTGGATTTGGAATATCGAAATTAGCCTATGTTGAATTTTTGGTATTTTTCTGAGAACTTTTATTTTTTATGAATAGTGAAAAATACTTAAAAACAACTTTTTTAATAAAAATAATTTATAGTGATAAATTATACTATTTAGTGGTTTTAAAGTATAATTAGAATATATTTTTACCATTTTATCCAATGGTGGTCTTTAGAATTAATTTAACATTGAAATTGGACATAAACAATTGCCAATCTTTTGATATAAATTGTTTCTTAAAAACACGCTATTTGTTGTGACAGCGGGACTTAATTATAAAATTAATTACTGAAACTTATATGTTTGGAATTTTGTAAAATAGACATCATTTTTGAATTCGGAATATCAATTATAGCTTAGGGTGAAATTTTGGCATTGTTCTGAAAAACATCAATTTTTGATGAATAGTGAAACCACTAAGTGGTAGTTAAATAACTGATTTTTCGTTTAAATGAAATATTACCACTTCTGTGATTTGATTTTCAAAATTCCGACATACATGGTTGTCATTAATAAGTAAAATGTGGTTCAATGAGATTAAAATAATTTTTGGTGAATAGTAACTTTTAAGTTCTTAATCGCGATTAGAGGTAATTAGTGTAGTTTAAGGTAAAAATAATGTTTTAATAATATGAGATGAGCTCGACACATGTCCTACCCTAGTTATATGTGCCACGGCCGACCAAGACAATCCATGGGTAAACTTGGGGACCCCATGGAGCCACATTAGTTAGAAAATGACATAAATACCTTTTATTTAATGTTAAAGTAAAAAATGACACAAACATTAAATGTTTTACTAAAACAATTTTACATGGGGTTATACAAGTCATAGTTTTGAATATAAATAGTCATTGGAAAGCTAAAAAGATTTCCTACATCATATTATTTTTTTATAATTTTTAGACATTAAATAAATTAAATTATTTATGACATCATTATGATGCAGCGATGACCTCATTATTTAACGATTTTAATAAAATGAAAAGATAATGTACAATCCAATGCTTACACTTTTCCAAAGACTATTGGATGGGTATATTGCTAACCCTTCTCACTTTATCCATGAATTATATAAGTGTGGGAACTTTGGAATCCGAACAGCATTGTATAATAATGTAAAATTTCCTTACTTTCCAAGAGTGCCCCTCCTCCTCTCTTATAAAAAGCCCCCACCTCTACCCCCTCATTCACACTTTCAAGCCATTTGGCTCGGCCAACCTCTGCCCAAATACTCTCCCAACTTCCCTCCCTTACTCCTAGAATCCTCACTTTGGGCAGAACTCTTCTCAAGGAAGCCTTTGGCTCAAATCAAAAAGAGTTACCCGATTTTGAGGTAATGTCTTCTCTAATGTTGTTTTGTATTATTTTTCTTCACCAACCCCTAAACTCTTTTTATTCATTTCTTTTGTAACAAAACCAGTATCCTCAATATACTAGGATGTTGTTATATGAAGTATTCGAGCTACACATACACACACCTACATCTAATGGTTAAAGAACATACGGTTTTTGTGGATGGCGAATTTCTGCCTAACGAAACGATGATTGTTCAACACTCATATAACACATTCAAAGGTGGCCATTAAGATGTCACTATATTTATATAGGATATATAATATGTTTATGTTTTACTTATGCTTATGTATTTCTCATTTATGGCATACTTTATGATTTCCATTATGGGTAAACGCGATAATTTCATTTTAGGAAGTGCGGACTACCGCCCCCTCAAAGTGATTGAATCGTTAATGCCATATGTGGGATGTATAAAGGATAGAGTAAATGATATTATATGTGATATTATACTGGAACTATATTATACCTTTATATAATTATGATTTCATTCCATTAAATACGAAATAGAAATGAAAGTAGCGTTCATGCGTACGTACGGCTTACCGTCTCCATGAACGGTGCATTTCATTTCTTACCTCTAAACGTTATGTAATATTATAAATGCATGTATATATTGGATATATATGAGATATATGATATCTATATCATGAATATAATTCTGGATATAATGGATATATCACCACATGAACAAATTGTAATTATAAGAATGTTATTTTTGACTCAAATACCTAAGATCGACAAAATGACCGTTATAAACTTAAATAATTAAATAATGTTCATAACATGGTAATAAGGGATATAAAAGGAATAATGAACATGAAAAAGGTTCTTAAGTAAATAGGAATTAACTCTAGTTTATTATTCAGGAGGTTAAAGAACGGTCGAGTCAGGACAGGACGCAAGGTAAGGGAACTTCTTAACCCAACTTCCATTCTTTGGGTTAATCTCCTACTTTCAAATTATGTCATGATATTATTATGTCCTATTTTGTATTTTTACTTTCTTTATGTGTACCTATAGTGAATACACATAATAGATCTATTTTATTTTAAAAATGATCATTTTAAGGACTTCTTCTCAATCTCCTTTCATTGAGGCATATTTGGTTTTATACACAACTTTCTTTTATAAGGTGTATAAACCCCTTTGACTTTTATGTTTATTCAAAAGGAATCATTTTTATACAAAGCGTTTTACTAAACGACAAAAAGGGAATGTTTTTCTTTCCATACATATGCGGCGACAATGAATTCTCCACGGCCGTGACCATTATTTGAGTTTCGGCTTCCTCTACAAGCCATCATTTTTTTAATGAAAAAAATAAAAAGTTTTAACTTTATTTTATTTTGGTATTGAAAATGGTTTTGAAAGAGTTTTTATTATATCAATGTACTGTATTGATATCTTGTGATTGAAATGTGGAAATGTTATGTTTTCTTTATGCATGTTTTATGTGATACGATTATGTTATGGTTTATGATATGTTTAAACCTATTCATATGAGGAATGCATTGGACTTAACAAGTGACGGGTGGAGCCCGCTATAGCTCCTCGATGCATCGGTAGGTCTCATGAGACAAATAGACATGGAATTGGCCGAGGCCCATTCCCAATTTGATTTATGGTTTTGGCCGAGGCCTTAATCATTTTAGAAGTCTTGGCCGAGGCCTTGACAAAATGTTTCAGAATGTCTGGCATTATGCATTCCATCATTATGAAAGTGGTTAATGATATTTCATGTGATTATTCGACCAATAGAATATCCATGTGAGTAAGTAATGGCATTATTTTATTTTACTTTTTCCATATTATGCTGAAGTTCAAGTTCAATAAGGCTTTTGTTTTAGTTATATATTGCCTTAAATGCTTATGTTTTCTTATGAAAGTTTCTGCAATATTGTTATCCTTACTGAGCATCTGAGCTCACCCCTTTCAATGTTTTAATATTTTCCAGGATGTGAAGAAGTATTTTATGAATGACCTGCAGGGATAGTCAGAAGAGGGTATTAGTGTGGACTATGGAGACTTTGTTATTGTAGTTTTCACTTTATGATGTAATGTAATGTTTACGAATGTATCTAGTGTTTCCAAGGCTACTAAACTAATCGGTCTTTCGAGACTTGATCTTTTGTGATCATGCCAATGTTATGAAGTAATGCACCGACTCCGGGTAACTGGGGTCGGGGCGTTACAGTTGGTATCAGAGGCAGTTTTGTACTAACCTTGGAAGCTAGATTTAGATAAACTCTGATTAGAGCACATAGCCCGAAGATAGACTTTAAAGATTAGTATAGAAGAACTTTCTAGAATTTTGGTATTATAGAGATTTTGTGAGTTCTCCGAGCGATATATCCCTGTCTGGATACGAGCAGGTATAGGCGGCTCTAGCACAGATGTACCTAGGGGTAAAACCTGAAAACACCGCTTTGAGCTAGACTCGAACGGGAACTGGTGCACGACAACGGGCCTTGCTGCACTCTTGGTTACGACACTCCCGGGGGATATGCTTAGGATAATTCTCATTTTCTTTACAAACCACTATGAAGGGTTATGAGTATATACTTTCTCAAAGAAAACATTCTTATGATTATGGATTATATCCATAAACCGTTCAATTTACATTAAGTATTTTAAAAGTTTGGAATTATTCATTGTAATTCATAAACTAACCTAGTTTATGCCATTGTATAGAAATGACGCCCAGTAGAAGGAATGTGAACTCCAGCAATACGTATGATCCAAAGAGTAAGAAGGATCGTATCTTTCACGGTATTAAGCCCACATTTCGAAGGGAAATAGTCTCCCATGTGTTCTCAACATATGAAGAAAAAGTATCATGTGTTAATAAGATAAGTAAAGAATTCTCTGAGTCCTATGGCTTTGAAGCGAAGCAAGAGACGAAAGGGGTGGAAGAGAGAATGATGGATAAAGGGGTGAGGGGAAAGAAGAATTTTCTAATATGTGGTAATTGTGGGAAGAAACATCATGGAACTTGCCTAAAGGGAATGGGAGTTTGTTATAAGTGTAGAGAAAAAGGACACAAAGTGCGTGACTGCAAGGGTAAGAAAATGGTTTCAAATGTACAATGCTTCTTCTGCAAGGATTGGGGACACTATGCAAACCAATGTCCAAATCATCAGAGTATGCCCCAAATGATGTTATTGGATAATAATCAAGTTATGATACTACCACAAATGAGGAGTAATGATTAGAGTTCTTATGTTTTTATTAAATAATTTTGTAATTTTAGTGTTGTATCAATGATATACTGGTTATAATAATTATGGAGTATATAAGGATTGTACTCCAGTACTATTTCATCAAGGACTTGAGATTGTGTGGAACCAAGAAAAGTGACTCCACAGTAGGTTAAATTTTTGGAAAATATGTGGTTGAGGGAAAGATAAACCATAATATGGTTTTGATACTGAGATAGTGATTTTGGAATAAGACGTGATTGATTTGGATAAATTATATTGGATATTCTTAACTTCCTGGAAACTGATTGATGATTTGTATACATTTTTGGATAGAAGGAGTATATCTAGTATTATATAAGGAATAAGGGATCATGGTAATTTAGTATGTTTAAAAATAATACATGATGAAGGTTTTCACATGTTGTTACGTTGAAAAAGGATCTTCATTATCTTTACGTTCCTTATAAAATTTGGACTGTGAGTTGGACAGAAGTATTTTGGATAACTATAAAGGTTAGAATGGATTAAGTTGATCTTTGGATAGTATTGTTTAAGGTTAAAACATTTATGAAAACTATTTTTGGAATATTATAATACTATAGTTTTAGGAAAAGGACAACCTGCAGGGTGGGGCATAACCCGTCACGTCGGACAAAGCTGCAAGAATCGAACCCACAACCATAGTGCGATAGGCCTTTATTTCCTACCACTAGCCTACAGAAAGTCCCTGGTTATTACAAAATAATTTTACTAATCTAAATGGTATGTGTTAACGTTTGGAACCTTATACAATTAGGATAAGTATAATATTTTTGAGTTCTATTATCTTTTTGAGTGAAAGATGAGTTGAAGGTTGAAACTCTAATTGTCAAGCATAAATATATATACCTATCTCTTATTCAATGAATAAATTAATTCTTAAACTTTAGTAAAGGGATATTAAAACAAAAAAATGTGTTATCCTAATACCCTATGTCTTGTTGAACTGATGATATTTTAAATCAACATAGATTGAAGGCTTTGAGGCCCTCAATTTGACAGTTGATTGTGATTGATGACCTCAATCACTCCCTAAAAATATTTACATTTTTCCTCCAATTATATGTCTCTAATTTCCACCAATGTTCTCCTAATCTATATCATAATTGGGTGGCGACTTTTTCATTTCCCTTTCCCTCTTATTAAGGCTAAATTTTATTAATCTTATTTCCGATGTGGGTTTTCCACAAAGGCATTTTCTCTTTTCAACCTTTTATTTTCAAAGAAAAAATTTCAAATTGCGAGGACACAATTTATTGAAGGATGGGAGAATGTAACACCCCGAGCTTCCACAATACGCTTCTCATTCAATAATGTAATAGCTTGCATTGTACGCAACTTCGAGTTCTAAAACACCGCGACTAATCAAAGTAGCTGTTATGAATAGTAATAACCACTTTTTAAAATTATAGAAATTTTATATTTCAAAATGGACTTCATTTTTGGAATCGGAATATCGAAATTAGCCTATGTTGAATTTTTGGTATTTTTCTGAGAACTTCTAATTTTTTATGAATAGTGAAAAATACTTAAAAACAACTTTTTTAATCAAAATAATTTATAGTGATAAATTATACTATTTAGTGGTTTTAAATTATAATTAGAATATATTTTTACAATTTTATCCAATGGTGGTCATTAGAATTAGTTTAACATTGAAATTGGACATAAACAATTGCCAATCTTTTGATATAAATTGTTTCTTAAAAACACGCTATTTTTTGTGACAGCGGGAATTAATTATAAAATTAATTAATGCAACTTATATGTTTGGAATTTTGTAAAATAGGCATCATTTTTTAATTCAGAATATCAATTATAGCTTAGGGTGAAATTTTGGCATTGTTCTGAAAAACTTCAATTTTTGATGAATAGTGAAACCACTAAGTGGTAGTTAAATAACTGATTTTTCGTTTAAATGAAATATTACCACTTCTGTGATTTGATTTTCAAAATTCCGACATACATGGTTGTCATTAATAAGTAAAATGTGGTTCAATGAGATTAAAATAATTTTTGGTGAATAGTAACTTTTAAGTTCTTAATCGCGATTAGAGGTAATTAGTGTAGTTTAAGGTAAAAATAATGTTTTAATAATATGAGATGAGCTTAACACATGTCCTACCCTAATTGGATGTGCCATGGCCGACCAAGACAATCCATCTGTCAACTTGGGGACCCCATGGAGCCACTTTAGTTAGAAAATGACATAAATACCTTTTATTTAATGTTAAAGTAAAAAATGACACAAACAAGAAATGTTTTACTAAAACAATTTTACATGGGGTTATACAATTCATATTTTTGACTATAAATAGTCATTGGAAAGATAAAACGATTTCCTACATCATAGTATTTTTTTTATAATTTTTAGACATTAAATAAATTAAATTATTTATGACATCATTATGATGCAGCGATGACCTCGTTATTTAACGATTTTAATAAAATGAAAAGATAATGTACAATCCAAGGCTTACACTTGTCCAAAGACTATTCTATGGGTATATTTCTAACCCTTATCACCTTAGCCACGAATTATATAAGTGTGGGACCTTTGGAATCCGAAAACCATTGTATAATAATGTAAAATGTCCTTACTTTCCAAAAGTGCCCCTCCTCTCCTCTTATAAAATGCCCCCACCTCTACCACCTCATTCACACTTTCAAGCCATTTGGCTCTGCCAACCTCTGCCCAAATACTCTCCCAACTTCCCTCTCTTACTCATAGAAGCCTCAATTTGGTCAGAACTCTTCCCGAGGAAGCCTTTGGCTCAAATCAAAAAGAGTTACAAGATTTTGAGGTAATGTCTTCTCTAATGTTGTTTTGTTTTATTTTTCTTTTCCAACCACCTAAACTCTTTTTATTCATTTATTTTGTAACAAAACCAGTATCCTCAATATACTAGGATGTTTTTATTTGAAGGATTCGAGCTACACTTACAAACACTTACATCTAATGGTTAAAGAACATACGGTTTCTGTGGATGGAGAATTTCTTCCTCACGAAACGATGATTGTTCAACAATCATATAACACCTTCAAAGGTGGCCATTAAGATATCACTATATTTATATAGGATATATAATATGTTTATGTTTTACTTATGCTTATTTATTTCTCATTTATGGCATAATTTATGATTTCCATTATGGGTAAACGCGATAATTTCATTTTAGGAAGTGCGGACTACCGCCCCCTCAAAGTGATGTGAATCGTTAATGCCATATGTGGGATGTATAAAGGATGGAGTAAATGATATTATATATGATATTATACTGGAACTATATTATACCTTTATATAATTATGATTTCATTCCATTAAATACGAAATAGAAATGAAAGTAGCGTTCATGCGTACGTACGGCTTACCGTCTCCATGAACGGTGCATTTCATTTCTTACCTCTAAACGTTATGGAATATTATAAATGCATGTATATACTGGATATATATGATATATATGATATATATATCATGAATATAATTCTGGATATAATTGATATATCACCACATGAACAACTTGTAATTATACAAATGTTATTTTTGACTCAAATACCTAAGATCGACAAAATGACCGTTATAAACTTAAATAATTACATAATGTTCATAACATGGTAATAAGGGATATAAAAGGAATAATGAACATGAAAAAGGTTTTTAAGTAAATAGGAATTAACTCTAGTTTATTATTCAGGAGGTTAAAGAACGGTCGAGTCAGGACAGGACGCAAGGTAAGGGAACTTCTTAACCCAACTTCCATTCTTTGGGTTAATCTCCTACTTTCTAATTATGTCATAATATTATTATGTCCTATTTTGTATTTTTACTTTCTTTATGTGTACCTATAGTGAATACACATAATAGATCTATTTTATTTTAAAAATGATCATTTTAAGGACTTTGTCTCAATCTCCTTTCATTGAGGCATATTTGGTTTTATACACAACTTTCTTTTATACAGTGTATAAACCCCTTTGACTTTTACGTTTATTCAAAAGGAATCTTTTTTATACGAAGTGTTTTACTAAACGACAAAAAGGGAATTTTTTTCTGTCTGTACATATGCGGCGACAACGACTTCTCCATCGTCGTGACCATTATTTGAGTTTCGGCTTCCTCTACAAGCCATCATTTTTTTAATGAAAAAAATACAAAGTTTTAACTTTCTTTTATTTTGGTATTGAAAATGGTTTTGAAAGCATTTTTATTATATCAATGTGCTGTATTCGTATCTTATGATTGAAATGTGGAAATTTTATGTTTCCTTTATGCATGTTTTATGTGATACGATTATGTTATGGTTTATGATATGTTTAAACCTATTCATATGAGGAATGCATTGGACTTAACAAGTGACGGGTGGAGCTCACTATAGCTCCTCGATGCATCGGTAGGTCTCATGAGACAACTAGACGTGGAATTGGCCGAGGCCCTTTCCCAATTTGATTTATGGTTTTGGCCGAGGCCTTAATCATTTTAGACGTCTTGGTCGAGGCCTTGACAAAATGTTTCCGAATGTCTGGCATTATGCATTCCATCATTATGAAAGTGGTTACTGATATTTCATGTGATTATTCGACCAGTAGAATATCCATGTGAGTAAGTAATGGCATTATTTTATTTTACTTTTTCCATATTATGCTGAAGTTCAAGTTCAATAAGGCTTTTGTTTAATTATACATTGCCTTAAATGCTTATGTTTTTCTTATGAAAGTTTCCACAATATTGTTATCCTTACTGAGCATCTGAGCTCACCCCTTTCAATGTTTTAATATTTTCCAGGATGTGAAGAAGTATTTTATGAATGACCTGCAGGGATAGTCAGAAGAGGATATGAATGTGGACTATGGAGACTTTGTTATTGTAGTTTGCACTTTATGATGTAATGTAAAATTTACGAATGTATCTAGTGTTTCCAAGGCTACTAATCTAATCGGCCTTTCGAGACTTGATCTTTTGTGATCATGCCAATGTTACGAAGTAATCCACCGACTCCGGGTAGCTGGGGTCGGGGCGTTACATTCGATGTTCCAAACAAGATAAAGTTATTCTGGCTTCGTATCATATAGAGGGTTAATCTGATCAATGGTGGACATTGATCAAAAATATGAATCCTAAGGAAGTGATCGATGCATCGAAATGGAATGATTTTCAGAAAGAAATTTTGATAAATATTCTACTCACACTCTCCAACATAATACGGAAAGGGAATTCCATTCCCTAAAGAAAAAAGGCAACGAATCCAATGGAGCGTACAAGGAAAAATTCACAAGGCATGAAATATATGCATCCATCTTTTTCATTACACCAAAATTCAAGGTTTAATGATTCTTTGGTGGGCTAAAACCTAGCCTATAGAAAGACCTAGTGATATATGACTTCGATAGCTATGGGGATATTGTTTGATGTTCCATAAAATTTGAAATGGAGATGAGAGAATCTTAGGGGAGTCATGGGTATAATATAAAAAAGTGTTCTTTAATTACAGTGGTCTGATGGAAAAATCTAACAATGATATGAAAATCTAGCACCCCGCCTGATAAAGGAGTGGAAAGAAGCACCCTAGAAATTGATTTAAGGGGATGAGGAAATTATTTAGGTGTGGATGAGAAGGGAACCTAGACATTAAAAAATGAAAAGAAAAACCTGTTGTTGTGACATTAGAGAGGAATGCTTCATTTGACCCTCAAAGCTTTTTTCATTGCTTAAACTATAATGAACCAGGACACTTTGCAAACTAGTTCCCTAAGCTATGGGTTTTCGGAGGAACCCAACAAACTCTAAGGAATAAAGGGAGAGATTTTTCCATCACTACCACCGAAGAGAATCCTGAAAATGAAGTGGTGACCTATAGGATAGTTATTCATTACAGAATAGAGAATGTACTTTTTGATTATGGTTCTATGCATTCTTCTATATTCAAAAAATTTATTAGAATAATCCCAACACCACCACATATCATATAAGTATAGATGTCGGTGTCAATGTAAAATGGGGAAATCATTGCATCCCTTAAATATAACTCATCCCCTATCACAATTTGTGGATTTAACTTCCCTGTGAACCACGTCATTCTCCCAATGGTGGAATTTTATGCAATTCTTGGCATGGATTGGATTTATCTATATAAAACCTTCATAAATTTTCGTGAGAGGGAAATCACTCCCCATATGGAAAATCGACCCACGATTCTATAAAAGTGAAAGGAGGAGGTTGAATCTTCTTTAGGACTGTCATCTCAAGTGTGGATATTAAGGCCCTATGAGTACATGTATCATTATTAGATGATTGAGTCAAAGAAATTAACCATCCATGAAGACATTCCTATTGTAAGGTAATTTTTTGATGTTTTCCCCAAGTAATTTTCTATTATTCCTTTGAGAAGAGTTTTTGAATTCTAGATTGAAGTTATACCTGGGGAATTCCCAATATCCAAAACTCTATATAGAATGGTAGTATTAGAGCTTTAAGAGATAAAGAAACAACTATAGTAGAATCTAGATAAAGGGTTTATACGCCAAAGTGCTTTACCATGGGATTAACCAGTCCTCTTCATCAAGAATAAGGATGGGTCAATGAGCCTTTCCATTAATTATCGTGAGCTCAAAAAAACCCGATAAATTATAAGTATCCTCTGCCAAGAATTGATGACCTGTTCGATCAATGATATGGACCACAATACTGCTCCAAGGTGGGTCTATGGTCAGGATATTAACAGGTAAGGGTGAAGTAGGATATCCACAATAATTTTTTTAGTACAAGGTATGGGCACTATGAATTCATAAAAATTCCTTTCGGCGTCACTAATTCACCACCAATCTTTATGGATTTGATGAATAAAGTCTTTTGATATTTCCTCGACAATTTTGTGGAAGTCTCTGTATAAGATACTACAATATACTGCAAATCAATGGAGGACTGTGAGGAGAATCTAATTATTATACAAGAGACCTTGTGAAAGGAGAAGCTCTATGAAAAGTACAACAAGTGTGAGTTATGGTTAAAGGAAGTCTTATTCTTCAGTCATATCATTGTAAGAAACGAGATATATATAGATCCCTCTAAGAAATATTCAATTTAGGGATGATCGAGGACAACATCAGTGATGGATATCCATAGCTTACTGGGGTTAGCTAGATATTATCGTCGATTTGTGAGAAATTTCTCATGATTTTCAAACCCTCTTACCAAGATAACTCAAAAGGGAGTCATGTTTCCCATGAGTGATGAATGTGAAGAGATCTTCATGGAGTTGAAAAGAAGGCTTATCATTATACCTGTGATCACACTTCCAAAATGTTTAGAACTTTTTTTGGTCTTTAGTGATGCTTAGAAGATGGTTATGGCTTGTGTGCTGATGAAAAATCACACAGTTCTTGCTTATGCTTCATAGAAATTAAATATTCATGAGAAAAACTATCCAACTCATTAACTGGAGTTGGCTGCAATAATCTTCATTTTAAAAAATTTCCATCATTTCCTCTTTGTGGAGAACTGTGAAATATATATAGATCACAAAATACTCAAGTATATATTCACATAGAAAGAGTTGAACATGTGCCAATGAAAATGGTTAGAGTTGATTAAAGACTATGATTGTTTAATCCATTATCACCCTGGGAAATCAAACAAGGTGGCAGATGCTCTAAGTAAAAAGGACCTAACAATTCTATCACTGATTAGAATAAAAAAGAATCCAATCTTATTAGATTTGATGAAGATGTACATGTGAATCATAAAGATGGGAACGTCATCAAACCTTTCAAAAATGATTTCTCAACTGTCACTTTTGGAAAGATTAAAAGTTTCTTAAACAGATGATGTGGGAATTTAGAAGAAATTGGAATCTATCAGAATAGGGAAATCCTTATATTTCACTGCTAATGAAGTTGGAATTAGGATATTTTGGTCAAGAGTATGTGTTCCACCAAATCTGAAGTTAAATAATGAACATTTGGATGACGCACATTGTTCAAATGTCTCTATTCACCTAAGAAACAAAACTGTTTTATTGAGATCTCTAATAGAATTATTGGTGGGATAACATGAAGAATGATATTGATGAGTATAAATTAAATTATCTTGTATGTCAACTAGTGAAGTCTAAGAGGCATAATACCGAGGGTAAGATACAACCATTACCCATACCAACATGGAAATGGGGAAATGAATCCATGGACATTGTCACTAGACTTCCGAAGACACCTATAAGAATCAATTCCATCGGGGTTGTTGTGTATCATCTTACAAAGACTACACACTTCATTAAAATTATAGAGGGTTTATTCCTGGATCAACTGACACAGATATACATGATAGAAGTGGTAAGGCTGCATGAAGTACCACTATAGACTATATTTGATCAAGATCCAAGATTCACCTCATAGTTATGCAAGAGTCTCCAAAATGCTCTGAATACTGAGCTAAAATTCATCGTGGATTATCATCCTCTAACTGATGGAAAATCTGAGCAGACTATCCAAACACTTCAGGACTTATTGAGAGAATTATCAATGGATTTAAAATGAGGTTGGGGTCAGCATCTTCCTATGGTTGACTTCTATTACTATAATAGTTTCCACTCAAGCATCCAAATGCCTCCTTATAAATCCCTTAACGGGAATAGGTGTAGAACATCAGCATGTTGTTATGAAGTTGGGGAGAGAAAACACCTAGATCTATAAATGGTAAAATAAATAGTTGAATAAATGGTGGAGAAGGTTAAGACCATACAACAACACATTAAATTGTCTCATAGTCGACAAAAGATCTAGGATGATAATCATCTACGAGACCAAGAGTTTGATGTTGTAGACACAATATTCCTTCGAATATCACCATGGAAGAGTGTTATGAGATTTGGGAAGAAGTTAAATCTTAGTCCAGGGTACATCATTCCTTTTTAGATCCTTGATTTCATTGGAGCTGTGACCAATTGAATAACACTCCCACCGAACCTATCTCAAGTACATGATGTATTCCATGTATCACTCTTGAGGAAGTACATACTTGATTCATCACATGTACTCAATCTATTGGTGTTACCATTAGATAATTACCTCTTTAATGAAGAGATTACAGTGAAGATCTTAGATAATAGTAAAAAGGTTCTATGAAATAAGAAAATTCCCCACGTCAAAGTGTTGTATAGAAACCACAAGTTTGAAGAAGAAACATGGGAACCAAAGGAAGTGATGAGGCGGAGTTACCCACATCTATTTTAGCGGGGGAAAACTAAATTTTTATGGTGAAATTTCGCAAGGGGGGAAGATTTTAATGACCCAAACATTTATTAATGAAATTGTCTCTGGATCTAATTAAATGTTTCAATATATAAAAAGGTTATATAAAACATATTCACTTCCTTTTTTATATTTTTGTATTTTAAAGTACTTTTTTTGAATTTTTACCCTTGATAATATAGACGTTGAATAGTGATCACACGATTAGTATAAATATATGGATTTAACAAATCCAATTTACTAAGACTAAGGATGTGATTGCCTCATCTAGTAGAATCGCTCCATATGAAGCCCATTTGTCTGAGATCGGAACGGAGGTATGATCACTATCCTTTTCTCATGATGAATCCCAATCTGAGATTCAACGCATTAAGCGTGAACAGAATCATATATGGTAGAAGTGTAAGAAAATAGATATTACCATGCAAGAAATTTTAATTGAGTTGCCCTATGAGTCTGTCAACATCGCACGCCTTACCCTTAGGAATTATACAGGTGTTATAAGGCATTATGTTACAATACCCTATCATTATGATTATGTAATTTTTTTGTATAATATAAATTTTATAAATTTATTTTATTATTGTTGCTTTGTAAATGTTTTTTTAAATCACAAATTGTTTTTTTAGTTAATATTTAAATTCAATTAAGAAATATTGTTTTATGAATTAATGGATTTTTGAATAAAATACTAATTTTTATAAAATACTATTACTAAATTAATTTTTATAAAATATAAATTATCATATAATTTTTATGAATATAATTGAAATTTTTATTAAGACTTGAAAGTTGTTTAGTTCAAAACCGATGAATTTTTGATAAATGTCGGTTCTTATTTTTAAAAGTAAAAATTCACAAATATAGAAATTTATTTAGATAAAATGAATTTTATTTTTGGATTGAGGATTTTGAAATTATCAAATGGTGAATGTTTTATAATTTTTTGAGATAGTTGAATTTTTGGGTAAAAATTAAATACCTTTTGAATATATACTGTGTTTTATGACATCATAATGATGCAATGATGATGTAATAAAATACTATAAAAAGGATATTCAGTGTATATATGTTTTAAATTTAATATATTGTTATTTTAGATTTGTTTGAAAAATTTTCTGATGCCTTTGTTGACCCTCAAAGACTTATAAAATATTTTAACATTTTAAAATGATTTCCTTGAGAGTGTGACTCACCTCCACATAATAAGGCCTAATATTTTAATATGTCTGTCCATTGGCATTATAATCTAATGTTTTCCTCTCACATTTGGAAAAAAACATGGGCAAAAATCATGGGTTGTTTTGTGGTTTTAAAATTTTAATTATATAGATTCCAAAAACTATGTTTGTGAAATATTAAAGAATTACCATCTCTTTTCCTAAATAATCCCACACAACATCCAACACTTATTCAGTAAAAACTATTGGAGAATGTCCCTAATCTTCCCACATCTCTCTATAATCCTCGTAAGGTGCCCAAATCTCTTGAAGTCACACACTTCTATGTAAGGGATCGTCACATTCCATCCTTCCTTGTTTATGTCAAAGATTACTTATATTGTTATACCATATTATTTTCTATTAAAAATATTGGGGTATGATTTATAACCTCCCCAATACTGACCTCCTTATTTTTAAATGACGAGAGACCACGTTCTCTCATTAATTCCTCCCATGTACACCTATTACCCAGATACAACATTGTAGGGGATTTGTGGCTCCTCATTTACATTCAAGAAATTTTTTTATATTATGCATCTAAATTCCAATACACAGGTTGGGATATTATGATCCATGACCCCCTTACTTTCCATTTCATGTATAAAGGATTAGAGAACCCTTTCTCTCTTATCAAACAATTTTACGATTGTTATTTGACATCGTTATGCTGCAGAAGTTACACCAAAATTCCCCATGCCAAAATCATCTTGTCAGTGAATACCATACCCATTTCTCTATCAAGGGTATTCACCTTTATGCACATGTACATGTTTATTTATGAATTACATTTATGTATTCCACTTCTCTTATTCATAGAATATATTATTATGTTTAATGAATTCATGTTGTATGATCAATGTGGAACACTTATGCATGGAGTGAAATGAGTAAGAAGGGTGCGCCCTGATAGCCCTCCAATGCATTGGGTAAAAAATAATATCATGATACACCATGTGAAATTGGGTTTAGTCATTCTATTTTGAGTGAAATGAGGGTTGACTCATTCTAATTCACGTGTAATGGGGGTTTACTCATTCTACGTGTGCATTGAGCCTTATCTCATGATAATGTCACATGAAATGTTGTTTCCACATTTCCATCTTATGACAATTATGCTATATCATGCCTTTACGTTCATGTTTCTCTTTTTCTTCATTGATATGAATATTTCAAAACATGTATTTTTATCTTCATGTTTCACCATTTTTACTCCCTTACTGTGATTTATTGCTCACCCTTTTCTTATGTGTGTCCTCAGGTTATCTCATGCAATGCTAAGTATGAAGGAATATTGTGGTCATGTAAATGAAGTTTTCAATAAATCATTGTATTTTTTATCTTAAGTTGTCATGTAATGTTCCTAACATACCAATACAATATAACTCTAGTTCCTCAAATTTTTCTTATGTTAAATATTATGTAATAAATCATGTTTAAGTGTGAAATAAAGATAAAGGTTGTTATACCAAACCAGTGGACCGAATAGTTCACTTAGTGTACCAAAAACTATTTTTTGAGGTCTAGCCTTAAGCACTTGCTTCACATTGCTCAACCTTAGAAATAATATCCATAGATTTGTCTTCACCAATTGACCTCATTATATTATATAAAATCCTTCATGGTAACAATTTATTCATTAAATAAATTAACAATATGATCCTCTCATACTAACCATTTGGGTATTTATTTATGAAACGAACATTACTTATTTTTCTTTTTGGAATCGAATTCATGGGACTAACATTAAGGAACAAGTCCAGATGTAATCACTATAGGGAACCCACATCATATAAATTTTCAATGGAATATATCTTCATAAATTGTTTCACATGTTTTTAATCATAAAGGAATGGATCAATGTGGTATTTGATGGAAAATAAATCCATGAACACTACTAACCAATGGAGTTACTATTCATCCCTTTCAAAATAACCTCACGTGATCCCTTCACAGTGTTCCCCCGCAAACTTTTGTCTTGAACGTCATTATATGAACCATGTACATCCACTATGTCAATTGAAAAATTCACTAGATTCTAACCATGAGGTGTATTTTTTATTTGAATTATTCCTCCAGTGACCACATAATCAACTTCATGAACCCCTTTCACAAGTCACACACTTCCTTAGTGGGTAGAATACTTCCATTTATGGATAACAAATAATATATGATCCATGACCACATATTGTTCTCATGATCATGAAATCCTATCACAATCCACAATCAAAAACATATAGGTTTAATTATTTACCACACAATATCTACATAATTGACCATGAAAACCACATTCCATATCATTAAATCATTTGATAAAATCACCAAAACACTCCTCTTTTCACACCCATAAATATGGTAAACATTAGAAATCTATGTCATTGTTCAAACATTTACAATTCCATAACTGATATTCCATTATCAATGAGACTAACTTATAAGATCCCAAAAATAACCTTTCTTCTTATATGGTCAAGTATTATAATGAATTCCAAAACATTATTTCACCTATTATTACCATTTCTTCTAGTTTGTTCATGGATATATTTAGTAAATCTCTTGGTCTAGAACTCGAATTCACCACCATCTTTTACGGAGTAACTTACAAATATTTAATATCTTGTTCACAACCAAACCAAGAAAATACAAACTCACTCTTAATCTATTAACACCATTTAAATATCTAATTAGCTCCTCAAACCCCAAACCAGATCCCTGATACATTTATAGTTATCAAGGTATCTCTTTTCATTTTCTTCACCAGAAATTACTTATTGAACACTTATTTAGGTCTTCAATAGACTTCCATATCTCACTGGGTATTTAATACAAATACCTAATTCTTCCACATTGTCATAAAAATCTAACACAAAACCTATTTGTTACTCCATTATACCATATAATATATTTATGATAATACTAACATAAATTCAAATCCACTGTTTGATTTTGATAAACTCCAAAACATTATATTGATATATGGTGCATTAAACTCTCTCCCCATTTTTCAAAAAAAAGAAAAGGGTACCTTGTATGTATAATTTACATTCATGTGGTCTCCACCAAATGATTTATGGTTCTACCATAAATCATCATTCTCTATTAATTATGTTACATATGATATAAAATAATACTAAAAATGAATTCCAAATTTTATAGAAGGAGATATTGTACTTACATTATGGATTTAATTACATAGAAGAACCCCACTGATCGATAATCCCCTTTATGATACATCTAACACTAAAAATTGGGAAACAAAGTTATTTTATCCCCTTGTGATAATAAATCCAAAAATTGAAATATTGTTCATTTAATTTCAATGACCCACTCTTCATTTTATCATAAACATATTCTCCATAAAATTATCAAGTCTCCTTAGTATCAATTTATTTTATTTTCCACTATAAGACCTTTATATTCCCATGAAAACATGTTGGTTGATACATTACATTTTTGAACCATTTTCTCCTTATAGATTCATTATCCTTCAGAAACAAGTTTTAAATGACTATATTTAGAAATTTTATTTGAGTCATGAAAATATCTTATACACTTATAGATTCCAAGAATAGAATTGGAAATAATAGTAAAAGCTAACAATCTAAATATTATCCAAGTCACTTACGTCTGTAAATGCTAGAATCCTGAAACTTATTTTCCTTATCTATACCATCATATGTTCTCCATCACATTGAAACCACACCATCAAAAAAATAAGGAATAGACCATAAGTTTGTGAACCATAGGACATATTTAATCAGTTGATGCCACTTTTTTGATAAAATGGTTGTACCACATGGTTAACATATAACATGACCATATGAGAAATAATTTTTTCACCTTAGATATGATGGAATGACTTTGGATTTCTAAACACCAACATCCCCATAATGTCTACAACTCTTGATGGAAACACCATTTTATTCTATAAACTTATGGGCATCCTAGAAATACAAAGATACTACTAGATTTTTTAAAACACAAAAAATAAACATAAAATTATAAATTTTCTTATTCATTGTATATGTTTCATCCCCATATTCAAGAGGTAGTGTAACACATACTAAACTGAATTCACATATTAGTTTGGTATCATATTTTGTATGATTACAGTGGTTTCATCTAATAATTAAATGTCACAATTTCCATTTATATGATGCTCTACATTATTGGGACATATTCCTTTCAATATAAAACTTTTAGATTTTGATTTTAAAAACAATGTGGTTGTTCAAAACTAGTTTTATATTCATATTTAATAATTAAATAACTAGTTCATTATTGATGCCAATTAATTATTTTAATAATGACTAAATACCAAATAATTATAATTATCTTTCAGACTCCTTTATTTGATATAATATTCTTTCAGCTCAATGAAAAGTGAATTTTATAAAGCATACACAATATGTAGCTCATATATATATTCATTCTATTCCAATAAACCCCACATATCATATCTCCCCATTAATCCACTACTAAGTCCAACATATTTTAGAAAAATTTAGAACAATGGGATAGGGGTACCTCCAGAGTCTTTGAGTGGAGTATTTTGGATATTCATAGTAAGCAAACTATTGAATTTCACTTCCATTCCAAGCCTTAACTTAGGCTCATCATTATAAGGTACCACTAGATTCATTTAGATTCATTATTTGAAATTTAATTTTCATAGATTAAGAATCATCGTAATGAAATTTAAATTACCCAATTTCATCTATGATTGTTTCAAATTCAAATCCAATTATAATCGATCTGGCCATATGATTAAGCATTTATTTTATACAATATAAATTTTATTTTTGTGTGTGTCTCTCTTAGACTTATCATCATTCTTTTTTATTCCTCCTCAATTAGATTTTTATTTCTCTAACGTCACCTTATCACCTTATCAAATGATATGTGAAATCAATGAATTAATTATTTATGAAATTCCCTATTAGTATCCATAACCACTAACTCGGCCTTTTTTACCATGGAAGGTCTTTATTTAGGTTCATATTCTTTATACTTAAACAATGATCAAATTATATCATTCTATTTCACAATCTAATTTTTTCTTATTTTTTCCAATAGGGTTATTATGATTGTAACGTACTCTATTCTTGGTACACACTTTATTCTGCTACATGTTCTTCCTCTAGAACAACAAACCTATTTAAGGATACCCTTCTGATATATTTTTCCTTATATTTTTTCTTCTAGATGAAATTATTTTACATATGTCTAATATTATAAAAATTATAGAATATTACACTAAATTCACAACTTATGTGGCTATAATTATATTGAAATATAGATGCATCAATTTTTCCTCCATCAATAGGCTTTTGTGATTCTAGAAATACACTCATGATCTTCCCAAGACATCCAAAAAGTAAATTGTTATAGCTAATGTCTTTTATGATCATTTTATTTGAGATCCATTCATTGAACTTTATCTCTTTATTGATTCTAAATTTGGGTTATCTTCCCTCTAGAATTTTTAGGTTTCCAGGGTTAAAATAGTCAAATTTTATTTTCCCTATAAGGAAAAGAGATTTTTATCATCCTCCAAGGTTTTCAAATATTTCTTATTTAGCTAGGGACTCATTTAATTTAGATAGAATAATGATTTTATTCTATATTTTCTCCTCTATTCATGATGTGTCGTTAGAGAGAGATAGATAATGTATTCTACCAATTTTTGGTGTGTGGTTATTTTATTACATACATCTCAAGAAATTTCTTCATGTATGTATATTTTATCCTTTATAATTTAATTGTTATTATTTATTTCATATATCAATGCCACTTCTTCTATCATCCTCATTCTATACTAATTATGGATATATGATATTAAATAACAGTCTACTTTATGTGTAATCTCATCTCGATCCACTATATCACACAGGGGTTGGATGTCATATTTACTGCTGCATGAACATACAACGATATGACTACTATAGGTTTTTTCTAAATCTTCCTTGGGATATTCACTTCTTTCCTTCCTTATAGAGGAATATGAATTAATAGATATATAATTATCATCCAAAGTAATGTTAATACATGATTTAACTTTGATATTGATCACTCTTTTCTTTTTGGACGTATCCTTCTCAGTAGTCCTATCGTTATTATTATTATTCATTCCTTTGGCCGTATGAATTATTCCCTGATGTTTTTAATAGTTTCTTATCATAAATTTTGTCAACATTCTCTCGAGGTTGATATCATAACATCCATTGTATCTATATTTTTTCCAAGATACATTACAATATCATTCATATATTGAACTAATTGTTAAAATATAATATGTTCTTATAAATATCATCAGATAAATATCTTGTTAGAATCTATTTTATCATTGAATATTAAATTATTTCAATTTTCATAATTAGATATGAATCACATAGAATTCATTCCAGAACCCCCCTACTTCAGGCTTGTAGGAATATAATCTTTTGTTTTTTTTTCATCCAAAAAATTCAGCTACAATAAAATATTTGTTATTCATCATAGCATCCATAATGAAAAACATATTAAAATAGCATCAATTGTAAACCACCAAGAAAAAACCATCAGGATCTGATACTAAATGTTGTAAGTCAAAAATCTATATAGGGTGGGGGTGAATTAGGGTGTTATATAAATTAAACCATTTTATTTATTTATTTAACTTTCATTTGAACCATGTTACCATTTTTTATGAAATTTTTTTAACCTATGACTCATAATGTTGAATTCGTTATAGAAAAAAATATACAGATTCTTATTGAAACTACATATGTACAATATTTTACATGGGGTACAATTAATGGTTATTCTAAAAATAAATCACATGGAACTATGATAATGTACCATAATACACTAATCATCACCAGTTCTATTAAATAATGTTATTTTTTCATGGTAACTCCATGACTGGGTCGCTATCTACTAAACTTTTCTTGGTTCAGTCACTCATTACACATGGAATACTACCTAATTTTAACCTTCAAAGACTATTTATAGGTTCATTCAATACTCACATGATTAATTTATCATATTACTCATAATCCTTATTACATGACTTATGAATCATTAACTATGTCTGTTATGGTATGATTTTCATTTTCTACACTCATGTACCTGAATTATGTTTTTATATCATTATACTCATCTTATTCTCATGAAATTTTATTGATATCTCCTATGATTACCCATACTGAAAATTAAATATCAACCACTTATATGTTTCTATCTACTTATGTTATGAATAAGAGTACTAAGTACGATATGTTTCAAAGGGTACTGTGTGTAGAGAATGTTGTGGGAGGTGTTAAAGAATTACTCTAAAATAATAAATTATTGTTATAATGTTTAAAATTACCATTGTATTATAACGATATAGATCTTGTTAATTAATTTATTTTCCGTTAATTTTCTATAACTCTCAACCAAAAAAGTGTTTGGTATGTAAGTGGCACAATGATGGATCCTGATGTTTTAAATTTAAAGGGTTAAATTTCGGTTAATTTAGTTGGAATCGAAGCTATTATGTGAAGAATATTTTTTTTAAAAAATCATCAATTTGGTGTGGAACATCTCAGTTGGTATTTGAGATGGTTTTAGGTAACAATAGAGTATATGATAACACCATAAAAGGATAATGTAATATTTTATATACCATTTTTGTTGAATAAGATTAAGGTTGTTGATAAGTTTCAATAAATTGGCACCACTTTTATTATTTTATGCAATGGGATTTTAAAGTGATAAATGATATTTATGGTGACTTATATATGGTATTTAGAATAATATGTGATGCAGTTTTAAATAACTATTAGGATAGATTTGAGTTTTTTTGTTTGGCTGATTATTTTAATTTGAGATAATCTGTAAGTACCTAACCTTTTTTGGTGGTGTCTCGAGCACATTAATAGGTAATATTTTTCCTTTTCTTGTGTAATTTTTTTTTGGGTTTTATGTTGGGTGTTTTTGGATGAAATTTGGAGATTTTTTTAAGAAATATGGGATGTACAACGTTGAAACATGGTTTTTCAAAACTGTGTGCCCATCCTAACAAACTGTGTGATCCCAGACTAAGGGTATTCACATGGATGATGTGCACTTTGCCAATCCAAGGACCCATTTAGAAGTAACCATGTGAAAAGATTGGGTGATTTGCATGGTTAGGCACACCGTTTGGGGTAACTATGTTAACAATATAAAAGATTATCGGCATGGATTTGTATTCCACAAAAAATTGGGAAAAAATATCGTACACCAGTTTTATACCCCAAAATACCCTAGCATGACATTAAAACATTTTATCTACTTTTTTGAGGATCCCAGATGGATTCCAAGGTCTTCCAACCTTTGCTCTCAGAGAATCGAATCCCATATTGAATATCTACACCTATCCTAGTAAAAGAATCTCATATCATAGGGTTCCATTCCTCTCTCATGTCATTCTCGATTCCTTTTAGGGGATGTTTTCCTCTATTCTGATGGATCTAGCTCTAGATTCATCAAATATTTATTCTTTTGATCTTGGATCTATGTTTCAGATCCCGATCCTTCACTTTTTCGTGGTCTTTTTTGATCCGCTTCAATTAGAGATTTATATTGGCAAGCGTTCATCATAAAAAATGAGGTAGTTGGTATAAATTCAATTATTATAATCTTGACTCCAATTTCAGGTGTGTGTTTTTAAAATTCAATTAACATCTTTGGAAATTGAATTTTTAATTGAATAAATTAATTTATTAGTTAATTTATGGAAACATAGAATTGCGTTAATTAATTGGTTAATTAATTAATGGAATGATGTAATTATGAAATTGGTGGAATCATATTAATTAATTTCTAAATTAATTATTGGAATGATGTGATTATGTAATTGATGGAATTGGATGTCTTAATTAGTGTATTGATTAATGAAACCTATGATTATGGTATTTATGGGATATTTGGATTTTTACTTTTTTCAACTAATGTGATTATAAATTCATTAATAATTAGGATAATGAGATAATTGGCTTAAAATTAGTGGTTTAATGAGTTATACAGTCAAATAATTAAAAATAGTGTAATATTGTTTTTTATATTAATATATGTGATAACATTTAAGAACAATGTTGTTGTGATTAATTGTAATTGCACTTTGATGTGAAATGTTGTTAAAAGGGTTAATGCTGATTAATCTTGGTTGATGTAATATATGTGTAATTTATTGATAAATATTGTATGGGACATGTACAACTACATCAGAATCCCATAGTTAGAAATTGATAAACATGTGTCTGACATGGACTGCTGCTTCAATAACCCATTGTGATAGATTTATATATGAGCGTGGGACAGTAATTTCTACTTAAAAATCCCACTTGTGTAATTTTTTTATATATGAGTGTGGGAAACATACTAATTCTTCAAAATCCTACTTATGTGATTGTTTTGAAAATTAGTTGTGGGTTATATAGTGTTGCTTCAAATGACCACATAGTGTTATACATGATGTTCGACACCCATTAGTTGGCATTGGACAATGGTTCCAATTGGGTGTAATATCATTAAAATGAACTGATAAATAATAATCATTGAATTATGTTATAGTTTAGACTCTGGCATGGTCTGAAGAGTGCCTTGATAGTTTAGATGTACACATGAACATGGGAGGTTTAATGTGGTTAAATAAAGAATAATGAAATATGATCACTGTTTAATTTATGCATTGTGTTTTATTCTTAATAAGACTCTATAAATTTTTATTTAATTGGATATTGATTTAGACACAGTTGTTAGTGCCCTAATAAGATGTATTCTCACCCTACTTGGATTCCAAATTAGTACCTGAATAGATATCATGATTATAGGATATGATAAGAAAAATATCTTTATTATATGGATGATTTGGTATGGATATAGGACGAGGGAACTAAATGTGATTCATGATTATCTTGGGAGTAGTAAGTGTCTTTATTTATTTAGGGTTTTTCATAATGACACATGACATGTATTTGGCATGGAATATCTAATATTTTTTATTTGACATTATATTCATTTTTAGTCATCATTTGATACTAGTTTGTTTTTTTATTAATTATACCATTTGGTTATTGTTTATTTTCTTTCCACTATTGTTAAACTTTGATAAAAAAGGGTATAGTCTCCCCATGATCGATATTAGATTATGACTAGTTGGAAGCCTATGGCATAGGGGGAGGGGCGCCTAAGGTCATGTGAATGAGCAATCCAGATTAATAGTGTGTGGAACCTCATTCAGGATGTTAAAAGGTGGTATTAGAAGAGTTTTATTTTTTTTATTCCATATTACTATTATGTAAAGGTATACATGAGAATAATATTAGTCAGGCCTCAGTTAAGAGATTTTTCATGGGAGTATCTAACCCGTATATGGAGGTAAAATCCATGTATCCAGGGTGGTATTTATTTCATCGATGTTTTTCTGTTAAATTTGAGGTTATTTCACCTCGAGTGATGCACTTTCTGTGTTTTGTGATAATTGTTTCATAGTTTTTATGAGATTTTACTCATGGAATAGTATGAAATGAGTATTTTGCATCCATGCATCATTATAGAAACTCATGATTATTGTATGACAAGAATCATTTTAGGAAAAAACAATAAAATAGGTTTCAGGTAAGTTGATGAAATAGAAATGTACTTTTTTATTGAGTAATTGAAATAAAAAGGGTTCCCAATAAGAATTGAAAGTTGTAACATGATGAAAAAATTTAATATTTTGGGTGTCTAATACGATACTGGTAAAGATAATGTGTTTACCCTTGATATCCATGACATACTTGTAGGATGATTAAGGATAGTGATGGTGCCTCCAATTTGACCATGTCATAGGGAAAAGGGGGAATGACTTGAATTGTGAATAGGAAAATCCGTATTTTTTAATGTGTCAAAGTTGTGTTATGTGTCTTTAAACGTTTTGTGGACATTATAGAGATATTCCTCCAGGGAGACACTTTTTCAGAAAATGAATTGAGGTTATTTTGAGAAATAATCCCCCATTAGTTAAACCTATGTAATATATATTATAGGGAGAGGAAGTATGAGAGTTGTTCTATGATAACTTTTCTCATGTTATCATGGTTATGGAAATTTACCTTCGGTGGGTTGTGAAAACAATGTACGATCTAAGATGATATTTCCAATAGCATCACACTCAAATGGTTACCAAACACAGTGAGCATGAGGCATTTGAGTTTTGGATTGAGTCTATCGAGACAATACATGACCACTTATAAACTTATGCTGATAAGAGAATCAATCCAGTAGCTTATATGTTATGTTTTCCAGAGATGTGTTGGTGGGACATTAAGACTCGAGATGGAAAATTGGAGGATATTTAGTAGGAGAACATTCAAGAGATGTTATTAGGGAACATTAATTCTGATATGCTCAAACATGATATAAAAGAAGAGTTTATCAGGTTTACTCAGAAGATAAAGTATGTAGTGGACTATGATGGATGCTTTATTGACTTTCATCGCTCTATACCAGTATTTTCAATAGATAAACCTATAATAAAAATGCAGTTTTAGGATGGGTTTAAATGTGAAATTAAGTCCCATGTGAATATCGTTATAATGAAAATGTTTTCTAAAGTGGTGAATTAGGATCTCATTTCCTAGGGAGACATAATAAAGGCTTCCATTAGAGGAAAAAAATTCTATTGGATGGCCAGGATGTACGAATTATGATACATTGAGTCATCATTTTGTGAATTTTGACCAGATCTTGGGAAGGAAGAGTGGATACGGGGAAGAATCAGTTACTCCATATATTACATTAGTTCTCTTCCAACCATGCGGTTGGTAGTTCACTTTCATAGGGATCTCCCTTGACTATAGGTATTATTGCGAGGATGCGGCAGGATTGGACATTTATAAAGGTTTTGAAAGAAATAGCAATAGGTATGTAATTATGGAGCAGCTAGGAAGAATCAAACTATAGAAAGGGGATTTTATTCACCATATATGTCTGGTATATGAGTTTATACTTACTATCATGGTAGAGGTAGTGGATGTGGTGATTGAAGGAAAGAGTTCCCATATCAACAGAGTGGTGTAGCTCATGGTACTCAGAATTAATCACATTGAATAGGTATAGGATATCATCAAGTGTTTCATCCAATACTTGTGGATAGCGAGGTTGGACCATCGATAGTTAAATATACTATTCTTGTATATTCTACACTTTCTAGAACCTAATTTGATACTTGGGCCTCTCATTATTTTATATAAACACAACTTCTAAATAGTCTGAGGCCAACAATGGTGTTCATGAGTGGGTTTATGAAGATAGATACACCATTGGGAGTAATGATTAGGGACATCTGTTTCTCTAAGTGGAGTTCCCTCAAGTTTGTGTAGTATCATTTCAGTTGGGATATTTAAATCCTTGAAATGTTGGGATTTGATCTAATTATGGTTATGAAAAGGTTAGTAGAAGACTGATCTCACATTGATTGTTAACAGACGAGGGTGGATTTTACATCTTATTATGGTCAAAATTATATTCCCCCTAGAGAATGGGATATACAGGCATGTTGTAAAAGACCATTTCATCAGAAAATGGGTTATCTCACCACCAATGTTTTTAGTCTATTGGTAGATGATGGATGTGTAAATAAGGATGTATCTTATCCTATAGTGGAAAAGTTTTAATATATTGTTCCATAGGACTTCTTGGGGATTCCACCTGAGAGAGATGTGGAATTTACAATTGATATCGTGTTGGGGGATCATCCCATTTCTATTCCAACATACATAATGGAACTGAAATAGAATAAAGTGATAAAGACGAAACTTGATGAGTTGAGGGGTAAGGGGTTTATATATCAGTTTGGGTTTCCTTTGGTTCTTCATGTCTTGTTTCTCAGAATTTTGACGGGAATCAATGCTTATCTATTTATTTCTATATGTTCAATTAGATGAATGTGAGGAAATGATATCCTTTTATATTTATCAATTATGTTTTATAACTAGTTGAGATAATATTTCATTTTATCCAATATCTTATTAAGATGAGGGTATCATCATTCGAGAATGTTTCCTTCTGATATCTCAAGGCTAACTATAAGAATTAGTTTTGGAAATTATCAGTTCATTGTGATGGCTTTCAGGATAAAGAATAAACCATTAGTGTTTGTGTACACGATTAACAAAATATTATACCCATAACAAGATCATTTTTTTTAATATTTGTGGATGATATATTTGTGTACACATAGACTCATGACAATCAAGTCCAATATATTGACATTGTACCTAATTTAATGATAGGGCATTGACTATGAACCGAGCTATCTAAGTGACAATTCTATATTGATCAGGTATACTTCATGGGTCACATAATCATGGAGGAAGGTGTATAACTAGACCCAGAGATGGTGTAGGTACTTGTTTCTTAGAAACAACGCTAAAATTTCATTGGCATCCACATTTTTCATGGGTTAATGGGATATTATCTGAATTTCATTCATGTCTTTTCCCATTTGAATGTACCTTTTTGGGAAAGACCAAGAATTAACTAAATATTGAATGGATGAAAAAATGTGAGATTTTATTCTAGGAGTGGAATTAGTTATTGAAATTAGTGCCAATATTGATGCTAAAAAACATGGTTATCAGTATATGGGTTTTTGTGATGCATCTGGGGTAGGGAATGGAGTAGTCTTGATGCAGGAAGAATGAGATGTTGGGTATGGTTATGGATTGTAGAACCCCTTATTTTTTGTATGTAACCCTTGTTTATGTCTTTTTTTGTATTACTAGTGGTTGGGTAATGTTAGGCAGACATTGGGAACGGTTTTTAATGGTTTTGGGGGTTTTATAAGGGTGCACGGTTTGACCATAGTTAGGTGAAACCATGTAGAACCCCCAAGTAATCGTACAACATGAGGTAGTGGTCTTTGCAAAATTTAGATATAGTTTCTCTAACCATGTGGGGAAACTATGTGGGGAACCCTTTGGATAATATTGGGAGAATGGTTAGCTCACATTTTGACTAACCGTGTGAGATAACCATGCACAACTTTAAAAAAGGGCTATTTACCAAAACAAATTACTCAAGATTTAAACTAAAACACCTCAAACATCATCTCACTCAAACATCACTTTGGATTTCTTATTTTAAAGGATAAATAGGTTTCTCCCACTGATTTTGGGAGAAATTATAAGGGTTTTCAAGGTGTGGTGAAGGTGGTTCTTCTCCAGTAAGTCTCCTCACTTTGTTGATTCTTGGTTTTCTTTAAATCTAGTTCTTTTTCTACCTTGATTTTATGGATCTATATCTGCATAAAAAATATATAGGGTTATTATTTCCTAATATTATGAGATTTGGTCTTTCTATTGTTAGGAAGAGATATCTAAGGTGTATTTATGGAGTTTTCACTCAGGTTTTTAAGTAGTTTCTCCTTGGCTAATTTCACCCAATCCCAAAGTTAGTTGGCTTGTCTCTCAACTTCATTTTTCGATAACTAGAAGCATAATATTCAATTAATAGGTTTTTCATGAATTTTATTGTGATTATTGTGTGGGAAGATTTATGCAAATTCATTTTCTGATTATTTTTGGATTTTGGGGAAAATGGGGTATTGCGATGAAATGTTCTTGAGGATGGATTTTAAAATGATCTTTTAAAATTAGTTTTTTTGTGTTGACTTATAAAAATGTTTTTCGAAAATTGTTTTTAACAAAATGGCTTGATTTATTTTAAGGTTATATGGAAAATTATAATGTCCTAATGGATCTTTTGGGTTGGAAATGGTTGTCTGCATAATGTTGTGGCCTTGGTGTGTTGTATTCATGTTTATTGGTAAATTATTTATGCATATGATAGAAATGTATTTTAAATGGGTGGGGAGTGCAACTATAAAAAGGGTTTGGATAGTGTATGGAAGGTCCACTATCATTTATAGGTGGGTGGAAAGTTTCACTCGATTGGGAATGTAGTAAATGGTCTTGGACAAGAAGTTCCACCATGATTCAAACACTCGGTTGAGTGTCTGAAACTTTATGGCTATTTTTTGATTCTCTGTGTGGCTAAGAATGATGAAATTGGTGTGATAATATTTTATGTTAAAATGGATTCTGAATTTTTTTGGCTTCCCTTATATTGTGTGTATTTGGGTTTAAATGGCTTATTAAGGGTGTGTTTGTATTGCTGAAAATTGTTGCACAATTTGGTGTTTTTTATAAATGACTTTATTTAAATGTGCTAATGGTTCTATCCTAGTGGTGTGTGTAATGAATAACTTTACAAAAAACCTACTGAGTATTATTAATCACCCCACATTTTCCCTTCAGTTCCTTTACATGTGTATTATTCCAGGATATAGGAAATGGTAAAGCATATCATTTTTCTAGCATTTCATCAGGATGCTTGGGTGTAATAGTAGTGTTTGGAGTAGGGAGCTTGGTGTGGAGTTGGAAAGTGTTTCATGGTTTCATTTGGGTATTTTTTATGAATATTCTTCTTGGTACTATAATTTTGGGTTTGTTTTATTTAGTTATCTTGGTTTTTGGGAATTTTCATAGAAGAGTTTGGTTGTTCGTTTCTCCATTGGTATTGTGTTATCATAGTTTACTTTGTTGACAAGCATCATGTTGTTGTATTTGGTTATTCCTTGTTTGGTTGGTTTTATTCTAAGTGAAAATAATTTCCAATTATTCTTATTGGCCTTGGAATTTATTTCTATCCTTTAACACCATGGGAATGTCTCCTAAGGCCAAGTATAATCTCACCTCCTTCGCAAGCCAATGGGAAGGGGATTTATGTTACAAGTGTTATAAGTTGTTTGGTCCTTTGAAATTAGTTCCCAATCTTGGTCTTGGTGTCAGCATTCATTATCAAGTCATTCCTTGAGTTTGTATGGTATCAAGGAGTCGGATTTTTTGAACATGAAATGTATAGTTTAAAACGATGTAGCTAACCCTTTTATGTTAAACTTCATTTTACAGGGGATTTGGGTACAAAAGTGTTTTAGAGTAACTTATAGGCATTGGAAATATAATTTTCATTGGTGTAGCCAATGAGAAGAGCATTGATTTCATGGTATAAATAAAATCCGACTAGGATGCATATTTCATTGGCTTAATGATTTATATTGTGGTATTGATATATGGACTTGTGAAAAATATGAAAATTATTTTCAAATATGTGAATTTGGAATGTGGATAGTTGTGGTATTTTAAAAATGGTTTAGTTTTCAAAATATGGCATATTTTTCTAAAATGGTGCAATAGGGGAAATATTAATATTTGGAAATCCATGTTGTGATAGTTGAAATGTAATTGAATTTGAAATTGGAAGCATTTTCTTACTAATGTAGTGAGACATATGGTTGTTTTTATGTCAATAGAAATGGAACTGGGTAAGCATCAAAGACACCAACTGGAGGATGCTTCTGAAAATGTGGTTGAACCTAAGCCCTAGGTGAAATAGTATCTACTTTAGATTATAGTGAATGGTTTCCAAGAAGTGGTAAGTGGGAATAATGTAGATGATCCAAAGAATTTTGTTCATGAATTTTAGTTTCAAAATTAGTATCTAACCATCTTTAGAGGTTATTCAAAACTGGAAAAGGTAGGGGCATGGGTGAATAGATTTAATCGAATATTTGAATTCCTTATAACACTGGTGGAGCTGAGTGTAAAGTTAAAAAAATACATGTTATATTATCTTTCCCATCTATGGTGGGATTTTGCGGTCCAAGATGGAACGGACCAAGGAATGACATGGGATCATTTTGAGGAGTTTTTTTAACAAAAACATACACAATCATACGTTCATAATTTAGTACACAATTGATTTTATTTGTTTAAAGCACTAGAACCTCTCAATAATGGAATATGAAGCTATGTTTATGAACATAGTGTTGTATGAACCCAAGGTGGTGAGTAGTACATCGTCCAAAGAACATATTTTTTGAAGCTGGGTTGAGGAAGTAAATTCGTTCGAAAATAGTGGTGTTATGTATACGTAATTTCTTGAAAATGATGAATATATAAATGGTGAATGAATGAGATATTTTGGGGGATACAGTTTGGGTAATCATTTTGGTACCCATAGGAAATGGTGGTAAATATAATTCTGGGATCAATAAGAAGTGGAACACTTATTTCTAAGGTGGGAGTATAGCTCAGAATCCATCGGTAGGATCAGTGAAACATCATCTGAAGCCTCAAATTTTGCAGAGATTTTTTTTGTGTAGATCTATCATCTACATCAAGAAGGATTTTTTGACATATCCTCAAGCATGGCATAACTGTAAGTAGATGGATCATCTTCAGAGTTATAGTCATGATGCTTTGAGGTCGGGTGTTTCAGACACTCCCCAGGGGTCACAGGCATCCTATGCCTTGACGGGATGAGGGAAATTGAATACCCCTCATCAGTAGAGAAACATTAGTCATGCAGATTCTAGGAACACCATGAATCCTTAGTAAGGTAATAAAGAGAACAGTGTGGCAAGAAAGAAGAGATTTTTAGTTGAGAAGATTGTGATGATTGATTAGTTGGGACCATCCACGATGTGAGGTATAGTTATTTTAAATTATAACATGATGAAATAATTGTTTGATATGGTGTCTTAACATTATTTTACTTCTTATAGTGACATTACTTTTATGGTTTTATGTGTGGAAATGCAACATTCGGTTTTAAAACTTGAAACTCCATGGGGTCAAAGAGAGTGTCAAGCCTTCCTGTGGAGAGAATGTTGTATAGTTATGGATGGGGTTGAGTTGATGTGAGAATTCTCAGTAATAGATATGGATGCTTATGATATAATCATAGGAATATATTGGTTAGAAATGTTTAATGTCCACATCGATGGTTATTCTCAAACGATTAGTTTCACAGTGGTTGATGGTGTCAAACATCTCTTTAGAGGATAGAATAATAAAAATTTGGGTGCAATGGGTTTGTTGGCCTCAGTTGCTGGAATGATATCATATCATTTAGTTGTGTCTTCATTGGAATCAATGGATAGAGTGAATAGACGGTTTTTCGAATGGTTGTTAATCAATTTATGGATGTCTTCCTCTATGAATTCTTAGTGTTTCCAACTACGAGAGAAGTGGAGATTATGATTGATCTATTTCTGAGGACCGGTCCAACCTCACATCCGTCATACAAGATGGAACCAGCTAAATTTAGGGAATTTAAAGTACGGTTGGAGGAGTTAAAAAACAAAGGGTTCATCTGTCCATGCATGAATTTACGATCAAATCTAGTTTTGTTTATTAAAAAGGAAGATGGAACTTTGCGGATATTTTTCGATCATCATAGTCTTAAACTAGTTTATAAAAAAGAACCAATATCCACTTCCACGCATTGATAATTTTTTCGATCAGTTGAGTGGAGATCAGTGGATCTCCATGATTGAATTGTGATCCGGATATCATCAATTATGGGTTTATAGGTAGGATATTCTGAAAACAACCCTAAGAAGTTGATATGACCATTATGAGTATGTGGTTATGACCATTGGAATGATAAATGCACCAACGGTTTTTATGGAATTGATGAATTGGATATTTTTGGAATATCTAGATACTTTTGTAGTGTTATTTTGTTATGATATATTTGTGTACTCCAGGACAATGGTAGAGAAATAGAATCACTTTGAGATAGTGATGGGGATCTTGAGAGATCACTGATTATATGATAAATCATAAAAGTTTTATTTTTAGATACATGGGGTTTTTTTGTTGTCCATATTAATTTTGATAAAGGTTTTTCACTTGATTTGGAATTTATAGAGGTTTTTATCTCATGGAAATTACCAAAGAATGTATTTGAGATAGAGAGAATACTTGATCTAGCCATGTATTATCAGCATTTGGTTCATGAATTATTAGGATTGACCTTATAGATGATAGCTTTTATAAGGAATAAAGTTCCATTTCAATTGAATTTGAAGTGTTAGAAATCTTTTTAGGATCCTATAGATCACCTTAAATCAGCAAAAATATTGGTTTTTTCAGAACTAGGGAAATGGTTTGTTTTGTATTGTGACACATCTAGATTAGTGTTAGGTTATGTTCTCATTCAAGGGGATCATCTGGTTTTTTATGCCTCGTAGTCATTGAAGTTTCATGATAAGAACTACCCAATTCATGATTTTGAACTGGAGGTACTAATTCATGCCTTGAAATGGGTTGTCATTATCTATTCGGTAATAAATTCATGGTGTTTCCCAATCATAAGAGTTAAAATCATATTTTCTAACTAATATATTTGAACTTATGGTAAAGTAGATGGATGATGTATCTATATAGGTTTGAATTTGACTTAATTTACACACATGTTAAGGGAAATTTTGTGGAAGATGCATTAAGTATGAATTCATATGATCAGTTGGGGAAACATGCATCAGATCAGTGGATGTTTTTGTTGGTTATATTCAGCATGCAGTTAGAATGTGAGGACCAAGTTGATAGAGTGGTTTTCATTCTGGTCTCATTGGTTCTTATTTTGGTTCTCCTGGTTATAAAGGTACATATGTGTGATTATGAGTGTATGGAGATGAGGTTGATACTAAATGTTGAAGAGACCATTGAGTGATTGAAACTAAATGGGTATTTGGTTTAGTGTTTTTGGGATTAGATGTTTGTACTAGTGGATTGTCCGGAAGAAATTCTCTGGGGTTATCATCATTCCTAATGGGATTTCTAGTCTAGAATTTAGGAAATGTATAAGTCATTGAAATCACATTTTAGGTGTGTTGGTATGAAAATAAAAGTGGTGGAGTTTTTCTCAAGATGTTTGACATGTCAGCAAGTTGAGGCAGAGCATCAATGACCAGCATGTATGTTTCAATCATTACTTATCCCTATTTTGATGTGGGAGTAGATAGTGATAAATTTTGTTACAGGTCTCCCATGAATGGTAAAAAATCACGATACTATATGGGTGATAGTGGATTGGCTAAAAAATTCATCCCATTTCATCCCTATTCATGAATCTCATATAGTGGATGATTTATCCAATATATATATATCTGATGTGTAAAAGAGGCATCATGTTCTAGTTTTGATTGTATCGTATATAAAATTGAGGATCACATCTCATTTTTTGTAAATCCTTATAGTAATCCCTTGGGACACATTTTGAAAATGAGTACGGTGTACCATCATCATATGGATGGGAAATATGAGAAGACAATTCAAACACTGGAAGATATTTTATGGGCTTGTGTGATAGATTTTGGTGGCTCATGGGAGGAGCACATTCCATTGGTGGAGTTCTCATATAATAATAGTTATCAAGCCTCGATATTTATGGATCCTTTTAAAGAGTAGTATGGACGTCCGTGTAGTTCTCCACTTTATTGGGTATAAAAGGGTGAGACCTAAAGATTTTTACTAAGAATTTTCCAAGAGACTATAGATAATATCATGTTGATAAATAAGAAAGTGGAGAAGAATCAAATTTTTCAGAAATTGTATGTGGACCATCTTTGATGGTCGTTGTCTTTCGATGGAGGGGGAGATCATGTGTTCTTGTTAATCTCCCCTAGGCTTGGACATCGTCGGTTTGAAAATTAGGGTATGTTATCTCCAGGGTATATTGGGCCTTTTGAGATACATGAGTTAGTTAGAGAGGTGACTTATCGGTTGTCTTTTACACCACAGTTTAGTGTGATGCACAATGTATTTCATGTTTCTCAAATGATGAAGTATCATTTGGATCTAGACCATGTGATTCGATGGAATATTTTTGAGATAGAGACAGATGCTTCATTGGTTCACGTGCCAGTGAAGATTGTGGATATAAAAGATAATGTCTGGTGTGGTGAAATATCATTCTAGTTTGGGTTTTGTGGTGGAGTGGTCAGATTCATGAGGAGACATGGGAGCATAAGAAAGAGATGATCGAGCAATGGACTGAGCTCTATTTCAAAAAGCGATGGTTCTCTAATTTCTAAGGATATAAAGTTCAATGGTGGGAGGAATGTAACACCCAGGGTTTGAGGTATGTAACCCTTATTTATGAATTGGTATGTAGGGAATGTTTTTGGGTATTTTTTGTGAGAGTTTGGGATGGGTTGGAAATGGTTTTGGGAATTTTCTAACAACACAGGTATTGAGCACGGTTAGGTGAAACCGTGAAGAACCCCCATGTAACCATCAAACATGAGGTAGTGGGCTTCACATGATTTCAAATGGTTTTTATAACCATATGAAATAACCATGTGGGGAACCCTTTGGACAGTATCGTAAGCATGATTAGTGCATAGTTTTTAAAACCATGCGACCTAAGTGTGCCTGGTTATTAAAAGGTATTTTTAAAAGAAGGGTTACTCGAGATTTAACCTAAAAAACCCCAAACATTCTCCCATTCAAACCTGATTTATTATTTCTTGTTATCATGGGTAATGAGGCATCTACCACTCATTTTGAGAGCGATTCATAGGGTTTTAAAGGTGTAGTTAATGGAGTTAATCTCCATTAAGTCTCCTCTCTTGGTTGCTTCTTGGTTTTCCGTAGATATAGTTCTCCACCTCGCTCAAATTTCTAGATCTACATCTATCACATGTATATATAGGGTTTTTGTTGACTGAAAGGATGAAATCTAAGCTTGTTACTGTTATTAAAATAAATATAAGGCATTTTGTGGAATTGTCTCCCGGATTTGTGGTGCGATTGTGAGTTTGATGATTTAACAGAAACCCTATTGTAGGTGGAATCTAACTCGACTCCATTTTTCTAGAAATAGAAGCCCTATTTTCCAATAGCTGGTTTTGATGGAATATGGTTGTGATTATGTTGTGCGAAACTTTATGGAAATATATTTCTTGATGATTTGTCTATTTTGGAAAAAATTGGGTATTGCGGTGAAATATTTTTGATGTTCGATTTTAAAAAATTTAGATTTTGAAATCAGTCTCTTGGGTTGATTTAAGAATTTGGTTTGTGAAAATGGTAATCAATAAAAGTGGTTTTTCTATTGGTAGGTAATATGGCATGGATAATGTTTTAAGGATTTTTTGGGTGGGAAATTGTTTTTTTCATAATTTTTGGTCTTGGTGTGCTATGTGATTATTGTTTGGTTAAGTATTAATGCATGTCATTGAAATGGATGTAAATTATTTGTGGAGTACCAATATAAAAAGGGAATAGATAATGGAAGGCAGGGATTCCATCAAGGATAAGTGGGAAGGAATTACCACTATATTGGGAAAGTAGTAGAGCTTGGATGGGATGTTCCACTGTGATTGATACACCAGGTTGTGTGTGTGAAAATTTATGGCTAGTTATCGATTATATGTGTGTCTAAGGGAGATTAAAGCATTGTGTTAATATGTGGTGGTAAAATGGATTATTTATTGTTTCTTGTCATTCCCTTGTATTGTGTGCATTTGGGTGAAAAATGGCTTGTTAAGGGTGTATTTGGCTTTCTATAAATTGTTTCAATAATTGATGTTTTATAGAAACTTAATTATATAAATGTGCTAAAGTTTGTGTCCTATTGTCATTTGTATGGATGTAATGGGGGGAATACCTACTAAGTATTATCACTCACCCCCAACTTTGGAACTTGGGTGCTTCTGAGGATGTGGTATTCTTGGATATAGGAAAAGGTAAATCATTAAATTTTTCATGTTGTTCATCATGATGCTTCAGAAGTATTATAGTGAATAGACCAGGGGGTTTGTGTGGATCTATTTTGGGTGTAATGGTTTCTTTTAGGTATTGTTGAGGAGCCTTCCATTTGGTACTCTAATTTATGTATTTTTTTTATATAGCTTTATTTATTTTTTGGAACTGTCCTGGAAAATATTGGTTGTTTTGTTGTCTCTTGGTAATGTTTTATGATGGTTTGCTTTGTTTACAAGTATTATGTAGCTTGGAATGGTTATTCTTTGTTTGGTCGGTTTTATTCAAAGGTAAAATTGATCATCAATTGTTCTTGAAGCCCTCAGTATTTATTACCAGTCTTTTGCACCTTAGGAACATTTCCTAATTCCAAGTATCATCTCACTACCTTATCAAGCCAATTTGATGGGGAAGAAAATAACATTGATAGTTGATTCCACATAAAAAACTAACAAATTCATGAAATCAAGGTTTCTATAGTTGTTTATTCTTTTAAGTGTTGGTGGAATTATCTTTTTGGTGAAAATTTAATGGTCTATACTGGTAGAAATCACTTAAAGTATATCATTTTGAAATGAAATTTGAATCTCTAGTTCGGGATATGGTTGAGTATATGTAGTCATAAAACATTGATTGAGAATATAAGTCCAGGAATAGAAAAACTATTTCTGATACTTAATTTTGGAAAACATATTCTTATGTGGTTTAGAAGTTTAGTGCTAAATGGAAGATGATGATTTTACTGGTTGAGATGCATGTTGTGGATGAAGAGAGTTAGGAGAAGATGAATCACATATTATTTTCAATGAAATCTATATTTTTTAGCTAGATTAGAGACAAGGAGTATGAGGATACATAATTTTGATCCATAAGGGATAGTATTGATGGTGGGAAGTCACCTTTAGATTAGACTATAGAGGATTATGAGATCGTCTTTCTCAGGAATTGGGTTGTTATTACTATGAGAAAGTGGGTCGATCTATACATGAATTTCATTCCCTAAAGTGTGCATCTAGGTGTGGCCAAAATGTAACATGACCGAAATTGAAATATATTGGTGGCCAAGCATGAAAAAGGAGATAGTATGGTTTATGACACGATGTAACACCTATCAACAGGTGAAACCTGAGAATCAATGAACCAGTTGTTACTATAAACATTTCTCATTTCATAATAGAAGTGGGAGAACATTACCATGTACTTTATGGTGGGTCTCCCAAGGACACCATGGAAGAATGAAGTTATTTGGGTGATATTATATCAAATTAAAAAATTAAAAATTTCATTCATATATGGAAGAATTTATCAGTGGAGAAGTTGTAAGATTTGTACATTCATGTTTAATTACATCTTCATGAGGTTCCATAGAGTATTGTTTTAGATTGTGATTTGTGTTTTAATATGTGATTATAGATAGTCTTAGAAAAGTAACAAGTTATAAAGGTTTTATCAAGTATGAAATTCCACCCACTGTCATATGGTTAGTCGTAGGGTATCATACATGTGCTTTAGGATATGCATCGAGCATGTTTCCTAAACATAGGTGGGTCTTAGAGGATGTAACAAGATTTTTTGGAATTTTTCTATAATAATAGATATCATGAGAATATTCTGATGGAACCATATAAGGATCCTTATTATAGAGAATTCATATAACTTCAACGCTGGATGGAGGCAGCTGATACAGATCCGTTGAGACAGAGCCTCATGTAGGAGATGTCAGAGAAAGTTTAGTTGATCCTGATATGTATAGATACGGCTCAGAGTAGACAGAAGTTGTATGATGATATAATTCCAAGAACCGTAGTGTTTATTTATGGTGACCAAGTATTCCTTTTGGTTTTCCCTAGGTTGGGTCACCAGATGATACAAATATTGGGAAAGCTGTCACCCATGTGTGTTGAACCATTTGAGGTTTTAGAGTAAATCAGGTTTCTATCATACCGATTAACTCTTTCATAGAGTTAGTATGCTATGAATGATATTTTTCATGTGTCACAGCTTCAACAGTATCACCCTTACCCTTATCATGTAATCGATGGAGATTATATTGAGATTTATACTGATGTGTCCTTTTAGGAGCATCTCATAGGTGTATCAGATTGCAATGAGAACGTGTTGTGGGGAAAGAATGTGATATTGCTTCATATTATATAGAATCATAGCCATGTTTAGGTGGAAAATTGGTAATATGAGTGTATATTCTGTATCATTGCCCCGATATTTTTGAATAGATATCCTAGAGATGCACGATAGTAAAAATCAAAGATGAGTTGTTATACAATGGGGAGATTGTAAGAACCAGACCTTTTATGGAGGTATCCCAAGATCATTTATAGGAAATATTTATTCTTATTTTGAGTGATTTTTTTGGTTTTATGAAGAGAGAGTTTGTATGAAATCTGGAATGTTTTTGAAGGAATGGGGGTAGTGCAAAGATGGCACACGATTTTCTCAAATCGTGTGCCCAACCCAAGAAACCATGTGAACCCAGATATAGGTGATTCACTTAGTTGGGCATAGTTTTTAAAAATATTCCCCATTTTAGAAGTAACAATGTGACACCCATGGGTAAGTCACATGATTAGTTACATGATTAGGGGAAATCATGCACCTTGTATATGAAATAGTACGTGGGAATTTTTAATCCCCCCAAAAACTTTTGAGGGTTCAGGATGGATTCCAAGTCCTCCTAACCTCCTTTCACTATGAATCAAAGACTGGATTAATGATATGATCATCTCCCAGTAAAAGACTCCCATCCTATAGGGTTTAATAAATTAATGTTATTATGAATTAATAGATAATGGGGATTATGAGACGGTTGGCTTGATCCTCGTTGGTTAATGAGTTATATGGTTAAAAATGAGAAATTATTTAATAGTGAATTGTTATGTTATTCCATGTGATTAAATTTAAGAAACAAGTAATTGTGATAAACTGTGATGGTACCTTGATATGAAATTTTGATAAAGTTATTAATGTCGATTAATAATGATTGGGTTGATAAATGTGATATAGGTTTGGTTGATTGATAAATAATGTGTGGGACATGGACTGCTACGTCAAAATACCATAGTGACAAATGTATAATCATGTTTGAAAAATGTAATGTTTCCAAAAAATCCCATTGTGAAAAATAGATATATTTCTATGGGAAAAACACTTCATATTAAAATTCCCACTTATGTGGTTTTTTGATATATTAGTGTGGGGCAGAAACTTATGATTCAAAATAATAATTGGGTGATTGTATGATAAATGTGTTTTGGGTAAAAAAATACTTCATCAAATACCCATGAGGTGTTCGACATGAAATTCCACACCCATGAGTTGGAATTTAACTATGGTTCCAATTGGATATGTTATGATTGAAATGAAATCATAAATGAAAACCATGGAATTGATTTATGGTTCGGACTCTGGTATGGGCCAATGTAGGTACTGATGGTTCAGGTTTCTTATGTACCTGATGGTTTAATGTGGATTATAAAAAATAATGAAATTTGATAGTTTTTTACTTTCTAAATTATATTTTATTCATTATAAAACATCATACACTATTATTTGACATGGTATTTTTTAAGAAATTGTTGGTGGTATCCTACTGAGTTGTACATACACCATACTCGGGTGGCCTTATCAGTACCCAGATAGTCTTAATTTTTGAATGATAAAGAAAGGACATAAGTGCAATGTGAGATGGATTATTTGGGTTGTATCATGGGTTATGGAACTAGACGTTAATCTTGATCTGATTAGGAGTAGTATGTTTTTTTATTTTTGTTGGGTTTTCCATATTCACACATGACACTTATTTTTCGTGGTGTATCTAATGTTTTTGTTTGGATATTGTATTCCAATTTTAGTTATCATGTGATACTGGTTTGGTTGGATTATTAGTTATATAATTTTGTTGTTTTATATTTATTTTCCATCATTTTTCTACTTTGATAAAGATGATATAGTCACCCCATGATGAATATATGACCCTCACTGCTATTCGACAGTCTCTGGCGTATAGGAAGGTGTACCGAAGGTCATGTGACCGTCCGACTTGGGGAATTAGTTTGTGGCATCCAGTTCGGGGCATCACAAAAGGGGTAATGTTGTTTTTGGAATATACGATTTTATAAATTCTAGAATTGAAATATAATTTGGTGATAAGGTTATTTGTCTTATTCAGGGAAAATAATTGTATATTATGTGGAATATATTATTTATTCAAATGATATATTGGAATCTTTTTTAAGTGATTAATGTTTCCTAAAAATAGAAGTTAAGTTTATTATTGATGAATATGTGATCAAAAAGCTATCACTTCTATGTTAAGAATTTTTTAGGCATATATTTTTGAGTTTTATGGTTAATTATTTAAATAATTATTTATGTTGAACTTTGTGTGTCATTGTTACATATTTTTTAATTAATGTAATATTTAATTACATTAAGGTTTATTCGTAACAGGTACTATCTTAGCTTACGATAAATAAATTTTTTAGTAATTTTAGGATTTACCTTTCACCATTTAGTAGATATTATTATCTATAAATAGGTTATCTTACTGATTTAGCCCTGAAAAATTCATCATACACATTGATCATTTAGAATATGAGATGAATAGAAGTTCAAAATTGATCAAAACAATTAACCAAGGGTTGAAATTGTTCTTGTGAAATAGTAAAAAATTAGGAATGTACATTTATTCATATTCTCTTAATATATGGTAAAATAATTCCTATATCGTTTAAAATAAGAAGATAGTTCTATCTGGTCTTATGTGGAAAATATCACTTGTATATATTGGTATTCTTTTGAAAATTCATTCACACGTGTGAGTCATATAATGGAACCTATATTGTTTTAAAAATATTTATTTATATGATGCTAAGATTCCAAGTAGTATCTTTGGAATTATTAATAATGATAAAATTTTCATATGATTTTATTCTAATATAAATTCATTTTAAATAGAAAATTAAAATTGAAATGAAAAAAATTAAAATTTTGGGAGAAAAAACAACCCAAGGATTTTAGTATATATTTTTCATTAAATAAATAATTTGAAATCTAAATTTTATCATATGAAATATCTATTTAAAATAATATGAGTATAATTTTTTATAATTTAATGTAAAAATTAATTTATTTTGAGTACATAAGTGAAACATAAATATGAAAATTAAGATAATTATAAAACATCCTATAGAAAGAAAGATATAAAAACACTTATAAATAATATTATTAAATTACATAAATATTTTATTTGCTCAAAAATAATTGTATTTATTAAAATATAATTTATATAACATAAATAATTAATTTGATGTAATTAAAACCATTTAATATTAAATGAAATATTTTTCCAAGAACTACTTTTATAGTGATGTGTATTTTTATATTAAAATTAGACAAACCATTTTTAATGATTTAGTATAATAATATATTTAAATTTTATTGAAACTCATTATTAATTGATACTAACTAAAATAAAATACCATAATGTGTAAAAGGAAATTTTTTATAAAGTTAGAAATTCTTTATATTTTGTATTTCCATTTAAAATTAACAATTATAAATCATAGAATTTTAATTTTAAATATTAAAAATCAATTTTGGATAATGATTTAATAATTTTATTTAGGTTAATTTTTGAAATTTCCATCAAATGGTTGATTTTTGGTGGAATCTAGAAAAATGCATTTTTTACAAATATTTTGAATTTTAGGATATCATTTTTATATAAGAATGACTTTAATTTTTGGGAAAAAATTTTGATGGAATATATATGTATATAAGAAGTAAAACTAATCATTTAAAAATTTAATGTTGAATTTAGAGACCAATTTGTTTCATTTTAGAACCTATGTGATATTTTATAATAATAAAAGAACTATTTTTAACCTTTTTCCATTTATATAATTACACCATCTCCATAAGTTTTGGATTGGTATTAAAGAAATATTAATATAATTTTTTAAAAATAAACAAATAAATTTCATTTAAATAAATTATATACATAACTTTGTTTTAAAATAATTTTTATACATAATAAATAATATTTTTAACAACCAGTTTTTCATTAAATTTTTCATAGTTATTTGAAAATAAAATTTTACCACCTGTAGATAATTAATATTAAAAAATTATTTACATATTTTTGATCAAAATATTAAAATTACTTAATAATATTTTATACATTTTTATCATAAAAATTATTTACCATGTTAAAAGTGTGCTACCATGGTAAAGGTTAAAATATGTTAAAAGTGATTAAAATGAAGAGATAGAGAAGAAAATCTAATATAATAAAACCATTAGTTTTTTAATATAAGTGTATTTAGATCTAAATAATGTTATATTATAATTTGGTATAATTTGGTATTAATTTGCATAGAAATTGTCATTATTTTATTTTGAAATTTAAATATATTTACAAGAGTGATACTCTTATCACTTATTAAAATACCCATACTATCCTCACTTATCCACACACATTAAGAACGATATATGTAAAAAAATGTTCAAATATTACATTCCAACCCCCTTATCCATTACCTATATGTTTTCTTCTCACCAATAGACCAACTAATTAATTCTTAAGAAGAGATCCAATAGAGTATAGTTAAGGAAGTGCTAGTCATTTCAACCTAATACCTTAAATTTCCTTTAATATTTTAACTCCTCCAAATATTATATAAAAATATTAAAATAATAACAATTGTATCCATATTTTACAAAAATATTATTACATTAATTTAATAACCAGCGTCAACCTCATTTCTATTAGTTGGGAAATCAAAACCTCGCTCATTCATACGTGAAAACTACCACATTACTAAATAACATATTTCTTTATTCATCCCCACTATACATTTATAGTTTTATATTATTAATTTAATGAGTTAATATTATATTCCTCATATAATTTATTTTGTATTAGATAATTTCATCTACATTCCAACCACCTATTTATTATAAAATGAAAACATCACTTTTTTGTAAGTGCATTCTACCAACTCTACGATTCTCATTTTTCATTTATCATAAATACTTGGAAAATATGGATTGAAAAATGTTTTTACTAAAAACATATTATTCATATAAATTTATTAAGGTTCTTGAAAGATACTTTTTTCATTATATTAATAATATTAATAGTAAATTGTCTTTATATAATTTATCTCTTTAAAATGAGCATATTGATACACTATATAATTAATAATTTCTTACCACTCACTTTCAATTATGTTAATTATATATACCTTCCTATAATTTATTTATAACATCAATAATTTGGTTTTTAAATCAATATTATTAATTTAATGTTATATTATAATGAGAAAATAACATGGTATCATTCATTCATGTTTTATAAATTTATATTTTCTGTGTCAGTTTTACAAACTATATGAAACATGTTATAATGTTTACATCATGAATGATTAAGGAATATTAAATACCAATAATATCATGTAATAATTATGTATATAATTTTATTATATAATTACAGATTAGTAACTTCCAAATTATATTTACCTATAAATTTAATTTTTTGATTAACTGGATAATCCCCAGAAAAGAGGATTTTTATGGTTTCCATGTGAATCATCACCATAAGGTACATGAAACTTCAATATAAATATAGTGAAATATAAAATAAATATATAAAATAAAAATTAATATTATTTATGTTATAAATCCTTTAACCAGGTGTGTGGATCAAAACTACCAAATCAAAACATGCATGATAAATGGACAGTCAACACATAAAAATTCAAATTGAACAAAGTATTGTAAATAAATTGGTTGTAGGAAATAAAAAGTGAATGTAATATAGGATGAGAAATATAAACATGTTTCTAATATATATTTATAATGATTTAAATTTATTATATAGAATGATATAATGTATTTGACTAAGAGGATGCCCTTTGTAAGGGGATTCTTAACTCAATTTCCATACATTTGGTTATATGACTTCTTCATTGACTATGTTTTTCCAAGATTTTGTGTGTTAAGAATACTGATTTTTATATTTTAAATTTAATTTTTTTTGTTTTATTTAAATTTTTTCATATAAATATTTCATTAATTTATTCTAACATCAAATGTCATGATATTTGTAATGGTTTCTCGTTTTAAATTTCATTCTTTGACCCATGTTTCAAATTATATATATAATCAACTATATAGTGTATGAATTGAAACCATTACTTATTATATAATTACTTTGTTTGTAATAATGGTATTTTATATTCCTTATGAATCTAATTATTTCATGGGGGTTTAATTTTAAAAACTGTAAGGGGTTTAATTAGAATCATTATTTTTAAAAAATTGAACCCTCTAAACCAATTATTTCTCTTCCTTATCCATATTGTTTTGTATTGTTTAAACAATGTGTAGTTCAATATTTCAATGATTTATTGTGGATATTTTTATCTATATTTTATGTTTTATAATCATTTCAAATCAAATAATTATAAAATATTTCATATGACTCATTTTTTAATTCTTGAAAAACCCAACCCGAATACCCTCTCAAACTACCACTCGAACCATATTTTCACATACCCAAAGTGAATGTTAAATCCCCTTGGACTTTTTTCTCAAAACCAGGTGTCAAACAAATAGAGGGAATGATTTTTCCCAACCTGAATAAGTCTACATGACATATATACGTTAATATAATGAAAAAATGAAATAAAACATGAATATATATGTCATAACAAATAACAAAAAGTGGAAGAGATAAAACTGAAATAGTAGAAAAACAATCTTCAAGACATAGGTACAACTAAAAATTATGAAAAAATTAAACAACTACTCTAAAACTCACCATGTGATAGAATGGGAAAACTACTCCAATCTCACCACTAGATTCCAAATCATAGCCAACAAAAAACTGCATCACCTCACTATGGGACCATTCCATTCCCTACATCGATTGACATAACAAGGTCTATGAACCTCTAAATGGGTGTGCAAGGTGTGATTCAATCGGATAAATATGATCCCACGTAGGTGTTCCATGAAAATTCTCTACACAATAATCCAAGCATGCTAATCATTAAAGAAAATAAGGCATCATATATAGTTTAACAGTTATATATCAAAACCATGGAGAAAACATTAATTTCAACTTTTTCTATATTTTAAAATGATAACACGACAATAATTTCAAATAATTTCTTATAAAAATATAAATTAAGATATAGCAAATAATACATCACATGTCATATCAAATCCATGGATGTATGATAAAATATTACATGGAAAACAACCCAAATTAGCCAAATCACATGTAACCTCATTCCAACGATCATACTGGGTTACGATAGCTAGGACACTCCTAACTAATATAGAAAATTTTTTATTCATAAAGCCTCTATAAAAATTAATTAAATATTCAGAGAAGATGAAGACGCCATCAAGTGACCCCCACCCCCCTCAATAGGTCTACTATGTCCCTATAACAACATGCCATGGGAGTTGAGGAACACATCATGAGTAAGCCCCCGATGTTGGATTAGGCCTATTACAACACCTTCCTCTATGTACCTATTCTTTACCATGTTTTATATTTTCCCAAACATTTCATTAATCAATTTTGTTCAAAACTATTCTTTAAGAACCATTTCATAAAAACCATTTCACAATGATTTAAAAAAGTCATTCCATTTACGAAAATGAATGCAAAATAAACTTTTACTAAAAACCCATTTCCTAAAACAAAAATAAAATTATTAAATAATGAAATATCACATATTAATCATTTCTTCAAAACCAATCCAATGAATTTCACCAACATAGTCTAGAGACGGAACCACCTACTACAAAAATTGGGCCGCACATGCCTACAACAGGATCCACTAACAGAGAATTACACAATAATGAAAACAGAGGCCCTTGAATCAAATACACACATCTCAAAAATGATTCAAATTAACAAAATTTCTTGTGGAGAAGATAAACCATCAGATACCTCAATAATGAAAACCTTCCACACCACAACTAACAGTGGATCTTCCCCAAAAACAAGATCACACTAATTATATATAATGAATCATAAAAATCCTCATCACGGGTAAATGAATTTATAACACAACTAAACATTGATTCCATGATCATAGGAAATGAATAAGTAGATATGGTTACTCACCCATAGATACACCACACACAACATTGAATATCAATGACTGAACTAATCAAACTCGTAGGAGAGGATGTTCCCAAATTCACCAAGGAAGAGCTCTAGGTTATATAAAAATAGCATGAAGATGAATGAAACTTAAAAAAGTTGTGTACTACCCTAAAAACCCAAATCTAAACCATTACATGATGTGTAGTCACATTAAATACTTTTTAATTAACATGGCCTATATAAGATGAAATACCAATGAAGTTTTATTAAATACGCGATATTTAACATTACACAACATGTAATCCTTTCATGGTGTGTAACCATTCATGATATGTACCAAAATCAAGAAATTCTACTGGAAAATAATACAGAGTGTGTAATCCATTAAAATGGAATGTAATCACCCATCAAATAGAAAAAATTGCTTATTTTAGCAAAGAATTCCAAACAACCTCAGGCATCCTTCGAACTCTGGGAGAACACCGCTAAGACATTACACATGTATACGCAGACTCATTTAATTCAAACAAGCATACATACCTAAACATTACGTAATTTACCCAATAAAGGATCTCCATCCTCAGGAGTCCCATGAAGAACCCATTTAAATAGGGAAAAGGTATTGAAATGGGAAATACCAGAAAGATATTTACAAGATGATATAAACACCCCACAATAAGTCTTTATGTCCCTAAATATTCATGTGGAAAAATGAAGTTTTTAAATAGGTGAAACCATTAACCCCTTATGAGAGAATCATGATCCAAAGTCTCATGAGAATATGATCCAAACCATTACAAGACTCCAACCAATGGGATTTACTTCCCATGCAATACATTAACATTCATTTCAACCATCTATACTAGATTCCTCGCAAAATATACATTTGTATCTAACTCAATCTATTTTTAAATCAGTATTTGAGATGGATTATAATGTTATTTCATGCATTGTTACATGTAGAATTGTTCCTGATTCCCATTTAAATAAACCAATATTTCTAATGGGCAAGCAATAGTGACCTAAAATAAACTGACATATCTTGAAGCCAGCATTCCTAGTTTTCCAAGACGATTGTGACCCAACCAAAGAAAAACATTCATGAAATGAGGTGGTGTGCATGGATGACCATAAAATTACATGAATTAAAGAATTATAACCAAATAATGAAAATATCTGTTATAAAAAAACTCAAACTTCCATATATTTCTATCACAAGATCCTCTAAAATTCGTGATACATGCTCATATCATATATTCCAAGATCTAAAGAGCATGCTCTGTATGACCACCTGAGTGTGTATGTTAAATTTTTCCGAACCTGACATGACTTCCTAGATCCTCACAGAGTCACCTAAAAACCTCAAAATAAACTGAGGATCCCTATCTAAAATAATGGTAGAAGGAACCACACGTGACCTTATTATCTTCAACACATACAACAAACGCAAATTGTCATCTCTTATAGTGTCACAAATATATATAAAGTGAGATAACTTATTCAAAGACAAGTCAATACCATGATAGTGTTCCTCCCTAATGGATTCCTTTATTACACAAAAAAATGGACACCTCATCTAATTCCAAACTACTAATAGAGGTGGCTGTTGAAAACCAGATGGTTTCAGATGCACTATATTTATTTTTTGGCTGGTTTAATAGTTGGACACATAATCAACAATGTCACACATTATACCTGGACTCTAGAACTTCCATGTCATCTTATAATACATATCTATAGTTGTTATATTAATGACCCATAAATAACTATAAAAATAAGACAAAACAAATTTCCTTGTTGATGGTTGGATGACAAACTTATTAACAAATATTTGAATGTATTGCAACCATCTTCTCTATTTGAGATTCATGTATTTATGAGAAAATATATATCATTAACTTTTATAGTTAGAAAATAACATGAAAATACCCCCCAAAAAAATATTTCATTCAAAACATAAGTGAATGAGTAACTTAAAAAAGATCAAAATTAGTTTCTAGGTAAGTCATATCATGAATTCGATGCTAGTGATATTAGTAAGCTACCACATGATTGTCCTACATGATCTCACAAACCAAACCAGTTCCATAAAAATCATAAAAAAACACATACCCCTTATCGGGTTCAGGTAATATGTAAATAGGGGAAAATTTCCGAAATCATTTATGTTTGTTGAATGAAGACTGAAACATTTCATCCCATATGAATTTAATAAACATCCTAGCAATCACAATCAATGGTGCCCCCAATTTTGATAAATCCTTGATGAATTGTCGATAATATCCTACAATACACATAAATCTCTAAATCCCAAAGAAATTTTGAGGATCATAAGACAACCTTCCCCTTATTCTGATCAACTAGTAATACAATATCAGAAATCAAGCACAACAAGAACTTCACCTCTTGAATCCAAAAATATCATTTCGACATCTTTCTTCATAAAAAATAAATCTTTAGGATTCCCAAAATGCATCAAAACATATTTTTTATGTCCATACCTGGTTTTGAAATATTTACTTGGTATATAAAACTCCCTAACTCTAAGATGACGATAACCCAATGAATGATTGATCTTTGAAAATCATCTTTCTCCCATCATATGGTCTAAAAAATCCTTCACATGAGAAAAACGATACTTCTTCATAACCATTACCTAGATCAACTTCCAATAGTGGACACACGATTTGAGTGAACCATATGCTCTTATGAAAAATATCACTTAGGTTGCCCAAGGGAAAACACATGGAATAACATTGCCCTGATCTTTCAGATAATCCAACTAATTCTTGATCTATTTCAGAACCTCTAGTCAATATAATAAGATGTAATAAAAACCTATTATGTAACTAACACCAAGTAAATCAAAAAATACACATCCCTCTCTTGTAGAGGAATAGAGAAATGACATTGGAAAACAGAAAAATTTGAGCAATAGCAGGAAAATCAACAATAGAAGAAACATCATCATGGTTAACAAAAAAAGGTTTCAAGAAAACTCTTGGGCTCTAGGAGGGAAGGTCCTTCATGACCAGACCTCAGACACCACTCTCCTTGAAACACCCCATAGTTCCCATAATCCACAAGAAATGAAACAAATTGACAATAATAACCAATCTCAACATGATAAGAAACTGTCCAATCTACCTTGATGATGACATCAAACTGATCAAGATGAAGAATAATAGAATCCTAGACAAACTCCTTATCACCTATTGATAATGTTTAAGGAAATTCAAACCCCTGGTCTTTCCTCTTCTAAAAAGGTGTCTCTAATTCCATAACAATGGACATGGGATCTATTTAATGATTAATAATTTCAAAAAAATTACTATATATAGACAAGTGGGAAGCAACAATATCAAATAAAGCAACTGATACTAACGATTCAATAAATATGGAACCTCTCATTATCACTGGACCCAAATATACTTCCACTAGATACTTATCAACTTAATTAAAGTGCATCACTCCTGAGGCTTATGGATAGATATCTATATTCATTGAATTATCAACTACCCCCAAATAGACTTTATAGCTGGCTATCCCCAATGATATCCTGCTAGAAAAATCGCATGATAAAAAATATTCCATACAGCCATATCATCCAAAACTATTTCACATATTTAATGTTAAAGGATAAAATTTATGGATGTGACTGAACATTCCACACAAGTATCAACTCAGAGGTATACAACTAACTACAATTGGAGCTGCTAAAGTGGTCTATTTCTGAGAACCACTACAACCACTCATTTGATGATTTTTCCACATCTACTTTTTCTATTGCACGTCATTGAAGTTACCACTATGTAGATGTGATATGACATAATATTTAACCTTGAATTCCATATTCATCTATTCCATCATATCCATGTCCCTGTATCAACATATTTTGAAGGATTCATCATAAATAAAGTGGATCTAATATCCAGTTTCAAACCATGATGTTTTCTCTGAGCTTTCTACTATTCATTCATTACCACCACTAGTAAAAAAACAATTATCCACAAACTTATTAGTGTACGCTGACACTGAACACTCTCCCTACTGTACTGTATGGAACTCTATAGACTTTTTCATCTATAGAAACTATAGAAAAAATACTAGATGTATAGAGTTGTAAAACCATTTATTCTACGCCCACATACCTATTCTATTATTCCATATAGACTCACCATCTTTTGATTGGATCTTCATGTATAAACATCTCACATTAAACCTTGATACTACAAGGTTCATACGGAATGTCAAGGATTTCATCAAAATTTTCAATCAAATCATCCACCTCATGAGGTTTATTCATACCCTTAAAGGATGGTGGCATCTTAGGCAATAATAATCAGGATCAATCCCTATCCCATATAGCTCATTGATTTACCACAACGAATAAATCATGAAATTGTGCTACATTTTGTTTGATAGAATTTACTGGTTTCATGATATCCTCAATTATATTCTAATCCAGGGGAAGATTACCTTGAGGATAATCAACTGCACCCTCTTGTGGAACTCACAGAACACATCTCATAGGAACACTAATAAACAATGAAACAAAAGAAAATGACCAGATACCAGATTGATATCAGTTCAAATAAGAGAACCCATGAGAAAAACCCATGAATAAGATTAATAACTCAAAAAATAGGATACACTTATCCCAACATCCCATGGTTTCTTGAGTATAATAATGGAAATACATGGATAATAACTTACCATTACCTATCTCTCAAGTCCTGACAATCCTATCGCTAGTCTATCAAACTTCCCCAAACAAGGACACTTAATGAAATACCTCATCTGATAAAAATTGTGAAGAACCTAACCTAGATACCCTCCCAAACTGGTACCCAACCAAAACTTCCAAATACCCTAAGGGTGTTCCTAATTTCCAAGGGTTGGATTCTAGAACCCGATCATCAAAAACAAGTAGAGGGAATGAGTTTCCTAGCATGAAGCAGCAGATGGGACATATACAGAAAAATGATAAATATTGGAAGAAAACATAAATAAATATTACATAACATATACTGAAAAACATAAGTGATGCCAATAAATCTATAGAAAAAAATCTACAAGAGACATGTAATATTGCAAAGGATGAAAACACCAAACGACTACTCCAACAGTCTCCATGGGATAGTGTTGGAAAACTCCCTCAGTCTCACCACTTACTAACAAAACCCATTTGATCGAAAACCTGACCACCCCACTATGATGCCTTGAATTTCTTTGTATCGAAATCATAACAATGTCAATGAACTACTGAAGGGGTGTGAATGGTGTGAGATAACTGGAACAAGAGGATCCTACCTAGGTGTTCCATATAAAGTATTTTTATAATAATCATATTATGCTCAACATTATAGAAAACAAAGCATGATATGTTGTTTTAATAGTTTTATATCAAAACCACGGGAAAACAATTTAATATCACCCTTTTTCATATATCTAAATAAAGCATGTAAATCAATTTTAGAGAATTTCAAATACATATATAAGAGAATATATTTCAAATCAAACCACATTATTCATGACATATCATATCAAATCCAAGGAAGTATGAAAATATAATACAATCCAAAACATTCCAAATTAGCTAATGAACTATTAACAACACACCAAGGATCACACAATATTAGGAAAGTTTGGACCCATGTTCCTAATATAAACAATCATACAAGCATCAAGACTATAGACATATGAATAAAATCTAGATAGAAAGGGAACACCTCAACATGTGAACCCGCAACAAGTTGGACAGGTCTCTAGAACAATAGACATATATAGTAGAGGAACACCTCAAAAGAGAACCCCATGATAGCCGACGATGTCTATTACTAAACATTACACTTATGTAAACAAGAAATATCAAGTACTATATTTAAAAATAATAATTAATCCACTTTCATCAAAATAATTATTGGGAACGAAATTCTGAACCACTATATCATAATGGTTTGAAAAAACCTCTTCTTTTTTCAAATCCATGAAGAAAAAATATTTTATCACAAATCAATTTCCAAGCACACAAATCATATCAGTAAATAATGTTATTTAATTTATATTTTTTTTTATCAAATCTAATGAAATTCATTTCACCAATACAATTTTGAGATGGAACCTCCATCCTCAAAATTTGAGTCGCACATGCCCGAAATTGGGTATAGTAAAAATGCGGAACACAATAATGACAAAAGAGGCCCTAGAATAAATTCCTCAAATCTCAGAATTAATTCAATTTAACAAATGTGTTAATGGAGTGAAGAAAACAACACATACATCATGAATACACACCGGTCGCACCACAACAAACAAAAGATTGGCCCCGAGAACCAGATCACAAAACAGCACTACGGGAAATACAGTCTTTTGTGACGGGGTATTTGCGAAGGGAACTAATCCTGTCGCAAATAGTCTATCCGAGAGGTTATTTGCCATGAGGGGTTTGTCCCGTCGCAATTAACTTGTTATTTGTGACGGGATTTGGGGTCCCATCGCAAATAAAAATGCGCGCAATTGGCACGAGATGCGCACCAAATCGCGAGAAGGTTATTTGCGACATGGGGATCCTCCCGTCGCAAATAGTGTATAGGTCAGAGGGTATTTGAAACGGGACCCATCACTAATATCGGCGGTGGTAAATGAGATTTTGCGACAGGGTGTTGTCTCGTCGCAATAAGTGTGTCGGCTGGACACTTTTTGTGACAGGCCCCGTCACAAATACCCTTTTAACCACCGAAAACAATTAATGCAGGTAAAGGTATTTGTGATGGGGCCCGTCGCAAAATGCACTTTTTGCGACAGAAAGCCCGTTGCAACTAGTCACGTCGCAACTAATCTAACCTATATTTACGCCCTCTATTTTTCTTTCTATTCCTCTCATTTCTCACTTACTCTCTCTCTCTAAACTCGAATTTTAGAGTGAAAATTTATCTGAGTTAATTTTTTTTTCCGGAAAAGTTGTGACGGTGCTTAAATCAATAGGAGATCAAGTTTAAAGGTATATATATTTTATTTAATTTTGAATTTATTTAATTTTTTAAGTTAATTTTAATTATTGTTGATTAGTTGTAATTAAATTAGATTTAAATTCTTTTGTTATCTGTATTTTAGTAATAAATAGTAATAAATAGTAATAAATAGTAATAAATAGTAATAATTTGTAATAATTTGTAATAATTAGTAATAATTAGTAATAATTAGTAATAATTAGTAATAAATAGTAATAATTAGCAATAATTTGTAATAATTAGTAATAAATAGAAATAATTAGAGATAAATAAGAATAATTAGTATTGAATAGAAATAAATAAGAATAAATTGGAATAATTATTAATAAATAGGAATAATAAGGAATAATTTGAAATAAATAGGAATAAATAGCTATAAATAGGAATAAATAACATTAAATAGTAATAATTACTAATAATTAGTAATAAATAGAAATAATTATTCATAATTAGTAATAAATCAGAATAATTAGTTGTAAACAGGAATAATTTGTAATAAATAGGAATAATTAGTAATAAATAGGAATAATTAGTAATAATTAGTTATAAATTGTAATAAATAGTAGTAATTAGTAATAAATAGTTATAATTATTAATAAATAATAATAAATAGTAATAAATGGATATAATTAGTAATACATGGAAATAATTTGAAATAATTAGGAATAAATAGTAATAAATGCGAATAATTAGTAATAAATAGGAATAATTAATAAATAGAAATGAATAGAAATAAATAGGAATAAATAATAATAAATAAGAACAAATAGGTATAATTAGCAATAATTAGGAATAATTAGAAATAAATAGAAATAATTAGTAATAATTTGTAATAATTAATAATAATTAGTAATAAATAGTAATAAATAGTAATAATTACTAATAAATAGTAATAAATACTAATAATTAGTAATAAATAAGAATAAATAGTAATAAATAGTAATAATTAGTAATAAATAGTAATAAATAGTAATGATTCGTATTAATTCGTAATAAATAGTAATAAATTGTAATAAATTGTGTTAAATAGTAATAATTAGTAATAAGCTGTAATAAACAGTAATAATTAATAATAATTAGTAAAAAATAGTAAAAAATATTAAAAAATAGTTATAAATAGTTATAAATAGTAATAATTAGTAATAATTAGTAATAATTAGTAATAAATAGAAATAATTAGTAATAATTAGTAATAATTAGTAATAATTAGTAATAATAAGTAATAAATAGTAAAAAATAGTAATAATTAGTAATAATTAGTAATAATTAGTAATAATTAGTAATAATTAGAAATAATTAGCAATAATTAGCAATAATTAGTAATAATTTTTAATAATTTTTAATAATTAGTAATAATTTCATAATTATTAGTGATTAGTAATAATTAGTAATAATTAGTAATAATTAGTAATAATTAGTAATAATTAGTAATAAATAGTAATAATTAGTAATATTTGGGAATAATCCAGAATAATTAGTAATAAATATTGAGAAATAGTAATAAATAGTAATAATTAAGAATAAATAAGAATAAATTGGAATAAATAGGAATAAATATGAATAAATAAAAATAAATAGGTATAAATAGGAATAAATAGGAATAAATAGCAATAAATAAGAATAAATATTAATAAATAGGTATAAATAGAAATAAATAAGAATAAATAGAAATAAATATGAATAAATAAGAAGAAATAGTAAGAATTAGAAATAAATAATAGGTATTAGCAATAATTAAGAAGAATTTGCAATAAATATGAAAAATTAGTAGTAATTAGTAACTAGTAGAATTTGGAATAATTTTGAATAATTTAGAATAATTTTGAATAATTTTCAATAATTTGGAATAATTTGTAATAATTTTTAATAATTTTTAATAATTTGGAATAATTTGTAATAAATATGAATAAATACCAAAAATTTGTAATAAATAGGAATAAATAGGACTAAATAGGAGTAAATAGAAAAAAATAGAAAAAAAATAGTAATAATTAGCAATAAATAGTAATAATTAGAAATAAATAGCAAGAATTAGCCATGAATAGTTAGAATTAGCAATAAATAGTAAGATTTTTCAATAAATAGTATGAGTTAGCAATAAATAGTAAGAATTAGTAGTAATTAGTAATAATTAGTAATAAATATGAATAAATATAAAGTATTAGTAACAATTAGTATCAATTAGTAAAAATTAGAATTTGTAATAATTTTGAATAATTTCGAATAACATGGAATAATTTGGAATAATTTTCAATTATTTGGAAAAAAATTAATAATTTTTAATAAATAGGAAAAATTTGTAATAAATAGGAATAATTTGAAATAAATAGGAATAACTAGTAATAAATAATAATATATAGTAATAAATAGAAATAAATAGTAATAAGTAGCGATAAATAGTTATAATAAGAAATAAATAGTAAGAAATAGCGATAAATAGTACGAATTTGCAATAAATAGTAAGAGTTATCAATAAATAGTAAGAATTAGAAATAAATAGTAAGAATTAGGATAAAATAGTATGAATTAGCAATAAATATGAATAAATATGAATAATTAGTAAAAATTGGTAAAAATTAGTAACAATTAGTAAAAAATAGGAACAATTAGAAAGAAAATAAATTGTATTAAATTGTAATAACTTGTAATAACTTGGAACAATTTCCAGTGGATTGATGGTACCCCTTTTGCTCGATTACTCTTCTCCTTTAAACTTTCACTAACTCAAAACATTATGAAAATTATGCTTCTACATATTCATATCCAATATCGTATACATGAGTTTGAATATGCATTCGTAGGACCACATTTTTAATAATGTGTTCAGGCGGTGATAATTGCAAGAAAAAGACTCATCGAAGAAAATGGGGCTCTTTTGTCTGACGACTCTTTTACTTGCACCTTTCTCACAATGAAATCACAATGAAGAATCTGCTTGGAGGTAAGCATATTAATTCTCATCCATACGATAATGAATATGCGTACCTCCGAGAAGATTTGAGATTGTGATTTCTGTGTGAGAAATTTGCATGTAAATGAGCCATCGAACAAAAGAGGAGCCTTCAATCCACTGTAAATTGTGTCGCCTGTAAGTAATGGTAATTATTAAGAAGTATTTGTAATTATTATCCTTTTTTCAGATAGTGTTTTTAAAATTTCCAATTATTCAAAAATAGTAATGACTTTATATTTTGTAGAAAAATATGGAATATGTAAGTTGACAACAATCATTATTAGATAATCCTGCTTGGATAAATCATGGTAGAAATCCAAACGGTTCTAGTTTAAATCATTAATATATTGTGGGTTTTGATGCTTTCTTATCATTTTCATCATCAAAACCATAATATTTTTCAGAGGGCACAAAAATGTGTCCTTGTAAAAAATGTGCTCTAAGAATTTTTGACACATTCGAAAAGGTTGGGGGACATCTATTTTGGTTTGGCTTTCAACGAGATTATGTTTTTTGGAATCATCACAGTGAATGCAGTTCCAAAGAAGATACTAATAACATGATTCTGGATCCATCACGGCTTCAAAATTTAGTACATGATGTTGCAGGTCCATCTATTCAGAAAACTGAAACTCAATATGATATTGATTTAACTCCTGAGTTGGAACCATCCGAATTTTATGATTTTTTGAAGTCTGCTGATGATGCATTGTATCTTGGTTGCATGTTAAGCAAATTAGAAGCGGTTTCAAATTTTATGGATATTAAATCAGATAATGAAATGTCAAACAACTATTTTGATTAGATATTTTATTTGTTTCAAAAATTGTTACCTGAATGAAATGTCTTGCCTGTAAATTAATATGAGAGCAAGAGGATGGTTCGTAATCTGGGCCTTAGTTATCAGAAGAATCTTGCATGTCCAAATGATTGCATCTGAAATTCTGGTGAAAATGATTCATTTGATATTTTTCCCACATGTGGACAATCGAGGTATAAAGAAGCTCAACCGGGAATGTCTGGATTGATTCCAGTAAAATAGTTGAGATATGTTTCCCTTACACCTAGGTTTCAGCATTTATTTATGTCCTAGAACACATCATCAATGATGTCATGGAACAAAACCAAGATTTCAACTGATAAAATCTTGAATCGTCCCTCTGATGGTGATTCATGGAAATATTTTGATGGTCTACATCTGTCTTATACTTTAGAAGACCAAAACATGCGATTGGGTCTTTCTACTAATGGTTTCTATCGGTTTGGTTCTTATGGTTGTCAGTATTCATGTTGGCTTGTCCTTATAACTTCGTACAATTTACCTCCATGGATGTTGAAAAAGGAGAATTATATCTTTTGGACCTTATTAATCCCAGGACATCCGAAAAAGAATAATTATGTTTATTGGAAACCATTGATTGTTGATTTAAATGCATTGTGGGGTGATGATGTTATTACAAATGATGTTGCTGTGAAAAAAAATTTCATATTAAAAGCTGCATTGATGTGGATGATTAGTGACATTCCGGAATATGGCATGTTATCTGGATGGAGTACATATGGTTCGAAATCATGTACTTACTATATGAAAGACAACAAAGCCTTTATGCTCATCAATGGAAGAAAACATTGCTATTTTGACTGTCACTGTAGATTTCTTCCAACCGATCATCCTTTTCTGAAAAACAAATCTAATTTCAGAGAAGGTACAATTGAAAGGGATGAAACTCCAAAAATGAACTCAGGTACAGAGTTAAAATCAGTTGTATTTTCATTACCTCTCATCACATTTAAGACAACAGTAAACTAAAAGAAAATTCATGGCTTTGGGAAAAAACATATTTTGATAAAACGAAGAATTTTTTTGCGATCTTCCATATTGATCTGATTTGTTGGTCCACCACATGTTGGATGCCATTCATATTGAGAAGAACTATTTTAAAAACTTATTTCATACAGTTTTGGAAAAACCAGGTAAGGCCAAAGATACAGTAAAGGCACGATTAGGTCTTGCCCAAATTTGCAGTCGACCAGAACTTGAACTATTTGAAAATGTCAGATCACAAAGGTTAATGAAGCCAAAAAAATCTTTTACACTATCCTAAGAGTGTTTCTTACTATTTTGTCACTGGATTTTAGATTTGATACTTCCATATGTCTATTCTTCCAATTCGGCCAGATGTGTTAAGAATGGTTATAATACCAGATTTAAAAGTCATGATTGTCATGTTATAATGGAAAGAATTATGCCGATTGGATTCAGAGGATTGTTGAATTCTATGATTTGGGATTCAATAACAGAAATATCATATTTTTTTCAAGACATTTGTGCAGCGACAACAGACTACGATGCATTAATAAAACTGGAAGAAGATGTTGCAGTAATTTTATATAAACATGAAAAAATATTTCTTCCGACTTTCATGACTCAATGGAACATCTGATATTACATTTTCCACATGATGCTAAATGTGGATGTACAGTATAGTTTTGATGGATGTACCCATTCGAGATATGCATGCAAAAATTGGAGAAAATAGAACGTAACAAAGCATGAGTTGAAGGATCAATTGTTAAATCTTATTTGCAAGAGGAAATTTCTTTTTTCTTATCTCATTATTTTGAATCTCAATATCACTCAAAACAAAATCGCATTGGATGAAATGAGGGGAATGTTATTGATGAAATGGATAGTCAATTATCAGTTTTTAATCAACCAAATCGTGGTTTCGGTGGAGTTCCTGAATGATGGCTTTTGGATGATGAACATCACAGAGCTCATACATATGTTCCGCTCAACTGTGAAGAAATGACATCATTTGTATTGTGATTGATTGAACCACTTATTCTATAATTTATGTTGCAGTATGTAAACATATTTTATTTTTAGTTTATATGATAATGATATCAAGAAACAAATTCCACAAATTACAACAACTACTCTTGAAGAACACAGACAAAAAAAAGTTCACAATGCTTTCAGGAACTGGTAACATAAATTATTGATGGTTTAATATCAATTCCATTTATTATTTATCATATTAATAAATGTTTTAAAAAAATCAGGTGTCTCAACATTGTGATATAATTAATAAGCGGCGTTGTATATTCAGTAACCCACCATCCAAAAGGGTTAAATCTTATAATGCATATGTGGTGAATGGTTTTCGATTTCATACATGTGCATATTGGAAACAAAACAAACAATGAAAAGTGGAGTTTTCTTTTGAGGATCGCATCATAGGGAAACAAAAGTTTACTATTATGGCATTATAGATAAAATTATTGAGCTATGTTATCAATGATAAAATTATATAAAAATGTTTAAATTTCGGTGGTTGGATACTAAGAGAGGCTTGTGTATTCATCCGACTCATGGAATCTTCAATATTATATATAAAAGTATTATTGCAGTAAATGAACCATTTTTACTGGATCAACAGGCACATCAAATTTATTACACAAAGTACTGTGCTATTTCAAGATACTTAAGTGATTGGTGGAGCATAATAAAAATGATATCTCGGGAAAATCAGTTTATTGAAACTGAATGTAGTTCCGATGATGTGGAATGAATTGAAATTTTTCATTAGACATATCAAAATCATTCTATTTAAAAAAGAGACATGAATATCGATGATAACACTTCACAATTAATGATCGATTATGACAAAGATGTCGATGATGTTAAAAATGAATTTGAAATGATATGATAAGATAAAACTGAAACTCATATGGATATTGATGATGCTGGGGAAAAATATGAAGACATTGACATTGAATGATATAGAGATGAGATGAAGATAGACATTGACACAGTTAAATGTTGGTTATAATCATAATTAATGTATATCTATATATAATAGTTATTTTCAACTATCTTCTAACAACAATTATTTTGTTTTTTAGATGGATCCGGATCTATTTCGCAAGTTGCAGGAGGTTGATCGACCTTTGGAGAAGGGGGATTGTGGACCATCTAACCCTCAGCCTACTGACGGTTCAGGGGGTACATGGAGGGGGCACAGACTTACGCGATTGATGATTCCTGACCCTATCCCCGAGTGACATCCCCATCGTGGCTTCGACACATGCACACATAGGTATTGTAACCTATATATTTTATTTAGATTTCATTAATTTAGTAATATATTTACTATTTGATTGATTATTTATTCATTTTTTATAGTTTTGAGCATGTAGCTATTGGACAGGGGAGTGCTGTCTTGCGCAATTATTTTTCTCAGCCATGGATCACATGGGAACAGATTCTCATTTATGTGTGGTGCGACATGTTCGATCATTGGCTGGTACATAAATAAATAAAATTTATTTTAACATTTATTTTTTTAATAACTTGATATTATAAATTATTTATAGGGTTTCTAATATCCAATGGATGATAGCATGCATGACACTATCCACACAGCATGGTAGGTGTCTATGTGTGACCATTTCTGTCATTTTTGCACAATTTGAGAAGAACAGCCATTAAGAAAGCAGGAGTGACAGAATTTGATGAGTCATGTAGAGCCCACCGACCAGAGTACATTTCATCTCATGTTTTGATGGATTATGTTTACACTAGTTGGGTGGTGGATTTAAGAGAAGATCTTCTGTGTGACGACAGTACCGAGGGAGATAGGAGGTGACACATAGAGCGGGTAGTCGTACATTCATTATGCATAGAGAGAATCTGGTAAGTATATTTTTTAAATACTTTATATAACATTAAATATAAACAGTTTATTTTATATTTTGTAGCATGTTGAGCATCCTGATATTATAGAGTTCGACGTTTATCAGAGGATGTAAAGTGATCCATCCACCGGAGAGATTAGAGGTGATCGCCAGCATCTGATTATGGTTAGTATTGTTTTTTTCAGTTTTAAAATTAGCTGCATATAATAATTTTCAAAATTTTAATTTCAAATTGGAATTGAAGGAGTCATATGAGGCTGTGACCTCTCAAAAATAGGCTGAGATTAAGGAAAGACAATTGAGCAGACTAGTGCCCACCATTTAGATGAGGAGACATAGATATAGGTGACATAGTATTAATTTAGGAAGGGTTGAGTAGTTTGTATAAGATCTCATTTAACTCCTGGTACTTATTATGGTATTGTTGCGATGTCGGCGTCTTGTTCAAGAAGAGATCATGGATAGGTATCATCTCTTGCCTCACAGTATCATTAGTAGTTGTGAACTCAGTCTGATCATATAGAGAGTTTGCAGAAGCATCAATTAAGAGATGTATCGGCGGTAGCAGCAGCAGCAGCAGTACGAGAAAGAGATGCATTGATGGTAGCATCAGCATCAACATCAGTATCACGAGAAGATGGAGTACATGCACCGTCTGGCTCGTATTTTAGGGATGGAGTTTCCTCAACCATATTATACTGCTCCTCCACCTCCTCTGGAAGACAACCCTCAGTGATTTGTTTTTTATGTTAAAAATATTTGAATTGAAAATTTATTGTAATATGAACTATTTACAGTTTCTGTTTTTTATATTGGTTCAAATATTACATAATTTAATTTTTTTTTAATATATTATTATTTATTATTAGTTTTATATTTTTTAATATTTGTTTATTTTACTAAGAATAATTACATTTTATGATTTTTTTATACTTTTTTTGTAAATATTGAGAATTGTAAAAAAATTATTTTTTATTATTTTAATAAAATTAATATTAATTTTTTATTAATCATAATTTTATTAAATATTTTTTTAGTAATATATAATTTAATGTATTTTTATTTTACTAATAATAATTTTTATTATATTATTATTATTTTAATAATATTAATATTTTTTTTCATTAATCATAATTTTATTAAATATTTTTTTATTATGTTTAATATTTGCGACATGACCTTTTGCGATGGGCTCCCATCACAAATAATTTAAATATAATTTGTTATTAATAGTATTTGCGTTGATCCCATCACAAAAAGTTTATATATATAATGTATATAATCAGAGACATATTTGCGACGAGGTAGTTTCCCTTCGCAAATAGTATTTTCAATGTTCCATCACAAAAGGTTCATTTATATATAATGTATATAATTGAAGGATTATTTGTGATGTGGAATTTTCCCGTCGCAAATAATATTTTTTACGACAGACCCATCCCAAAAAATAATACTTGCAACACCATTTTCTACAACGGGCTATTTGCGACGGGGCCCCGTCCCTATATCTTATTTGTGACGGGATCCTGTCACAAATATCTCGTTGCGAATACCTCTAATTCTAGTTGTGCAGATCTTGAATAAATAAAGAATAATAATCACCATGGGTCAAAAGATATGATAATTAAATGCCACAGATCTACTATGCTAAATGCAAATGAATAAGAATAAAGGATTACTCGCCCATTGAGTCACCTCACATAACACTAATGATAAAAAACCGAATGAATCAATCCAGAAGGAGAAAACGTTCCCAAAATATCTAGGGAATAGATATGGGTAAGGAGAAAATATGCCAAGGATGAATGAAATAGAAATAATTCATACCGCACTGAAAATCCAAACTCATGTCAATTACATGGTTTGTAATCCCTTTACACATCGTGTAATCCATGAGGTCTATATACATAAAAAATATCTCTTTTTTCAAAAAAACATGAACATGAACATTACAGTCTATATAATCATTACACAATGTGTAACTATTCACGTTTTGTACCAAGATCATAGTTTCATTCTACTGAACAATACACGGTGTGTAACCTCTTTACAAGACATGTAATCATCCAATATATATAAATAACAACATATTTCATTATAAGACTCCAAAAAACCTCAAGAATCCTATGAAATTAGGGACAACCACACTATAACATTACATGTTTATAATTGGCCTCTAATAATTAAAAAAGTTTACATCCCTTGAAAATTGGTCATTTTACCAAATAATTTCTCTCCATCCTCATGTGTCCAAAGACACAACCAATTAAATAGGAATCCATGTAAATATATGGGGAAACCTGAAATACGATAATGGGATGTTACAAAATTTCTTTGTAATTATGTAAAAAATGTTTTATTCAAAATTTATCACTTAATCGTATTTTACTACTGTCATGACCATTCGTAGTTATCAATATCCCAGTATAAGATTCCATGTTTTCTCAAAGAAGTTACTACGCCCACTTATCATTTAATTTTTTTAAAGTATAACTATATGAAATTTAAATATATTTTTATGTTTCAATGAATATTTTTAATGATTTTATTAAATTATTTATCATGTATTTCAAAATAATTGAATAACTAATATATGTTACTTGAGAGAGTATATAATTATTCCATAAACCTTCTCTCCTTGCATGTATTAACTTGATAATTTAATAAATTTTTTTTATAAAACCTATTTAATTCTCTATGTTAACTCATTTTGATTAAATCATTATTGTTTGTAATGTTCAACAGAATCTCATAAGGATGGAAATTTATGGTTAGGGACCTATATCTCCATAAAATATATTTTCTATGGTTCTATATTTCACGAGGTAATAATGGAAAATGACTAATAATTCTTATGCCAATATAAAAATCAGGAAGTGGTTCTTTCCCCACTATATTATAGAAAATATTTTTTGATGCATGTGCCATTATAATTATGACTTCCAATAATTTTTTATGTTCTATACCTTTATTCCACACTCTTATTCCTATGTTATTCATTCCAGGGCTATGATTATTAACTCACAAGAATAATGTATAATGTTTCTTCTAATCCTTATTACAAGCGATATTTTTCATAGATTATGTATTATGGGGTATTATATTCATATGTTATGCTCATATACCATGATTATATTTTCATATCCTTATTCCCATATTATGATTTATTATTATATTTGATTTTTATCTCCCACATTTACCCTTACTAAGCATTCCATATCACCCTTTCTTATGATTCTATTTCACTAGGTTATGAATAATTATATTAAATATGATATTTCTATAATGGTAGCATGTGTCAAATTTTTATTAGAGAAATAGAATACTTCTTTTGAAATTTGAAATTCATTTTATAGTTGAAAATTTTGACATTGAAGGAGAATGATATGGTTTTTTTACTTACAATTTATTTTTTAATTAAATAGAGCTATAATGATAAATGGTCTTGAGTATGTATATGAATCAATGTTGGGTTTTGATGTTGAAATTTTTGAGTGTAAAATTTGGGTCACTTTGGTTGGTAACAAACATATTATATAATAAAAATTTTATATCAGAATATCAAGCTGTATTGGACTAGGTAATTTCAATTAGAACCAAGGTAAGGTTTAGGTAACATTTTTTATTATGATGTGATTAGATGAGGACAATTTTAGTGTGACAAATACCATAATGGGTTAATAAAATTGAAGTTGATAATAAGTTTAGATGCATATAAACCCAATTTTAGGTTTTTTGTGATTGGAAATTAAGACGATTAATGATATATTATGATATTTTTGGGAATAATATTTGATTATGGTTTAGATAAACAATTATATTGATATGTGAAATGATTTGGTGCTAATTATGGTAAATTCGAACAATTGGTTAATTTATTTTGTGAATATATGAAGAGATAACCTTTGGGATTGAAATTTAATTTAGTAAAAATGTGGTTGAGGTTATTCTAGCAATGATTATTATATTTTAGATAATATATGATTAGGGACTATACATATTTGGTATGTGAATATATAACTAATTAATTTTATTCATAGATAAATTCAATATTGATTTTAGAAGAATATGTGATCTAATATTTGTCATTTTTTATTTTGAATTTGGTCAAGAACATTTTGAAGAGTTTTAGATATTATTATTTATTAAATTATTTATGTTGAACATAAGGAGTTATTGTTATGGTTTGAGAGATTAATATATCTTTTCATCATAAGATGTATAATTTATTTTGGGAAAAGTATTAAATTATTATAATCATTTTATTTAGAAAACATAGAATTAAATTTAATTGTTTAGAAAAATGTTGTATCCACTATGTATTTATACTAGTGTTTCAAATATGAAAACATTATCTTATTAATTCTTTATTTATAATGTGAGATAAAATATATTGGAAAATGATTGAATCAAACATCCAAAGGATGAAACTTTCATTGTAGATCAAAAATATTTGAAGTGAATTTTATTATATTCTATATATCAATGTTAAAATAATTCTGAAAATTAATGGATGAAAAAGATAAATCTATCAGGTAATATGTGAAAATTTTCACTCATCTATAAATTTATGATTTTTGGAATGTTATTCCAATGTATAAGACCTTAATTGGAACACACATTGTTTTATAAAATCTTATTAATGAAATAATAAGTTTCAAAGAAGTAAATTATGAATTATATTCAATGATAATATTTATATATGAAATTAGAACAATGTACATTAATTTTGGAAATAACGAATTAAAATTTCAAGGAAACCATTTAATTATGGGAAATATCATTCCTTGAGATTTTATTACATATTTTTCATTATATAATTTAATTTTTAGGAAACATGTATGAAAATCAACACAAAACTAAAATGAACTAAGATATACTTTATTATAATTCTTAGGAAACATAAATGATTTATACGTATAAAATATGAAATATCATTATCAAAATTCAAATGAGTATAAACCTTCTAATAAAAAAATAGAATAAAACAATTTATTATAAAAAATATATTTAAATTACTCAATTATTATTATAATTATTTTATGTCTTCCAATAATAATTAATTGAATAATGTTGAATGGTTAAAAGATAAATAATTAATGGGAATTGATGAAAATAATTTAATATTAAAAATAGATGTTTTTCAATGATATTTTTAAAATATTGTTTATATTTATCTAAATATTTTATCAAATACTTACTTAAAAGATTATTATAATAATATAACTGAATTTTTTTAATAGTCATTATTAATTTATATGAAATGATATTAAAAACAAATATTTTGAAGAAATTCATTAATCCATACATGTATTTATTTTTATATTTTTATATTTTTATTTTAAATTAAAATTCCTAAATTTGTAAATGTTAATTTAGATAAATGAAAATGATATCAGAATTAAAAATTAAAATATTATCCAAGGGTTATTTTTTATATTTTTTTTGAATTGGTTTTTTTAGGTGAAAAGTGAAACATAATGTTTTTTACAAATTCATTAGCATTTATGACACCATCATGATATAAAAATGATTTGAATGTTAATAGAAATGTTTTTAATATAATAAATATATATTTAATAAGTAAAATTAATATATTAAAAATTATGTAAAATTTAATAACCAAATTTTGAAATTTTAGAACATATGTGTTGTTTTATTCGAATAATAGAACTTCTTTAGATTCTTTTCTATGATTAATTATTTATATAGGTACCTTATTATTTTTATTGGTGTTAAAATCACATAAAACCTATTTTTAAAAAAATTAATCCAATTAATTTTCTATCTAAATATAATTTTATATTAAATTTACTTATATTATAAAAATAATTATTTTTCTAAAAAATGATTTTCATTATGATTTTTTTGTATTGATATTAAAATTAATTTTTATAACAACATTAAATTTAATCTGGTAATTTTTTCCATATTTAAAATATGAATATTATTATTTGGTAACGAGGTTTATTTCATTTTTTTTCATAAAAATGATTTACCATAGTAAAAGTTTGTTACAATGAATAAAAGGATAAATTGTGTTAAAATAAAAAGATAAATCTAAAAATCTCAAAAAACAACTACCTATAATTTGATTGGATGAGTGTATTTTTGTCTATCCCATCTTATATTCTAAATATGGTTTATTTGGTGCCATTTCCCTTTTAAAATGAATTTAATTTAATAAAAAAGTTAAGAACATTTACTATAGTGAAAAAAACATTCAATTATAAAAGGAAACCTCTTCTTATCATATATACACACACATTGAACACCATATCTTGAACAATATATTATTTAGTCACTTTACAAGATAATTATAAACAACATCGAGGTTATAGTGTCCATGAAAAACCAATATATGAAGGATTAAAGAGAGATACAATGGTGGATGGCCAATGAAGAGGTAATAAACTTATGTTAATGGAAAAACTTTTATCTTACTCCATTCCTTGTGATGGAAAATGAAAATGTCACTCATGTGTGCGTATAGACTACCACCTCCACAAATGGAATATTTCAATTTACATCATTTCCTTTCATGGAAACTGTGTAAAGAATTATCAAAGGAATATAATTTAAATTTATGTGATAATTCTAATTCTAAAAAGTTAAATAATAAGATAACACCCTTTCCTTATTAATTAAAAAATAGAAACATCTCCCATGTGTACGTGTACACAACCGCCTCCATAAATAATTCATTTAATTTTCCACAACCACTATACGTGGATAGTTCTAAAAATGTATACATTGAATAAATATAATATTTATTACATTATTCAGGTTTTATTTATCGTATAATTTAACTATAAAAAATGAGCACATTAGGACACATGATACCTAAAAACTTCTTACTATTCTCATACATTTATCTTCTTCATCCACCTATTTATGAAACCAATATATCACATTGATAATAATTTTATAAAATTATTAAACTTTTGGGAATGTGATATTAACATTATTATATAACATATTATAACTATATTAGTTGTTATAACAAACAATTGTTTTGGTTCAGTTTTACAACCTCTACGAACGATGTTATGATATGTACATCAAAACTGATTAAGTAATGTAAAATGTGGAAAATACAATGCAAAAATATGAATTTATTATTCATTCATAATTATGGAGGGGTAATATTAAAAATAATATTTACATATTATTGTTATTTTTTATTAATTCAAAAATCACCAAATAAAGGGACATTTTATAATTTCCCATTGAATTTTCACAATAAGTTTAATGAAATATCCATAGAACTCTATAATCATACCAAATATATTTACATAACATAATCAATAACATATTTTGTGTGATGAAACCATGACCACTGTGTATGGAGGGAAACCATGGAATCAAAACATGCATGGGAAATGAGAGAGTTAATAGATAAATTTTGATTTTTAAAAAATATTTATTAATAGATAATTTTTCATAGAACATATATTCTTGGAAAAATATTTATTAATATTTTTGAATGTATGTGGGAATTTTATTATTACTCCATTTCCTTTATTATATTATATCACTTGTTCGTTGAATATATTGTGCCAAGAATATATGTGCTATGAAAAATTATTTTTTTCTGTTTTATTTAGTCTTTTCTATATGGTTTGTCAGTATTTTCATAAAATCTCTTCATTTATTTATTTTCTAAATAATGTTTTGTTTTTCTTACCTAAAATTTCATTCCAAACACTTTTTTTTGAATTATTAAAATATATGAATTATATACACTAAACCATGTGCCAATTAATTACATGAGTCATATCCTATGAATTCATCTTTACATGAGCACCTATCCACGTATTCCTCTTTCCTCCAAATCTCGATTCTATATTACATATGTGATAACTAAAATATCTCCACTGCTAGTGCCTGTTTCATGGTCTTTGCCTCCACCTATGACTCTGGCCCTAATGACACCTACCCCTACAACTACGCCTCCATATCCTTTATATTCTCCTTTTACAACTATATATTCTCCTCTTCCTTGATTCATGCCTCCACCTCCACCTCCCTCATGGCCTCCACCTACTCATAGGACTCCAACTCCGACTATGCATACCCCTCTAACTATTCCTACCATTCAATATGTGCATCCACATCCTTTTTGTTTTCATTCTCCACCATCAACTCCTACTCTACCTGAGTCTATGTATAATTCTTTTATTAGAAATCTCAAACTACTTGAAATCCATTTCACCCAGTCGTCCCTACATCCACCTACAAACCCCCTCCCTTCCTCCAACTTTCAAACCCACACAGTCACCACCTACCCATATTCTCTCTTCCAATACCATGCTTCCGAATAGAACTCTTCCCCCTCGCCTAAACCTACTCTCACCCTTGTAGTTTTACCTATTTTTATGATCAATGATAGTTCAGATCGTCAATTAATTGGTAAGCCTCACTATTTCATGGTCCATTTTTGGTCTCTCACCGTAGGGTTTCTTATATTTAAATTTTATTTTCACAACCAATTTCACAATTTTATGGTTTTAGTTTTCTTGTCTTATATTTTCCATGTTATCTACTCCCCCCATTTTCTAATACCCAATAATTATTTCCATCTTCTGACATAATTTTTCTTAATGAAAAACTTTGTTGAACATTAATGCGCTTCTCTTCCTTCATTCAAGGAATCTACATCCCTGATTGTGTAACCCTAAAATTAGTATCATTTTTGTTAAATGATTTCCAAAAATTTCCACCATATAAGTGAATTATATTTTTTAATATATTAATTATAGAAAATAATATTTTTGTTATTTTTAATGTTATATAATATATAACCTTCTTTTATTCATTCTATTATATACTTTGATTTATAATTTCATAATTCAAAATTTCATTATATCAATTTCAAGGTGTCACATATTATATAATAAGTTATTCTATAAGGTTCATTATATGGTGGAATTATTTTTCATGTGAGGTTTTATTTATGTGAATGAAACTCATTTGACTTAAATATAATATTTTTTGTAACTTTAGTACGATTTTGTTTAATAGTGTCATTGCATAAACAAATATATAAGTCATGATTCCTTTAATATTATTTTCATTATTTACTCTTTTTTCAGATAAATATTTCACTCCCACATCGTTGACAAGGGAAACAATTTCTATTTGAATATGGGTTATATATAAGTGAAATGACTTTTATTTGGTTTAGGTATGAAATTTTTCATTCCCATAATAATTTTATTTCTAATCATCATTATTTATATTAATAAATTAAAACCCATTAATTTCCATTTATATCATCTTAGATCATAGGGTATGATAACTTTTTTGAAACCAAAAATTTTAGTAATTTTTTTTATTGTTATAATTTAATATTTTTAATCATTTACACATTTCTCAAATTCAGACGGTTATATGAGGTATTTTTCATCCACAACCTCCATGTATGAATTCATATTCATAATCATCCCATTGTGTAGAGTTTATTTCATCTCTCACATCCCCTTTCTATTTTTCCCCACATGTCTAGATTAACTAATCAAGTCAGTTCAACATATCTGACAACCAGAACTTCTTCGACAATATAGGTATGATTTGTCACTTCCAAAAAATATCTATTGGTTCATCCCACAATGTTAGTCATGAATTAGTATTGATGTCTAAATTTTTATATGTTACTCTCTCCTCTTATTTTGTCAATTCTCTAACACATTCATTGTCTATACCCAGTAACTTCATTGTTTTTAAGAGTCTATATTAGTCTTTTAGGTATTCTATTTGATGAGATATCGATAATATAAATAGAATATCATTGTTTTATCAATTAGTAATTTTCTTGGAATGATATACCTATAGTATAAATAGATATATGTACTTTATTTCCATGATTTTCATAGTTTTTTAATGATTTTAAAAGTCATATAGGTATGATCTAGATAACTCCATCCTTTTGTATACCAATTTATTTTCAAATTGTATCTCCCTTTTCAATAAAAGTTTTAGTCTTCAATGTGTTATATATGTTTTTATTAATTTCAGAAAATGATATCTCATTCTACATATTATCTCCTTTATAATCTATTATATATAATATAGAATTAAATTTTAATTCGATGTGTCAACTCCACACTCTTCCTCCTCACATAACCTCCTCTCTACACTTTATTATTTATGAATACTATTAATTCCTTATATCCACTTTTATGACCAGCAAACTGGTTCCCCTCTGATAGGAAACATTGCATCATAAGAACCCTCTCCAGCACCCCGACATAAGTAGGGATCCAAAAGGGTAGTATACTAGTAAAAATATCTCAGTGGAGGCCCTGGTAGAACTTCAACGTTAAGAAGTAACAGTCATGGATCATATCCATGGAGTAGCGGGTAAAATTAGAAACCCATGACATGTACATGACCAAAATCATGGATCCATTATTCATATCCAAAATAAATTTAATCCTGACAGAGAATATGAATGAGGGGATGTAGTCCTTGTGAAACAACTAGTGATACTCATCCCATGAGATTATTGTCTTGACATGAAACTGGTCATCTAATCCCCACCAATGCCCAGCCGGCTTCAGAAAAAGGCTAGATGTCAAATCCACCATCTGGTCAATCAGTGTACAACATTCCTAAAAAATCATACCACTGACTCCAACAAGCCCAATGCAGCATGGGGGTCTAGTTATCCATGAATCCATACTAGACACTAGAGTTGGAACTCACAAAGCATGCTCAGCCAACACTCATCCTCGCCCTATGCTGCTGGTACTAACTACTACTCCACCGTTGTAGGTTCCTCCACTAACCACACATGAGTATGGGGATCCGATGATGGGTCCATTAATGAGGCATCATTGCCCTTGAGTTCTTCATCAAGAGCTAGATAAGATGACCTTGTTGGATACCATCATGAGGGTATCCTTTAAACTATCAGGGAGTGTCATATTCTGATGAGAACATTTAAATATTTATCAAAGACAACAACAAAGGGGATCTCACTCAACAAGGATAGTGATATTCTCAATCTTATATGTCTCATTAAACTGAGTTCCCTACCACAAGTGTATCAGCATGCCGATTCAACAAGCAGGTAATCAGTGTCCCGGTGAATGGTTATGTTGGTCGTCGTACCATTACTTCATTCCCTATCCTAAGAGCCTCTCTTGAGAATCATGGACACATTTTCCTTATACCCATCCAAAACACATAAGGGAAAATGTCCAAACAAAATACCATGGAATGAAAATTCTCTATTACCACCGTTCCACGACCCGTCCCATACTGGGGTGTGAGCCGTAACAACCCTAAGCCTACCTCCATATGTGAGGGGTGGTTTCAAGTTCTTAAGGGAAAAACAAATTGGGAGTCCATTTCATCACAACCTATAAAAACACTGCATCACATTTATTGAAGCTCCTAAGTCACAAAGAGAATCAAAGAAGTGAAACTCCCCTATGGTACATGGGATGTTGAATGTCCCGGAATCTTTGCACTTTGTCGGCATTTATAGAGTTGGTATAATGAGTGCTGACACATTCCTTCCAATATTGATCCTCTCATTTCCCTTGAGCCCTCTTCAATTGGTGCAGAGTTCTTTTAAGAATTTGTCATACCTTGGGATTTGCTTAATAGCTTCAAGTAGAGGAATGTTTATCTCCACATGCTTGAATGTGTCCAAAACCTTCTTTTTTATTGCTTCTTCAGCCATCTTCTTGGTGTGAACAACCCTGTTTGGAAAAAGAAGTCGTTTAGGAGGAACATCATCAATCTTTTTCTTACCTTTATCTTTATCCTTGGATTTCTCATCAGTTGGTTTGGAATGCGGCTTCTCCGGAGTTGAGGTGAATCCCGGTGGAATGGTAGGTACATATGTATTGTTCATTTGCTTCCCACTTCTCAATGTGAGGCACTGACATTCTCATTTGGATTTGGAGTGGGTTGGGAAGGTAGATTTCCATAATTCTTACTCACAAGTTCATGGAGGGCGGTGGCAATCTGGCTCATTTCAGTCTTCAACTCCCTCAGCTCCGAACTTTGACTCTTCAGCTCATTCTGTTGATTAAGAACAATTTGCTTCAAAATATCATCAGTATTAGAATCTACCTTTAGTGGAGGATTCCCATTTTTCTGACTTGTTGATGTTTTAGCTTCAAATCTCTTTTGGGGTTGTTGGAAACCCTGTTGGTAAGGTGGAGGCTGCTGGATGTTTGGTTGAAAAGGGGGCCTTTGTTGTTGTCTAGAGCCATACCTCATGTCCGGTTGATCTTTCCACCCTTGGTTGTATGTTGGAGCAAATGAATCAAACTTCTTTTGGGGATATGGTTGTTGTTGCTGCTGAAATGGTCTCCTTGGGAATACTGCTGGAAAATCCTCTATCTCTTGTAGTTGTGGGAAACAGTCAGTTGGGTGGCTTGTCTCAGTGCAAATACCACAAGGCCTTGAAGGAGGGGGTTGGGATGTCTTTTGAGCCAATGAAATCTTCCTCACCATAGTGGTCAATTCTTCCAACTTGATATCAATAAAATGACTTTCAAGAGAAGAAGGACTTACCTGATGTACTCCCCTGACAAGTGGTGTACCTATATCGCCAAATTGTTGGGAGTTTTGGGCCATCTTGTCGATCAACGCACGTGCAGCTACTGGTGTCTTGTCCACCAATGCTCCTCCAACCGCAACATCTACCTTGCTTCTCTCCATAGGTGTGAGTCCTTCATAGAAGTACTGGATGAGTAATTTCTCACTGATTTGGTGATGTGGGAAGCTTGCAAAAAACTTCATGAATCGCTCCCAGTACACATACATTGACTCCCTGTGTGCTTTCTTGATCCCCGACATCTCCTTTCGAATGGATGTTGTCCTTGATGCTGGAAAAACTCTTTGCAAGAAAAGACATTTCAAATCATTCCAACATGTTACATCATCAGGTTTCAAATAATACATCCAATCTTTTGCAGCTCCATCAAGTGAGAATGGGAATGCTCTTAATTTAATTTGATCTTCAGAAACATTTATTGGTTTTAATGTTGAGCAAACCACATTAAATTCTTTAAGGTGTTTGTTGGGATCCTCACCAGATAATCTATGAAACTTTGGAAGAAGGTGAATTAATCCAGATTTCAATTCAAAGTCCGATTCGAGGTTTGGGTATGCAATACAATTTGGTTGATAGTTAATATCGGGTGCCGCCAATTCTCGAATGGTTCTATTTAGCTCATTGTTATTATTTCTAGCCATTGGTTATTCTTTCATGTTTGAATTTGAATAGCTTCCAATTTCAATGTTTCTAGAAGAGAGGAATTCACCAACTGGTTGAATATTGAAACTTCCTATAGATTGAGAATGTCTGATTCGAGCCCTAAGGCTACGTTCAATCTCAGGCTCAAGATCTAAGAGATCTTCGGGATTAGTTCATGTCATAAATAAAATAAAAATATAAAGAAATAAAGTGGACCATAGTAAAATAAAAATGAGAAGATTGAGTTGATGGTCCAAAAAGAAGTAGAAGAAAATAAAAGAAGAAGAAGAAAAATCACATTGGGTAAAGAAGGAAGAAAGAAGAGAGGAAGAGAATAAAATGTAAAATAAAATAAATACCTATAATTGGTTGAAATGATTACTTGCCTCCCCGGAAACGGCGCCAATTTGATAGAGCACTGTCGTGGGAGCCTTCAAATTATTAATGTGATTTTGGGGTACTTAGGTGCAGCAGAGTGGCTGACCAAGGTCGTCTCTCAAAGGAGGAAGTGAATTTAACAACTTATTAATGGTATTCTAAAAATAAAATAATAGAGAATAAAATAAAAGCACTAATTTAAAGGATTGGGTTTTTTTAATAGTTTATGAATCTAGAAGAAGTTTGTGGAAGAATATTGTATATATTTTTTTTTGTTTTTAGTTTCGAAATGATGTTCGATTAAAATGACACAACAAGAAGATGTTTTTTTAGAAATCTATTTTAAAAGGCGTAATCGATCTAACTCTACCTCAAAATTCAAGTATTAATCATCATCATTTGAATTAACATTCACTTAATTATGATCACTTAATTTGTTAAATCCCGAACCCTATGAGAATTAACTTTACCACGAAGATGATGTGAATTTAACCCTAGGCTAACTTCAGAACACGCAATCGCAACACCCTGCTTTGATTGATGTTATAAGATTAGCTTATGGTCAATGGTAAATTAAGGAACATATACATTCTGGAAATGAGGATGAATTGTGTTTATGGATCATATTTGAACTCTACAATTTTATCCCATATGGTCTTGTATTACCGATTAAGATCACACTCTCACAATTTACACAAAATCCCGACCTCGCGTATTTTTGTGTTAATTGATCAATTGATTACTTAGTTTCATACAATTTAAAAACACAATACATGGATCTTATTAAGTGAATTACAGTATCTCAATGATTCAAAATAATTAAATGAAGAAGGATAGAGGTCGATCGATTACTAAAAAGAACTACTCTTCCATGGGCGGTGTAGACATAGTGGAGACGTTTTTCATAAGAAAAGGATTGAAAGGGTAAAACTCAATCTTGTCTCCACTCTTGATTCCAACCCAATTAAGAAGATTAAGAGAAGAAGAGGGAATAACACAGAAGATTATTTGAAGAAAAATTCAACAAACAAACATGAAAGAAAATATATACAAAGAGGAGGTGGGAGAGGAGAGCTTTTTCGGAAGAGAAGTTTTCACAAGGGATTACTTCTTCCAAGAGTTGTGAGGGGCTCCCAAGAGACACCCTTTCGGCCACACCTTCCCAAATCCTCGACCAGCCCTCTCAAAGAGTTAAAACCCCCTTTAAATAGATTTTTTGAGGTCTAGGGATACATAACTTTTTACGTGTGAAATGAAAAACTCGTCCAAATATTTTATTCCAAGTTTCACCGCCTAGTTGACCTCCACAACGCATGAATTGACCAGCCTTCCAGAAGGATGATTTGTTCCAAATCATGTCCCCGAGATTTTCTCACATTTTGGGCTCAATCCAAGGCCATATGAAAACAATATGGCCCGAATACAGAACCCATGTCCATTCTGCCGAGTCCAGCCCACCATTGGATTAATGGCCCATTTACTCCATCCAAATGCCATTTTTAGCGCTAGTTTCCTGAATGAAAGTTGTCAAAAATTAAGTTAAAAACACTGTTACAAAATTTCAAATTCAAATAATAAATATAAAAATATTTATATTTGAAATACTACAGTGCACTATTAAGGGTAAAACTGGAATTTTCACTAAATTTTCAACTCAATGATCAAATCCCAAATATTTTATAAATAAACATATTTAACACAATGTGAGGAAATTATTTCATTTATTATCAATAAAATATTCAACAAAATAGTGTTTTATCACATAGCTATCATTTTTCTAGAGATCATAAAGTTATTGAGAATTTTTTATAGACTAGGGGTTGATGAAAATATTTTTTCAAGTTTTTTTAATTAACTTACCTCAATGGGATAATATGGGGACGTTTACATTCATTATTACTGATAATATATAACTTTTTTATTGTAAAATGGTTTGTAAAATGATTTTTTAAAGTGTATTTACTATTACCCATTGATTGATTCTTTTTAAATGTTATTGGAAAATGTTATAGAGAACAAAAAAAGATGGATTATTGAAATTAGTTTTATATATTCAATTGAAGTATATATTATTATAGATGAGTCATGGAATTTTTATATTTGTAATTTGTAGACATGAAATTATAATTAATTTTAATATAATCCCACCTATAATAATTCCAACTAGACAAGGATATGGAGGTATCAAAATAACATTTGCTGGTCCTCATCGATAAAAATGGTTGTGTAAACAATCTATACAATGGATTGATAGGTTAATATATAAAGATTTTGGGAAACTAAATATGGAAAATATATTACAAGGTAGAGTACACTGACATTTAGAGGTGATATAGTAAATAAATTCATAGAGATATTATTAGGTAAAATAAAAAATATATTCATATTTTCCTTGGATTTTGGAGACTCTAAATGTGGAGTTGATAGAGTAATATCAAAATGTAACCACTCATAGGTAGCGTTAAATTTTAATATATGATGAAATTTATAATTACCTAACATGGAATGGGTTACTAAAAAATGTCGATGGAAAATAATATCCATGGAAATTATAGATGGTGGAGGCTATAGATTTTCCGTACTTTGAACAAATAGATGTTACATCAATGAAATATGAATCTAAAATAGTAGAAATTATGCATCATAATATTGAGTTTTAATGTAATGAGAATCTAAATGTGTCAAGATTAAAAATATGACTTATACTATATATTTTATCTCTAATCATTTCTATAAAATAAACTATTTATATGTAGGTGTTAAGTGTATATTTAGTTGAAATGGTGATAGAAAATGTGCCTACTTCTAAGACATTCCATCAATTGGTCAGTATTTGAAAGAGATATTTTAGTGATCTTAAGTTGAAGAAAAAGAATTTATTAAATAAATCATAATATATATTATTTGGTGCGTCATAAGGTGGGAAATTAAATTTTTTCAGTTATTGGAATAAGTAATGGAGAAGATGGAGAGGTCAAGAGTGGTTATAACCTTGTAGGGATATTTTAAACCCATATAGAATTTTCTATGATCTTGGATTTAAGTAGATTATTATATAATTGTATTATTCTTGTAAATAATTTTAATTCTAGAAGAATAAGTGGATATGGTTCTCAGTTATATTTTGTTTCCAACTCATAAATAATGTTCAAAATCAATTATTATATGGTATTTAATATGAAGTGATGTTCATTAAATAGTACGAATTTTCTAATATTGTTTTGACAACATCTAGAGAATCATGGATGACTATTTTAGTTGAGTTTAACTATGACTAAAAAAATTATATCTCCTTGAAATATAAGATAATTTCTCAAAATCTATATAATTGTAACACTATTTCAAAGCTAGAAAAATTAAAAAGGCAAAAAATCACTTTAATCACAAAGGAAACTCTGATATGAACAATGATAAATTGATAAATTCTAAAATGCATAAGATAAAATTCCCCTATATATGTAAAGGTAACTCTGAACATATCATTGTAAATATCAACGACCAAAATTTCTATGAGTAACCTTCCTTGTATGAATTAATTTAACTCTAAATAGATAGATAATGTGGAAACGTCCAAAAATACACTACGATGCATAAAATTTGTTTTCTCGTATGTAAAGGTTAATCATAGGAAGAGGAAATTTGGTAAATGTATTATGATTATAAATAAGGGTAATGTAAAAATATATAAATGTTGATCCAGGGAAAAATGGAATACTTAAAAGTAACCTTCCGATAAGTATTGAGTATATAATTTCATGTTATTTGGGCATTGACTAGATAATTTAGGTATCTACTGATATGTGGAGATGAAATGAGAACTTGTATTCTATAATAAGTGAGGTAGGGGAAACACATGGAATTTTCCAAAATATTAAAATATATTACTTTTTTACTCAATCCAAATTGAACAAAAATGACTCATCATCAATGTTGATAAGGTAAATTTCAAGATAAAACCAACAAATAATGTATAATAAATACTTTTTTGTCAACATGAATCCTCGTCCCTTACTTTTTTAACCTTTTACCATTAACTGAGGTGATAAATATTTACTATGGTTACTATTCATTATGAAATAAATTAACTTGAATATATTAGAAAATACTAATTAATATGATTCGAAACAAGGAATTTATTTCAAATTATTCAAATCATAGATGTAGTAGAAATAACTATTAATGTATGTTCATAAAACATAATGGAAAATGTTTTTCAAAGAAACTTTTATTTTACCAATAAATGTGATTTTACTGGAAAACAAATTTTAATGTTCATTATAAATGAATTAATATAATTATGTTGAATTAAATTGGAATTATTTTTCTTTAAAAGGAAAAAAACCAAAATAATCCTTTTAAATAGTTAATGAAAAGAATAATTTTTATTTAAACAAAAAATACTTTGATTTTTAAAATGGTAAGCATATATTTATAATTTTCAAATTATATCTTAATATACATTATATTACATATTGAAAATATATTTTTATAGAGAAAATTTATAATGCTTCATGTTGTTATTATATTATTATAATTTATTTAATGTTTTAGATATGTAAAATTTTTATTTTTCATTAATTACATAAAAATAAAATATTTCTAAAAAACTCATAAAATCAACCTAAGATAATTTTTACATGTTGAATTTAAAAATTAAATTAAATTAATCATATTAAATTAATAAAAATTGACAATTTTTATATTAATCAAAATATGGAATAAAGTTATGTCCATTATTTTATTTGTTCTTTTGAAAGATGAAATTTTGTAATATATTTAAATATCGGGTGTCACAATCATAGTCTATAGTTTACAATATTTGTACCCATTCTACAAACATTCATGCATTATAATTACATTATTTTAAATTTGCATCACTTTTAATCATGAATACCCATTTATAACCATTGTATTTTACATATAATAAGTGACACACCGAATTCCATATTTGATTTTGGTACATGGAATTCATTTTAGAATTCATGTCTTCTTTTTATATGGTAGCTACTATGTCACATAGTGCTTCATTATAGGTTCCATGACCCTTATTATTTTGTAATAATGGGTCACCATCTCTAGTGATTAGTGAACCATGTATTTCAGGTTCTCTAACCTCTATTGTACTCCTTCATAGTACATGATTCTATTAAACATCATATTTCATATGGATTTTTGAATCTATTCCAATTACCAATCATTTTAATGTTTAAACATCACTTCTTCAAAATTTATCTATATCCCCTATCTCTTTTAGAGATGTGATCCCTTTCAAGACAGATTAGAAATTTGTTAACCAATACTTTTTTATCTATTGGTTCATATAAGTAATATACTTTACTCTACATATGATATCATATAAAAATCTACTTATATACTCTAGGTAAATGTCTATTTTCAAAAATGGACTTCATAAATGCTTTATAAACTATGATTCATACAAGATAAAACATACAATTATTTCCATACTAGATTTGATATAGAATAATAGTTTCTGATTAAGTAGGAACATAGTTAGGAATGCAAGCTGATAACTGAAAAGAAAATTAAAAAATAATAATAGAATTATTCTATAACTCATATTTTATTCAGTATCCATAACAAGGGGCAATTTCAACATTAACTTAAACCGATCTTTTATGGTATATAAAGATGATTGAGTTTTGATCGAGTACCAAACACCCATTAATAATTATAAAATTCTTAATTAATATATTATTCATTATGTTATAATTTTTTTTTCATAATTTCCTTACCATGTTTGTTATCAAATTAATTCTTATATTCTTTGAATATGTCAAAATAATCACACATATACTGCAATAAGTATATATATTTTTGAATTCAAAATTCATTAATAAAATATTGGATGAAAGATTACCCACCCCTAGACTCAACTAGAAATGGTCCATACACATCTATATACACCAACAAAAGAAGTTGTGTGGGCTATAAAATAGCTCTACTAAATGGGGATTTTTCATTGTAGATAACAAATATAAAAGACATACACTCTGTATTTTTAGTTGTATATAAATAGTTATTCATTAGTATCTATTCAAAAACTTTTTGTTGACATAACCAAGATGGGGATTCCATATTTGGTTGTGGTATGAGTTATGTGACTTATTTTAATTATCGATTTTTATTACACGGTTTGTGTAATCCAATACAAAAATTCCATTATTAAAACATTTCTAACATAACAAATTCATTATTTGTAAACGAACTGTCACATATTCCCAAAAATTATATTAAATATTTCAATATTTTCTTAGGAAAAATAAATCACTTTTTTTTAATAAATAAACATAATCGTAATCATTGAGAACCAAGATCCTTCTAGTCAACATAATGATGTGGTAGACTCAAATAGTGAAAAAATTGGATATGTTGGCAACTAAAAATTAAACTTACCCTTGAGAAATATTTTTTAATATACATGGTTAATGTATTCAAATACAAATGTAAGAATCAAAGTCTCTATTTAATATCTTATATTTTACAACACCTAATTTTCACTCGATAATAAAAAAACTCAAATTTTACATATTCTTATTTCTCCAGGTGTAGTTTTTCATGCAGTGATCCTTATTACTCATTTCAATCCGATAGTGTCATGTCACTTGATTTACCCTTGATCCTTCTCTTCAGGATATGTAATTTTGAAGAAGTTTTAGACTTATAGTTTCTCTAGGAGCTCTTCACCCTGCCATCCCTCTAATTCACCCTAACAATGGAATGATTTTTCACTTCATATTTTTATCAACTAGTGAAGAATAGTGAGAATATCTAGGAGATACTTATTTATTTTTATATATTGAAATTTACAAAAAAAATGAAAATTACTATTAAAGTGGTTAAATAATGTGATCAATGAGCAGTTATTTAAGAGACTTATATCCATGAATCTTTTAACACTCAATATATTGAAGGTAGTTTTCTACATGAGGACCAACTAATGAATCTCCTCAACATTTTATAGTTGAGATTGAATTAGATACCAATAATAATTCCTATTTTCCTCTCACTGAATACTAATCACATAGAATTTAGAGTATTCTATAGGAATAAATATTCTAACATGAATTTATGAGTTCACTATAATTGGATAACCACATTAAGCAATGAACATATAAAATATCATTTGATTTTTTTTCATATAAAATGAAAACAAATTCACCCGCCTCTTTACCTAGAAGCCTGAGGTTTGAGAATTGGTGATGGTATACTTCTATTAATGTCACAACACTTCTAGTAAGTATCTAAACCATTACTAGACATTATTACAATTTTTTAGATCGATGTTATTTCTCAATAATTCATCACAAAGATATTTTATTGATGATAATTACATTTTTCTATAATAACAATGGAGTAATTTACTAGTAATTCACATGATGAAAAAATATTTCTGACATAATTATTTAATTTTTTTAAGTCTATATCTTTTTTATCAAGGCTTAAAAACCGTTACCATTTAATTTAGAATGTACCATATCATTATAAATTCTAATGAACGGATCCATATTTAAATCCTCATGATATAATCTATATCCATGAAAACCAAAAGAAGGTTATTATATAGGCGGTCATACTAACCATGGACTTTCAATTCCTGATTTAGTTAAGTAGACTCCCAAATCCTGTAATCCTAACTCATATATCCTGAACACTTTCCCCGGAATTTGTATTGAATATAATATTGACTTTAAATTAAATGCATGCTTGGTTATTTTTTCCCACTATATTAGTTAAGTCTCGTTGATATTAATAAGTGACCCTTAACTACGGTTTGAAACAAAATTAAATCTATGGTTTGTATTAATTATGGTAATTGAAGGCATAATAAATTAATATTAAAATTATGGATTTTTTATTATACATAACATTTATTATTTCATTAATTTACTTGTCAATTTAATATTAATTTTATTTTTCTGAATTGATTAACCATGTTACGATATTTGTTTTTATAAATAATCATTTTATATCAATTCCATTTTACCATTTTAATCCATTAATTTTTTTAATCAGGGATTTCCATCCATAAAATAAATCATTCAGAAAAAATAAATAAATTAAACTAAATAGGGAAATATTAAGAACATTAACTAGAATTTTTTTTATCGAGTGAAAAAATAATCAGTCCACTACCCCTAAGGGTAAAAAATCATTCCTTCATTCTCAACTAGAGTTATAGAATTCCTACTATAAATTGTGTATCTTATTGTTTTTTTTAACCAAGTATATATCTTCAAATAACTTAGTTCATTAGTGAGATTTTATCCATTAATTGTGTTAACCTCACTCCCAGATTGAGGGCACAAGATGAGTAGTTTACATTAAAAAACTATCATCAAACATGACTTTACACTATAAGTAGGGATATATGACTCGTGTCCAAATAATTTAATTTAATAAAAATATTTGTAAAAACCGTAAAATAATTAAATTAAAAAACATATGCATACATTGTTTTTTCAGAGTCCATGATCATCCATTTGTTCATGGAATACATTAAAAATAACTAGATATCATCCATTTTGAATGATTATTTTATAAAGATAACATGCATGTGAATTAATTTGATAATTTATTTGAGTAACCAATTAATGCATTTAGTCTTAATAACAACCCAATAAATCCAATATATACCCATCACCTATTATTTTAAATAAATTAAATAAATTAGTTTTATTTAAAATTTAATAAAATATTGACCTATCTTCTCCTGAAATTCATCCAAGTGAGTACCTATTTGAAATAATCAATACGTATTGAAATAATATAATGTCTAACAATGTTGTGTATAAAATACATGATTTATTGTGAAATTACATGGTGTTTAGGATTCAATAAATTACACAAAAAACAAATTTTAATTAACATATAATTAAATTATTATAATACACATAGAGTGGCTGACATATTAAAACTATACAAGGTATATAGTTAAGATTTTAATGAAGTAATTAATTATGAATTTAATGGAATATAAATCCTATCATATGACATGTTTGATTCAATAATTAATAACTATAATATATACTAATTATGTTTATGGAGTAATAAATTTATTTTAATTTTCAGGATACACTGGTTGGGTACATGGTATATGCATCAGGTGACATGCCGTGTTTTTTTCTCACTGTATTTCCAATATACAATCATAGAAATTGGGCCTATATTTATATGTGGGAAAGTTTGTGTAACACAACATGTGTAACAGGTGAACTTCATGTGACCACCTTGTTTTTGGAATTGCATCCAATTCATTATGTAATTAATAATCCACTTGTATTTGAACACACATTTTCCACCAAAAAAATATGTGGTACACACAAAATGTATCATCATCAAGTAGGTTTTACACCCATGTTGTCAACCTACATGCATAATATTTACTACTTTGACTTCTAAAATGAGATGTTCATTTCATAATGCCCATGGAATAAAATGTAAATGTTCAATTTCAATCAATTGGATGAGATATCTCTTTTCATTCAAATGGAAGAGGTAAATCCTTCATTAAATAATTCATTAATAAAATATTAATTTTAATACACCCAACATACACAATATTTCCATGATAACATGTCTTCATAGTTTATGGAAATACATTAGTGTTCCAATGCAATGAAATTCTTTAATAATAATCTAATTGTATAAGGATAATTAAATTCATTCCTAGAAAGGAATATATAATTGCACACAAATATGTTGAATTCCTACTTGCAGATCTATTCTCATAATCTCTTATCCTAGAGATTAGGAAGTCTAGAAATTATGATCTAAATTATTTTTTACTTATAGGTACTCACTTCAGATAGTTAACATGATATATGTCCCATCATAAAAATTTATCAGATCATAGAAAAATATTTGTTAATATCATCCAAACATGTCAAGGTTCCCATTAAACTAGCGAACTCCTATGAACTTTTAAACGTTATAGATACCCCAATACATTATTATATTAAATTATCATAAAACATAGAACAATATGTAATAAAATATTTTGTCAATATGATTGTCATCAAATATATATGTAGTATAATGTACAAAAGGACAGTTTAAGGACACCAACTCCAATATCTTTTATTTTGAGTTTCTAAGTTTCTTTTTTTCCATCGATGTGTGTCAGTTAGTCATTAAATCACTTAAACGATCAAGTGTAATTATTTTATTCTTGAAATAGTTTATAAAAGGAAAACATATACTCTTATATATCAATTCACCCCCACTATGTTAACTTTTTTTCAGGGTCTATAAAAAACGTATCATAGCATCGCAGGATTCCAATGAACATCTATAATATTTATGTTTACAACTTTAATGGTCGTTAAACTATTTTGGTTCATGATATATGTTTCGGTGCGGATGTGCGTCGGGTTACGCTGTTCCGCCAGGACGCGTTCGCGCGTGCACCCGTCAACCCGAGGGGATGGGCGCGCGGCTTGTGGTCCCGCAGTCCCGCTTTCCAAGGGCGGGCGGCATCCGTCCCTTATTCAGGGGCGTCTGCTCCTTGATCGAAACCGGGATGATGGGATGTCGGCTTCTCCTTCCTTGGACGTCTCCTCGGAACTTGTCGCCTAATCCGGGTCTCCCTCATAGACTTAAGAATGTTCGTGAATCTCGTTCCCGGCGCCATATCTTCATGGACACCGGTTAATTACGCTGCTTCCGCCCGGACGTTCCAAGGAGTCTGGGCGGGGCAGCAACCTGCGGTGAGAAGGCCGGGTGGCTCTGGGTGCTGGGGGCGTGTTGTAACACTGCGGCTCTGCACGTCTGTCTTCCGTCCCTAATAGGGCTTCTCGAAGGCACGATGGCCTGAGGCATCCCGTACTAGGTGCGGGGAACTGTGTCACCTGAGGTTTTCCTCAGCTTCCCGTGTTTAACACGGGGTATGCCGCGAGTTTAACGTCCAGCGGGGACGGCATCGGACCGATCAACACGAAAAGTGGATCAGATGACAGAACCCCTTGCGGGGAACCTCCGACGCTGGGGCCAGCACATGGGCGGCTTCCCAAGTAACGTGGAGTGAAGTGAAGTGGCATGACCCCACCGGGATGTGGCGGCCCGGGTAAGGATCAGGGTGGATGATGGAGTAAAGAGCTTGGACCCCAGAGGGGCTTCCTACGTACCGCGCGTTAACACGGATCAAAGTCAACGTAGTTCGGGCATACAGTTTAACGTCATGCTGGACGTCGGCAAGCCGACTCACGAAGAGGTCGAGGCCGCCGGGCGGAGGATTGAACCGAACCACCTCGCACGGAGGGGGATGGAACGGCCGGGTGGATCACAGTTTCACGTCATGCTGGACGATAAAAGGGTAAATGGAAAAGGGGGGCTGTGGGGAGGCACCGTGGAGATACACACGGGCGGTCTCCCACAGGGGCGGATTCATAGGTGAATCAACGCAAGCGTGAACCCTGGAGGGGTCCACTGATGGACGAACCGACGTAAATACGACCGGGACGACCAGGTGGTGGGATTGGACCTCAGGGAGGCTTCCTACGTACCCTGTATAGAAGACAGGGATCAAAGTCCACGTAGTTCATTCTGTCAGGACTTACGCACTTGGGGCAGCCCGGATACTGCAAAACTCAGTTGGAAGGGACTTGGACCGAAAGCAAAAGACACCTCGATCCCAGTCAGACCCTCTACTGGCTTCGGCAGTGGGGAGGTGCAATGGAGATACACATGTGCAGCCTCCCACGAGAAACTAGGGGTTTGTAATACCCTGCCCCCGTAGGGAAAAGCCACTCCCATTAAATCGTCCCAAAAGGGGGACAATCCCGACATCCCTGCAGAGACGAGCGGGTGGGGGCCACGTCCAAACCGGGGGAGACCCTGCGTGCGGAGCACGGGATCAGGTTGCGGACGGTTTAGCGTCTTGCCAGACGAAGTACAGTTTAACGTCATGTGTTGAGGACGAAGCGGACGGTTTAACGTCTTGCCGGACGAAGTACAGTTTAACGTCATGTGTTGAGGACGAGGCACTTGGCAGTTTAACGTCTTGCAGCACGGACGATGGGGGCTAGGCAGTTTAACGTCGTGCAGCTTGGACGGGTGTGCAGTTTAACGTCATACTGGGCATAGGTTGCCGGACGAAGCACTTGGCAGTTTAACGTCTTGCAGCGCGGACGATGTACAGTTTAACGTCGTGCAGGACGTATATGCAGTTTAACGTCATGCTGGACGAGTATGCAGTTTAACGTCATGCTGGACATATATGCAGTTTAACGTCATGCTGGACATAGGTGCGTGTCACTTCGCGCAAGCCTGGAGGGCCGCACGGGAAGACAACGCACGGTGCGGGCACCCGGGATGAGAATCATCGGGTGCCACACAGGCGGGTAACCTTAGGAGGTCAACGGGGACGACCCTGGCAGATTGCGCGCAAAAAGGAAGCTTTGCGCGCAATACTGCGGGCCGGCGCGCAATCGGGGCGGCTGGCGCGCAATTGGGCCAGCGCCTTGCGCGCGGATGCTTGAGATTGCTCACACCGGGCTTCGGATAGCGCGCGGGGGCAACGGCTCATTCTTTAACGAATGGCCACTTGAAAGAAGGGGGGGTGCGCGCAATCAGGCCGGATTGCGCGCACCCCGGGGGCAATTGCGCGCAAGCGGGTTCTTTTGCGCGCAAAGGCCTTAGGGTGAGTTTTTATTCAAATGAAAGGAGCCAGCGGGGATTGCGCGCGGAGGCGGACCCCGAGGCTTTCTTGCGCGAAAGAAAGGAGGTTACCTGAAGTTCGTCATTGCGCGCGGAAGGGATTGAATTGCGCGCACGGGAGACGTTTCGACTTCCAGCAACCTTTGAAACGTTTGGGGTCGCCTTGTATTTATAGGCAACCCCGGGCGCGGAATCCAGGATGCGAGCGCGAAATTCCCCCCGCGGGCGCGGAATCGGGCGCGGCGCGTAAGGGAGTCGCGCGGACCCGCGGCGCGCAGAATTGCGCGCCGAGCCGGCGCATTGCGCGCATCCCGGGGGTTTTCCGCGCGGGACATCACCTTTGCGCGCGGGCCTCTAAAATTCCGCGCACGGCCTCCGGGCCCTCCGAAACATCCTTCCGACTCCAAATATGACCTCGCTTTCCGCATCCGGAGCTTCTTTTGGGAGCAACGGACTTTTCCGGCGTCTACAAAAGCCCCCCCTCGGAATCTGATCGGCGAGAGGTCGCAACGATCGGGTTCCGAGGGAGACGCCGGAATGCCGAAGTCCTGGGCGGCGCGGGACTTAGGCGCGCAAAAATGGGCACCGGTCGCGAAAGTCGCCGCTGCGGTCGCGCAAAGCGCTTTCCGCGCAGCGCGGGCCCGGCCTCGCCTATAAATAAGGGCGCTGGGTTTCTGGAGAAAAGAGGGAGGTCATTCCTAGGAAAGGAGACCTCAGACCTAACCAATGTATCGTCCCCCAACTTGTTCCAACACACGAGCGGGACAACGCTAGGGGCGTTGAGATTTTATCCGAACATAGGGAAATGAGAAAGGGTGAATCGCGTGTCCCGAATCCAGACATCCACAACGATCGGCCTTCCAGGAAATGCCCAAGACGGTAGGCGGACAGTGGATCGACCATAACAACTGCAATAGACGGACCGAAAAAGGCCATCATTCATAATGCAGGAGGCGGACCACATGTCATCATGAATACCGCTTTGGGGTTCCTTCAGACACAAGGGTGGAAAATCCAGATCAACAGGGCATGCGAAGCGTGGGGCAAAGTGACGATTTGTTCGGACAGAATCCAACGCTCTCAAAATTGCGCCACCGTGGGGAAAGCGTATTGGGCGGATGCACTAATCTGGCCGTGAGTCACCTCAATTCTCAGACAGCACCTCTCTGACGAGGAAACTGTCGCTTCCCATCATTGCGATGGGGCATCCCGAGCTGAATCGGGGAGAATATCACAACTGCACCACTCTACCCGAAGTCAGGCCAGACGGCCGGCGACGAGGAGGGGCGGGACTCATCGATCCCTGAGGCTGGACCCGAGTCGAAATGTCCGGGCGTTCCTACGTACTCCATCAGGCTGGAGATCAAGCCACACGTAGTTCTGTGAGTGCAGTTTAACGTCATGCAGGACGTAGGACCCCATTTGGGGTAGATCTTAGTTTAGGGTCTTAGAGCTCGGACCATAAGGGCTGGATCTTAGTTTAAGGTCTTAGAGCTCGGACCATAAGGGTGGAGGATCTTAGTTTAAGGTCTTAGAGCTCGGACCATAAGGGCTAGAGGATCTTAGTTTAAGGTCTTAGAGCTCGGACCATAAGGGCTAGAGGATCTTAGTTTAAGGTCTTAGAGCTCGGACCAGAAGGGCTAGAGGATCTTAGTTTAAGGTCTTAGAGCTCGGACCAGAAGGGCTAGATCTTAGTTTAAGGTCTTAGAGCTCGGACCAGAAGGGGAGATCTTAGTTTAAGGTCTTAGAGCTCGGACCATAAAGGGGGGATCTTAGTTTAAGGTCTTAGAGCTCGGACCATAGGGGGAGATCTTAGTTTAAGGTCTTAGAGCTCGGACCATAAAGGGGGGATCTTAGTTTAAGGTCTTAGAGCTCGGACCATAAGGGGAGATCTTAGTTTAAGGTCTTAGAGCTCGGACCATAAGGGGAGATCTTAGTTTAAGGTCTTAGAGCTCGGACCATAAGGGGAGATCTTAGTTTAAGGTCTTAGAGCTCGGACCATAAGGAGAGATCTTAGTTTAAGGTCTTAGAGCTCGGACCATAAGGAGAGATCTTAGTTTAAGGTCTTAGAGCTCGGACCAGAAGGGCTCAAAGCACGCCACATCGTGGTCATATCCCCTGGATATGCGAAGATGCACTGAGGGATAGTGTCAAGAGTGTCGAGGTTTCGCCTGGTCAGAATGGGAGGTGGAAAATGTGAATCATGCGGCCATTCACTCGAGGACCGGGAGCACCGGCGTGACGATATGAGAATACTGCCGACCGTGGCGGAAAAGCAGCATCAACATCGCACCAACCGTTGGTGGAATGAGGCAGCAAACGAGCATCGACCGCTCAATCGCAGGATTTATATCGATTTGCTGCCCGAGGCCATTGGGGGTACCGGCCCGAGTCGGTGGGAGAGCACTGAGGCATTGTGTCCGAACCGTTCACGGGGGCTCCACCCAGGGCGTAGACGATGGGTCCGAATGAAAGGGAGCACGAAGCCTGAAAAGTGGAGGAAACCTGACCAAGCGGATCCTGACCCTCCTGGCAATAAACCAGAGTACTCTTGACACCGGTGGACCACGGCAAGGGGTCGGGGAACACGCCTTGAGGGTGACCTGAAGGCGGCGGATTCCCCAGAGAAGGGGGAATCTCTAAGAGGTGGGGGGCTGGACCCGAAGTTTCAAACATCCGGGCGTTCCTACGTATCCCATAAGGATGGGAATCAAGCCGCACGTAGTTCTTGAGTGCGCGGTGCAACACAATCGGGCACCAGCGCGGGGAAGAGTGCGGGTCTGACCCTCGCACACAAAAGGAGCGGCATTTGATATTTCTTGTTTGTCCTTAAAGATGAATGGTTTTTCTTTGTGCGGCGACATGCCCGTGATTGAGAAATCTCTGGCGTCGCCACAATAATCAAGCCATGGAAGGCATTGATGAATGGCGTGGTCATTAACCAGCGCCCAACATGAGTGTCCCCTGAGGAGGACATCACGATGCAGTGCCGTTTCTCGTCGGGCGGCCAAGACGATCACAGTTTACGGTCGTGTGGTAGGACCAGACAACACAGTTTAAGGTCGTGTGGTTCGGACCATGGAGGAATCCGCTTACCGCGGTACGGCGGACACGGCGGAGGTGGGAGCATACCCAGCCCTGCGGTCACGCACGATTCCAGGAGAAGAGTCTTGGGATGGGGGTCTGCGTGTGTCCATCACCCGAGGGGCAGAGATGCTAGCCTCCAGATATACTGGGCCCAGAACGCAATTGTTCGGGCGACTCCCTCCTCCTTATGGGGACGAGGGTCCAGCTACGCATGGCCCTTAGGGAGGATATCTGCATATATCCTTGGTGCTCAGATCATGGGAGCCTCGAACGACATCATTACCCTGGTTGGTCTGCCTAACGTGTAGAGGCGTACCGGAGGTCGGTATGAAGAGAGTGTCAAGATCCCACTACAACGCACAAAGGCGGAGTGTGATGAGGACTGCGCAACCAATGTTCAGAGCCCGAGAGAGCTGACATGGCGATCAAGGACGTTGCTGACGCATTCGCAACACAACATCCGATCGCGTCAGCCTAAGACGGGGCAAGCAAACGAGCATCAACCGCTCAATCGCAGGATTCATATCGATTTGCGGCCCAAGACCCGCCGGTAAATCGACCCGGAGCGGTGGGAGAGCACTGAGGCATCGTACCCAAACCGCTAACGAGGATCCCTTTGAGTGAAGGCTCGAACAAGAGGAAGCGCGAGGCCTGACAAGCAACACAGGACTTGTCGGGATTGAATCTGACACTACGAGTCATAGACCGAAGCACCCCAAAACATGTTAACAGATCTCCGGAAAGGGTCGGAGGACTCACCCTGAGAGCAACCGAAGGGGGGCAGGTCCCCGTGATCAACCAAGAGACGGGGCTGGACCTGAGACACAAGCGTCCAGGCGGTCCTACGTATCCCATAAGGATGGGAATCAAGCCATACGTAGTTCTTGAAAGGCAGTTTAACGTCATGCAGGACGATGAGGGGTGTGAGGTAGTCCCACACACGGGGGAGGCGTACGGCGCGGCCAGTAGACCGACGCGAATGAGGACATAATCCCCCGCTCACGCGATACGCCTCGCACAAAAAGGAGGGGAACTGGGGCCAGAGGCCCAACGCGGGATAGGGATTCCCGGGAAATGGGGCTGGGCCTGAAACATGATGTCCAGGCGGTCCTACGTATCCCATAAGGATGGGAATCAAGCCATACGTAGTTCTTGAAAGGCAGTTTAACGTCATGCAGGACGATGAGGAAAAAAGAAGGGGGGAGCAGAAGGCATCCCCAAACGTGGAGGGGGGCGTACAGCGTGACGAACAAACCGACGTGAATGAGGGCATAGCCCCGCACTCACACCATACGCCGCACACCCCGGGGCAACTGGGCCAAGGGCCCGAGATGGGATGGAAATTCCCGAAGGATGGGGCTGGGCCTGAAACACGAGGGTTCAGGCGGTCCTACGTATCCCATAAGGATGGGAATCAAGCCATACGTAGTTCTGGAGAGGCAGTTTAACGTCATGCAGGACGAATGCTGAACAGTTTAACGTCTTGTAGCTCGGACGTAGTGCAGTTTAGCGTCATGCGGGACGAAGCACTTGGCAGTTTAACGTCTTGCAGCGCGGACGAATGCTAAACAGTTTAACGTCTTGTAGCCTGGACGAATGCAGTTTAACGTCGTGCAGGACGTGGTGACACTCAGGCAAAGTATTGCTTGAGGAACCTAGCGTTGGTGGGAGGAGTGACACGCTCACCATCCATAGTCGCTAGGGAGTACGCGCCATTGGGATAGACCTTGTGGACAACAAAAGGTCCCTCCCACTTGGGCTCCAACTTGGGCGGCTTCCTGCCGGGGATCATCGGTGCTCTTAGGGCTAGCACTAGATCACCCTGTAGGAAGGAGCGGAGGCGAACCTTCTTATTGAAAGCTCGAGCCATCCTGCTTTGATGCCTCTCCAAGTTGTGCAAAGCGCGAAGTCTATTCTCATCCAGTGCTTCCAACTCGACTAGACGGGCTTCAGCAACTCTGTCCGGCGCTTGCTGGTCGTAGACCGCAGTGCGCAAGGACGGTAACTGGATCTCGATGGGCAGGACGGCCTCAGCTCCATACACCAGGGAATAAGGGGTCATCTGGGTGGAATTGCGAGTCGTCGTCCGATAAGCCCAGAGGGCGTTGGGGAGCTTGTCCGGCCAACTTTTCTTGTTCTGACCAACCATCTTTTGCAGAATGTTAGAGAGGGTTTTGTTAAACGCCTCGATCTGTCCATTCGCCTGCGCATGATAGCGAGATGTATGGTTCGAGCGGATGTTATACTTGGCGTACAACTTCTTCAACTCGGCTGCTCGGAAATTGGTTCCGTTATCCGTGAGGATAGCGTGAGGCACTCCAAATCGATAGATGATGTTGGAGGTCACGAAGTCAGCGATCGAACAGGATTTGACCTCTCTGAGCGGAATCGCTTCTGCCCATTTGGAGAAGAAGTCCGTGGCGGTCAGAATGAACCGGCACTGGCGAGCTGTCGCCGGCGGGTAAGGTCCCACAACGTCCAGTCCCCAGACTGCAAAGGGCCAGGAATACCTTGTGGTATGGAGAGGCTCCGGCGGCCGATGCACAAAGTTCGCGTGAACCTGGCACGCATGGCACCTCCTGGCGTACTCGATGCAGTCATGGATCATAGAGGGCCAGAAGTATCCCAACCTCCGAATCTGGTGGGACAGCTTCGGCCCAGTTTGGTGGGCGCCGCATGAACCAGCATGAACCTCTTGCATGACTCGTGGGATCTCAACTCCCTGAAGGCAACGGAGGAGAACACCATCAAATCCGCGTTTGTAGAGGATCTGCTCCAGGCCGGGACTGCTCTGGAGGACGAACTGCGATGCGCGGCGTCGAACTCGCTCGCGCTCGGCCCGATCTGACGGAAGAATGCCATGTTGGAGGTACTCAACCAAAGGCGTCCTCCAATCAGGGGCTGATCCGACTGCTATATCTGGGGTACTCGGGGCTCCGGGCATAGGGGCAACCGTGGTGAGATTACTTACCAACGGGCCGCGATCTTCTTCCGGGATAACGGGAGCGATGAGCCTGCGGCGCGTCACGCGGACGATCAGGTTGTCCTGTTCAGGTTCCGCAAGTGACGCAGCCAGGCTGGCCAAAGCATCTGCTCGACCGTTCTGCGACCGGGGAATATGGACAATTTCTGGCCGAGAAGGGAACCGGGCCATCAGAAGGAGGGTGCACTCCAACAATGGCACAAGTTCCGGCTTCCTGACAACATAGTCGCCATTGATCTGCTTAATGACCATCTCGGAGTCCCCTTTCACACACAGATGGGGCACGTCGATCTCGAGAGCTAACTCGAGGCCGGTGATGAGGGCATGGTATTCCGCCTCATTGTTGGTACAGCCCTCTGACAACAGGAAAGAGTATGGCAGCACGGCTCGCTCCGGGGTAATGAAGACGATGCCCAAGCCCACTCTATTGAGCTTAGGATTATCGAGTCTTCTACCGGTGGGGCTCCGGGAGGCACCGTCAAAGTGCATCTGCCAGCATGGATCGGCTCGATCAACCGAGAGAATGGTCTCATCAGGAAAGCCTAGATCCAGCGGCTGATCCGCGGAGGTCGGGTGAGCGGCCAGAAAGTCTGCCAACGCTTGCCCTTTGATGGCCTTCTGAGACACATACCTGATGTCGAACTGCTGGAGAATCACAGCCCACCGCGCTAGACGGCCAGTCAACATAGGTCGGCTCAGGATATATTTCAACGGGTCTACCCGAGAAACCAACTGTACCTCATGGTGCTGCAAGTAGTGCCGTAATTTCTGTACGGCAAATACGAGCGCCAGGCAGCTCTTCTCGATGGGGGAATACCTAACCTCCGCATCGAGGAGCATGCGACTGAGGTAATAGAGGCTATTCTCTGTTCCCTCGTTGTTCTTCTGGGCGAGAAGGGCACCCAGGGACCGTTCCAGGGCGGTCACATAAAGGACCAGCGGCTTTCCGGATACGGGCGGCATCAGGACCGGAGGTTGAAGCAGGTACTGCTTGATTTCCTCGAAAGCGGTCTGACACTCTTTATCCCATACATAGGTGACACCCTTCTTCATAAGCCGAGAAAAGGGCTTACACTTGCCGGCCAGATTCGCGATGAATCGCCGTATATAGGCTAAGTGGCCTTGGAACCCTTGCAGTTCCCGGACGGTACCCGGGGGAGGCATCTGGCTAATCGCCCTGATTTTCTCTGGGTCGATCTCAATACCCCGGTATCTTACCACAAATCCAAGGAACTTTCCGGAGGTGACCCCAAAGGCACACTTCAACGGGTTCATCTTCAGGCAGCGAGACCGGAGGAAGCTGAACACTTTCTCAAGATCTTTGAGATGGTCCTAACGCTGGCACGATTTGACAACCAAGTCGTCGACGTAGCATTCCACCAGTGTGCCGAGGATTGGCTTGAATATGCGGTGCATCGCCCGTTGGTATGTGGCACCTGCATTCTTCAGGCCGAAGGGCATGACCCGGTAGCAAAAGGTACCTTGGGGGGCCCTGAAGGCAGTGAACTCCTCATCCTCAGGGGCCATCCGAATTTGGTTGTATCCGGAGTATCCATCCATGAAGGAGAGGGCTTGGAACCCTGCTGTGGCATCAATCAACAGCTCTGTCACTGGAAGGGGAAAATCATCCTTCGGACAGTGGCGGTTGAGATCGCGGAAGTCGATGCAGACTCTAATCTGCCCGTTCTTCTTCCTGACCGGCACAATGTTGGCCAGCCATTTGGGGTACTGAACTTCCCTCACGAAGTTGGCTTTGATAAGCTTGTCAACTTCGGCCTCAACCATGGCACCGTGGGATGGGTGCATCTTCCTGGGAGGCTGCTTGAACCCGCGATGGTTCGCCGGGAGACCTAGGCGGTGGACGGCTACCTGAGGATCTAGCCCCGGCATCTCGTCATAGCCCCAAGCGAACACATCACGGTGCTGCCTGAGAAAGTCCACGTACTGCTGCCGCTCCTCAGAGGGCATGGCGGCACTAACCAACGTGGGTCTTGGATCGGCCTCGGTTCCAAGGTTCACCTGTATTAACTCATCGACCGTGGCGGGGACGCCCTCCTAAAAGGCTGGGGGTGCGTCTTCCATACCCTCTCCACTCGGGGAGGGATCATCCATGGGAGAGACTGCGTTGGAAACTGCATTGGGGCTACCAGATCCTGCTGGGCCACTGGTGCTGGCGCGGGCGGTCGCGGCCGTCTCATCAGGAGACTCGCGGACCGTCAAGACCATGGCGACGTCCAACCGGTGAATCGGGAGGACGTAACCGTCATCCAGACTTGCCCAGGGATCGCTTGCAACAGCGACAGGCTCAACCTCACCTGCCAGGATCTGCTTATCCTTGCTCTTGTAATAGTCCGCGTCCAGATAGCGGGCTTCACATGAGGCAAAAGGAGAGGCATCTCCTTGAAGCACGCCTACTCGACCATTAAGGGAGTATTTGAGGCATTGGTGGTATGACGAGGGAACCGCCGCATGAAGGTGAAGCCATGGCCTGCCCATCAATGCGTTATACGCAGTGTCCTGAGAGACTACCATGAATTCGGTGTTGGCAACCAAGTCACCGAACTGGGTCTTCAAACGTATCTTGCCGACCGGGGTTTGCTCGGTGCGGTCGTACCCCTGGATCCTGAGGTCGGAGGGAATCAAGTCATCCTCAGACAACCCCAATCTCCGGAGCGTCCGAGTTGGAATCAGATTAATCCCGGACCCCGTGTCGACAAGACAGCGCCGGACTTCAAGGCCGTTGAACTGGCCGGTGACATACAGCGGACGAATGTGTCCCTGTATAGGAGGGTCTTCATCCTTACCAGAGAACGAGATAACTGCCTGACATTCGGCGTCCTCGATCGTTTCGGCGTGGAAGGCCTCTGCAGCCGCAACCTCTGTCTCGAACTGGAGGGGGCTCTTCAGGGCTTCAGCGAGTGCCTCGCGCATCGCAGATGACATGCGCAGAGCCTCAAGGATGGAGAGCCTTGCTGGGATGTCGGCCAAGTGCTTCAGGACATCATACTTTTTGGCCAAGCGCGAGCTCCTGGTTGCAGGAGATTGCTCTGAGGTTGGTGGCATGACGGGCCTTACCGGTTGGATCGGCGGCCGACTGGTACTTGGCGCATCTCGCTGTTCACTGGTCGCAGTCCGGGAAATGGTCACCGTACTGGAGTCAGGAGGCCGGGATGGACTTGTGGCAGGGCGGAGCTGGTCGCGACGCGGCTGAGGCGGTTCTGCCCGGTCCCATACCACAAACAGTGGCGGAGGCGAATCCGTCATCCCCGGATGGGGAGCCTGCGTACGTTGAGCTCGATCTTGAGCCTGCCGCCTAGTCTCAGTGGCGTGCACGGCCTGGCCGGAGGTACCGACGGCTGTGCCCCGGCGACTCCTGCTGCTGCGGTTCTTCCGACGGTGGCGACGACCGGGGACGCTAGGGAGGTCCACCTGGTGTTCTTCAACGTCGGGAACCGAAAAGGGATTTACCAGCTCGACGGTGTTAACCGAAGCGTACCCAATACCGTCGTCGGACGAATCATCCATCACCGGGCGGATCCGAGGAGGGACCCCCATCCCCGGGGGCATGAAATCGCCGAGAGTACGGGATAGTGGCGGAACTGGCGGGGCGCGCTCTTCCTTCTTGCGCTGCCGCCGTTTGCTCCTCTTGGAGGAGGCAGACTGGGACGACGATGCCGAAGCAGCACCCGCAGGTTCTGGGGGCTCAGGCTGATTCAAGCGCGCACGGATGATTCCCTGGGCGCGAATGGTCGTCTTGCGGGCCATCCAGTTATTATACTTCTGGGACCCGCGGTCGGAGACCAGCTGCCATTCGTCCTCGTTGCCACTATCGTCATCTGATCCCACGAACACGCCCGCTACATGTGCTGGAGCTGGGCCCAACCTGATTACATTGTTGTTAATCTGGTCTTGGAGCCAGTCCTTAAACACATAGCACCGCTGGATGGTGTGCCCCAGGGCCCGATGGTAGGGGCAGTAGCGGGGGTTATCCGTGAGATGTGCCTCCTCTGGCTTCCAACACTCAGGCAGTCGCACAATCCTCTGCTCCAGGGCGCTCCGGAAATAACCGGGGACCTGATCCTCATGGAATGAGTACGTCAGGTGTCGCGGGCCCCTGGGAGCGCGGTCTTGACGAGGGGCTGGAGGGGCCTGCCGAGGAGGTGGACCCTGATTATCTCGCCGGGGTTGCGGCGGTACATTACGCGGAGGGGCCGGCCGGTTCTGAGGCTGCCGTTGCTGGGCCGGGAACTGAGCCCGTGGAGGCGGATTCCTGTGAGGCTGCGGAGCTGGCCTCACCGGCAGCAGCTCCAACGGCCTGGGAGCCTCTATCTGGGCCACAGCAGCGGGCTCAGCCCTGCTGGCTCTCCTTGCAGGAATCATAGGAGGCAGCGGGTGTGCCTGGCTGGCCTGTTGCAGGGCTTCCTCAAGACGTTGAGCTTTGTCTGAGAAGTCCCTGAACCCTCCGGGGTAATTCTGAGTAATCAGGGAAGGGACCAGCTCGGTCTTGACGTTCCCGACGCACATTGTCAGCAACTGCTCCTGAGTCAATGGCATGTCAAGGGAATACGTGAGACCCTTCCATCGGGCGACGAAGTCCGCGACTCGCTCATCAGGCCTCTGCTTGCACTTGAAGAGGTCTGCGATACTCGTCTTCCGGGTCGTGGAACTGAACTGGTAGAGGAATTGTCTACGAAGGTCCTCCCAGCTAGTTATCGACCCGACGGGAAGCTGGCTGTACCAGACAAATGCTGGCCCTTCCAGTGTCTGGACAAAGCAGCGAAGCTTAGCGGCCTCTTGCTGCGCCGGAGTCCCCAACATAGGCCCGCACCTCGAGTTGAAATGGGCCAAATGTTGTGGCGGATCTCCGGTCCCGTTGAAGGGGGCGAAAGTGGGATTCCCGAATCCCGGAGGCGCCGGCATGTCATCCACCCATGCTGGGTATGGCTTGCCGTCCGGTGGGATCGCCACCTGCCGAGTCTCCAAGGCTTCCAAGCGGGCAATGAGTGCCGCCATCGGATCGTCCGGACATGGGTTCCAGTCCTGGCGAGGATCTCTAACCACGAGCGCATTGCATGGCCCTTCAATCGGGTCGTCGACCGGATCGTCGAACTCGGCAGCTCGTGGGATGGCTGGCGGAGCGGCCCTTGGGGCAGCGGGAGGAATCCGAGCGGGATCTCTCGGGTAGTCGCGCTGCTCGGGAGGGTGTGGCGAAACATACCGCGCCCTCTTGCCGTAGGCAATGGCCTCTCTCCTGTCGGCGAACACGGCGTAATCACGGTTGCCCGGGAGAGTCTCATCGAGGGGTGGTTGTTCCGGTCCCTGCTGCCCTGGCCTGGGATCACCGTAGTCAGGCCGCCGTTCTGCAGCGCGCTCGGCGAGGAGCTGGTCAACCAGCCTCTTCTGTTCGGCGAGCTGCTGACGTAGCGTAGCCTTCTCGGGATCCTCCTCTGCCTTCCGCATGGAGGCAGATGGGTCGGCGGTCCTTATAGCCTCGCTGTGCTCTTTTCCTTTGCTGACGTTTCGGCTCAACGTCAGTGCTTCAGTGGGTGCGGGGAGCCCCAGGAGGTTCCTCTGATGACGAGTAACTCTCACTGATGGGTCTGACGACGGCTTGTCTTCGGGGGGGAAGCCCCCGTCGAGAAGTTCCAAGTCGTTCCCCTCTCCCGACAGGTCAGCCATATTGACTGTTCCTGTCCCTGGGGATATACCCTCAGGGCCACCCAACGAATCGGGCTGTCGGCGAATCACACTGAAGCGTAGGGCAGCGTACTGCCCCCATCCACGGATATACACGTGGGGAGTGGCTTCCTCGATAACTTTGCGGAGTACTTGAAAGCACTCAACGCATCGTTGTTGGAGGGCCTCGTGGTGCCCAAATGACCCGGGGTGCCGAACCGCGGGGAGCATGGCCAGGTCAATTTGACGGCACTGCTCACCAATATCCTCCAGGTGTAGTTGACTCCCGGGGTATGGCATTTGTAGGCAGTGAAGACGGGAGTGAGTCTCCCGGAGAGTTCGGCGGAAGCACTCGAACTCATCCGGGGTGAGCGATTCGGGTGCATCAAAGCCCGGTCCTGCGACTGGCCAAAACTTCTCAGGGAAGTGGCCCTCTGCAAGGACGGTCCAGAAGCTCCACGACTCAAACTCGGGACCCAGATCTCCTCGGTCCTCTTCCATGGCTGGGAACGGACGGGGAACTGGTAGTGGTGCCGAGGCGGGCCGTCGGGCCGACGGGCTGGCCGGCGGTGAATACGGCGAGCAGGCCGATTGGCCTCCATATCCCGGGCCTCCCCCTGAGGGTGGCGGTGCCCCAGCTACCACATCACGATAGGACGGGCCGGCGAGCGAACATCCTGCCGTAGCATCGGTGCTCGCCGAGGGCGCACCAGATCGTGGTTCGACCGTCGGTCCCCAGAAAAAGTCTCCGGCTTCTCTGATCGAGACGGAAGGCACTTCCGGAGGGGCCGGTACCAACCGCAAGTTTGATCCTTGGGGGTCTACCAGGCCCTCGTTACTCCGGATATACCTTCGGAGAGACGCGGGGATCACATCGATCTCGCTCTCGGGGAGCACGAGGCTGACGTGCCGCATTCCTACCCCTGCCCTTGACTGGCGGGATTGGGGAAGGGGCTCTGTCGCCGAATCGTACTCTGCCTCTGAGTCAGAGAAGCAAACCGGTCGGATCTCTGTCCGGAACTCCGCAACATTCTTCCCTCGGCGTCGACGCCTTGCCTTCCTGCCCCTGGGTGGTTCTTCGGGGCAGGGCTGATCTCTGTCCTGGCGTCCTCCGGCCGCACTGGTGCTGGGGCCGAGAGGACTGGGAACCAAGGTGCGAGGGGCACCGGGACAGATATCAAAGGGGACGCGGGGAGAGATGATCCCGGGCAGGACTCCGGGCCGGGATCGGGAGGTGGGATGACCCATGCCTCCTGGATCGGCCACACAGAGTAGATCCTGCCGGTGAATAGCGCTACCGCGAGGTGGTCCGCGGTGGCTACTGCCAGTGCCAGCAACCGGGAGAGTCAACCCAACCTGCCTTTGGGGCGGTCGGGGCCTCGATCCGGGTCGGGCATAGGAGTTCCCCCGCTCAGGATGCACAGAGGCCTGGCGACTGGAGCCAGCAGTGGCTTGGGCCAATGCGGCCGCTGTTGCTAGAGCCCCAAGGTGGGCATCCTCTTCCGCTCGTGCCCGACGTTGGCGTCGAGACAGACGAGCCGGGATGAGCGGTGCGGGCAGGTGGAGAGCCTGTTCCTCGACTTGAGGGGCCTGGCGGCGATGTCGCCGTGGCCTGGCGGGAGCCCTTATCATGGATCCCTGGAGCGGACCTCGGATAGGGTGATCCTGGGCATCTTCCACTTCATCCGCATAGGGAAGGGAACTGTCAGAGCGCTCCGGGGATAAGCTCCCGAAGCGGTTGGACGTTGAGGTAGGCGGCGGTGCCTCCCTGCGCGGCCCTCGGGGGCGGCGGTGGTGGCGAGGCGCAGCCTCCTCAAGGTCTAGGCGAGCCATTTCCCTAGTGGGGATGACTCCCTCTTCCTCGTATCTCCGCACCAGGGTGTTGATCACCCTTCTCTGGATGACCTCCGAGGGGGAGAGAGGGCGTGGTCGTCCCGCAATTGCGGCTGCTGGGACGGCTGTGGAACGGGCGGGACCGTGCGGAGTAGCCGCGTCGGTGTTTCCCCTGTCCCTGCGCCAGTGGGCGGGTGGCGTTCGGGCACTAGATCGGGCGACCTGATTTCTGAAAGCAGGGAGAATGACCCATTAATACTGACAGGAAAAAGGAATCGACAACCAACCATTAGCGCCACGACGCCTTCCGTGGGGGGAACCCAGGCCCTCGACGTTGCGAGACGGAGTGCCCGATGTCCCTTCCCCAGCCCCTGGCGGGTAAGACTGAATGCTTGGCCGGGCAACACGCCGGTCTTCCAACACCTCTGAAAGCCATCGGTCTTCGTATCGAGGAGAAGAGATTCACGTCGGGTTCACCATTTTTCTGTTTCGGTGCGGATGTGCGTCGGGTTACGCTGTTCCGCCAGGACGCGTTCGCGCGTGCACCCGTCAACCCGAGGGGATGGGCGCGCGGCTTGTGGTCCCGCAGTCCCGCTTTCCAAGGGCGGGCGGCATCCGTCCCTTATTCAGGGGCGTCTGCTCCTTGATCGAAACCGGGATGATGGGATGTCGGCTTCTCCTTCCTTGGACGTCTCCTCGGAACTTGTCGCCTAATCCGGGTCTCCCTCATAGACTTAATAATGTTCGTGAATCTCGTTCCCGGCGCCATATCTTCATGGACACCGGTTAATTACGCTGCTTCCGCCCGGACGTTCCAAGGAGTCTGGGCGGGGCAGCAACCTGCGGTGAGAAGGCCGGGTGGCTCTGGGTGCTGGGGGCGTGTTGTAACACTGCGGCTCTGCACGTCTGTCTTCCGTCCCTAATAGGGCTTCTCGAAGGCACGATGGCCTGAGGCATCCCGTACTAGGTGCGGGGAACTGTGTCACCTGAGGTTTTCCTCAGCTTCCCGTGTTTAACACGGGGTATGCCGCGAGTTTAACGTCCAGCGGGGACGGCATCGGACCGATCAACACGAAAAGTGGATCAGATGACAGAACCCCTTGCGGGGAACCTCCGACGCTGGGGCCAGCACATGGGCGGCTTCCCAAGTAACGTGGAGTGAAGTGAAGTGGCATGACCCCACCGGGATGTGGCGGCCCGGGTAAGGATCAGGGTGGATGATGGAGTAAAGAGCTTGGACCCCAGAGGGGCTTCCTACGTACCGCGCGTTAACACGGATCAAAGTCAACGTAGTTCGGGCATACAGTTTAACGTCATGCTGGACGTCGGCAAGCCGACTCACGAAGAGGTCGAGGCCGCCGGGCGGAGGATTGAACCGAACCACCTCGCACGGAGGGGGATGGAACGGCCGGGTGGATCACAGTTTCACGTCATGCTGGACGATAAAAGGGGAAATGGAAAAGGGGGGCTGTGGGGAGGCACCGTGGAGATACACACGGGCGGTCTCCCACAGGGGCGGATTCATAGGTGAATCAACGCAAGCGTGAACCCTGGAGGGGTCCACTGATGGACGAACCGACGTAAATACGACCGGGACGACCAGGTGGTGGGCTTGGACCTCAGGGAGGCTTCCTACGTACCCTGTATAGAAGACAGGGATCAAAGTCCACGTAGTTCATTCTGTCAGGACTTACGCACTTGGGGCAGCCCGGATACTGCAAAACTCAGTTGGAAGGGACTTGGACCGAAAGCAAAAGACACCTCGATCCCAGTCAGACCCTCTACTGGCTTCGGCAGTGGGGAGGTGCAATGGAGATACACATGTGCAGCCTCCCACGAGAAACTAGGGGTTTGTAATACCCTGCCCCCGTAGGGAAAAGCCACTCCCATTAAATCGTCCCAAAAGGGGGACAATCCCGACATCCCTGCAGAGACGAGCGGGTGGGGGCCACGTCCAAACCGGGGGAGACCCTGCGTGCGGAGCACGGGATCAGGTTGCGGACGGTTTAGCGTCTTGCCAGACGAAGTACAGTTTAACGTCATGTGTTGAGGACGAAGCGGACGATTTAACGTCTTGCCGGACGAAGTACAGTTTAACGTCATGTGTTGAGGACGAGGCACTTGGCAGTTTAACGTCTTGCAGCACGGACGATGGGGGCTAGGCAGTTTAACGTCGTGCAGCTTGGACGGGTGTGCAGTTTAACGTCATGCTGGGCATAGGTTGCCGGACGAAGCACTTGGCAGTTTAACGTCTTGCAGCGCGGACGATGTACAGTTTAACGTCGTGCAGGACGTATATGCAGTTTAACGTCATGCTGGACGAGTATGCAGTTTAACGTCATGCTGGACATATATGCAGTTTAACGTCATGCTGGACATAGGTGCGTGTCACTTCGCGCAAGCCTGGAGGGCCGCACGGGAAGACAACGCACGGTGCGGGCACCCGGGATGAGAATCATCGGGTGCCACACAGGCGGGTAACCTTAGGAGGTCAACGGGGACGACCCTGGCAGATTGCGCGCAAAAAGGAAGCTTTGCGCGCAATACTGCGGGCCGGCGCGCAATCGGGGCGGCTGGCGCGCAATTGGGCCAGCGCCTTGCGCGCGGATGCTTGAGATTGCTCACACCGGGCTTCGGATAGCGCGCGGGGGCAACGGCTCATTCTTTAACGAATGGCCACTTGAAAGAAGGGGGGGTGCGCGCAATCAGGCCGGATTGCGCGCACCCCGGGGGCAATTGCGCGCAAGCGGGTTCTTTTGCGCGCAAAGGCCTTAGGGTGAGTTTTTATTCAAATGAAAGGAGCCAGCGGGGATTGCGCGCGGAGGCGGACCCCGAGGCTTTCTTGCGCGAAAGAAAGGAGGTTACCTGATGTTCGTCATTGCGCGCGGAAGGGATTGAATTGCGCGCACGGGAGACGTTTCGACTTCCAGCAACCTTTGAAACGTTGGGGGTCGCCTTGTATTTATAGGCAACCCCGGGCGCGGAATCCAGGATGCGAGCGCGAAATTCCCCCCGCGGGCGCGGAATCGGGCGCGGCGCGTAAGGGAGTCGTGCGGACCCGCGGCGCGCAGAATTGCGCGCCGAGCCGGCGCATTGCGCGCATCCCGGGGGTTTTCCGCGCGGGACATCACCTTTGCGCGCGGGCCTCTGAAATTCCGCGCACGGCCTCCGGGCCCTCCGAAACATCCTTCCGACTCCAAATATGACCTCGCTTTCCGCATCCGGAGCTTCGTTTGGGAGCAACGGACTTTTCCGGCGTCTACAATATATTCTAAGAAAGTATCTCTCTATTGTTAATTATTTGGTATTTGAATTTTTGTTGTTAGTTTAAATAATATTTATTTCGTGAACAATAAGGTCATTTCTAATTTTTATGAGAATAGATATTAAATTTGGAAATATTTTATATTTCAATAATTATTTTTAATTATTGAGAATTTATTTTAGGATTAATTATATGGTAATATTCTGAATTTCCAAGGTAATACTATAAAAATTGTTTATAAGAATAATTTAGGGAGTTATGGTCTTTCTTAGAATGCCATTTTTTTACCGATTTTATCAAAGGATTTTATGATGGTTAAATGTATCAAGGGAAAAAATAAATTTAGGATAAATTAAAAAAATAATGAATTAAACACAAAAGTATATCAATATAAAATAATAGTTTATATATTGAGATTTGAATATCTCCAAATTAATGATATTAAATATATGGATTAATTATTAACTAGATTAAGTGAAATTATGAACACTATCAGTGGTTATGGGGTTATGTTAAAATAGTATATCATTTGAAATAATATAATCCTTAGTTTTATGGAAATTTTGGATACAGTATTTTTAATACATATATACCATGATCCTGGTAAACTTCCATGGGATTATTTTTATTTCATTCTCATTGGTTATGAAATTTTTACGAGAAGATTATTCAAGATAATTGGATGTATGATAACAAAATATATTAAAAATCATTGATGAAAGAAAAGTAAAAAAATTATGAAAATGGGAAAGATTAAATTGGTAGAGAATATATTCACAAGAAATTTTACAATCTTACGACAACCATTTCATTATTTTTGAAATTGGGAAAAGATTTTTTTAATATATGTTTCCATTTTATGTTTTTAAAATTGGTTGTATTTGATAATTTTCTCAAAAATTTATAAGTTTGAAAGTAGATAACATAAGAGAATAATAATATGAGATTCTATTTCATCAAGAAGAAGGCTTAAAATATATTCTTTAAAGGATAATGGTTACAATTTATTAAAATAAAAATTTCTAATATAATATTGAATATGATGATAGTGGTGTGGATGTAGAGGTGAAAATGTCCAGTAAATTCAAATAATAGAAGATAATTGAAAAATTGAATGAATAATATTTTTTAAGTGATGAGAGAAGAAATAATGAAAGTAAGAAATAAATAGAAATATAGTTTTTTTTCTAAAGTGGGAACATGGAGAGAATATCTGAAATATTTGTTAATTGTAAAATATGAATAAAGGAGAAAATAATAATATCAATTATCTATCAATACCAAATTCTTCCATATTGAAAAAGATTCAATGAAATTAAGTTTGATTAATAAGTTAAATTTGTTTCTTTTTAATGATATATTTTTAATATTGATATGAAAATGATTATAAAAAATGTAGTATCTTTAATGTGTTAATTAAAATTTTAACTTGGTTGAAAGGGAATTATACAAGTTTTAATCCAATTTTTATAAGTCAATTTATAAAGTTATAGAAAGATATATGAAGATAAAGGAGGAAAATAATAAAGTTAATATGGATGAAAAAATTGAAGATGGAAAAAAAGAGAAAATTCAATATCTTTAAAATATATTTTAATTTTTTTTGAAAGGACTTATTTAGTGGGACATATAGGTAATTCAGTGTTTATAGATAAAAACATGATTTTTAGAAATCATGAAATTCTACGAACATTCATTTTTAACTAAAAACTAAAGAAAATGGTAACTCAAAAAGATTTAGAACAATGCATGTAGTCAAGGGGAGAATATTTTGATTCTATAAAAATTTGTTTCTGTATAATATATCAAAATTTGATATCCAAAATATTGAAGAAAACTAAGTGTCATTATATCATCATTAAGAATCTTTTTTGAGGTAAATACCCATTTTATAGATAATATGTTAATTATTAATGTTTTAGTAGCTAAAACAGCTTGATTTTGGCTATAGAAACAAAATATACATTTTACTAATACAGTATAGAGGTTGACCATTATTTTCTCACTTGAGGATCTCTCCCAATTTTTTCACTCACTAAATCTAATTCAACTAAAGTAATTTTTTATTTTTTTTATTAATGTTATGAATGAAATGTAATTTAAATTAAATAAAAAATTAATCTATCATGAAATGAAAAAAATGTGAGTAGAAAAGAAATAACATGGCCATCTTGGTTTGGTTAATGGGTTCCATCGTTCCTCTTTTTTGGGTTTAAATATAGTTTAGTTTAATCATGAGATTTCATTTTAAAACTCATATTAATTTATTTAGTGTTGCGAAATATTTAGAAAATTAATAAATATTAAGTGCACCACCTCCCTTAATCAAGGATGATGGAACATATCAATCAAGACTTTAACATCTCATCAGAACATGCTCTATCACATGTCATTTCATCAACTAAATAGATCAACTCCATCGTATGAAGAACTTGTATCCAATATAAGGGAAGTAAATGATTTAATAAATGAATAGAAATGAGTTTGATTTTAGTGGTGTGGTGTGGTGTGGTCTTTGATTGACCCAACTATTCACTTCACTGTTTATCACCACAAATATAAATAAAACACAAAAGGTTTAAGCACAAAAAGAAGGGGATTTTCACTTACATCCCTCGAGCCAGGACATGGGGAAAACCCTCATTTTTAGGCTAATGGGTCATGATGGAATGACAAGGAAATAGAATAAAATATAAGATGAAAAATAAAATAGATTAGAATATAGAGAGAGAGTAATAATAAAATAGAAGAAAAAAAAGAAATATGATAATAAAATAAAAATATGAAAGTTAAAATTAAAATAAAAAGAAAATGAGAAGAATATAAAGATAATTGGGTGGGTAAACAATGTTTTTTTTAACATTCTTGAATTATTGTTTAAAAATAAACTCAAATAAAATTTATATTTAAATAAATCTAAATGTAATAAAAATAATTTAAAAAGAAAAAAGTGAAGATAAAACATCTGGAAGCCTCAGTCCAGGGTAATGGCCTCCTCCCTCGCCATGTAAGTCTATTGGAACATGGGTAGCATGCCTTATTTTATACGAAGTGAAATGAATATGTCTTCTAATCACTATTCCTAAAATCAAGATATCCAAATATTTTAAGGAGTTTCAATTTTGTGTGAGAGTCGGTGGAATGAAAAATTCCACACTCGAGGATCATGGTTTTGGAATAATAAATCATGGACCAAGTATCTTAGAAGAATTATTCATGCCTTGCATAGAAGAGAATGGATGTCTTAATTTCAGTAAGGGGAAAAGAACAAGGTGAGGTATGGTTCTTGAGTGGTAGAATCATAGTTGGTGGCCTCCTCTTCCTCTTTCCTTTGATGTGGTCAAAGGAACCATCAAAAAAGGATTTCTGTAGGATGAAAAAGGGTGCATAAGTGTTCATGGGTCCTATTATGTGATAATACTAGACTAGAAACCAATATTCATCTCTATGGGTCATGAAACTACTGATTCTTGGTTAAGTAGTGGTTCTAGAGAGGATATATGTCGGGGGGGACTGGGAGAGTAGGAAAATTATGGGTGTATGGGGCTTAGTGAGGAATGATTGATTATAAACACCTAATTTGTGTAAAAATATGTAAAGTAACACAATAAATTAAGGTCCCACATCGAATCTAACTATGGTGCGCCACCTCCATATAAATCAAGGAGCAGGAGCTCAGTCCAGATCCACTGTCGTGGGTAAGATATCCCAGATGACACCACACACACACATTCCAGGACACACACACGGGCCACCGGACCACCCATACACCTAGTGGAGTTTACCACTCTCTGGACACTACCAAACTTGATTTCATTCCCCATGCTCAGGCTGGCTCGATCTGGCTATCCCAAGGTTGGTTGAGGGCTTTCTTGAGTCTAGCTCAAATTTTTTAATTGTAAACCACCAGAAAAATGTAAACATGATAAATCAAAATTCAATCATGAAAAATATCAACCAAAACCACATTAACTATTTTGTAATAAAATAAATTAATAAAATCCTATTTAAATACACATTCATTTTAGGTTAATAATTTTCCATGATTTTATAAAACTATAATTTTCAAACAAATTTTCAATTTAAATTCCCTTAAAACTTTTAAAAATATTTAAAATTATTCATTATAAATGATTGTGGTAATACCCCCACAATTAAACCATTCTCATATAGAATTATTTAATATCTTCATTGAATTCAATGGGAACCAATTTTACTAAGATTTAAATTCAAATGAAATATATTAAATTAATTATAAATATCAAATCAAAATTGTAAATTACACAAAAAATAAGAATTATTTTTATAAATTTTCAAAGAAATAATAAATTCATTAATTTTATTTTTACTCCTAAAAATGATGGAATATATATTCACATTCATTAATGTTCATCAATTAAATATTAAAAGGCACTCCAAATCACAACTTACCTCACTTTTAAATCATTTCACTCATCACTATAGCTATAATTCATAAAGAATTATTCTCAAATCATGAAAACATGTTCCTTATCCATAGCCTTCTAAAAATATAATTTATATACATTGAAATGATGAAACACACATAAAATCATAAGGACATTCAATTGTAATTCAAATGACTATTGGGCTTATGGTCTGTAGGATTTTTTGTTTAATGATTAATTCTTAAGGAGGAGGTTAATCTCTAATGTAATGTTCATGATAGAAAAATAAAAATATCAATTAATTTATCCCTTTAAAATGGTAACAAATCCCACTTTCCTAAAACATAAATCAAGTTTACAATCCAAGGAAAGAATAATAAAATATGTGATAAACCTCTAGAATATTTCTTACTTTTATAATATTTATTAAGAACATATTCATTTAATTATTTTTCTTTATAAAAATTTATGTTTAGAATAAACCTCACCTCAACCACCTAGAAACATATGATAAAAATCATTGGTCCAGTGATGGTGATCTTTGGTTATCCCAAATCACAACCCATTTTTTCCCATTTTTGGTTTCTTTTTATCATTTTAATTTTTTTTCATTAGGAGGGGGAAAATAATAAAGAGTATAATTAATGTAATCCTTTATCAATTCCCATATATAGAGCCCCTACATTTCTTCTTTATAATGTATATCATCATATCCATAATGATTCCATTCATACCTGAACTTATACAGTAAAATTCCATGAAATTAGTAAGATTAGGGTATTAATTGATAAAAAATGTTTTAAAATGTTCACCATTCATAAAAAGGGAATTCATGATTTTTATGGGATAAACAAGGTTTAATATAACAGTGGCATTCAAGGATAAGGGGTGTTTAAAATATTCCTCAATCATTTTAAATGTTGTTTTGTGCATTCATAGTAATTAAAAGTTAAATTTCATGTTATATTATGTGTAATGTACTAAGACGACTCAAAAAATATTCTCAAGATAAAATAAGAAGTACTCGGCCTAGAAATAATTCCATTAATAGGAATATGATATTAGAAAATCACTCCAGGAATGATTAATAATAAAAAATCAATTCACATGAATTTACTAAATTCAAAACACGACAAATGATAAGGAAATTTTATTTACCAAAATCAATTAATTCCATCAAATAATGATTCATCATTTTAATATCCATTATTTACTTTAATCATTTAATTATACATTTTACCATTTATTTCTTATTAACAATGAAATCTAAAACATGGAATTATAGGATTACTATGAAACTCTTGTCTCCAATATAATTTAAGTAAATCATAACTTCAATCATAGACATGAAATAAAAAATATATAACAAAATAAATGTTTTTAGAAAAAAAATTATCAAAAATATAAGGGGGATTGAAGTACATGATGGAATAATTCTAAAAATAAAATTGAAAATAATAGAAAGAATATAAATATAGGTATCTGTATAATACCCCAAGTGGGAATTTAATTTTTACTACCTCTATAGGTAAATACAATCTATTATCCAAATTTAATTATTAGTGGGTCTTCATTGACATTATCCACCGCATGTGGATTTTACAAGCATACAAATATTTCTTATTTGAGAGGATTGATCCATGGATAGATTATACTAGATCCTCCCACTTCAAAATTATGTAAAACATTTATAGGGTGTATGATTATGCATGAATCATCCACATTATTGGTTTCTAATTATTCAACCTATCCTTTATTTTCTATTGTTGGGTCAACTGGGGATACATGAACTAAACAGTAAAATCTAGTGTAAGAAATTATTTTTACTTTTTAAAAAATTAAATATATATAATATAAATCATAATTCCCACTTTTGATTTGAGAAGTTGATGTCTTGATTCCCTAAAGCTTTGGTACATGCATATCTTCATGGGAATCCACACATGTATGTTTATTAAAATATGGTATCTCCTCGTGTTCCTTAACAGGTGAATCTTAAGTTATTCAATCTTCCTCTAGGACAATATAAGTCTCATTAGAATCTATATTATCAAAATAGTATAAAGTGATTCACAATTCAGTTTTAATACAATCCTTTGAGGTAGATTCAAAGAATTTTTCTACTCCATGAGTTGCTTTAGCTTCAGTTGTTTCTTCAGTTAAAAGTGCCTCTTGGAGTAGGGTAATATAAAATATAATAATTTTTTCATGATCTTCTAGTGTTTTTTAAATTTCAAGTATGAGGAGTGAAATTGCTTCCACTACTTGCTCAGGTTCTAGGTCTATCTCATGTTCTTTAGAAGGAATGGAGAGATGAAGTTGTTCTTTACAATCATTCCAGAAGAAATAAGCATCTTTTTTATCTTCCAAATGCTTTTCAGCTCTTGGGTATCATGTAAATATTATATTACTCGTAATTTTTCCCTTTAGTAGTTATATGTCCCCTTTATTCTCTTTTAATCTATCTTCTTGATATCCTAAAACAACTTATTCTTGTTGTTTTTGCACTTGTGAGTAGTCATTACTTGCATAGTAATATTAGTTTGAATACAACATATAATTTTTTTGGTTTCGTTGTTTATAAAAATATTGAAAACAATATAGAATTTCAAAATATAAAAAGATAATTAAACTACTGATTGAATCCCCAACAATAGCCCCAATTTTAAATCATAATTTTCATAGGGAGTGGAAAAAAATTATTTTCTTAATACAGCACAGAGGCTAACCAATGTCATCTTACTTGAGGATATTTCTTATTTTTTTCATTAACTTAATATAATTCACCTCAACTACTTATTTGTTTGTTAATTTTATGAATTAAATGGAATTTAAATGAATGTAATGAATAATCTAACATGTGATTACAAAATGAGATTATTAAATATATATAACATGGCCTTTTTGATTTGGTTTATGTGTTCCATCATTAGACTTATTGGTGTTTAAAATTAGTTTTTCAAATTAATTGGGAGACCCTGATTTTAAACTAGAATATTTTTATTTAGTGATGTGAAATTTTTTATTAATTGATAAATAATAATTTCACCTCCTCATGTAATAAGTTTTGATGCAACACCTCAATCAAGAGTGTGAAATCTCCTAGGACTTAGCACCATCATATTCCCTTTCTTCCACTGAATAGCTCAACTCCATCATATGAAGATCTTGTATCTAGATGTGGGGATGTAAAATATATAATAAAATAATAGTATCAATTTAAACATTAGTTTCACGGTGGATGATCTCCATACCCATTCTTTCCACCCTTTCTCACCACTAAATAAATAAATAAATATAATTTTATTCCTAGAACGAATGGAATTTCCAGTTACCTCCTCTGGGCCAAACCATGGGTTAGCCCCTCATTTTGTAGGGTTAGTGGTCATAGTGGAATCATAAATATGATAATAAAAGAAAATAATAATAATAATAATAATTGAAGAATTATGGAGAGAGATATGAATAGAAAAATAAAAACATAAATCATAAAGAAGAATATAAAATAAAAAGATGAATTTTGATAATAAAATAAAAAGAAGATGTAAAGTGAAGAAGACGAATTCAGTGGGGAATGAACAATATTTAAAGTGCATGAGTTTTATTTTAAAAATAAACATTCATTATAATTACATTTAAATATAACTAAATGGAATAAAAATAATGTAAGAATAGAAAACAATGAAGATAAAAACATCAGGTAGCCTCGGTCAAGGCGATGAAATCCTCCCACGCAGTGGCACACCATTAAAAAGTGGGAATCAAGACTTATTTTATTGGTAGTGAATATCCCTGATCTTCAAATTAGTATTTCTAGGATTATGATATCCTAATATTTCAATGATTTTTAATGTCACATGAAACTTAGTGAAATGAAAAATTTCACGCCTGAGGATCTTGGGGTTTTGAATACTAACTCATGTAAAAATAGATATAATTCCTTATCCCTGACTCATATAGAGGTGAGTAGTATCTATCTGATGAGGAAATAGAATTATGGAAGGAATGGTATGGTTATTGAGTGTAAGCAATGAAGTGGTCTACCTTACATTGCACTTTCATTCAATTTTGATGGAGGAACATTCGAAAAAGTATTTATATATGTTGAAAAGGATGCAGGAGTGATCTAGATTAATCCTGGTTGGTGATAGTGGATGATAAATCAAGATCTTGCTTCATGGATCATAGAAATGTTTGTTATACATTTTGTGGTGGTTAACGGTGAGGATGAATGCCAATGTGAGCAGTGGAGAAAGGAGGAGCTAGGTTTCTAGGGTGAGGCAAGGCATGATAGAGATGAACAATGACATTTATGTTTAAACATGAATAATAAGATGAAAAAAACATATCCCATATCAAATAAAAATATTAGGTACCACCTCTATATAATTCATGTAAATGGATCTAAATCCACATCCCCTTCAGTAGGGATGGTATCTCGTACGACACCACACACACAAGGGTCTTCAGCCAACCCATACTCCCCATAGGTTTCACCACTCGAGGTTCACTAGCACAATTGATTTGATTTCACATTCTCACGCGAACACAAGCTAGATCTCCCAAATTACTTTATGTGATATCTTCAGTCTATCCCTAATTTTTGTAACAGTATAACTCCTAAAAAATAAAAATTGGCTAATTAAAATTTCAATATTAAGTAAAAATATCGATAAAACCTCATAAAATATTTCCTAAAAAAATAAAACATTAAAAACCCCATTTAAATCTACATTCATTATATATTAAAAATTTTCCATAACATGATAATACAACAAATTTCAAGTTCCTTTTTAATGAAAATTCACTTCAAACTATTAAAAACTCTTTAATATTATGCATGAGAATTGATTGTGTCAATAACATTACAAGAATTGTTTTTCAATAAAAAATATTACTTTAGGAATAGTGGTTATAGGTGGAATAGGTTTACGGTCATTCATCCCACATAAATTAAAATGCTGATAAGAAATGTATTTGAATTATAGGTGGAGAATAATATTCAAACATTGGAAGAGGGTTGGGGAAGTTTTTACTATATAGGACATCTTTCTAATGAGTGTTTCATTATTTTACCTACCAATTTAATTTTGAAATTTAATAATCGAATTTTTTAGAAGGGGAATTAAAAAATATATGAGTTTCTATTTAAAAATAATAAGGACGGTATTTTGATTCCATTGAACATTATTGACTTTAAAATGGGTGGGAAATTTGGTCTACTAAAAAACAATTATTAATGATATAAATTAGAATATATTTTAAAAATATTGATGATATTTTTTTTAAAGAAACCATTTAAATATTATGAAAATGAGGTTTAATGGAAGATAATAAATAATAACAAGAATTTATCAAGTTACATTTTCTATGTAATGAATAACATTGGTTTTACGAATATAAAATGATATTTAAAGAAGGATTCAGATAATTGCATAATTTTTTAGTCATTGATGGAGTTTAATACCAATTCATGTTTCTTGAGAACTAATTTTATACCATTATTAACCAATTGATATGGAATGATGAATATGTCCCCTCTCTTATATATTATTTTGATTATTACTATTAAATGTTATAAAAGATAGAATAAATATTTTCCTATTTTAACCATTAACATATTTAAAAAGGGGTGGAGAAAAAATATAATTTGGAAAACAAAAATATATCTATTTAACATAATAGATGATACATATCTTATTTATGGGGAGCTTGTATTTTGAGGTTTCTTTTAAAAAGGATAAGATATGGAATGATTATGTGATCTATTTTAACATGTTTGGTGAGAATCAATTCATAAAATTGTTATACCCATGTTTAGGTTATATGTTTGAGAAGTGGAAGAGTATTTTTCCTCGATTAGAATCATGTGGCATCGAAAACCGTAAAAAAGTGCATGACAGTCACTATTTTAGATTACATGATATTCTTATCTAGGGTTCTTGTTTCATACACTGAGTTTTCTCATCTAGGATTTTAATTATTGAATGATGATTCATTATTAAGTGTTATAAGTTTTAAAATAAATTTATGTTAAATTATTTGAACAAAAATTCAATGTGTGGGATTATTGATATCATGAATGGTGAATTACCTAAGCACAAGAGTGGGTGTAACCATGGGGATATTAATGAGACACATGGGGTGTTCACTAAGATATTGATTTAAATAATATTCTTCTATCATGGTTTTATATGTCAAAATAATAATAATTAGAGAAGAATGAGTCGATATGTTTATTTGTTTTACTTTTTGGTCGGTGCGTAAATAATTTTCAAACTCAAGTGTTACATGGTGTGTCGTTTTAGGTTAAGATTGTTATGTTGTTCTTGAGTGGATTATGGTGTTTTTAAGATTCTTCGATAATGACCTAATTGGTATCGGTTTTGGAATAACTGGTCTTGGAATATAACTATATCCTCAAAGTGTAAGTGTAGTTTCTACTATATACTGGGGAGGAAAATCTTTGTAGAAGATATAAATATAAAAAAAGTAAAAAGTCTTATATATATACAAATATGAATCTCTAGATAGATCGGTGAAAATTATGAAATGTCGAAAATTCATAAGAGTAACTAATCCTATATTCCTAATGGTATCTCAGAATAGATTAGTGAATATTGGAAATCTCCCAAATGAATTTGAGTCACCTTCCCTATACTTGTAAATGTAACATTGTGTTAGAAAATTATTTAGAAAAGTCCCAAGAAAAAATATAATGAATAAGAAATATTTTATCACATATAAAGGTTAATATTAGGTGAATTAATTTACATAAGAGTAATTTGATAATTTTTATAGTTAATCTATCGATATATAGTGGTCATTCCAAAGATAAAGGGAATGCATTTACGTTGTCTTCCAATACAAAAAATTAAATTATAGAGACAATTTAAATAAGTATAGGTCATTAATTTGATACGTAAATGTTATCTAATGATTGTTTAGTATTTTTACGGGTTATTACAATAATATATAAGGGTAATTTTGAGGTATATAGTGATATATAAAGCTTCCTCATTTTGATAAAATGGGTGTTTTTCTATGTTAATAGGATAATTTCCGGAAGTTAAAAAGATGCTAACCTTATGTTTTGAAAAATTAAAAGGGTGTTTTTTCAGAAAAAAATAATTATATAAATTATTGAAAAATTAGGAGAATTTAATATGGTGATACTAAACTATTAAATTGTAGATAAAATATCATTATTTAAATTCATGATGCTAGTATTATAGAATATTGTTCAATAAATTAATATATTCTTCATGTTATGATGGATTAAACTATTCTATGATTAAAAAATTCATTTTAGGATGATAATCCTTAAAAAAATTCCATTAGGGTTGTTTTTTAGTGGTTATGTAGTGTCTCATGATCTGGAACTCTCTCCTATGGGTAAATTTGGTTGGTTACTAGACATTAAGAGTACACCCCTCTATGCCAGAGGCTACTGACTAACAGTGGGGTGTAGAGAACATTGTGGGGGAGAAAATACCCCAGGTATAGATTTTCAATACTTCAGAAATAAAAAAATATTAAGTTAATGGATATAGATGAAAAACTACATCATACCACTAAAATATAAAGGAATAAACTAGAAAATAAAATACTAAGAACCATGTAATGTCATGATCAAATATGACTAAATCACATGCTGGATGTAATAAAGAAGAATGGCCAATATGATACATATAAACTCGAAATGGCCCAATACAAAATCCCTAGTAGGTTTTATCATGAAGATTTAACCCATAAAATAAGAAGCAATCAACAATTAACAATAAAGAACCTTCACCTTATCCAACATTTCATCCATGTTTTCTATATGGGTACAAAAAAACATAATGGAATTGGTTTTGAGTATGACTCAATAGGTCGACACCACCATGTTTAGGAAACTAGTTTAACGGTAACTACATTTAAATTATTGATAAAACATGAGTATTAATTAATCAATTAATATAGTAAAATAATCAACTTTCTTCAAAACTGTATTATAATAACTCAAAGAATGTAGAAATGCCATTCCAATCATAACCATCAGTCAATGGAATAATCTCATAATAAGGAAAATCCCTATATATGACCATTTCATTATAATCTGGCCCATCCCTATATGAATTTCAGCATTAATCTTGTAAAATCCCTATATATGTTCATTACAACATGAATTAAAACATAAGTCTTAATATAAGGAATAACACAACATAACATCCTAAGCCACACTATTCAATCCATAAATTTACTATTTCTCATTCAATTATTGCTTTATTCATCATGATATATCTTAAACCTTAATCTTGCTAGTATAGAGAACCATCTAATATCAATATATCACTAGTAATTTCATAAAATTAGTAACCATTCTCCCAAATATATCTTATCACAACCAATCACATAAGGCCTCTTGTCATGGTAAATCACATTTTAATCCAAAATCGAATTGTTTATTGTTCTTGGGTAGGGTCACCCTATAGGAAGCCACAAGCTAGGTCTCAATAATATTTGTTCCAAACGAATTCAAGGTGCAGTATATTCTCATTATTATAAAGACATATTATTCTTTTATTTTATGTGATTGTTGAGTTGGTGCAATTGCGTAATATTTCATAGAAATATAAACAAATTGAAACATTTCATAGGTCTTTGTTCGATTTGACCTACCTATATATAATGATAATAGAAACACTCTCCGTAGGAAACCCCAATGAATAATGATATAGATGGAGATATCATGGAGAACAAGATATTAAAATCTAGAATAAAATGTCTAGAATGGAAGTAATCCCTATTAAATCACCTTGATCCGCCCTATAGTTCAATAGATAAGGCTAAATGATATATTAAAGAAAAATAATACACACAATGTGGTATAAAACAACTGGTCATAAGATATTAATGACATGAACACCTTTCGCCACTTGAATTTGTCAATTTATAAGATACCCTGATATACTTATCATTCTATGTTAAAATAACCTTGATTCACAATTCCATGATGTGAATCAGTTTCACAAAATGTAATCATTTCATGATCTGAACCATTTCATGATATTTACTAGCAATAAGTTCACATAATCTAAACCATTCATAAGGTGAGTGTGTCAAGTAGTTATATCTCTACCTAGATACAACATAAACAATTAAGACAACCTCATAAGCTTTTAAAATCAAGTTAGAAGCCCTGTATTCACCCTTTGAAACATTTATGCTCAGACTCCATTAATCCTAAAAAAATAAAATTCCCAAAAAATAGGTCGTTTTCCCTATTAAACCCCCCCCCCCTCCCAATGAAAATTCTAGACCAACAAAGTTTTATGAAGAAACAAAAACCCAAATAATAGAGGATTAACTAAAATTATAGAGGGAACCACTTGGAATATATAGCATCTTACAAACTTTCCACCATATAATAGATAATCCTTGAGTTTATCAAATAATCACAATGGTATCATATAAAAAAATTAATTTCACTATTATTTCATGAAAAATTCCCTCTCTCAATCATCCTATTGAACAAGCCAACTCTGCCACTGTATATACACTATATATATGGTCTTTCCCAAGATATAATTCTCAATCCATTCCAAAATTTATATCAGATTCTCCTAAAGTATAAATATACATGAAGTATGATTTTATCAATGTATTCCAAGTGATACGATTCATGATGATATCTTCTAAGCTATTACATCTAAAACAAGTCATGAATGAAATTGTACCACCATGGAAGGGGAAATAAGTATGCTACCAGAATGAACATTTCCACTATGTCAAAGGTCATGAGAAACCAGAGCACTATCATTAACTATTTTTTTATAAAACTTCTCAATAACCAAGGTAACACCTAATGGAAAAATGATGACCCACCTCCATACTCCTAGGTCATCTTATATGGTCATAATATGATTTATGTCTACTCTCTGAGTTCACCCACCACCACCTTATTAACTAAACCTTTACTAGTGTCCCTAGTGTGAGACTATATCCAATAAGTGATGACTCACTAGTTTCCAAACAAGAAAAAAGGTACGTGGAATTCAATAAAAAACTCATAATGTTATATCTGGATTGATTCCTATAATATTTTACTAAATAGAAACTCTATGAGTAAATTTTGATCATCCCATGAACCAATGAAATCAATACCCCAACTCATAACATATCCTCATGAATCTGAATTATAAATTCTTATTGGCGTTCTTTCGGGGAGAAGGAATGAGCTCGTAAGGGGCGCTTATCGTCTAGGGTTTTTCATCATCACTGCCTACCTCTGTTCTACCTCAGGTCGGCTTCGATCTTCCCCTTGGTGTTGGATCGGTGGCTTGCGGTGATTCATCTTTCATGACACTGTGGAATCGACCGCCTCAACTTTCCACACCGTTGTTGTCCCTCTTCACCTCACTCCTCCTTCGATGGATAGGGTTCTTCTAGCGGCGTGGTGATGGTCCAGCGGTCGAGCTCCAGATTCCATGGCTGAGGATTGAAGATTTCCTCTGGTGTATGCATTGGGTAGTCTGTTGTGGTACCAGAGGTGATTTGGATGGTGGTGATAGGATTTCGGCTCTTTTCTGGTGATATATGATGCTCGGGTGTCCTCAAAATGGGTGATTTTTCATGATCCTTTATTTTTTTTCTTCGTTTTTAGTTTTCAGATTTGGTTGCTGCTCTTCTTGTGTTGGATTTGGGTCTGCATTTTTCTTGGGATTTCTGTTCTGGGATTTGGCTCTCTTCATCTCGGGTTCTTGTTGGTTCGTGGGTTTTTGATCGATGGAGGGATTTGGTTTTCATCAGATTACATGCTTAGCCGATAAGAGGAATCCATGTGTATCTTGTAATCAGAAAGAGGGAGTTTTTGGTGGTTTTTACCCATGGAGTCGGTTGAAGTGGATTTCATGGTTTGAGGTTTTGCTATTACAGAGACCGTAGGGTCCAATCAGAGCTTGTTGGTGCTGATTTCAGTGCGGCCATGTCCAGAATTAGAGAATGCAAGACTGAGTCTACTCATTCCTGAATATGGATGTGTTGGGTTTGTCTACAGACCTGTATTGATGTTTTTTGTGGAACCGACAGTGCCTTTGGTTTGGGCGTTGTGGTTTGAATTTCTGGGTGGTATGTTTTTTTGAGCAGACCTACAGTCTTAGAATGTTGATACAAGGATTTCTTATGACATGGAAAGGTGGTTTTGGTATTTTTTGGTCTGAATCTCTTGTGTCCTTGTGGCCTTGGACCATGATACACTGCATTTATTTTACATTCTAGGGACTACTTCAGAAGAGGTTCAGAGTAGGAAGCATTCTCCTTATCACCGCTATCCGAAATTTGATGTTTTGAGAGGGTATTCCGATTTACATCGGTATCGTTCCCATGCATCTTTGCACAGGTCTGCTAGCCAAGCAGTGATGGGAAGGAGGTTTCTATTCATATTGTTCTTATTACTAGGGTGGAGTTTTTCCTTACTTGTGAACTGGATGTTTTTTGTCTTGAATATCGTTTACCATTGAGGCATGGTTGTGTTTTATTTCTTTGATGTCTTTTTGGTTTCCCACTTTTTTCTCAAAAGTTCTTTTGAAATAAAAATATAATTTTTAGTAAAAAAACATTGGTGTTCTTTCTGAGGATGATATTTTTTTCTTATAAGAACTTATAATCATATAGCCTTTTGATGACTCTTCCATAACTAATATGTGAAATTAACATCAATCTCATTAATTATACTACTCATAACATTGTCCAATTGACCTATCTCCCAAATATAAATTATACCCAGATCATTAATAGTAAAGGTCTCCCTAAAGGGAAATAAGTGGACAACCATCATCAGTCAATACATAATCACCCATACTTCATCATTCTAGTTAGGTGTCTTAGTAAACCATGTCACAAGGTCCACAGTGAAATCATCCCAATTCCTCAAAATAATGTAAATTTCTCGAAACATCTTAATTCCCCTTAATTCTTAGCCTACACTTGTGAATAATTGAAACATAATTCCATGAATCCCACTACCTATGTGTTTATTCTAGCCAGTAATACTGTCTATGAATATCATGATACATATTTGTTAGATTTTCTGGTACCTCCCATAGAGAATAATTAATATCTTTCATAATATCCCAATATAATATCATTGGAACCCATACTCATCCATGGAAAAGAAAAGTTTAGACACTACAAAGTGACCATCATGATGGTCGTTCCCCACCATTTATGTTTCCCCCTAGAGATAAATCCTCATGATCAGATAAACACTTTTTCTTTATCTAGTCTAAAATCGTAGTTATAAATTACTTCAAATAGTTGGAATCTTTTCCATGAATCTCCTTGTCATTTAGGTGCATGTCTGAAAATATTTCAATCATCCACCACTCATGGAAAGACTCCCACACTGCATGTGATGACTTAAAATATTCTCTACGTAAATTCCCTTATTATAATTATTCCATATATTATAAATCACATAAAATTTTTTATAGAATACAATATAAAAATTATATATATAATGATTGGTATAATATGTATATCTAGAAGTTAAAGAACCCATGCCAATGGAATAATAACTTTACCTTTGGAACAATAATATGACTATTATGAATTATAAAGCAAACAATAGAATAGAAACTCACCCATGAAATAATAAATAAAATTTAATCATCTTATAAATTATAATATGATTTAATTATATCAAAGAATAAGTAAATAAATGTTTTAATTAAGTTTTGGTATTTTTTTTAAATCATATATATTTAATTTTATAATTAATATAATTATTAAAATCAAAATTTATTTTCATAAAATTTATTTATAAATTAATATTTTTTGGTCTTATGTATATAATATAATTTTATGAGTCTCTAATTAATTTTTCAAAGTGATATAGCATCAGTTATAATTTTTAAATTGGTATTTTCCATGTAAATGATGATTTTAATTAAAAATTAAATTTCTACAAAATAATTTTTTATAAAAATGAAGTTCATTTTTGAATAATATGAAAATTAAAATGGTTAGGGTGATTTTTTGGGATTTTATTGAAATACATGAATTTTATAGTGAATAATAAAATACGGTAATTTTCGGTATATATATATACATTATAAGTTAAATACAATATGCCTTAGTCATATCTAAAGTAAGAACTATAATATCGAAATTCCACTAATTATTTTAATATTTTTAGTGATAATACTAACTTATTCATAGACTTGAGCCAAAATAATAAACTAATGAATAAAACAATGACAAAACACCCCCTCCTCTCCTATCAATACCACCCCTCACCACCAATTTCCTCACACATTCCAAGCATTGAGCCCTATCAAAATTTTTCGCAATACTATTATCAAAACCCAACCCCATATCCATGATCTATTGTTCTCATTAGAAAACAAAAACATTTTCCCTAAAGAGGTTCTCGAGGTGGACAAATTCAAGAGGTAAAATCCTCATTCTTTTATTTTAATTTCATTTTAAGTTCTTTTATTTTCTTATTATACCCTCACCACACCTCATCCAAATGGAATGATGACCCAATTAACATACATATATTATAAATCTATTATTCTAATTTAATATTTCATCATCAAACCACATATCCTCTCCCTTTAATTCTAAAAATGAAAGCATTGTCTGTGAGGTATGAATTTATCCCTTTCAAGGGAGACATATCTTCAATTTACCATAATGACATTAAATATGGAAATGAATACATTTAAATGGTCAAAATAGATTTAAATTTTTATTTTTTAATCATTTTTATGTTCAATGTGTTACATAGTTACATAATACTAAATAATAAAACAAAATAAGTTCCTTGTGATCACAAACTGCCATAATAATCTAGATGATTATCACTAATATATTCTCTAATGATTAATACTTATACTATATGACCAAATGATAGAAATAAAAATATTATCTTATTGATGATCCTTAGTAACTTATAATTTCAATTCTTTTAAATTATTCCTATTTTACATGAATTTCCATACTTATATATAAGCAAACTGATTATGAAAAAAATGAAAACGAACAATCTCAAAATATGAAATTGAAATCTATGACTCATCGAGAATCCCATAAATGAACATAATAAAACTATAATGAATAAAATTCACGTATAAAGGTTATTATTTTTTAAATTAATGAATATAATTAGATTATAAAAGATATTAATGTGAAGAAATCATTCTAATATAAGGTAGCAGGATTCTCGAGCCCAACTCTATTTCTTTGCTGTTTCCCTATTTCCCTCCATTTTAACTGTATATGATCCTTTAATGTTCCTTAAATATCATTTATTGTTTCATTTTATATTATTTTATGGGATATACATGTTTCTAATATGGTGTTCTGAAAAATTTAATGATTTTTCTCAAAATAACTCTTCTTTCCAAAAATACATTTCTACTTATCATGAGATTTTTTCGTCTTTACTCAAGATTGATGATTCATATACCATGTATGATATTCCACATTTTATTTTGGAATAAAAAATCTTATTCATGAATTTATGATATATGAAATGAAACCCATTCATATCCATGTGTTATGTTTTGTCCATGTTTGATATACGTTCTATGCAGCACGCATGATAATGTAAGTGTTATGATGTGACGGGTGCACCAGGAATTATATAGTGCATGTAAATTATATGATGTGATAGGCTCACCTAGAATAAAATTTAACTCCAATGAATTGGTTAATGTGATGAATCTCATGAGATAAAGTGAAACATGTATGAACATGAAGCTATATTTTTTCATAACTATGTATAGTATTTGACCACTAGGACCTGATGATTAATCTTAATACATTTCAACATTTAATGCCTTTATCAAATATTTCCACTAATAATTATTTTTATGATCCTTTTCCTCTATTATAAAAATAATTATTATTATATCTCACGTTTTGGGTCACTTATTCTCCCTATTAATAGGCTTTTAGCTCGCCCCATTTTGATGTATATCCTGTGGTGAATAATTTTACTCAGAAGAACATAAGGGCTAGTATGAATCTGGGGAATATAAAAATTAAATAGATATTAATGTTTTATATTTTAAAATTTATGTATGGTCCTAATTTTCCCAAGACACGGGACCTTTGGATCTTAGTTTTGTGATGCTTTTATTTTGTTCATATTTAAAATAATGTAACGTTTTATAAGAAAAAGAAGGTTCTCTATATTTGGTATCAGAGCATGGTATAGTTAATTTGGGAATTTTGATTAGAGAAAATTATTGAAAACCCATTGTATGATACTAAGTATAAGTAATCACCCAAGAATATTTGTTTTAAAAAAATTATAAACATAAGGATCCCATAAGACATTCCTTTATAGTGAACATTAAAAAGAAATAAATTATTTCTTCAAGACTTGTTGACTTATGTCTTGTTCTAAAATTAATCATTTTTTTAAATGGATGGATCCATGATAAACCTGGCCAACAACCCATGTGAGGGACACAGTAGTGATTTCTTGAATAACATACACAATTCACTAGGATGTGAAGTTCAAAATTTCATGGTGATGATTACAGAGCTATCTCATGCAATGAACAGTAACCTCAATAATGTGGAACATCCTCCATCACCTAAGAGGGAAAAAATGGATATTGAATAATTTATATAGAAACAACCACCTAGATTTAGTGGATCTTCCATTCCACTAGGCATAGAACAGTGGGTCAACTCAATAGAGAAAATATTTTCTATAATTCACCTTTATATAACAAATAAAAAGACTCTTTTCATTTATCTTATATCTGGAGAGGCTGACGAATGCTGGTTTATGATTAATAACACCAATCCTAAGGATGAAATTTATGATATGGATTGGGAAGGCATTAATATAATGTTTCATAAGAAGTATTTCCCTAAAACTATTCATACAATGACGGAGAGAGAGTTTATAGAGATGAAGCTAATGGAAAGTGATTTTTTCATGGTCTATGAAGAAAATTTCACAAGGATTGCAATGTATGATTTGGTATTTGTAATTAAAACTGATAGAAAATTTGAAAGATTCATTAGATCTTTGAAAACACAACATTTAAAGGATCTAAAAATTCGAGTGTTTGGGAGTTATGAATAACTTTTTCAATGTACCCTCCAAGTGTTGATGAAGATTGGATAATATTCCCAAAACTATGTTCATAATAAATGAAAGATGGAATTTCAAGATAAATGGTCTAATGAGAATGGTTTCATGGAAATTCAACCTCTGACATGTAAAAACATTGGTAAAAAGCATCATAGTAATTGCCTCAAAGGGATTAGGAAATGATTTATGTGTGGGAGATAATTCCACCAAGCACATGAATATCTAATATTCATGAGTAATTAGGAAAATGTGGTGGAGGAATGGAGAGAACCAACCATGGCTCAATACATCAACTTTACGGAAAAGGGGCACTATACAAGCCAGTGCACTAAAAACTAAGTCCTCATGGGTAATATGTGTCATAAGCTACCAAATAAAAATGATAAAGGGAAGGATTATTCCATAACTAATACAGAGGTGGATCCCAATAATGATGTGTTTATGGGTAATTTGTTTATTTATTAATGAATAACGAACACACTATTTTATTCTAGTTCTTATGAATTTGTTTATATCAAGCCTTTTTGTTTTACTAATCAATCACCACCTAAAAATATGCATGTTGAGTTATATGTGTGACTATAAAATGGTGGAATAATTGCATTCAATGTATATAAATCCTCCTAGAATAATTTCTGAGTAATGAAAATCCTAGGAAATTTGGTCTTACTTCTTCTGGAAGAGTTTGATGCTATTTTGGGCACAGATTGGATACCTTTAATCAAATATAAAATTAATTGTATATAATGGGAGATCACACTTCACATCATAAAGCATCCTATAATTTTATACATGTTTTAGGAGGAGGATGAATCTTATTCCTATTCACTATCTCACGTGTGGATATTATTTAATTATGAGCAAGCATATCTTGCTCAAATAATTGTGACAATGGAGAGAGTCATGATCAAAGAAAGGCCCATTATGAGGGACTAAACTAATCTGTTTCATGAATAATTTCTATGTATTCCTTATAACTGTGAGGTTGAGTTCTTAATTAAAAATATTCAATATCCTCTAATTATATCAAAAAATAATTATAGAATGGACACAGTTGAGTTGGAGGAACTAAAGAGGTAGTTACAAGATAATTTGGTCATTGGTTTCATATACACAAGTGCTTCATCATTGGGTTCCCCAGTCCTCTTCATAAATAATAAGGATAGATCAATGCACCTTTTCATATATTATTATGAGCTCAAAAAATCATGATAAAGAACAATTTTCCCTTTCCACAGATATATTACTAGTTCTATCTACTGCATGGTACCATATATTTACCTAATGTGGGATTTCAATCAGGATATCACCAACTAAAGGTGAGGAAGGAAGATAGTCCCAAGGATGTCTTTTTAATGAGGAATGGACACTATGATTTCGTAGTCCTTCCCTTTTGACTCAATAATTCTTTATAAATATTCATGAACTAAAAAAAGAGTCTTTCGAGATTACCAAGGAAAATTTGTGGTAGTCCTAATTGGTGATATTTTGATATAATCCATGTGTTAAGAGGATCATTAGTAACATTTCAATACTTTGTTAAAGACTTTTAAAATTGGGAGAAGTTTTTTAATTTGGAGTAAATTTGAGTTCTGGATGGATGAAGTATCATTCTTGGGGAATGCAATAACTATAGAAGGAATATCTGTAACCCTTCTAAATGAAAGGCAATTGAGGAGTGGCCCAAGCCAAAATTTATAACAGAGATTCCATGTTTTCAAGGTTTAGATAGGTATTATCAAGGATTTGGGAATAAATTATCATGATTATCAAATCCACTAACCAAGATAATTGATAAGGGAGAAAAGTATGTCTGGACCAGTGAATGCAAAGAATGCTTCATAGAGTTAAAATCGAGTCTTATCACAGTGCAAGTGCTCACACTTCTGATGGGTGGGGAACTTTTTTTAGTACACAAAAATTATTAAAAAAATTGATTAGGCTCTGCACTAATTCATAATGATAATGTGATATCTTATGCCTCAAGGTAGTAGAAAATTCTGAAGCAATATTATCCCACACATGATTTAGAGTTTACAGTTGGGAGATTTGTGTTAAAAATATAGAATCCCTACTTATATGTGGAGATGTTTGAAATATGTACTAATCATAAGAGCCTCAAATACATACTCTCAAAAAATTAGGTAAATATTCACCAGTTAAGATGGTTAAATCTCATCATGAATTAAGACATCTCAATCCACTACCATCCTAGTAAGGTGAATAAAGTGGAATATTTTCTAATTATAAAGGATCCTACACAATTATCGATGATGATAATTTATAAGGATCCAATCATCATTGATTTTCGAAGGATGGGCACAGGAATCATTAAGGAAAGAACATCACCAATCCTTTCTCAAATGATCGTTGAATCATCCCATATATTGAAAGTAAAGGATTCTCAAAGAAATGATTTTGTAATTCTAAAGAATGTGGAACCTATGATAAAGGGTAAATCCTTAAAGTTTAAAATTGATGAAGAATGAGTTTAATGATTTGGGTTATTACTATATTTACCATTTTATCCAAGTATAAATAATGTGATTATATATGGTGCTCATAGCTCAGCCTTCTCTATTAACCGAGGGATCACAACGATGTATCAAGATCTCCGTGAGAAATGTTGGTGGTACAATATGAAATATTATTTTAATGAATATACATCAAAGTTCCTAGTATATTATCAAGTGAAGTCTTAAAGAAAAAATACTATGGGTTTTATACAACAATTAAGCGTACAAACTAGGAAATGAGAGAAATCATGATGGACTTTGTCACTGGACTTCCAAAGGCATCCATATGAAACAATTCTCTATGGGTTTTTGTGGATTATCTTACAATGACATCTTACCTTATCAAAATTTGATAGGAATTATCATTAGATCAACATTGATAGATATAAATCAAATAATTTTTAAGGATTCATGGAGTACCACTAACTATTGTACTTGATTGATATCCATGATTCAACTCTACGTTCTAAAAAAGTATCCAACATTCTATAAACACTAAACTAATATTAAGTACTTCTTATCAATCTCAAACTGATGGACAATCTGAATGAACTATTCAGACACTAGAATACAAGTTGAGGGAATGTTTTGTTGACATTAAAGAAGGATGTGGCCAACATCTTCCTCTGGTTGAGTTCTCCTACAATAATATTTTCCACTCAAGCATCCAAATGGCACCATATGAATCCATTTATGTGAAATGGTGTGTAACAATATCATGTTGCGATGAGTCCGATGAACATAAGTTTATTGTACTTAAAATGTTCAAAGAAATGGTGAAAAGGGTGAAAACGATTCAGAAACACATCAAGGTAGCCCAAAGTCAATCTAATATTTATAAAAATAAAAGTCAATGAGACCTTGAGTTTAAGATTGTAGACATGGTATTTCTCTGCAAATCTCTATGTAAGAGGATCATGGGATTTAGGAATAATGGAAAAATGAGACCCAAGTGCATCGACCACTTCAAGATTATTGATCGAGTCGATGTTTTGGCATATCGATTGGCACTTCCAAAAACCATGTCTCAAGTATATAATGAATTCCATGTATCCCTCTTGAGGAAGTACATTTGGGATTCCCCACATGTACTGAATCCAGAGGTGGTACAGTTGTAAGATGATCTCTCTTATGAAGAGAATCCAGTGAATATCTTGGACTGTAGAGATACAGTTCTCTGCACCAAGACTACTCACCTAGTCAATGTACTATAGTAGAACCATAAGTACGAAGAGACTACATGGGAACTGAAGGAAGTGATGAAGGATAAATACTATCACTTGTTTTCACCATTGACTGTAAAATGAAATTTGAACGGTGAAATTTCATAATTGGGAATGAATGTCCCGACCCAAAATATTATCAACAGAAATACCCTTCTTATAATTTTTTTCATGTAGTATAAATCACATAAAATCACATATAGAACACAATAAAAATACAATAAATGAATAATTAATGGAATAAAATGTATTTCTTCAATTTAAGGAACCTATACAGATAGAATAGTAACTTGACCTTTGGAATAGTACTATGACCCCAATGAATAGTAAATTTACTAATAAAATAGTAACCTCACCCATGAAAGTATAAATAAAATTTGAGCATCTTATAAATGGAAATATGATATAATTATATCGTAGTATAAGGAATTAATAAAGTCATAAATAAATAATTTTACAATTTATATAATGATTTAAAAAAAATTATATGAATAAAATTTATTTATAAATTTATATTTTTATCTTATGATTATAAATATTTTTATTAGATCTTAACTAAATTTTAAAGTGATATTAAATCCGTTCTAATTTTAAAATCACTTTCTTCCAAGAAATTGATGATTTTAATTAAAAAATAAATTCATCATACATATAAAATTATTTTCATAAAATGGAGTTGATTTTTGAATGGTACATGTTAAAAAATGGTTAGGGATAATTTTTTGGATTTTCCCGAAATACTTCAATTTTGGGTGAATAGTAAAGCATGATAATATATAATAAATATATACATTATAAGTTTAATAAATTATTCCTTGAGTCATTACTGATGTAAGAATAATAATATAAAACTAACCTTCATATTTTAATATATTTAGTTTTAATTCTCTAACTATTAATAGTCTTGATCCAATATAATAATCTATTGAATAAACTAATGAGAAAACACCCCTCTCCTCCCTAATAAATACCACCAAGGAAAACCTTTTCTCCTCACACCTTCCAAGATTTGAGCCTAGTCCAAATTTTTCCCAACACTCTTATCAATCCCCAACCCTATGTTCAAGAGCTCTTTGTATGATCAAACAACCAGAACCTTTTCCCTAAGCATGTTCTCAAAGAGAAGAAATTTCAGAGGAAAACTTTTCTTTATTTTAAATTAATTTCATACCATGATGTTTTATTTTCTTATTATTTCCTTACATCCCCTCATCAAAATGGAATCACAACTCTTTTACCTTATATATTTGGTTATTTAATTATAATAATGTAATAATCCATCAGGAAACCCCATGTCCTCTCCCTTTTATTCTTAAAATGAAAGCATCATTTGTGAGGTGTTGATTTATTATCTTCAAGGACAACATGTATACATGTTCACATACCTCCATTAATGATGGTCATGAAACAATTTTAATGGATAAAAAAGATTTTAAAGGGTATTTTATAACCCTTTTTCATTCTTGAAGAATATATTTAAAATATACAAATTTATAAAACAAAATGGGTTCTTTGTTATAAAAAACCGTTGTAATAATCTAAATGACTATCACTAGTGTATTCCCTAATGATTCATAAACATACCATATTACAAAATTATAAATATAACAATTTAAAATTATTTATGATCACTAATAACCTATAATTTCAATACTAGAAAATGATTCAAATTGTACATGAATTTATATACTTATATACAAGCGAACAAATCATAAAAATCCAAGAAAACAAACTCTTGAATGGTGAAATTGGAAACTAAAACTAAAAAAAATTCTATAAATGAACTTTAGACAAATTTAGTGAATCAAATTATTGGGTAAAAGTCTATATATTTTTAAATTGATTAATCTAAAAATGTTATATGGGATATTATTGTGAAAAAATAATTTATATATATGGTATGGGGATTCTCAAACCCAACTCCCTTTCTTTGGTTTTTCCGTCTTTCACACTATTTTTTGAGTGTAGATGTTCCTTTAATATTCCCTAAATATCATCTACTTTTCCCTTCCATTTTATTTTATGGGATATAGATGTTTTAGATATGGTTCTATGACCATTAAATGTTTTTTTCCAAAAATACTTCTTTTGCTTCTCATGTGATTGTTTCTTCTTCACCCAATATTGATGGTTATTATAACAATAACGATAATAACAATTTTATTTGGGGGCCCAAAAGTTTATTCATGAATTTGTTCTCTATGAAATGAAACCCATTCCTACCCATTAGATATTTTATATTCAAGATTTATATACGTTCTATGTGGAATTCATCGCAATGTAAATATTATGAAGTGACAGGTGAACCTAGAATTATATAGATCTTTTAAATGTTATGATATGAAGGATTTGACCAAAATTATATAGCATGCTAATTCATTGGGTAATGTGATGAATCTCATTGTATAAAGTGAAATATTCATGAACATAAAGCTATCTTTGTTTTCAACTGTGTATGGTATTTGACCTCTAAGACAAGATTTTTTATTTTTAAACATTTCCACATTCTATGTGATTATCTAATGTTTCCACTTGGGATTATGTTTATCATGGTTTTCTTATATTATTATGGTGATGATTAAGCTCACAAAATTTTGTTGTCCCTTATTCCTCCTCTTACGGGGATTTTAGCTCACTCCATTATTATGTATATCCATAGGTCAATACATGTACTCAGAAGAACACAATGGTCATTAAGAAGATAGATAAGAATGAATTAAATAAATGTTTATGTTTTATATTGTAAAAGTTATGTGCGGTTCTAATTTTCTAAATACACTAAACCTTTGGATCCTAATTTTGTAGATCTTTTATGTTGTTTATCTTTAAAAGGATGTAATAGTTTGGTAAGAAAAATCTGGGTCATCGTACCACCTCTATCTGAATATTATACCTTAAGGAATCTACAATGAAACAAACTATATAAATTGTATAAGAAAATTCAACTTTGAAATAATGTAAATATTACAACCACCTCTTAAAAGAAGGTTCAGGTCCAACATGGAAATCATATACACTATGCTCTTGTGGTTCATGTACACCACAATCCTCTCGAAAAAATAATATTTTCTATGATATCTTAGGGAATATACCACTACCATTAACTGTAGATCCTAAGTAGGATAATACCTCTCATTTAGTCATAACATCCTAGATAAATAAAAAATCACTTGGTCCTCTTATATTATAAAATATCTAAGTCCAACTCCATATTTGTCACAATACATAGTATATTCATTACCTAACACATGTAAGGTATGTATTGGTGATAAAGATAGCATAACCTTCAGCTATGGAAACTCTCACTCTAAATAATTTGACCAGAATGCCATCACCATTTTTTTAGTCACCACAGTCATCAGTTCTACCAGAGTGTCGAATTCCTAGATGAAGTAGAGGTAATAACCTTATAAACAAAGAAAAATCCAAATCTCGTGGACATTATTAGGCTTCGGATAAGATACCAGTGATGAAACATTCTCTAGGCCCATTAACACTCTATCCTATGAGATGAAATCGTTAACGAAGTTCACTTCATCAATCCAAGAATTACATTTATATAACTCTATGTATAGTCAATGATCTCTCATTGCAATACATATGATGTCAATATATTAGTCATGATAGTCTAATCACCATGAGTACATGAAGATGTAATCGATCCAAAGCACTATAAAGGTATGTAGGATGGAATTAAATACCCCAGTAATTATGGACATGAATACCAAATGTTCATTAATCATTCCAAATTACGTCACCATAAACTCATATTAGATATACCTTATCCTAAAAATTGTGCAAGGTATGTTTGATTGACTTAATATTATGTTTTGATAAACTAATATCATTTCAGTATTATAAAAAATATGGGTACCTCTCAGATGATTGAAGATTTCATCAACCACTAAAAGGGGATACCAATTCTTGACTATAATATAGTTAAATCTATGATAGTCCACATACAAGCACAAAGTCCAATCAGCCTTCTTGGGGGAAAAATTGGAGAACCCCGAGGTGATGTACTAGGTCATATAAAACCCTTAGATTCTTGAACATCCTACTGAACTATAAATTCATGTTTCTTGGATGGTTCCATCTTGTATGGGGGAATAGAAATGGGATATTCTCTTGGAACCTACTCTATTGTGAACTCGATCTCCCATTTGGGTGGTATAATATAGGACTCTTTAGGGAAAACATCTTGAAAATAGTCTACCTCTATTAAAAAATTATTCTTCTTTTTTTACCCCACCATCTAGATCATGAACCACTATCTTATCCATGATAGAATCCAATATACACTAAATTTATCCTATAAAACTAACTAGAATAACCCACTCACCCTAGTGAAAATAGTTTCCTATTTTTAGAGACAGAATACTAAATATCCAATAATAAAGTTAATATGAGACTGGTATAAAACTAACCAATCCATACATAGTATCAAATAAAATCATCATTTTCCAGTAAAAAAATTACTAAATGAAATGGTAACCAAAAATTTACAACGATCATGCCAGGAAATATTTGACAGTCTATGAACTCATCCCAAAAGAGTTTTCTTGTTATAGACCATCCAAGACTTCCAAAATTTAACCAAATAATTTTGAAAATGTTGATGATATAAAGTAACATTGTTCTATTATATCCAGAAAAAACATACTCAAGGGTAGTGGATAGAAGAATCATACCTTTGGTGGTAGAATTTCTGGCATCAAAACCAGCTGAAGTAGACTTAATAGAGTGCATTTGAAAATCCTCTATACTCTGGGATATAGTACTAATCCCTAGTTTTGTTCCATCAGGAAAATGATGACCTCTTTCCCTGGGGTAACACTCCCACAACCTGGACCAGAATTTCTAGTGGAACACCAGCTTCCAGTCTTCTTAGGGGTAGTTGAGTCCTTCATAGACTCCATCAACTATCCTAATCCCCTACTACTTCTCTGATTCTATATTTCCCTATAAAAACACTATTGATGGCCAAACATTACAAAATAATGAATCTCCAATGTAGGTACATACATTATGGATTATTTTGAAAAATCATACCACAATGATAGCACTACAATGAAACAAGATCCTGATATGCAATCCCACTACCCATAGGGCTCTTACCACTATTTTTCTGGTGATAAATTTTATAGTGTAACTTATATCCACCATAAGGATCACCCTTAGTTCACCATAATTAAATACCATGTCCACTACTTAGGGCCTCTCATAGATTATCTTCCTTGTTGAGATACATATTTATCACATATGAAATGTTACTCAAGTAAGAAACATTCACATATGACCTGATCTCATTGGTAATCCCATCCCAGAAACACCTTACTCCAGACATCAAATTAGATGCTAATGATGGAACCAAGTACTTCATGTTGGTAAAACATCCATCATTGTCCATCGCTGATATTCCCTTATACATCATGTGAAACATGGAATAATCCATCTCAAAATTAAATGTATCTATATAGACTTTTCTCAGAAAAACCGCCTTGAATTTCATCCAAGATAACTCCTATTGCTACCCATCTTACTCTATAATGTCCCACTAATGCATGGAAGGTCCATAATTCAAATGTGTATGATGATTTACAGTACTATGTTTTTTTCTCAAGTATCTTGAATAAAATATGAGTTGACCTGATCTAGAACTAATTTTTCTTAGGGGCATCCCTCTGCGGTGAATATTGGCAGATGAAGAAGCTGAAACTCACATTTCATATCAAACGTCGATGGTATAATGTGAATAATATCCCCTAACCTGGATTGATTACCCTTAGGATGCATTCATGAATATGAACATCCATCTAATCATTAGGAGCTAAATTTAACTCTAGCTTATCTATGATTGGAGAATACTCCTTTTTTTATCTTTTCATGCTCAACTCAAATACAACAAATAAGAATAATCTCTACAAGACATATTCAATCATTGGAATAATTCATAAAAAAATAGATAAACTCTAAAGGATTGAAAAATATAACCACTAGTCGTTGGTCTCTCTAATCAGGTCTTAACAAGTGAATTAGCACTATATAACTATTTATTAATGCCCATTTTCATTAGATATAGTAGGTGTCTAATTTCACAATTCATACAAGAAAATTTATCTCATGCAATAAATATTACCCTATTATGAACAATGAATGTCAATATATATAAATTTGATCAGATTATGATGCCAGAAAAATCATCTCACGCCATACTAGCCATGAGTATAAATATCATGAAATAATAACATTACACAACATGTTAATAAACTAAGGAGAAATAATATCAACTGTAAAAACAGAACAACATGAACAACAATCCCATCCATGCGAACACGAATTTTACCTTCTACATGGGTTAGCTTCTCCCAAGCACAAGCTCAATACAAATTCACGAAACATATTATTCTTCATTATACTATTCCCAATTTGTAATGTAATATAAAGTAAAAAAATAAATATTTGATACCACATTTTAATGTCCCCCGACCCAAAAATATCTCACATGAAAAAATGTATTTTTTACTAGACCTCGCATGTGCCTCCCTATATTCCCATGGCTTCTGAATACCAATGAGAGTGTAGATAATAGACTGGGATACTATACGACAATAATAGAGTTAAAAACATTAAAAATAAAAAATATACCATAGAAATGGAAATAAAAAAATAGTATATAATATAATTGGAGGATAAAAGGTGATCCATGTAAACTAAATAATAATGAACTTTGTGATATCCAGATGAAATGAAACTAAATTTATATTAGAGACTAAACTAACATAAATAATTACAAAAAACACCATTATCAAATCCCTACTTGGTCCAATTTGCAACTCCAACCCTTCCATCAAGAAAAAAAATCCAATATATGGTCCCCTAACCTTTATTAAACATAAATCAATGTAATCTTCTCAAGTAACAAAAAATGTCCCAAGTAGGGCATGTGTATAAATCATTTTTTTTGACACCACCATGTCTAAAAAAAACTAATATAATAGTAGGTTAATTTAAATAAGAATAAAAATGATAGTATTAATTAATCAAATAAAATAGTATAACAAACTTCATCCTTCCCCACCATGCCAGATTATCTGTTTTTTAAGGTCGGGGCCAAAGCCTCAATTTATTATTTTAAAGCAATGTCCTCTGTAGATTGGGTAGAGGGAGACCCATTACATAGCCCGAAGTCCCCATGCCAAGTGGCCTGAATAAAATGCCTGAAATCCCATTTTTGGCCCAAAGGACTCCTTAGTGAATAGTACGGCGACAGTGTCCGTGCATCTACTGTACCTCCTACAGTACCCACCACTGCTACAGTACACTGAAATAGTGCCTCTATAGCTATAGTGTGGAGGCTGCTACAGTTTTTCCACTACTATAGTAGCCTACTATAGTACAACTACAGAACCCCGAAAATTCATCCCTGCCCAGATTTGATCCCTTGACTTTTGGTGCCAAGCAGGAGCTTGTAAAACTTTGGTACAAGCTCATTGCCGTGTGCCAGATTATATGTGATCATGTGATCATTACTATTTTTTCTGTAACCAAAATTCCATGATATAATCTCATTATACAAAAAAATGCCTCTATTTCAGAAGTTTTTTTTAAACACTCCATGACCTATAAGCATTGCAACATAACAAGTCCAAGACCTATATGCATTAATACAATTCCATACCAAGCCATTCAAATAATCATTTCATCATAAACAGTGTTTGATCGATATATAATAGTTTCATAATAAAACTGGGACATCCCTATATATAAGAATTACAACAAAACTGATCCATTCCCTATTTGTAAATATTTTATTATGAAACTTGGGAAATCCCACTCTTTGTGTAGTACAACACGAATCACAACATAAGTCGAAATGTCAGGAATAAAACAACATGAAATCATATGACCTAATGGTCAATCTAACAAATTACCATTTTTCAATCAATTACCCTTTAATTCATCATGTTTTATCTTAAGATGTTATCATCCCACTATACACAGCCATCTCAAATGGAATTATCACTATTAATTTTAATAAAAAAGTAATCTATTTACAAAAATGGTCATATCATAAGAAATCACTGAAGGTATCATGTAATGATAAACAATATTTTAAGTCAAAATCTATTTCATTATTTTTTACTGGGAGGATGATACATTAGGTAGCCACATGCTAGGTCTGAACACTATTTTATCTAAAGTGATCCATGTATTAGTACAAACAAATTGTTATCACCACACATTTTTTCATTAGTTGGTGTGAATTTTGAGTTGGTAAAATTTCATAATATTTTACGGTTTAACAAATATAAATAGACAATAGGGCATTGTACATGACAAACTTCCATTCGCTATTGATAAAAGAAACACTCTAAATAGGAAACAACATTGAATAATTAATTGGAAGGATATCACGAGGAAAATTAGAGAACAAATTTTAGATAGAGATGTCTAGAAGGGAATGAGTCACTAAAAATTTTCATAAGGTTTCTCTAGGGTTTGACATAAAAGGATTCAAAATGGATTAAAATAAAATCATATGAACACCATTGTTTGAAACCAGTAGTCTTGATATATTCATGATTTGGACACCTGTCACAATTCAAATTTCTTAATTTACATGATACATAGAAAAACACTTCCCCTTGGTTTAAAATAACTATGATTGACCATTTAATGATGTGAACTAGTTTCACAATGTATAAAAATTTCAATCTCTAAAACAATTCATGAAATATACCAAGAAGCGGGTTCATGTTTTGTAAACTATTCCTGATGTGAATGTGTCCAACATGAATATCTCAACCTAGCCTCTACCGAAATAACCAAAAAACCCCTAAATATTTCCAGACCCACAATGATCTCATGGAAGACCCTTTTACACATATATTCTTATAATCCTTCAATTTAAAAACACACACATCCCTAATAATTAGGACATTTTACCGATAAAAAATCTCCACCCCAAAGAAAAGGCTCAACCACCATGGTTTTAATAAGAAATGAAAACTTATATAAAATGTTATCCACCAAAACTCAAAATCTACATACCTAGAATAGATGAGATTTTAATGGTTAGATATATAAATCTCAAATACATGGTGTTACAACATTTTCATAAAAACATATATAAGAATAGAATAAATTTGTTTAATCATGAATAATTTTAATATGTTATTAAATAGATATGAAATTAAATGAAATTAGTCTATCATGATACAACACACACTATCCCACCATGATGAGATATATATTTCTAGTACTTCATGAAGAAGGATAATCAGAAGAGGATTAGAATAAAATGTTGGGAAAAATTAATCAAATTTATTTTCTAAAATTTGATGTTTAAATTTGAATATAAAAATAGAAAAAGTGTTTCTTATATTAAAGTAAAATTAAATAGATATCATATATGCAATTAGATTGTAGATAAGAGATATGAGAATAGATAGAGTTTGCAGGGGATGAATGTATATGTGTGTTGCATGAACAAAATAAGGGTACAAAAAATAGTGCATGAAGATGAAGAAGAATAAGTGAAAGAGTACACATTTGTTTTTATGTTATAATCGTTATAGTATCTTATTGTGAGAAGAAACAAAGAATTCATACTAGAACCTGATATATATTTTGTGCATGAGAACTATAATATTTTCAAGAGAAAATAAATATATAAATAAGGATAATCCCTACCTCATAAAGGTATAATACATCAATGAAAATAGTTTTGAGACTTTATATTAGAGATAGTGATATTATATTCACTTGTTAAATGTTCATGAATATTTGAATCTCAATGTATCTAAAATGGTGAATTTAGTGGATAATATGGACTCTATTGATTCTAGATCATAAAAAAGGGTTATCTACACATTTTTCACAGTGGACCATAAACATTAAGTTACATCATTTATATTCCTTCCATGGTGTATATTATTTATGTAGTTAGGGATCTCACTCTTGAAAGTGATATACGTTGATTTCTTAAGAAATCATAAAATTGAAAAATGAACCACTATTCACTATTGAACCCACTCTTAGAGAACATATCATGATTTAGGTCATCTCAATATCAATATTTTTACACTATTATTTTGAATCTCATCTGGTAAATGGTACATAGTTATATGAGTTTTAATTCTATTTTTTTACCTTTGGTGTTTTTGAGATTTGGGGGTATAAAATGACCATTTTCCTAAAAATTGAAAAAGGTACAAGGTTTGAACATGGATAGTGAAAAACAAGAACACAACCATGTGACATGGGGAGGATGAGACCAAAGACATATTGGATAGCTAGATCATTGATTGTCAAGCCATGAAAGGATCCTGGGAAACCATGTATCCTAGGTGGCTTCTTGGGGATAACGTACATAGTAAGAAATTGATTAAACTAAATCATGTGATGAAATTGTGCAGACTCACCTAAATCATACATTAGCACCCACACATATGGTGTATGGTTTATAAAACCATGTGGTCGAATCATGTGAGATGTCCATATTTAATAATTATATTGAAATGACCAAATTTCTTATTTGAATTCTTTAGTATTCATATTTTTTATGTTTCACAATGCAAAATTCTTTCCCACCCTTTTTTGAAATCCTTCTTCAACCAATTTCCTAGTGTATCTCCTTCATTTTTAGTGTAATCTATTAAGGAAAGGCTCTATTACTCTTTATATCTTTTTCCATACTACATAATTCCACATTTTCATCTATTTTTTGGATTTATATCTCTAGTTTTCCATGGTGGTCGAACTAAGGGTAAGGGTTTTGTTATTAATAAAATATATTGGCAGTTTATGATTACGAGGATCCTCTAAACTCAATTCAAATTGTTTTATATTGTGGTGATAATGTTTTGTCATATTTGATGTAGGTGTATCTACCTAATGGTTGTTTCAAATAGTATACCTTGAGTTCTTATATTCCCTTTAATTTAATATGGTTGATTATGATTTTTGTGAGTTATTAAGGGATATTTTATTTTTAATTTATGTAGATTATTACTTTTGTTGGATTAAATGGAATTTTCAATAGGATTCTATTGAAAAATATTTTTTGGGACCTAAAAGGAGTTTGATAAAAAAATTAGAGAATGAAATTTATTAAAATATCTTTATCAAAGGGTGTTTTAAAAATTATTAATTTAAAATAATTTATTATTATTCATATGATTATGGGAATTAATTATATATATATATATATTCAATTTATATAATCACACGGGATACCAAGGGTTTGTGGGTAGACTACACTAATACAACCCTACTGTATATTGTGTGTGGTCTAGGTAATGTTGCAGAATAAGATAAACAGACATAATGGAATGGATTTTGTGTCCCTGTGATGATTATTATGTACCAAATAGTTAATGTGGGATACTAAGATGATGTAAATTTTATCCTTTCTAAATAGAGATCATGAAGTGATCCCACATCACCTTAGGCAAAAAGGTTTAACCCTATATTTAATTTATTAATATGGCTTATGTTATGTTACAATTTATTTCCGATTTCATTTTTTATTTGGTCATTTTTTATAAAATATTTCCATCCATGTTTTTGAGTGAATTGATTATTCATACTTTAAACCCATTTTTATTTTAAAAGAAACCAATGTATTTCTATAGTGTCTTCAAATAAAATAGATATTTAAATAAAATTTGGAAAACTAGAACTCATTATATGCATGGTTAAAAAATTATATAGAATCTTATGGGTATCATACTAGGCTATTATTAAAACCCTTCATATAAAAATGGTTTATAGAAAAAAAGTGGTTCACATGATACATGTAAATTTATGGGATCCAAGTAGTTTAGCTTCTCTCCCAACTTCTTATATCCCGTCGATGATATAATATTTCTGATATTATAAATGGGTCATTACGAGTTATATCATTGTGTAGAGTTTTTTAACCCTCATGGATGTCATGATATTTTTAAATGACTATATAGGATCAACCATATTTTATAACATTCTTTTATATATATATATATATATATAATATAGTTTTTTTTATTCTCATAGTTCTATCTTTATGAGTTATTTTGTTACTACGAACTCTTATACTGTGTTTGGTTCATAATTTATTTTGGAAATATTCAATGAATTTCATGGGAATCAAACATATGGATGAGTCATATTGAATTTATAGTTGTAAATAATTGATTTACATCATTGTATTTTGTGGAAAAATCATTCCCAATTGTTATTTTTGGATACCCTATTATTTTCTCCTTCCTAAGAAGATTGATATAATGATTTGGGCCACATGGTGAATCAAATCAGTAGATAATTTAATTTGATACAGGTATGTTTTTTTAAAAATGTTATCCAAACCCTCTTTATATAGAAGAATATAGGATAGAAAATGGATAAGTCCATTGATACTCGATATGTTAGCATGTGGGAGTCCTTGACCTACTTCTATTCATATCAAAAATTGGGATTCAATGTGTGTTTTGGAAATTTTGGTTTAATTTAATGTTATTTTAAGGTTTTCATTCTGATTAAACATGATTATTGTCTTTAGAAAGAAATCATGTGATATTTGGAGGCATTTTGAGTTACAGGGAGAAATGAGGAAGGAATTTTGAGGAACATGTATTAGGTTCATGGACAGTTGAAGCCACTTGTTACCCATGTAACTTGTATTACACACATTCTTGTGGAAATTAATTGATTGGAACATGATTTTTATAACCAGTCATTTGATACATGTACAATGAGTAAATACATATTATTTCAAAGTCGTCCTACAATTTTTTTAGTATTACTATGAATGTGGTATTATTACCTGTTTAAGAGTAATTTAGTGGTTTTTGTTTTTTTAATTGAATTTTTCAATAAATTGAGTCTTGTGTTTTTTGATATATATAATATGCCCCCAAGAATGGCCACTAAGGACTGAATTGAGGGATATTCTGATTATTTCCAACATACCAAACCTCAAGTAGACCGTTCTATCACTGAAAAACTCAACCAAACTTTCTAGTCATTTGAAAATGGGTTGGAAGAGATTTATCAGGGATGGTAGACCATGTCCAATAGTATATGAGATAGAATTTAATGGTGTCCCATGGTGATAAAGGGTCCTGATATCCTATGGAATGGGTAGAACTAGTCAGTTATAACTTGTATTTTTAGATGACCCTAAATATATCTAAATATGACTTCACTTCCTATATGTTAAAAGGTCCTAGTTTTAAGTGGTTGGATTACATAGTAAAATACACATTGCATGAGTATCTACCTAGGCCATGTTTAAGAGGATTTTCAATAAATAATTTTATATACATGCATTGATGGTTGTGATATATCATGGTTTCAAAAACATAGAGAAATAGATTCATTCTATAATGGTGTATTCAAGATGCTTTTGTAATTTGGGTCATCGTTCCCTCAATCTCATCATTCATGATTATCTCATGTCTGAATGATTCTAGACTAGATTGAAGCTTAAGATCAGATCAAGAATTATTATCTTTTACCTATGAACCTATGATAATTTTAGTAACAAATCTATGTTGATAGAATGTGATAATGATAGGGTGAATGACATTTTTGTTGCTCATTTATTTTTATGGGGTTTTAGAGAACATTATTTGGACCAATGAGGAACCAAATGGGACTCTATCAATAGAGTGGTAGGGGAACCAATCATCCATCATATTCTTCACCAGTGGATTATATAGGGAATGATTTTTTACAAACATTTAGTGTGAACATCCTTCCACGTTAAGATATAGTTTTAATAGAAGACAACGATCCTCCTCCAATATGTGAATTTGGGCCTTTTTAATCACTTTGATTGGACTCCACCTTAAGGAAATAGTGTAAAATCTTCATTCTCTAGGATCACACAAGTTCGACCGAATTCATCAAAGGGTGTGGTCCCCCTATGTATATTTAAGGATATTATCACATAGATAAGATGTCACAGATTGTGGATGAATTTGTTTTTATATATAAAAGTGATCATGTTTTGGAGGATCCCAATGCCACCCTTGGTACCATGAGAGATATAAAATCCATTTCTTCTTCCATATAATTATAATTGTTTAATACTAGTGAATTCATATTTTTTTATTTCATAAAAATTATTTTATTTCATTGTATTTTTTTATAAGATAATTACATTTAGAATAAATCATTCTACTCCATTGGAAAAGTGAACATAGTAGGGATTCAGGTTCCCATAGTCAGATATTTTGATTTCTAATTATGATATTATGTGGTATATTATATTTCTGATCTTGTTATTAGTATGGATTGGATTAACGGTTTTAAGACACATAAAATTTTCTATCATTTAACTATTTAATCCCTTTCATATTATGGGAATACTAATGTATTATAGGGTGAGTGTGAATAAAATCATGAAATGAAGGACCTGTTATTCGATATGTTAGAATGATCACATTCCAATTTTCTAGTTTTATCTTTAATTTAGTTGAGCATTGTTCTCTTGAATAGCATATAGTGGTGGTATATATTTACCCTAAGGTCTTTACAATATAAGTTTTGGAGATACCACACCATAGGGTGAAAGAGTTTTCCATCAACTTAATCCCAAATATTGTCCCCATATATTTTCTATCCAATAGAATTTCTCCTACTTAGTCGAATGAATTGAATTTTATATTATAACATCTTGAAGTTGTTAGATTTATTTCACCGATTTTGGCATATTGGTCATCTTTGGTTGTTTTTCCAACAAGGTTGATTGAATCCTCTAATATTTTATCAAATATTGAAATTTATTTGGGAATTGTTTCAGAATAAAAACGAATTTCCACAAGTTTATGTTCATTTTTTGTCGAATTATAGGATATTTTTTTATTTATAAATTTAATTGATGCTAATATATCATTAGTTAGAGGGTTATGGAACTATATTATTACGTGACCATATTAAATAGAAGGTATATTTATTATGAGTATTTGGTTATTCCCTTTCATATTGACAAACACTCATAAGGTTCTCATAGAGTTTATTAACCATATATTACATAACCATCTAGATTCATTTAGTTTGGTGATTGTAAATGTCATCTCGATTTACTAGAAGATATGGTAAGAACATGTGAACCATATGGTCATTGTCTTTGATGATATAAATAAAAACAATTTTTATTCTAGTCTCTGAATTTTAGTTCTATATTAAGGAGGTGAAGTTCACGTGCTATGATAATTTTTAGAAAGGTTTATTAGAGGACCCGGGGAGGATCCATGAAGTGATGTATTGGGACAATCCCAATAATGTGTTTTAGGATAAGCAATCTAGTTTCTGATTTCATATTCTAGTGTCTCAATTATTAGATGATTAATAAAGATGAGAATTGTTGACCCATAATCCTTTTGTATCATAGTCTCATTCCCATGTGAAAGTGGGATGACATTTTTATGTATTTAATAATTGCATTACCTCAAAATATGAGTGAAAATGATGCTATTTTGGTAATTATATATTAATTAACAAAATTTTACAATTTCTATTCCATCTTAGAGTTCAATAAAGTGGAGGAGTTTAAGAAGCTATATGTCTGATAGGTGGTTAGGATTCATGAATTTATTTCAATGGTCATATTTTATTAGAGCTCAATGTCTAATTTTTGGTAGTGGAAGTATCTCTTAGGGTTTATGGGTTATTATTTTAAGTAGATTACAATATATCAATAATAAATATATGGTCATTCAGAGTCGTCCATCGAAATTCATGAGGATATGCTTCGAGTGTGGATTCTTGAATTTGGTGTCTCTTTGAGGAAATAAATATAATTGGATGAATTCATTTAAAGTAATAGTTTCCAGGAATTGATAAGGATGGATCCATTTGAATTCATTTATTGGAAATATTTTCGATCTCCTCTCTATTGGGTGGACTTTAGTGGGTTCTCCTGGTGTGGGATGAGAATCATTCAGATGGAATAAAAGGTTCAGTTGATCTGAATGATATTGGAATCAATATAGATCTATCAAAAATCATACAACAATAATTTTTCTTTTTCATTGAATTTTATGGAAGGTGATCAGCTGTTCTTTATTGCATCACCAAAGTTTGGAAATTATTTTTTGGGAAGACAGAAAATGTTGACATGATGTTATGTCACATCATTTTCTCTTATATAATTTTCTATGAATGTGGAATATTGGCTGCAATTACCACATCAATTGACATAAATTCATGATGTTTTTAATATCTTTGGATTATATAAGTATCGTTTAGACCAATCCCATGTGATTGAACGATTGAATCTTGTGGTGTAGTTCGACACCTTAGTTATAAATAAACTAGTTCAAATCATGGGATTCCCTGGAAATTTTATATATAATAAATATTTACATTGGTTTTTTGTTGTTAAAATTTTCTAACATAGTCATGATAAATGGGATCATGGACCATTTGTGTGGGAAATATTCCCCAAAATTTCCCAAATATGGAAACATTATGAAAATTCATGGGGATGAAAGTGGCATGAAATGGAGAATTTTTACACCCATTGGGTAACTAGTAAAAATTTATTTGACCTTTTATTATTATTTTATTTACCTTTGGTGTTTTTTGGAGTTTGGTGTCGTAAAATTGAATTTCTAGGAAACCAAGAATGGGGAAATGGTTGGAACATAGTTTCTGGTAATCATACCCCCAATCATATTACACAGAGAGGATGCGACTAGATATGTTTTTCATGTCCGTCACGTGGTCTTTAAAACCATGATATGTGTTAAAAACCCATGTATCATTATTCATTTTTAATATATGAACCTGATGGTGGTGTATTGTAAGTGAAACCATTTTGAGTAAACAGTGTGATATCACCCGAATCTTCCAAGGGTAGTCACATAGTTGGATCATAGTTTCCTTAACCATTTGTCCAAACACTACGACATGCCTATATTTCTTACAAATATTAAAATTTCCAAACACCCCATAAAAATATTAAATTATTCCTATCTCCACATTCTCCATTTCACATGAGAATATCCTCCCAGTATATGGACTAATTTTCCCTTGTTTCATGGTAGATATCCCTTATTCATGGTTATTTATCATGAGGTGAGGACTGAATCCTATTAATTAATTCATACCTTCTCGTTATTATCATATTGTTCTTTTATTTCCAATAGATTTTAAAAACCTAGTTCCGTGTGAGGGAAAAACATAGGGTTATGGTTTGGTTATTAATGAAATTTCTTCATGGATTATGCTTTAGAGGATCCTCTCACCTCATTTATGAAATTTTTAAATTATGGAGATAATATTCAGTCATATTCAATGTAGGGGTCTCTAACTAATTATTTGTTTCTTATAAAATATCTTGTTTTCTATGTTTTCCTTTGGTTTAAGTGGGTTTATTATCAATTTTTTGACTTATTAAGGGCCTATTTTGTTTTATTGATTTTGTTAATGAATTTTTTTGGATTAATTGTAATTTAAATTTGGTTTCTATTGAAAAATTATTTTTTGAGCCAACATTTTTTTGATGAAATGATTTTGAGAAAAAATGCCTTACAATGATTTATTCAAACAGTTTTTTTAAATAATAAAATTTTAACCTATAATTTCTTTTTCACTTCATGATGCGAATATATGATATATGTATTCGATTGATAGATTTACATGGGATACCTTGGGTGAGTTAGTAGACCAGACTAAAATATCCCTACTGTAGATTGTGTGTTGGAGGGAAAATGTAGCCCGTTAATACTAAGGGATATAATTGGGTAGATTTTGTGGCACAATGAGGATAATTATGTTTTGATTTTTCCTAGATAAATATTGGGATGATTCAATGTTCATATAGGATGGAAACATTTCTGGTAGTGAATTCCATTTTCCTTAGGACACTATGTTTGAGCCCATGATACACGTTTTGTCTTTTTAAATGTGTTTCTAATTGTAGAATATTATGTTGTTGGGTTTTATATTTTTAATGACATATTTAACTCTGCCTTTTATGATTAAAATTACATATGCCACATGAAAACTTTACTTTTTTTAAATAAAAATGATTATTTCTAATGATTTTTCAAGTGGAACTCTCCTCTAAATAAATGTTTTCAAACTAAAACTAACAGTATGAATGGGGAAAGACATTATATAGAATAATGGTGGTATCCTACTGGGTTTTTTCACACACATTACATATTCCCATGGGTTATATATATAGTTGTTTTGTAGTATATAGGTAATATAAAGGGAACCATGTAGTGTGGTGGATCTTCTTAGTTCTCATCTCCCTTTTGGGGCATAACAGTGGTATGGTGACCATGAGTCATGATGAGTTAGAACCATGTGGATAATTTTGGGACCCTTAATAGTTTTGGGTTATTTTTTATCAACCCCTATAACCTTTAATATGTTTTTTACTTTATTATATATATATATGTTTCTTTTATTTTTTTTATGCTCATTGTATGGTGTTTATGATTTATTGGTTTTTGGGGATTCTTATAGCGTTTTTAGTTCATTATATATTTTTTAAATATTTATTCAGAGTTTAAGGAATCTATCTTAACGATGGTTTTATCCATATCATAGAGAGTAATTCCCTGAGTTGGTTAAATAGACACTAATGGAGAAACAATTTCAAGTAGTTATACTATGATACCCTAGTTCATTTCTTTAGAACTTTTAAAAAGATAGATTAGGGGATGTTTCTGGTTGAAACATACCAATTCATTTCATGTCACCAAAAAACATAGTGACCTATTTCATCTTGTATTTTCGTCAACATGGTAGTATGTTCAATTTAAGAAGTTTTTTAGTTTTTATCTTGACTCTTGAGTAAGTAGTCACTTAACTAGGTATAGGGATATAATACACTTATCATTCAAGGATATATTTCTCTCATAAATTTTTTTCTGTTATACTTTTTTTTATTTTTCAATTGGCTGAAATGTGATGGATTTATAGAATATTTGAATGGGAAAAGATATAAGACATAGGTGACAGAGTATCATTGAGTACCCAGGGGGTAGGAATTGTGTACCTGGTGGAGCTCCAGTGTCTATAGAGCCACTTCTAAGACCACTGAGTACCTAGTGGGCCCAAAAAGAATATGATATTCTTGAAAGTAGTTCATTTCATGTTAGAACATTTTTTTCATTCCACCTCAAAAATTAACCCCCTATGCTAAAATACATAACATGGGATTATATCATTAATTTCATGCCTTATATGAATTTTATCACTCACCCTTTATTCATAGTTAATAACCATAAACCTAAACATTGATCTCTATCTAGGAGCAGCTATATGAGTTCATTATTAGAAAATATAAAGAATTTCTGACATTCATCATTAATTTAATACTACATTCACAGGTATCTCAACATCACATCCTTATATGGTTTTAAATATAGGTCCCCCCCAATTATCATTCTTCTTCCAGGTGGTAACATGATGTTATAATCAATGATCATGTGATAATTATAATATAATATTTACTAATTTCATTATTCATTTAAGGTAACTAATATCAATTCCCCTTTGATCTATCCTTGGATTATTAAGTTGGATGGAGGTCACATCACTACTTTTTCTAGGCATAAGTCTTGGAATTTTCCAATTATATTGTGGGAAAAGTATTTCCCTTCCCACATATGATCATAGTGTCATATCCATAGAGAAATTTTATAGGGTAATAGATCAGTAGATAATTTATTTTAGGAAAAAACATCAAATAAAGAGGATTTCGTAGGGCTAATATGATATTGGTTGTGACTTATTGGTTATTTACACATTATGAATTGGTTATGCTACTTTTACAACACACAAGGATGCTTGTGATGTGAAATACACTATATGAGTTACCATTGTAGTTTTCTAATGATTGATAGTTTTTATAGGTTTTTAAAATTATGATTAACTATTGATATGTCTGTAATGATATTAGTTGTTCCTTATTTTTCTTGTGCATAATCATATAGAATTCTATGTGAAAGTTTTTCCCAATCATCCATGTTTTGGGCCCCCAAATTTTAATGTAACTTTTTATTGTTCCCTTATAATGATAAATCTTGTTCTTTATATTCTTAATACAAAAGGATGAGTATTTGAAAATTTCAAATACATTCCAAATTTGGAAACATTGAATTAGGTGGCTAGAAATTTTTAATTACATAAATAAATATCTAAGAGGTTTTCTTTGATTGTGTTTCATATATATATATGTGTGTGTGTGTGTGTGTGTGTGTGTGTCATTGATATTTATTGTCTGTGAATATGTTCATGACTTACATGGATTGTTCCACATTCATATGTATATACTAGAAACACATAGGTTTATATATACAATATGTTCCTAACTAATATTTTAGGGTGTTTATATGGATGGTAGATTCATATATATAAATGATTAGGTTCTTAAAAACACATTCCTCTTTAAGAGAAGATGAATTTCCTAATTATAGAATATTATTATTGATATTTATATATAGTTTCTCATTTTAAAGAGAGATATACCTCCAATATAGAATGGTTATGGATAATGATATATATTTATTTACATGTGTCTTTTGTTTTTGATATATATATATTAGTACATTGACTATTTTAGATGATGGGTTCTTAAAAAAATATGTGAGAGATACAAAATTTAAGATGGAAAAGGTATACTAAATGGGTCTCAAGTATGGATTTAAGAAGATTCATCTAATGATTGGTAGGAATTATTAGTGTGTTATTAGAGAAAAATATTTAGATACCTATATTTTAGAGAAAATTGTTGTATTTTATTAGTAAATAATTATTTGGGTAGCAAACATATTGATTTGTTATTAAGTTCATTTTTTCCTACTACAGTGAATATATCATTTTATAAAATAATGAATAGGGTTATCTTCTGACTTCTGTAGGGTATATTATATTAAAACACTATACATGGCCTCTAAAATTTAGATTAAATGATTTTTATATGACATTGGTAAAGGAAATGTTCATCTGCATGGTAGGTGACTGAACTAGAACATGGGTATTCATTGCATGTGAATTATATAGTTATGGTAGAGATTTTTATCCTTTTTATATAATGATCAGGAATGGGTGTAGGATCTTTCTATGGGTTTTCACATGAGGAATCTCATAAATATGGCATTATATTTTTTTTAATTTTGGATATGTTTTGTTGAAGGTTTTCATTTATATATTTGTTTTTTAATTAAACTCATTTATTTTCTATATGTTTGTTTTGGGAATACTTTTATAGTGATTTTAAAATCATATATGTCATAAATTATGGAATTTTCTGGTACCATCTATGGATAAGTATTCTAATAACCAATAGTTGTTGGTGTATAATTATTCTATGCACCTAAAGATCATGATAAAATTATGTTTTGATTAACTGGTTATTTTTATTTGACTCTAAAGAGGGTAATTGTTCTCTCATGTAGAGGAAATTTATCTCTCGACATTTATTTCATCCTCCAAAAATCTAAAGGTGTGTATGAGGTTTTTTGGAAAATCAGTTTGACTCTATTTGGGAATCAATGATATGGAATTATAAATTGTTAAAAAATATAATTAAAGTATATTGGGTATGTATTAAGTTTATATAGGATATAGGACTATAGATACTTGAGAAGTAACACATAAATATGTATGTCCAAAATAAATATGGTGGAATCTTCGGTAACTATGTGCAATAATTGATGAATTTATAACTTATCCTTAATTAAAGTCGTTTTTATGAGTCTCATGCATGAAAACTATATGTGTATTGGTAGACATATATAGGATGAAATATAATATGAGGTTCTTTCTTGTATTTAGTCAACTTATTATTTAATATATTGAATATTCATATTGAAAAAAAATTAATAAATAAGTAATGTTTTCCCACTTATTTATTAGTGATGGGTAGGTTTCTATAACTATTTTAATTGATTTAATTTTTTTTAAATCTATTTAATCAGACTATAGACACATACTTGGAACATATGGTTGTCTACTTCTCATTTAAAATAATTTTTTAATGCATGAAATCATTGATAAATAAATACAAATGAGGTAAGGATGAGGTTATGACATGATTAGTGTATTGTAGAGTTAAATAAAAAATTTAGAAATTTGTAGAAGGAAATTAAATGTTATTATATTCATTAATATATATTTTCCCACTACATAAACCCCATATTGATCCACTGGGGGGAAATAACAAACATAACCTATGACAGCCCTACTTTTATTACAAACATAAACATGATTCATTACATAAACTATTCACATGATACAACATGGATAATCGAGAGTTATAGTGTCTTTGGGGCTTAGAATCATTACATAACAACTTAAAACATGAAATACAACATCTTTATTTTAAACTTCTTTTACATGACCACTACATTCCCTCGTACTTAGCATTGCATGGGATAACCTGAGGGCATGCATAAGAAAAGGGGTGAGCTATAAATCCCATTAAGGGAATAAAAATGGAATACATGAGGAGTACAATACATGTTAGACAATTGGAATATCAATAGGGAACAACAGAAACATGAACATAAAGTCATGATAAAGCATGATAATCATAACATGGAAATGTGGCGACAAGACTTAACATGGAATTAGAATGAGCCAAGGCTCATTGCTCATGGAACATGAGTAAATCCTCATTGCACATGAAGTATGAGTAAAACCTCATTTCACATGAATTAGAATGAGTCAACACTCATTGCACATGACGTATCATGATACTATACTTTACCCAATGCATTGGAGCGCTATAAGGGTGTGCCCTACTTAAACATTTCATTTCATGCATAAGTGTGTCACATTGATCAAAAAACATGGATTCATAAAAGATAATTATTTATTACACGATAAAGGAATGTGGAATTCATAAATGAAACTTTATAATAAATATGTAAATGTGCATAAAGTTGAATACCCTTGATGGAAAAATGGGCATGGTATTCACAACATAATGGCATTGGCTTAGAAAATCGGTGCAATTTCGGCAGCGTAACAGCATGACATAAGAATTCATAAAAATGGTTGATGACAGAGAAAGGGGTTCCTCATCATATTTACATGTAATGGAAAGTAAGGAGGTCATATAGATACATGTCCCAACAATTGTAATGGAATTTAGATTCATGATACAAATGTATTGCTTGAATGTAAATGAGGAGAGAGAAGTTCCTTTCGAAATTTCGACATAGTAACGGGTGTACATGGGAGGAATTTAATGAGAGATAAAGGGTCTCCCATAATTAAAAAATTAAGAGGCATTATGAGGGTGGTGTGAAACCATACCCCAACATTCATAATTGAAATTAAAAGGGGAAAACAATTTAAACAAATTGGACAAAAATGAGAAAGGAAGAAACAACCCTTACTTTGAAGTGTGCATCCAATGGCTTAAGAGAGGCTTGAGAGAGGCTTCATTGGAGATTAAGGAACCTTGAGAGGATTATATATAGAGTAGGTCAGAGGATGGACAAACTCAAAAGGCTTTGAGTGAGGAGGAAGTGGGTGCTTGGGTGGGTTTATATTGGAAAGGTGAGTGAATTCTTTATTTTTTAGGTTTGTGACCCCTTACAGTAAACTAATCCAACCCACAAATCAGCTCATGGTTTTTGCCCATGGTTTTGGAAAAGGGGAGAGGAAAACATATTTTATAAGGCCAAAGTCCTAACTTTTTAAAATAATGGGGTTTCTTATGTGGAGGTGAGTCACACTCCCATGGAAAATAATTTAAAAAGACAAGATGTTCAATAAGTCTTGAGGGGTCCATTAATGCTTTTTAAAATAAGTCAAACAGACCCAAAATCACATTATTTTAATGGTAAAACATATATTGGCCTAAAATAAAGCTTATAGTATTTTATTACTTCACTATTTGGTCATTATGATGTCATAAAACACATTATATATTTAAACGGTATTTAATTTTTACCCAAAAATTTGATTGTCTCAGAAAATTATGAAAAATTCACTGTTGGATAATTTCAGCGTTCTAATTCCAAAAATAACATTTATTTTATCTAAATATTTTTCGAAATATGTTAATTTTCACTTTTACAATTAAAACCGACATTTATAAAAAATTCACGGGTTTTGACAAAAATGGCTTTCAAACCTTAATAAAAATTACAATTGCATTCATAAGATTATAAGATTATTTATTTTTAATAAAAATTAATTTAATAATAATATTAATATTTTATTAAAATATTATTTAATTCAAAAATCCTGTAACTTAATAAAATATTATTCTTAATTAAATAATAACTAAAAACCTTATTTGTACTTTAAAAACTATTTACAATGTATCAATAATGACAAGAATGTTTATTCATTATTATATACAAAAATAATGTATATGAACACAGTACTAGAGATTTTTTACATAACCACTTAAAAAGGCCGCATAAGACCTAAGGGTAAGGTGTGCGATGGTGACATACTCTTGGGGTGGCTCAGATAACAACGCTCGAGTGGTAATCTCTATCAACTTCCACTTTTCCCATAGACGGTCTCGTTGGATCTTGACATGTTGAAACTCAGCTTGGGCTTGGTCAAGAGAGAAACCCAAGGATGCCAGCTCTTTTCTGAGCTCCGAAAAATGGGCTTCGTATGGAGAAATTCTACTGGATGAGTCCATCGCTTCTTTTGTTTGAGTAAATTGGATTTGTTAAAGCCCTATAGTTATACTAATCATGTGATCACTATTCAGTGGCTATATTAGCAACGGTCAAAATTCTTAACATAAAACCAAAGAACTTGACATTTTATATAAACATTTTACATAAAGAGACATTTAATTAGATCAAGTGGGATTTCCATTAATGAAAATTTGGGTCGTTACCATATTCCCCCCTTAAGAAATTTCTCCCTCAAAATTTCCTTTTCCCACACTAAAATAGATGTGGGTATCTCAGCTTCACCATTTCCTCTGATTCCCAAGTCGCTTCTTCAAAATTTTGGTTTCACCACAACACCTTGACGAGGGGCATTTTCTCATTTCGTAGAACTTTTTCTCCATAATCTAATATCTTCACCGGTTGCTCCTCATAAGAAAAATCATCCTCTAACTGTTCCACCTCAGAAGAGAGTACTTGTGAATGGTCTAGTATGTACTTCCATAAGAGGGATACATGAGGGAAATCATGTACATTGGCCATTTTAGGTGGAAGTGCTAGTCGATATGCCATAGCCCCAACATGATAAAGAATCTAGAAGGGGGCGATGCACCTTCGACGTAACTTCCCTTTATTTCCAAACGTCATGACCTTCTTCCATTGAGATATGCGTATAAAAACCATGTCTAAAACATTAAATTCAAGGTCTCGTCGATGATTATCTGCATAACTCTTATGTCGACTCTGGGCTGCCTTGATATGCTTCTGAATGGTTTTCACTTTCTCTACCATTTTCTCGACCATTTCTGGTCAAAGCAGCTTACGTTCACCGACCTCATCCCAACATGTCAGTGTTCTGCACCTTTTCTCACACAGGTCTTCATAAGGTGCCATTTGGATGCTTGAGTAGAAACTATTATTATAAGAGAACTCAACCAGAGGAAAATGTTGATCTAATCCTCATTTAATGTCCATTGAGAATGCTCTTAACGTTTCCTCAAGTGTTTAGATAGTCCACTAGGATTGGCCATCAGTTTGAGGATGATAGGCCGTACTGAACTTCAGATCAGTATTCAGAGCATGTTGAAGACTCTTCCAAAACATAGAGGTGAATCTTGGATCTCGGTCAGACACAATAGATAGTGGTAATCCATGCAGCCTTACTACTTCTCCGATATATATATATGTGCCGGTTTATCCAATGAGAAATCTTCCCGAATAGCAATGATGTGTGCAGTCCTTATAAGACGATCAACCACAACCCAGATTTCATTGTTTCATTTCGATGTCCTCGGAAGTCCAGTGACAAAGTCCATAGTGATGTTCTCCCATTTCCATTCTGGTATGGGCAATGGTTTCATCATCCCCTTATACTTCTGCCTCTCTACCTTCACTTGCTGGAACACCAGGAACATTGATGTATATACAGCGATCTCCTTCTTCATATTATCCCACCAAAAATTTTCTCGTAGATCTCGATACATGTTTGTTCTCCCTGGGTGAATAGAGAAATTGGAACTATGTCCATCATCAAAAAGTTCCTTATTCAGCTTCGTACTTGATGGAACACATAGTCTTTTCCAAATTGCACAATTCCTTCTTCATTAACATTAAACACCGAGGATTTACCATTTTCTATAGCTTCCCCTTCTTCTTAAATTCCCACATCATCCTTTTGAGAATCCTTTAACCTTTCCAAAAGAGATGGTTGAGCAATCATTTGTGAAAGGATTGATGATGTTCCCTTCTTTATAATTCTCATGTACATCTTCATTAAGTCTATGAATATTGGATCCTTCTCAATTCTCATCATTGATAGAATCCTTGGGTCCATTCTACTTAGGGAATCTTCCACCTTATTCACTTTCCCATGGTGGTAATGTATTGAACAGTCATAATCCTTGATGAGCTATATCCATCTTCTCCGACACATACTAAGCTCTTTCTGTGGGAATATATATTAAAGAATCTTGTGGTCTGTATATATCTCACATTTCTCCCCATAGAGATAATGCCGCCAGATTTTCAAGGCAAAGATCGCCACCACCAACTCTAGATCATGTGTTGGATAGTTTAGCTCATGGATTTTCAACTGTCTTGAGGCATAGAATATTACTTTATCAGTCTACATCAGTACACAGCCTAATACCTTCTTCAAAGCATCACTGAATATCACAAAGGGTTCCCCACTTGTGGGTAAAGTGAGCACGAGCACAATTATAAGCCTCATTTTCAACTCCTTGAACCTTTCTTTGCATCCATCACTCCAAGAAAACTTTACCCCCTTTCGAGTTATCTTGGTAAGAGGGTTGGAAAATCATGTGAAATTTCTCAAAAATCATCAATAATATCATGCTATGCCCAAGAAGCTATGGATATCCATTAACAATGTTGGCCTTGGCCATCCCTCAATTGCATCTGTTTTGGATGGATCCACAGATATCCCATTTCATGTGATGATGTGGCCCAAGAATGAGACCTCCTTCAACCACAACTCACACTTGTTATACTTTCCTAGAGCTTCTCCTTTCGCAAGGTCTCTAGTATAGTTCTTAAATGCTCATCATGATCCTCCTTGATTTTGGAGTATATTAGAATATCATCTATAAAGACTACCACAAATTTGGCAAGGTAATCTTTAAAGACTCTACTCATCAATTCCATGAATATTTCTGGAGCATTAGTGAGTCCAAAAGTCATTACTATGAATTCATAGTGCCCGTATCTTGTATGAAAATCAGTCTTGGGGACAACTTCTTTCTTCACAATTACTTGATAATATCCCGACCGCAAGTCTACATTGGAGAAGTATTGTTCTATGCGCAGCTGATCGACCAAGTCATCGATCCGCGGTAGAGGATACTTTTTCTTTATCGTGATTTTTTTTAAGTTTATGATAATCGATGCAAAGCCGCATTGAACCATCCTTCTTCTTGACGAAGAGGACTGGTGCACCCCATGGTGAAGCACTTGAACGTATAAACTCTTTATCCAGATTCTCATGTAGTTGTTTATTCATCTCTTCAAGCTCCACGACATCCATTCTATATGGGGTATTGGATATTGGTAGATCCCATAGTACAAGTTCAATTGAGAATTCAACGTCTCTTTTAAGAGGAAGACCAGGCAGTTCCTCGGGAAACACTTCAGAAAATTCCCTCACAATAGGCATTTCTTAAAGGGTGGTTTCTTCCTTGGAATCAATCACCTGAGTCAGATACACGTTCTCATAGGGTAGTAATATCCATGCATGAGATGATGGAGAAAAAGGATATTCATCTTCTTCCTTACACTTGTAAATAATCGGGGGCTGATTCTCCATATGAAGTGTGATTTCCCTCTCCCAACAATTTATGTTGGATCTATATATGGAAAGCCAACCCATGCCAAGAATTATATCAAATTACACCAGAGAGAGTATTAAAAGGTTCACTAAGAAATTCAATCCACATATTATAACAAGGGAGGACTTATATTCATGGGATTCAATGATTTCCCAATTTTCTGTACTCACCGACATCTTCACTTCCATGATTTGTGGTGGTGATGGGATTGTTCTACTAAACATTAGAGATATAAAATAATGCGTAGAACCTGAATCAAAAAGTATGATAGCTATTATTGATTGAATAACTAGCGTACCTGTCACCACTTCGTTTTCGGGGTTCACTTAGGCAGAAGTGATGTAAAAATCTCTTCCTCACAGCCTTGGAGGATGTTGGTTGCCTCATAAAACCCTTGGATTGGGGCACTGTTTTGAAAAATGCACCGGTTCTTTGCAGTTGTAGCAATGAACAATGCGTTGAGGATCGAACAGAGCGTTCCTCTCATTTGTCACAGCCGCGAGTCTTTCTTGCTGATAGTTAACAGAAATATTCCCTTCTCTTTCACACCTAAATCATTTCCTCGTCCCCTTGAGGCAATTTTCAGTGTTCTTCTTTCCGCACTTTAGAAAAGTGGGGTGCTGGATCTTCATAGAACAATTGGATTTATACATCGGACCGCCAGCATTGAAGTCTACCTTATGCTTCTTGTCCCAATGATACACCTATGATTCCTCGATCTCCATTTCAACCTTGAGGGAACATCGGACAATTTCCTCATAGCTATCGAAGTCACGGATCACTAATTCTTTCCACAGGCTACGCTTTAGCCTACCAAAGATGCAGTCAACCTTGCATTCAGGGGTAACGAAAAAGCCGGAAGCATATCATTCAAGCCTTGTGATGTTTTCCTCGTATGTTCCAATAGATTCTTCATCTTTTTTCTTGAGGGAAAGGAAGTCCCTTTCCATATTAAGTTGGAGGGTCCGTGGAAAATATTGTTCGAAAAACATCTTCCAAAAATCCTTCCATTCCAGCGCCTCGATCTCCTCCTCAGTCTTTGTATTTTTGATCAACCTCCAGCATTGATTAGCTTTACCCTCCATATGATATGCCCCCAGGAGAACCTCCTCTTATTCATAACATTAAAGGATGTAGAAGATCTTTTCAATGGAGTTGATCAATTGTTCAGCGATCATGGGATCAGATGATCCAATAAAAGTAGGAGGCCTTCGTCTCCTGAAGATCTCGATAGAAACTTGTTCCTTCTTAGGGGGGTTTAGACATTCCTCTTGACCTGTGTTTCTATTCAATGCTTGAGTTAACTGAGAGAGAAGCATGATAAAATTCGTGATTCCCTCTCCCATTGGATTGGGCATCTCATTAGTACAGTCATCACACTGATCTTCACATTGGTTGTTAGCCCGTGTCCTAATATTACTGGCCATTGGCTGGAATAAAAGGAAATTTAGGGGGTAACACATAAAGGGTAATCCAAAAACAAATGTTGATTAATTACAGATAAACTTTTATTTCCTTAACTCATGAGTCTATAGGCTTCAATCTAGGCTTTTCATGATTTACATTCTAACATATATTCTTATGGGAATTTTTTTTAATTCCCTTAATAAGGGTTCATACTAAGCCTGTGAATTAATCAAAACGTATCCCCTGGGACTGTCGAAACCAAAAGTGAATCAAGACCTGTTGTCGTGCACCATTTCTCATTCGAGTCTAGCTCAAACCGGTGTTTTCGGGTTTTACCCCTAGGATACATCTGTGCCAGAACCGCCTCTACCTGTTCGAATCCAGACAGGGATGTATTTGTTTGATAAACCACTAACTCAATACTTACCAAAACTAAGGGATGTTCTTATTAAAAATAATCTTGTATCTAAGGCTTTACTAGGGTTTTCTAATCCTAATCCCAAAAATAACTAAACCAATCCTCTCATACCAACTATGACAACCCTACTTTTATTACAAAAATAAACATGATTTATAACATAAACTATTCACTTAATACAACATGTATTATCAAAAGTTCTAGTGTCATTGGGGCTTAGGATCATTACATAACAAATTAAAACATTAAATACAACATATTTATTGAAAACAACTTTACATGACCACTACATTCCCTTGTACTTAGCATTGCATGGGATAACCTGAGGAAATGCATAAGAAATGGTGTGAGCTATAAATCCTAGGAAGGGAATAAACATGGAATACATGAGGAGTGCAATAAATGTTATACAATAGGCATATCAATATATAACAAGAGAAACATGAACATAAAGGCATGATAAAGCATGATAATCATGACATAGAATTGTGGAGACAACACTTAACATGGAATTAGCATGAGCCAAGGCTCATTGCACATGGCGCATGAGAAAATCCTTATTGCACATGAAGCATGAGTAAACCTTTTTCGCACTTGAATTAGAATGAGTCAACACTCATTTTACATGATTTATCATGATACTATACTCTACCCAATGCATTGGAGCTCTATAAGGGCGCACCCTTCTTAAACATTTCATTTCATGCATAAGTGTGCCACATGGATCATAAAACATGGATTCATAAAAAATAATAATTTATTCCATGATAAAGGAATGTGGATTTCATACATGAAACTTTATAATCAATAAGTAAATGTGCATAATGGTGAGTACCTTTGATGGAGAAATGGGCATGGTATTCACTACACAATGGCATTGGCTTAGAAAATCAGTACGATTTCGGTAGTGTAATGGCGTGACATAAGAATTCATAAAAATGGTTGATGAGAAAGAAAGGGGTTCCTCATCATATTTACATGTAATGGATAGTAAGTAGTTCATATATATACATGTCCCAACAATTTTAACGGAATTTAGATTCACTATACAAATGTATTTCTTGAATGTAAATGATGAAAGAGAAGTTCGTTTCGAAATTTCGGCAAAATAACGGGTGTACATGGGAGGCATTTAACGAGAGATAAAGGGTATCCCATAATTAAAACATAAATAGGACAGTATGAGGGAGGTAAGATACCATACCCCAACATTCATAATTGAAATTAAAAGGGTAAAACAACTTAAAGAAAATTGGACAAAAATGAGAAAGGAAGAAAAAACCCTTACCTGGAAGTGTGATTCCAAAGGCTTGAGAGAGGCTTGAGAGAGGGTTCTTGGGAGCTTGGGGAACCTTGGGAGGATTCTAGAGAGTGTAGGTCAGAGGTTTGACGAACTCCAAAGGCTTTTAGTGAGGAGGAAGTGAGATCTTGGGTGGGTTTATATAGGAAAGGTGACTGAATTCTTTATTATTTAGGTTTGGGAGACCTTACGTTAAACAAATTCAAACCACAAATCAGATCATGGTTTTTCCATGGTTTTTGGAAGAGGGGAGAGGAAAAAAATATTTTATAAGCCCAAAGTCCAAACTTCTTAAAATAATGTGGTTGCTTATGTGGAGGTGAGTCACACTCCCATGGAAAATAATTTAAAAAGACAAGATGGTTAATATGTCTTGAGGGGTCCATTAATGCTTTGTAAAATAAGTCAAACAAACCCAAAATCAGATTATTTTAGTGGTAAAAGAAATATTGGCTGAAAATAAAGCTTATAGTATTTTATTACATCACTATTGGGTCATTATGATGTCATAAAACACATTATATATTTAAACGGTATTTAATTTTTACCCAAAAATTTGACTGTCTCAGAAAATTATGAAAAATAACCATTGGATAATTTTGACATTATAATTCTAGAAATAAAATTTATTTAATCTAAATAATTTCTTAAATATGTTAATTTTCACTTTTAAAATAAAAACCTACATTTATAAAAAAATTCACGGGTTTTGACAAAAATGGATTTCAAACGGTAATAAAAATTATAATTGCATTCATAAGATTATGATATTATTTATTTTAAATAAAAATTTATTTAAAAATAATAATAATATTTTATTAAAATATTATTTTATTCAAAAATACCTTAATTTAATAAAATATAATTCTTAATTAAATAAAAACTAAAAACACTATTTGTACTTTAACAACTATTTACAATATATCAATAATGACAAGAAAGTATATTCATTATTATATACAAAAATAATGTACATGAACACAGTACTAGTGATTTGTTACATAACCCCTTAAAACAGCCGCATAAGACCTAAGGGTAAGGTGTGCAATGGTGACATACTCTTGGGGTGGCTCGGATAACATCTCTCAAGTGGTAATATCTATCAACTTCCACTTTTCCCATAGACCGTCTCGTTCAAGCTTGACAAGATGAAGCTCAGCTTGGGAATGGTCAAGAGAAAAACCCAAGGAGCTCCGAAAAATGGGCTTCGAATGGAAAAATTCTACTGGATGAGGCCATCGCTTCTTTTGTCTGAGTAAATTGGATCTGTTAAAGACCTGTATTTATACTAATCATGTGATCACTCTTCAACGGTTATATTAGCAATTGTCAAAATTCTTAAGATAAAACCAAATAAGTTGACATTTTATATAAACATTTTACATAAAGATACATTTAATTAGATCAAGTGTGATTTCCATTAATGAAACTTTGGGTCGTCACATAACTTTTTTACTAGACCTCCCATAGTTTTTCATTTTCCTGAAGTCCTATCTCACCTAATTTAAGTAGTATAAAAAACACACCATGATGATATCTCTATGAAATTTATGTTGTGTGATATATTTTATTCCATCACCCTATAATATCATAATATTAATTTTCCTCTTAGACATAACATTATTTATTTTAACATATTATATAAATATTCAACATTTCTGAGAGTATATAGTAGTATATGGTTTGGTGAAAAACTTTATTATTTCAAGGAATAAGTTGTTTATGTTGGAATGTTATGGTTGAAGTGATGAGTGTATATGGAATTTAATAGAATGGTTTTTAGTAATTATTTCTTGAAAACTTCTACTTAGATACTCTTTATGGAAAGAAATATTGGATGTTCATGGATCTTTTATTGGGAAAATAGCTATTATTGATTGGATGAGAAAATGTGCACACATAATTCATGTTACACCTTATATTAGTGGGGATGATGAGTTAAAATATATACGTTTTATGATGTGATTTTAAAAACAATTTCATTAGTAAGTGATGATGTTTAACCTCTCACACATTTATGGGGTTGTGAATAATTTGTTTTTTATTTATACTAATTCCAAAATAAGTATAAGATCATGTGGTTCTTTAAGTGTATGAAAATTATGTATTTAATATTTGAGTCATATTGAATCTTGGAAGGGTAGTCTTGGTGGAATCATTTATCTCTTGGTTTTGGAGGATACATGAAATAATACTTCTACTATGGCCAGGTCAGAAACAGTATATCTAATAGTCTATTTTAAACAATACAGAGTTATAAATTTTAAATGTTTAATTAAATCCAATGTTTTTTATGTATACTATTTTAGGGAATATTGGACTTCAACCTCACAGGAGTAAAATATTTGATATTCAATTTGGCGTACAAGTTACAATGGAAAACTAACTACCTTCTTCAACATTCATATAGGGAAATAGGTGGGTTTGTTAGATATAGTTTTCATTAGAACATATACAAAAGAAGATAACCTAATTTTAGTGTAATAATAATGGACAATTTAATGTATTTTTATCCAATCATTTGATAATTAATTCATGGTAAATCCCTTCTATGCTAGGATATATAGTATCATATTCCCTCACTTGTAATATTTTTTAATTGAAACTTCATATTATTTTCATTTTTCGGTTTCTAGTATATCCCTTGAGGATGAAGTTGGAAATATATTATTGCCTTTTGACTATTTATAGTCTCTTGGGTAAGAGTATTGAAGTCAATAAGAAGTATCTTTTACACCCTCTTATAAGAGGAATGTTAAGACTTATCTATGAACTTTATACTCCTAAAATTATATTAACTAATTTTATCAAAGGTCATAAATTATTAATAAAATTAAAAATACTTCGTAATTTATATAAGGGTAATGTTTCATATTCAATTACCAATCATATTAAATATACTATTATATCAAAATTAAAATTTCATGAAATTTGAAATTTGTGGGATCTTCATCAAGTAGAAGAGATCGCCTCCTAAATATTATGATTGGTTATTTTGTGAAATATATATACTAGAAGTACTTCTTATTGAAGTAGGATTTTTTCCCCGAGTTGTTTTGAAAGGATTTATCTATGTTGACTCTTAAATCTGAGCTGATGTTTTAATTGAGACTGTACCAGTAACTAATACAATTTCAATTATGTAGTATTATGTTACACTAATAGAGTTAAGATATTGAGAAATTATTCTTGATGAGTGGGAATCTAGAGTTTTCATGTAAAATAGTACTTTTAATCAGAGAACTCCATTTCATTGTAAATAATGTTTATGGGAGTCTATGTCTCTGTGTGAAATATGAAAATATTAATCAGGTGACTATCAAGAATAAATATGTACTATCGTGCATTGATTATATGTTCAAACTAATAAATTGGGAAAAATTGTTTTTATAATATATTTCACATCCGGGTAAAATTAACTCTGAGTAAGACATGTCAATTTTCCTAACATCAATTCCTAAATCTAGTATGGTTATTTTTAATATCATGTTATTCTATGTTTCATGACCAATTCAGATCCTATTTTCAAGGATCTAATAAATGAGACCCATACAAAGACTCTATTATCATACTTTTCATGTTTGATATCCTTGTTTATTCATGAACATAGAAGGATTATGTAAGAAATATTCATATGGTTTTGTCAATATTAATAGAGAATGTCATTTATGTGAATATCACTATAAAATAATTGTGTATTCATGTTATTAAACTTATAGGGCATTTAGTATTGAACAATCGAATTATCGTGGGCCCTGATAAATTAGAAGTAATATTGACCTAGGAAGTACCTATGATTGATGTCAAGGAAGTACTTTTCATGGAACGTAAATGATTTTATCATTTGAAGATTCAATATTTTTTCCCATATAGAAAACCCTGTAAAATGTCTGAAAAATAAGGGAGATAAATAGTTTTGTCAAAATTGTGAAAGATTGTATTCCTAGAACTGAAGAAGTTGATTATTAGAATAGTTATCCAAATCATTCCAAATCGAAGTAAATGTTTTAATATTTATTGTCATTACTATTAAAAAGGTATAATAATACAATTGACACCTAATCATTATGTGTGGACTTATGGTTCTATGAAATTGTGACCACATGAAAGAATGTTTCAACTGATGATCCATATCTATTAATTGTATATAAATCTAAATGTTCTTGTATTTGGATTATTTTGATTTTGAGCATCTATATGCTTTTAGTTGGGTAACATTATAGTTGACACCCTAATTATAAAGTCTTAACATTAAAAGTTATCGAAATAATAATTTTATTGGAGGTTCATGTCTATGTTGGATGGCTTTAATATGGATATATTTAAACACTGTGATGAGATATATTTATTCTCTCATGATATTTTGTCATTAATTGTATAGTATCTGACTAATTCCAAGATAACTAACTCAAATTTTACCATCATTTGAGATATAGTCTATAGAGGGGAGACCTAAGAGGGATGTTCTCATGATATTAGTACATTATCCAATTTCAATAGAAGAATTTCAGCTCCCAATAATATTTGATAATTTGTATAGTTGGAGTACCACTCCTCCTATTATTATATTCACTGATGAATTTAAAAGATAAATTATAACATGTGTATGTAATTTTGATAACCTATAATGAATAAAAAGATATATATAATCACTTATAATTCATTACCTATCAATGGTTCATGTCATAGATTAAAAAACCACTTAGTGAGTGGTATATATTTTCTTTACTTATAAGAAAGTGGGATGATGTAACTATGTCATAGATAATGATATTACCTCTATATCTACTGTAAATAAATGCAGTGTGATTATTTGTAAATTTATAATTCTACTACTACGTTTCTTCATATATAGGATTCATTATAATTTGAAGACTTGGGAAATAACAATGTTATATAAATTGTAAATATTCAAAATCTGTTGACTAGTATAATATTTGATCAGGACCTAAGAATGACATATTTTTTTGGTTTATTTTTTCAAAAATCTATTAAGAATCTGTTAAAAATGTGCACATATCATCACCCTCAAAGAGATGTATACTAGAATAGAACCATTTAGTTCTATAATATTTTTTTGACATTAAATACTCTCTTTTGGTGTCTCTTTGGAGAATAATTTACTAAATTTTGATTTTTCCTACAGTAATAGCTATGAAGAATTTATCCAAATATATCCATTTGAGGAACATTGTGGAAGGAAAAGAGATTCTCTATCATGATTCATAAAAAATAGTGAATCAGTATTTATTGGGAAAATAATATTTAACTCAATTAATAAGCATGTAAATTTGATTATAATGTGTTTTACTGTTATGAAAAATCAATAATATTTATATAAAAAATATTGGTGATGAATCTTGGAATTATTGGTCACTGATCATCCATTTTTCCAAGTATACCCTCTATTAGTTCATGATTGACTGAAAACTAAATTTTTATTCAAAACAAACTTTAGAGAAAAATGTGGGAAACCAAAACAAGTCCAAAGTAAAGGTGTTAACCATAAAAGGCACCAAAAAATTGTTAAAGATAAGAATAATAATATTATAAAAAATCACCCTATTACAACCCCAAGTAGGTTTTGTTACCTATGTATCCATTTCATTCAGTAGAATAACTTCAAAATGAGCGGCCATGTTTTCCCAGTCACGGATGTATTCCTCCCCAATGATCTTCCTTTTATTGAAGCAGTATGCCAAAATGTAGTCTTTATGGTTGAACCATAGCCCTTTATTATCAGAATTGTCATCTCAAATTGATCTACCATATATTCTATTTGAAAAAATCCTTTTTAATCATTCACAAAGAAGACTTATTCTAACAATTCATCCTTTTTGTGTAGATGAGCTCTAAACTTTTCCCATTATTCACTTATACATTACCTTTGATTCTATTTAAGGATCTATCAGGAATTCATTCCATGTTCTGCACCATGAATTCTACTTCAGGATCCTTAATTCACTCACATAGATATTTCTTTCTAGAATTACCAAAGAACTTCTTATCACCTTCTACAATTACAGATTCCCCTAATATTATCTTTTTCTTGTTTTTCATTATCTTACATAAGGATCTTGTAATAGTTGATTTTTGAATATCTATGTATTTTTTTCATAGGTCATGTTTTTTACTCCCTTTTTAATTGGGAAATTCCCTATGAGAACATTTCCTTGATTTCCCTTCCCCAAGCTAGGTCTTACCGTTATATCCCCTTGGGAGTCCTAATCATAATCTATCATTGGTTGGGATTTTGGTTCTTTATCACTTAATTAGATATACATGGAAAACAATTAATTTACATTCTTTTGTTTCTATATTGGAATGTGTTTTTTATTTCATTTATTATAACCATTATCTTTCCCATTTCCATTCAAGGTAGAGAAATGGTTTTGGAGATAAATGGTCCTTAGAGTTTCACATTGGTTAAGCTGCCCCGATCTCGGAGATAGGGATACAATAAAACCTATAAAATCTTTCAAATTAGAAAGAAATATTTATTATTCCATGTTTTTATCACCATTAGGGTTTACGAAGTGCTCATCCTCCTGACTATTAGCCATTCCTATAGAATTAACTATATCAGTATAAGATGGTCTAGGCTCACAGAAGCCCTGTTCATCATTTATAATATCATCCAAATCACTCGTAAGCCATACAAAAATATCCAAAAACTCATGGATCTGAATTCATAATACAAGGATTTTCCTAAATAGCATTAGAATTGAGTCTTTATTCACTTACAAAAAGATCAGTAGGGAGTTCTGTAATTCATTGAATGAACCCCTTACTATGACATATTTACACTGGATATCCCTATGTCTACTCCAACATGATGTAATCGAGTGTCCCAACTACCTACAAGAAGATAAATACTATATCCATGACTTGAAGATCACCATTTATTTACACTAAAATTCTTCTCTTATCGTAATATATATTCAATGAAATGGAATTTTGGTAACATCAACCTTAACACAATTGTGAAGATAAATAGTATAATAACCCATATCTTTTCCAATATGTGAACCCAAGAAACACCCTACCATTTCCACCAGTTTCTATAGGGACACTAATAGTCCCATCAGATAACCAGCGGAACTTATATGAGTACATGGTGATCTCATATGTGTTTCTTTATATTGAGAATGTTTTTATTTTTCGGAATCATAAATTAACCCCCCCAAAATCTCAATGTTCGGATTTTCAATTTAATTATATCCATTAGAAAATTTTGAAAGTGAATCATAAATATCCCCTAACCTAGCCATGATTTTCAATGAGATTCATAATTGACTGGTAATGAGTGTCCATCATTGGATATTTTTTGTATTTTACTTCCATTATCTTAAGTTTTTATTATATATTTATATTTTTTCCACTTCTTTACCAACATCACCACATTTTATTATTTTAAATGTATGCCCGTACTCATAATTTTTTTCCTAAAGGTAGGGAAAAGTGGTTGAAAATAATGATTAGAAGGAAAAAATATTTATATACATTATGGGATTCAACATTGTAATTGAGTAAGTGATTTGTATCCATCTTTCTTCCAACAAAATTTCTAAATTTGTTTAGGGGTGAAATCTTTATCTTTGATGTGAATAGTTTTACACATTTTTACATGCTATGGTGGGTGATGACTTCCATTTGTATCAATCTATACCGTTGTTTTAATCAAAATTAAAGGGGATATTATAAGGGAATGTGGAAAAAAATATTTCAAAAATAATAATTTCAATAATGTTTATTATTATAATTTTATGATGAAATTGGTTGTACCTTATTAGTTTATGTTTAATCATGCCTCTATCATGCATATTTTATTATACCAAGATTTTGTAGTTTTGTGAAATCCATGGTATTTGTTTCCAATTTTATATTATAATTAATATTAATTTTAATATAGTATATTTCATTTTTAATTCATTACTCATGTAATTAACAGTCCTTGAATTCCATGATCAACATTTACAATGTTTCTCTCAATTATTTTAATTTGGTAATGTAGTATACATAATGAGGAATACATGATAAGTAATGGGAAAGGATGGTGAAATTTTTCTATAATAATTGTAAAAGGATAGGAATATATAAATTAATAGGGGAGAATAATATAAGTTATTTAATTCAACGTAATATAATAATAGGTTGTTAGAAAATTGGATTTCCAACAAGATCCCATATCACATAGAAGATTTAGTGAAATAATAACATGTAAATGATATACCTAATCGTACATGTGACTACTCTAAAAACTATGATATTTATCAAAATGGAAATATTATTAGATATATTTAATGTCTAAAATAACAAAATTGATGTGATAACTAGAAGTGGTTTATATTGATTTTTATGGGACAATATCAAAAGGTTCTATGATTTTAATAGGTGTTATGAATTATTTAATCATCAAAATTATACAATGTAATGTTTAATAGAGTTAAATCTCATATTTTTAGGGTTTAATAACACATACTTTTATGAAATGTCATCATTATATTTTTTTACATATAATGTATTTAAATTATGGACTAATAGTGACAAAATTTTTACTAATTAAAAATTAGAAAATTAACTAATGAAGCATGGGATAAGAAATAACTTCCCAGGATTTAGGACTCCATTTTAAAGTGGTTTCATTGAGAGAAAGAACAAAATAATCCATAATGCGTAAAAATATCTTTTTTAGAAAAATAAATTTGATGACTCTATTTAATTATGTAGTCTTCAAATTTATATATATGAGAAATAAATCCTTATAATTTCTAATAGGGGAAATTAATATCTAATATATATGGAATGGAAAGAATTCAACTTAATAATTTTTGGAATATTTTTTATGTAAATAAATTATTCCCAATAAAGATAAAAACAACATTACTTTTTAATCTTATTTATATAAAATAATATTTCGTTAAAATACTATAAATAGAAAGGAATCTAATTATAATAACATAAGAATTGAAATATTAACAAAAATTTTATTTCCCTGACCGTAGATTCCCAAAGTCGGTGCATTATTTTAATAGATTGGAATGATTACAAGGAATCAAGTCCTGAAAGACTGGTTAGTTTAGAAGTCGTGGAAAATAGATTACATACATAAACGTTACATTACACTTTCTAACATACAACACAAAAAAAAATCTTTTGATAATGCCATTATTCCTTTAGCTTAACCCTACATCTTAAAGATAAAACACTTCTTGGCATCTTAGAAAAATAAAACATAATAAAGGGGTGAGTACTGATGCTCAGTAAGGGTAAACAATTTAGCAGAAGCTATAAGCTTTTAAGTCAAGATGTGTAATAAAATCAATATTCTTTTAAAGCTAAAATTGAACATAATATGGAAAAAATAAATAAAAAATTACCATATACACATGCACATGGATATTCTACTAATAGAATAATCCCATGTAATATCTAATTTCAAAATGAGGTAATGTATAGTTCCAAACATTAATTTCTATGTCAAGGCCTCGTGCCAGGACCGAGGGGCTAACTGTAACCGTACCCCAACCCGGAGAGCCTCTGTAACTAGACTCCAATCCGGAGATCCTCTGTAACCAGAATCCAACCCGGAGAGCCTCTGTAACCGGACTCCATCTTAGAGGGTCGACTGTAACCAGAACCCAACCCGATGGGCTTACTTTTACCAATCTCCAACCCAAAACATACTAGTCCAATATATTCATCTAATGAAAAGGTTGAAATATAACATAAACATTCATATTAAAACTAGCATAAAAATATCAATGCTATAACTATAAAATTTGAATGGCATAAAAATAACACATCCTCATTTAAACATATCACAAAACCGTAAATACAATATGGAAGATTTGTATCATGATAAATCAACTTCAAACAACTGTAAAATATATCAAAGGATGTTGACATAGATGAAATCAAAACTATTTGATAGAAATTTCTCCTTCTATTTTGAAATCATTTAAGAGTCACATAATTATAAACAAAACATTTCTTTGGAAAATATTGTTATGATATTGTAATGTAATCTTCGACGATGTTATAACGGCGGAGAATAACCTCACCTGCCGAATAAGTTAAAAAATATATTCTTACCCTAATTTTGTAGAAAAGGAAATGAAGTACCTTGTTTGGAAAACAATGGAAAGATTCCTTTCAAAAATATATGAAGTAAAATAAGGGAATAAATTACATTAAATAATGGTCTAGTAAATAGTAATCATGTTTTGAAATATATTTTAAGAAACACGAATGTGGATAATAAAGAGGTCTCAGTAGATAATTATGTATAAACAACCTCAGATAATGAAGAGATTGTAGAATTAACCATTACTTCATTGTAATCAATCGAGTCATATGTCCAAAAGTTAATAACCACCAAATGAATCACAGAATACCAAAAATATAAAGATAATGATGATAATATATATCAAGTGGCAGTACACAATACACCACGTTTAATAAATAAGTGGCGAACAATGGTAATCTCACGGAATTAAAAGTGAGACAAAAAACCCCTTACCTTGTAATTTTCCTTGGTCATGGGTATGTTAACCTCATGTATAATAGTTAAATAATTATTATTAAATTATAAAAAAACCACCTACATAATTATGATATCATATATGATCTTCTAATAATTCTTTGTTAATGGTGTTCAAGTATTTGTGTCGTTTTAGGTGTTAACTGATTCATTTTCCTTTATATTCATTATTACGTGAGTCATGTTTGTTATGGAAAAGATGTATCTTATTCATATACACAATGATATCAAGTCTCTAAGAATTATTTTTAATCTTCAAATGAAAATTATTCTTGAATGGTTACGATGGGGAATGAATCTCATCGCATTCGTGGAGACGACTATCCATACGTACGCACGAGCGACAATATCATTTTTTTGATATTAGTATCATATATAATTTGATGTTATAAAATATAAACAGAAAAATAATAATGTTATATTTATTATTTAAATCAATTATACATCATTATTATACCCATCCAAATAATAATGTATTGAATAACAACTACACCACGACGTGGAGATGGTAACCCATACGTACGCACGTATGATGACATGTCATTCAATGGATGGATAGAATAATGAATGTGGTTGTACCATATTTATAATAAAATCACATTATATAGAATATACTGGATTTATTATTTTATAATGGAAACAACAAGGAAAGAAAAAGTGTAAGAAGTATCAAACTTGAAAGAGGTGATGCAATATTTACCTCTTCTTCAGGTTCTTCCTTTTTATTTGATCAAAAAGGCTCTTTAGGATGGCTTTCTGACTAAAGGAAGGCCTCTAGGATGATGGTAGAATAGTTTAGAAGATATTTTTCTAGAGTTTGGACGAGAAAAATGGATTTGATGGTGTGAAATTGATAGAAGGGGGAGTTCACTTTTAGAAGAGGGGTTAAGGGAACCTTAATAAAATATTGAAATATTATTTTATAATAAAATAATATTCGGTTTATAATAGCTCAAAATTTATTTATTTTGAAGATAAAGTGGGTATGGGTCTAAATCCATTCAACCAATAGGTTTTAGACATGTTTAGATAACAATTTTAACCTTATCTTTTAGATTTAACTCTAAGTTAATAATTTAACTTTTACCGTGTCTTCGTGTATTCTTACACTATATGGTTAATAAATATTCTATTAACATCCAAAAGAACCTCAAGTGGTTCATTAATGACATATAGAATATTATTTAAGCCCTTTGGCCGAACCCTATATTTTTAGGAATATTATATCAACCAATAATATAGTATTTGTTTTAAAATTAATTTTCTTCAATTTTGAGACTATTTGTTATTTTGTTTTTCTGAAAATCATAACAACCTTATCACTTCAAAAAAAATTATCTAATAAACTATAACAAGTCATATTAACCTATAAAATTATTTTAATTAATTAAAAGTCTCTAATTACATTTATTTGGATATTTATAATATCAATTATTTTAATCTTTCATTAATAAGGGAATTACTGTATCTTCATTATGTCATAAATAAATTAAATTATTTAATTTCTAAAAAATTTAAATAAAAAACCATTATGTAGGAAATATTTTTATATTTCAAATGAATATTTTTAGTCGAATTTATCTCATGTATAACCCTATATTAAAATGTTTTAGTTATGAAAACTTGAATTTAACACTTTTAACTCTTCTTTAAATTAAATAATAATAAATGTCCTAATCAAATCCAAGTGGAGCTAAAGGGTCATATTTTATTCATTAGGTAGTTTTTTGTAGAATTACACATATCCAATAGAATTATTACATGTTTTAAGGTAATTATAAAATCATTTTACCATTAATAAACATATTTACTTTTAACTATGGTAAATAAAAGTCAAAATTTAGTATTCACAAAATATTATTTTCATCTTATTGAACCACATTTTACAAACTGAGGTTAATGGTGTCTCTCGGATTTTTCAAATTCAACTCAAAGAAGCAGTAAAATTATGTTTTATACAAATTTTCAAATGCTCCTAGAAGGTGGGTAAAAGACGGTAAACAGTTCAATTAATTTCTATACATCTAATTTTATTATAAAAAATATTCCAATAAATTACATTGAACTAATATTTTTATTATGTATCAATTTTTACTTAAAATAAATTTAAATAAAATAAATAAATATTTAAATAACAAGTGGGTTTAAAACAATAACGCAGTGCTTTTCATTATTCATCAAAATAGATTTTTTTCAGAAAAATACCAAAAATTCACCCTATGCTAATTTCGATATTCTAAATTAAAAAATGAATTCTATATTACCGATTTCAAAACATATATGTTTAATTAATTAATTTAAAATTAATTCTCGTTGTGAAAACCATAAGGTGTATTTTTAAGAAATAATAACTATCAAAAGATTTACACTTGTTTATGTCCAATTTCAAAGTGAAATTTCTTACAATGACCTGTACTGGATTAAATGGTAAAAATATGATCTATATATACTTCCAAACTATTAAAATGTATAATTTAACGCTATAAATTATTTTGATTAAAAAATTTGTTTTCTGTTAAAATATAGTATTTTTCACTATTCACCCAAATATGAAAGTTATCAGAAAAACACCAAAAATTTATTGAAACTAAATTCTTATATCCTAATTCTAAATAAGATGTTTATTTTGTCAAATTGAATATATAAAAGTTTCAAATATTGGATCTAAAAAGGGTCTTCCATTAAAAGATGGTAAAATTGCATTTTTTAAAAAATACTTCATTTATCTGAAAAAAATGAATTTGTTCATAAATTATGTCCAGGAAACTCATAATATAGATTCTAAAATTATAAGGATTATATAATGTTCATAGTTCAGTTAATACTATTCATAACCGCTTTTGAACGGCTGGTTTGGTAAGTCGTGGTGCGCTTGAACTTGGTGTTCCGTGTAGTGCAAGTTATTGAATTACTTTGAAAAAATTACGTACTATGAAATCTTGGGGTGTTACATTCATCCCTCCTTAAATAAATAGAGTCCTCTCAATTTGAAATTGTTCTTCGAAAATAAATGTTTGAAAATAGAAAATAACTTTATGGGAAAACCCACATCGGAAATTTGGTTAATAAAATTTAGTCTTAATAAGAGGAAAAGGGAAATGAAAGGGTCACCACCAAATTATGATCCTGATTAGGAGAACAATGGTGGAAATTAGAGACACATAATTGGAGGAAAACGTAAATATTTTTTGGGACTGATTGAGTTCATCAATCACAAAAAAGTGTAAAATTGTGTGCCTCAAATCCATCATTCTATAATGATTTAAAATACCATCGATTCAACAAAACCTTTGGTATTAGGATAAAACATTTTGGGTTTTAAGATCACTTAACTAATGTTTAAGAATTAATTTACCCACAGAATAAGAGGAAAAATAATTATATATATATTTATACATGACAAGTGGAGTTTCATCCATCAACTAATTCCTACCCCAAACTCATCTTTTACTTTAAAATAATTCAAGAAAAATATTCTATTTATCCTAATCATATAGGGTTCCAAAAATAATGAATTTATAATTCACCTATCAGACCCTTTAAAAACTATATTATACAATCCAGGGACTTCACATAGTCCAGTGGTAGGAAATAAATCTCAATCGCACTATGGTTGTGGGTTTGATTCCTATAGCTTTGTCAAACACGACAGATTGTCACACGGTCTGTGTGTTGTCCTTTTTATAACAATCCAAAAATAACCTTAACAATAGTATCCAATTTCTAACTTAATCCATTCCAAGCATTAGATTTATCCAAAATAATTCTATCTAAACTCCCAGTCGAAAATTTATAAGGAAGTTAAACACAATGAATATTCTTTTTGTCTCATAATAACATGTGAACACCTTCATCATTTATTATTTTAAGACATGGTAACGCCCTAAATTACCACAAAACCTTGTTAATTACATTCATACTCCCTTATCCTTTATATAATACAGGATATATTCATTATATCCAAAAATTATTAATATTCCAACAATGATGTAATAAACAAACTATTAATCAGTTCAAAGGAAGTCAAGAATTTCCAATATATTTTATTCCAATCAACCATCTCTTATTCCAAAATCACAACCTCATTATCCGGACCTTATTAAGGATTACCTTTTCTTCAACCATTTATTTTCCAAAAATTTTAGCTTACTATTAAGTCACTTTTCTTAAAACCATATAATCTAAAATCCTCAATAAAATAGTACTGCAATACAATATTTATTTGTCTTCATAATTCATATAACCAGTATATTGTTGATACAACACTCAAATGAAATAATTCTATAATATAAACATAAGAACACTAGTCATTACTCTTCATATTAGGTAGTACCATAACTTGATTATTATCCAATAGTATCATTAGCATTATACTTTAATGGCTGAGACATTGGTTCGCGTAGTGTCCCAACGCCTTGCAGATGAAGCATTTTACATTTGAATCCATTTTATTACCCTAGAAATCACATCCTTTGTGACCTTTTTCTCCACACATATAAAAAACAACCTATCCCTTCAAGCATTTACCAAGGTGATTATTTCCACATTTATCACATAGGGGAAAATCCTTCTTTCCCCTCTTCCCATTATACATCTTTCTCTCTACCATCCTTTTCTTCTCTTTCATCCCTTCTAAGCCATAGGACTCATAATACTCTTTACTTATCTTATTAACACATGATATTCTTCGTTCATATGTTGAGAATACATGGGAGACTATTTCTATTCTAAATGTTGGCTTAATACCATGAATTATATGATCCTTCTTACCCTTTGGATCATATGTATTGTTGTAGTTCTCATTCCTTCTAATGGGAACCATTTCTATACAATTACATACAGTAGGTCAGATTATGAATCACAATGAATAATTCCAAACACGTAAAATACCTAAATTAAATTGAGCAGTTTATGGATATCATCCGTAATCATAAAAATATTTTCTTTGAGAAGGTATATACTCATACATCCTTTATAATGACTTGTAAAGAAAATGAGAATTATCCTAAGCATATCCCCTAGGAGTGTCGTAACCAAGAGTGCAGCAAGTAGCATTTTCGTGCAACAGTTCCCGTTTGAGTGTAGCTCAAAGCAGTGTTTTCGGGTTTTACCCCTAGGTATATATGTGCCAGAGCCGCCTCTACCTGCTCGTATCTATACATGGATGCATTTTCTTGGAAACAGAAAAAATATCTCCAATAGAAAAATTCTAGGAAGTTTTTCTATACTAATCCTCAAAGACTATCTTAGGGTAATGTTCTCTAATTACAGTTTATCTAAGTCTAGTTTCCAAGGTTATTGCTAAACTTCCAATGATTCCAACTGTAATGCCCCAACCCTAGATTCCCAGAGTCAGTTCATTATTTTAATATATTGGCATGATTACAAGGAATCATGTCCTAAAAGACCGATCAGTTTAGCAGTCTTGGAAAATAGATTACATACATGAACGTTACATTAGACTTTCTAACATACAACACAACCTTTGAGAATGCCATTTTTCACTTAGCTTAAAACTACATCTCAAACATAAAACTCTTCTTGGGATCCTGAGAAAATAAAACATAACAAAGGGGTGAGCTCTAATCCTCAGTAAGGGTAAATAATTTATCGGAAGCTATAAACTTTTAAGGAAATATGTAATAAAATCAATTGCCTTTTAATCCTAAAATTGAACATAATATGGCCAAAATACATAAAACATTTCCATATAAACATACACATGGATATTCTACTATTCTAATAATCACATATAAAAACTAATTTCATAATAAGGGAATGTATAGTATCATACTTTAATTTTTGTTCCAAGGCATCATGCTAAGACCTAGGGGATAACTATAAATGGACCCCAACCCAGAGAGCCTCTGTAACCAGACTACATCCTGGAGAGCCTCTATAACCGGACTACAACCCAAAGATCCTCTGTAACCAGACTCTAACCCAGAGGGTCTTATCTAACTGGACCCCAACCCGGAGGGCTTACTTTTTACGGTCCACAAACCGAAACATACCAGTGCAATACATTCATCTTAAGAAAAGGTTGAAATATAACATAAACATTTGTATTAAAACTAACATACGTAATGTCCATACTTTAACCAAAAACCATGAATGGAATAAAAATAATGCATCCATAGTCAAAAATATCAAAAAACCTAAAAAACAATATGAATGATTTGTATCATGATAAATCAACTTCAAACAAGTGTAAAATCTATCAAAGGATGTTGACATAGATGAAATAAAAACTATTTGATATAAATATCTCTATCTATTTTGAAATCATTTAAGGGACACATAATTATAAAGAAAACATTTATTTTTAAAATATTCTTATAAGCTTGTTAGGGAAGCTTCGACGAGGTTATAATTGCGGAGAATAATATCACCCGCCATATAAGTTAAAAAAGAAATTCTTACCTTAATTTGGATGAAGAAGTTATAAAGGACCTTGTTTGGAAAATGACATGAAGATTCCTTTCAAAAAAATATAAAGTCAAATAAGGGTATAAATGAATTTAACCCACTGTCTAGTAAATAGTAAAAATGTTTTGAAATACATTTTTATGAAACTTGGATGTGGATGATAAAGATTTCCGAGTATATAAATACGTATAAACAACCTCGGATAATGAAGAGATTGTAGAATTAACCCTTACTTCATTGTAATCAATCGATTCGTATGACCAAAAGATAACAACGACCAAATGAATCATATAATACAATGAATATAAATATAACCATGATAATATATATCAAATGGAATTACACAATACATCACATTTAATAAGTAAGTGGAAAACAATGGAAATCTCACACAATTAAAAGTTAGATAAGAAACCCCTTACCTTGTAATTTTCCTTGGATGAGGGTAGGTTAACCTCCTTTATAATATATAAATAATTTTTATTAAATTATAAAAAAAACCATATACATAATTTTGATATCATATATGATCTTCTAATAATTCTTTGTTAATGGTATTTTAGTATTAGCGTCGTTTCAGGTGTTAACTGATTCATTTTCCTTTATTTTCTTTGTTATGTGAGCCATGTTTCTTATGGATAAGATGTTTCTTATTTATATCCTGAATGATATCAAGCCCTTAAAATTATTTTTAATCATCAAATGAAAATTAGTCTTGAATGGTTACGATGGTGAATGAATCTCATCGCATTCGTGGAGACAGTAATCCGTACGTATGCACGACCGACAATACCATTCTTTTGATATTAAAATCGTATATAATTGGATGTTATATCATATATAAAAAATAATAATCATGTAATATTTATTATTTTAATCAATTATAATTCATTATTATACCCATCCAAATAATAATGTATTGAATAATAACTACACCACGACGTGGAGACGGTAAGTCGTACGTACGCACGTATGATGACATGTCATTCAAAGGATAAGTAGAATAATGAATGTGGTTGTACCATATTAATAATAACATCAAAATATATAAAATATACTGGATTTGTTATTTTATAATGGAAACAATAAGGAAATAAGAAGTGGAAGAAGAAAAGAACTTGAAAGATGTGATGAAATATTTACCTCTTCTTCGGGTTCTTCCTTTTGATTTGATCAAAAAGGCTCTATAGGTTGGCTTTAAGAATAAATGAAAGACTCTAAGATGAAGATAGGATAGTTGAGAGGGTATTTGTTAGGGGTTGGCTGAGCCAAATGGCTTTAAAGCTGTGAATTTGAGGGAAGGGGGAGTGCTCTTTTATTACAGGGGTCCAAGGCACCTTAGGAAAAGATTGAAATATTATTTTATAATAAAATCATATTCGGCTTATAATGGCTCAAAATTGATTTATTTCAAATCTAAAGTGCGTATGAGACGAAATTCTCTCAACCAATAGGTTTTAGACAAGTTTAGGTTATCATTAATCCTTGTCTTTTAGATTTAACTCTAAGTTAAATAATTTAACTTTTACCGTGTATTCTTTATTCTTACACTCTATGGTAAATAAACATACTATAATGATCCAAAAGAACCTCAAGTGGTTTATTAATGACATATATAATATTATTTAAGCCCTTTGGATAAACTTTAGATTTTTAGGAATTTTATATCAACCAATAATATAGTATTTGTTTCAAAAATTAATAAATATCAATTTTGACACTATTTGGTAATTGGTTTTTGTGAAAGTCATAACAACCTTATAACTTCAAATAAAACTTCTCTAATAAACCTTAACAGGTCATATTATCCTAGAAAATTATTGGAATTCATCTGAAGTCTCAAATTACATTTCTTTGGATATTTATAATATCAATTATTTTAATCTTTCATTAATAAGTTAATTACTGCATCATCAATGTGTCATAAATAAATTAAATTATTTAATGTCTAAAAATTATAAATAAAATACCATTATTTAGGAAATATGTTTATATTTCTAATTATTATTTATAGTAGAATTTATCTTATGTATAACACTGTATTAAAATGTTTTAGTTATGATAACATGAATTTAACACTTTTAACTCTTATTTAAATTAGAATATAATAAATGTCTTAATCTAATCCAAGTGGACCTAAAGGGTCTTATTTTATTCCTAAGGTTGGTTTTGGTTGAATTACATTTATCTAGTGGAATTAATACATGTGTTAAGGTAATTATAATATCATTTTTGCCCTTAATTACCCTATTTACTTTTAAATCTTGTAAATAAAAGTCAAAAGTTACTATTCACCAAAAAATTATTTTCATATTATTGAACCAAATTATAGTTAATCAGGTTACCCATGTCTCTTGATATTTTGAAATTAAACTCACATACGCGGTGAAATTAGGTTTTATACAAATTTTCAAATGCTCCTAGACGGTGGGTAAAAGATTGTAAAAAGTTCAATAAAATTGTATACATATGATTTTATTATAAAACATCTTCCAATTAATTACATTAACCTAATATTGTTATTATTTATCTATTTTTAATTAATATAAATTTAAATAAAACAATTAAATATTTAAATAAAAACTGGGTTTAAAACATTAACGCAGTGTTTTTGCTATTTATCAAACATTGAATGTTTTCAGAAAAATACCAAAACTTTAACCTAAGATGATTTTGATATTAAAAATTCAATAATTAATTCTATTTTAACAATTTCAAAACATATAAGTTTCATTAATTAATTTAAAATTAATTCCCGTTGTCAAAACCAAAAGGCATATTTTTAAGAAATAATTATTATCAAAAGATTGACACTTGTTTATGTCCAATTTCAAAGTGAAATTACATACAATGACCATAATTGGATTAAATGGTAAAAATATAGTATATTTATACTTCCAAACCATTTACATGTATAATTTAACTCTATAAATTATTTATATTAAAAAAGTTTTTTTCCCTTAAAATCTAGTATTTTTCAACATTCACCCAAATATTAAAGTTATTAGAAAAAACCCCAAAAACATGTTAAAAATAAATTCTTATGTCCTGATTATAAAGAAGAAATTTATTATGTCAAATTGTATATATAAAAGTTTCAAATGTTTGATTTAAAAAAGGGGTCTCTAATAAAAGGCGGTAAAATTTCAATTTTTTAAAAATACTTCCTTTATCAGAAAAAAATGAATTTGTTCTTACATTATGTCTAGGAAACTCATAATATGGAATCTAAAATTATATTTATTATATAAAGTTGAAAATTCAGTTAATACTATTCATAACGACTTTTTAACGGCTAGTTAGGTAAGTCGTGGTGCGCTTGAACTCGGTGTTGTGTGTAGTGAAAGTTATTGACTTACGTTGAAGAAATAACATACTATGAAATCTTAGGGTGTTAAAAAATTCAGGATTAAAATGATGTGGGGAATGAAAATATTTTCTATAATTAATTATAGAAACATTATAATAAATAAATAATAGATTAAACTACTTAAGGGCTGAAAAACTTAGCGAGTATTGATTCAGATAACTAAACTGATAATGATGATTTCGAAATAAGATTTTGTACTATGAGGGAATAAAGAAGTATGGATTAAATTGATGATCAAATCATTCTTCATGAATGAAAATCATTAGTGAAAACTAGAATAATAAATATTTCATATCCATCATAAATATTATACATGGTAGACTCAAATAATTTTAATGGCGATTATAAGTATAGTAGTTGGAATAAGGATATAAATAATGTGATTCATCAAATTTAGAATAATAAAACTTTATAAATTGTTTTTTGTACCAAAGGAAAAAATTTATTGTTTGAAAAAATTCTAATTTTAAATAAGTTGAATGAATATGGAAAATATAATAAGAATAAGTCATCACTTTTATTTAAAGAATATTTCTATATTAAAGGATTCAATTTTTTAAATAATTTTTCTCCAATATATATGTTAGAAATGATTCATTTATTCTTGTCCACGACAATGCAATGGAAATTAATGATTTTTCAAATTGATAAAAAATTATTATATAATGAAGTCCTTGAAGAGGAGGTATATATAATATATCAATATGTATTCCATATAAATTAATATTATAATATTGTATACCAATTGAAGAAGAAACTTTATGGGATAAACTAATCATTGAGATAAATATCTTTTTTTATTTATTAGTAATTTATATTATAATACAATATAGTTGATCAAATTAAGTATTTCAAGGAGTAATATTATCAAATGAAAATGGATATTACATATGTAAATGAAATAATTTTCATAGGATTTAATTATGATTAATAAAAAGTGTTTTATAAATATATGAAGAGTGTTTTCGAAATATCAATATTTATTGAGTTGAAATTTTCCATTTTTTAAAGGTGAAATTAAGAAGTCATGGATTAGTGAATTCCCAATTAAAATTTACTTAATATTTGTTGAAAATATTTTTAGTGTTGGATTATAGAGATATGAACACTTGATTCTTCCATGATGATGTTTCCAATGTATTATAATACAAAATTACTACATTTGATATAATATAAGAAAATAATAAGAATCCTGCTATAAAAGAAAACATCATGAGAAAAGATTTTTTTACATCATATTAAGTCAAAAGGTATCAATGTGTTTTATATGAATCTCACCTTATAGTTTTAAAGATAAATATTAAATAAATATATTGAATGTTGGATTTACGATACTTTTATAATTACATATCCTAATAAGATATATTTTTAAAGGAATATATGGAATGTTTTTTCAGAGTATGATTAAATATCTATATTTGGTTATGTATATTATCATGGATTTTTCATAGCATAACTAGTAAGTATATTACTTACCATTTATTATTATAATGGCCCATAATGAATGCACACAACCCATATTCACTGAGTAATTTAAAGATGTCAGGGATTAATTGAATAAATCATTTGAAATCATGTTGGATAACTCAAGTTTGGTTGATATTTAAAATAATCATTTCTATAATTCAAGGGAAGATAATATTATGGCCTAATATACATTTTTCATGAAGAATTTATATAAATATTTACTCATATTTGACTATTTGTCTACTAAATGTTCAATTGTGAATATTATGTTAATTGATAATTTCACTAAATGGTTTGAAAATCAATATTTGGGTATTTTAGGTTATCCCTCTCTATGTAAACGAATAACATGGAGAAGTGATGACCACTCCACTAAGGGGAACTTCATTCCTTACATTATGTTCACCACGAGATAGTTAGTGAGTGGTTAACAAAAAGACATGATTTCTCCAATAATTTAACTAACTAGGATTATATTTCATACTTATATATATGAATAATGTTCTATTTGGGTTTTCTAAATAATATACAGATCCAAGGGCCCAAATATTATTGATGGATTTAATTTCCCAAATAATGAATCATTGAAGATATTACAAGTGTTTATAATGGGAGGATCCAAAGGTGGTGGGATGTGGGGATAAACCTTAATAATTTATGAGGAATATTATATGAATGATTATTCAGGGATAATTTGGTGCTTAATGATACGATTGAAAATAATTAATCTAGAAATTTGTGATGTCTAGAAAAAAATCAATTAGAAGTTTTTTTCCATTATCATGAGGCCGGTAAATTTATTCATTAGTAAACATGACATTTAATATTTTTCAGGTTATATATGACTTATGTGATGTTTAAGTGGATTCTATGTGAATCATTGGTCACGATATCTTATGATTGATGGTGATAGTAAAAAGATGGTTTTTGGAAAGTTGTCATGAAATGTTAGAGAACTTTCCACAATCCCAAAGGTGGATATTATTATACAAATTGAAGATATTTTTTTAGTTTATTTCTATAAGGCCCTAGCCTTAAACCTTACTTAAATCTTGAGTTATTACAAGATTACACATTGAGGATCTTTTCAGGTTTAGAGTTTTAGAGAATTAGATCATAAAACATGCATTACATTCCACATATAAACAAAGTGGTTCCATAAAGATAGTATTCTTCATTCCCATCAAAGGAAACATATTTAAAATAAAACATGGATTCATTCTTGACACTTCCTTGACACTATCATCATATCATGTACCTTTCCCTTGACCTGTGAAAACATTTCAAAAAAACTTTGGATGAGCATAAAAAGCTCAGTATGGGTTATAAAAATATGGAAAGGAAACATGGGTACATATATACATAAGGATGAGATCATACTTTACCCATAAAACATATGCACTTTAACATACCTCATCAAATCATGAATAAATCATAGAAATCATAAGACATAAAGGTAACTTGAGGCATTCATAACATTCTTACGTAGGGAGTAACCCTCTTTGTTACATTTGGAATACCCATCACAGTATATTCCCTAAATCTCTTCGGAGAAACCTTAACGTTTCACTCCTTCACGTTACCCAATGCATTGGAGAGCTATAACGGGCTCACCCGCCCTTAGTTTATCACGGAACCACCCGTCTTCATAATAATGCCCAAGAACCATAACATAATCATATCACATAAAACATGCATAAGGGAAACATAACATTTCCACATTTCAATCACGAGATATAAATACAATACATTGATATAATAAAAACATTACGAAAACCATTTTCAATACCAAAGTAAAACATGTTATTTATTTTTCGTTTAAAAAAAGGTATGGCTTGTAGAGGAAGCCGAAACTCAAATAACGATCACGACGGCGGAGAAGTCGTTGTCGCCGCATACGTACGACAAAAACATTACCTTTTGTCATTTAGTAAACGCTTTGTATAAAAAATATTCCTTTTGAATAAACGTAAAAGTCAAAGGGGTTTATACACCGTATAAAAGAAAGTTGTGTATAAAATAAAATATGCCTCAATGAAAGGAGATTGAGACGAAGTCCCATACCTCGTATCCGACTTGACCCGACCGTTCTTTAATCTCCTGAATAATAAACTTGAGTTAATATCTACTTGCTTAAGAATCTTTTTCAAGTTCATTATTCCTTTTATACCATGTTATGAACATCATGTAATCATTTAAGTTAATAATGTTCATTTTGTCGGTATTTGGTTCTTAAGTCAAAAATAGACTTCTTACACTTACATGTTGTTAATTTGGTCAAAGTTTCGTTATATCCAGAATGATATTAATGATTTGGATAACATATATATCATATATATTCATCATATACATGTATTTATAATATTACATCACATTTAGAGGTAAGAAATGAAATGCAGCGTTCATGGAGACGGTAAGCCGTACGTACGCATGAACGCTACTTCCATTTCTATTTCATATTTTCTGGAATGGAATCATAATGATATAAGAGTATATTATAATTCCAGTATAATAACATATATAATATCATTAACTTTATCCTTTACAAAACCCACATATGGTATTAACGAATCAAATCACTTTCAGGGGGCGGTAGTCCGCACTTCCTAAAATGAAGATATCGTGTTTACCCATAATGGAAACCTTAAAGGTATGCCCAAAATGAAAAAAAACAGAAGCTTAAGGAAAACGTAAACATATTATATATCATATATAATAATAGTGACATCATAATGGCCACCTTTGAAGGCGTTAAATGAGTATTGAACAATCATCATTTCGGGAGGCAGAATTTCGCCATCCACGGAAACCGTATGTTCTTTAACCATTTGATGTAGTTGTGTGAGAGTGTAGCTCAAATAAATATTATAACAACATCCTAGTATATTGAAGATACTGTTTGTGTTACAAAAGAAGTAAATAAAAAGAGTTTAGGGGGTTGGAGAAGCAAAATAAAACAAATGAACCTGAGAGAATGAATTGCCTTTAAAAGTGTAACTCCTTTTGATTTGAGCCTAAAGGCTTCCTTTGAAAGGATTATGCCCAAAGGGAATCCTCTAGGATGAGGAGAGGGATGTGGAGAGAGTAAATGGGCAGTTTTTGGCCGAGCCAAAGGCTTGAGGAGTGTGTGAAATGAGGTAGAGGTGGGGGCCTTTTATAAGAGGAGAGGAGGGGCACTTTTTGAAAGTAAAGAAATATTACTTTATTTGAAAATGTGTTTCGGTTTTAAAAGGTCCCACATTGATATAATTCGTGGATAAGGTGATAAGGGTTCGAAATCCACTCATCCAATTGGTTTTGGCCATGTGTAGGTTTTAGATTTTTCATTATCTTTCCATTTTATTTAAATCGTTAAATAATGAGGTCATCGCTGCATCATCATGATGTCATAAATAATTTAATTTATTTAAAGTCTAAATATTATTAAAAAGTACTATAATGTAGGAAATCGTTTTAGCTTTCCAATGAATATTTATAATCAAAAATCTGATCTTTATAACCCCATGTAAAAATTGTTTGCATAAAACATCTCTTGTTTGTGTCATTTTTACTTTAACATTTAATAAAAAGTTATTTATGTCATTTCCCAACCAAAGTGTATCCATGGGGTCCCCAAGTTGACCCATGTCTTGTCTTGGTCGGCCATGACACAACCAATAAGGTTGGGACATGTGTCTAGGTCATTTCAAATTATTAAAGCATTATTTATACCTTAAACTACCCTAATTACCACTAATCGCGATTAAAAACTTAATAAGTTACTATTCACAAAAAAATTATTTTAATCTCATTGAACCACATTTTACTTCTTAATGACAACCATGTATGTCGGATTTTTAAAATTCAAAACACAATGATGGCAAAATTTCATTTAAACGGAAAATCAGTTTTTATAAGTACCACTTAGTGGTTTCACTATTCATCAAAAATTGAAGTTTTTCAGAAAATTACCAAAAATTCACCCTAAGCTATATTTGATATTCAGAATTCAAAAATGAAGTCTATTTTACAAAATTAAATACATATAAGTCACATTAATTAATTTAATAATTAATTCCCGCTGTCAGAGCAAATAGCGTGTTTTTATGAAACAATAAGTATCAAAAGATTGACACCAGTTTAAGTCCAATTTCAAAGTGAAATTGATTCCAATGACCACCATTGGATTAAATGGTAAATATATATTCTAATTTAACTTCAAAACCAATTCAAAATATAATCTAATCATATAAATAAATTAGATTAAAAAGCAGTTTTGATGTAAAATGCAGTATTTTTCACTATTCATTAAAAAATGAATATTGTCAGAAAAATACCAAAAATTCACACAAATTAAATTTTGATGCCCCAATCATAAAGAATAAGTTTATTTTGACAAACATAGTTTATAAAATTGTCAAAAGATAGATTTAAAAAGGGTTTTCCATCATAAGGAAGTAAAACAATCTTTTAAGAATATTAGTGTATTCCATGCATAAGATTGTATTTATTTTCATTTTAAGCCTCTAAAACACTATCTTAATCATTAATAGACATAGATAAAAATATCTATTATTCATTACTTACTTGGGATGTTACAATTTCACTAGAAAAATCATTCAAATGAAATAAAAAATCATTAAAAATTTATGTTGTACAATTTTGACTAGTTTTATGTTGTTAGAGAAGTTTTTATTGGTTTAGAAATAAATAAGGTTGAATATGAAAAAAGTTTTTCTAGGAAATAAGTGCATAAATGGTTATTTGTATCTGACTTTTGGTTTAAAAATTAATAAGGAATAGCCACACCTTGACTTATATGAATGAATAATTATTATATAAGTAATGGATGATGAACAATAAAGTATATAATAATATCAAATATTGTGATGTTAGAGATAAAAGAATTCAATAATGGATTAGACATCTAATCATCATTATATCACAGGAGTTAGAGATTGTACCATGAAGGACATGGGTACATCATGATATGATGATAATAAATATGTATCATAAACATTATATGATTTGTGTAGTTTTAATTGATATATTCTATGATTAATATAGTTCAAAAGGCCTTGTAATGTTATAGATATCATTAAGCTATAATCTACTACTAATAAACATATTTCAAAATTTTAAATTCCTATCCTATACTGGATATTTTATGATTCTAAAGGGGTGTGTTTAGAATAAATTATAGATTGATAATTAGGAAATGTTTCTTAATATATTGAAAGTAACATGGTATCTTTAATCAAAGAAAAAATAAATACTTTCAAGTTAGATTAGAGAATTGTTTTCTTCCAATGGGAAGATTGGTAAAGTTAGTGATAAAATGTGGAATTACATATATGTAATTGAAGTTTGGAGACATATATAAATATATATATATATATATATATATAATTTCAAAATATCATTTAATATATAGATCCATGAAACACATTAATGTGATGAAGATAAATCTTTTTTCTACACTAGTTATAGTGAAGTCAATTGGTTTATCCCATCAATACCCATGTGTTCACCTGAAGGAGGAATGATTCTTTTAGATTAATGATTATATAAAGTTACATTTCATCTATATGGATGTAAAACTATAAGGGTGTTGAATTTATTTGAAATATTAAGGAATTTAATTTCACATATAGTGTATTTTAGTATACGAACACATTTTGGGTGTATAGTCAATGTAATGGTGCATTTCTTGTAGACCAAGTAATAATTACATGTAGCTTCATTGAAATTTACTACATTCATTCACATTGATATAGACATTAGAGTTTCAAATAACTATTACATTTGATTGTTGTGAAAGGGAATTCTAATTTTACATACCCATATTCACCCACTCTCAGGGTATCATCTATGCATGTGGCTAGTAGTAATATATAAAAAATCAGTAAACAAGGATAATATAATGGAATAAGATGTTTTAAAGGATTAATATAAAGTTTTATATGTGTTTTGATTAACTAAATGTTATGATTTCCTCTATACATTATTTTCTGTTTTTCAAAAGAAATATTTTCTTTCCATATTTATACTTGATTTGTTTAAGAATATTCACAAGATTATATATTAGACATTGTCATATCTATCTATATATTTATACTTATTTTTTCCCTTAACATATATATTTTATATAAAAACTATAAATATTTTTCATCAAATAAAACATTTCCCTTTTTATTCAATATCCCTAAAAATCATTGAGTCCTTAATTGGCCATATATTATTTGTAAATGATGTTATATCTCTACAATAATTAATTTTTAAAAGGAAATTAATTTCTAAATGATAACTTTTTAGTAATATTTAAATCGATTAATCCAAACACAAACAAGTAACTCACATGGGACTGAAGATAAGTAAGTTTCACAAGAAATTATAGAAGTTATATATGTTGATCAGAGTATACAACTCAATAGATGGGCGAAATGATCTTCTAATAAAAATTGTAGTTAAAAAGAACCGATTTAAAATCCCCTCATGTTGAAACAAATACATGTTGAAATTTACAATAGATATATATTATTTGATACTTTTGTGATACATTCTTATAGAATGATCAATATCAATAAAAAATAATTAAAAAAATTAAAATTTTGTAATAATTTGACTCACTCTAAGAAATGTATATATATAAATATATAAAATGTAAATAAAAAACATATAATCTATTCTAAACACAATAATTTGAGATATTCTAAAATAAAATAAGAAAAAAATAAAATAATTTTGATTAATTCGTATAAAGATGTGTAATTAAAAAATAACGCATCAAAATTAAATGAGAAGTTAGATCGAAACTAGAGATTGGTCCTCTCCTCAAGACCATCTTATGATACCAAAAATGTTTATTAGATGCTAAAAAATAGATCCACTACCATAATTGTGTTTTATAAAGGCAATAACACATAAGTAAATCTATGATGTGACAATCCTCTTCATTAGTTCTTTGTGGGAGAATGAATGTAGAAAAATGAGTGAAGGATTATTAGTGTAAAAAATTTTATTATACATGATAAGTATTAATAAAATCATTGGGATTTTCGTAAATAAAAAAATATGTAAATAAAATACAGAGAGTGATGAAATTGATTAATGATTTTTGCAGCTCAATCTCTACTCTGGTTCAGTTGAACAATATGATTCTTTTATCATGATAGTTTTCATTAAATCTATCCTTCAGAAACCATTATCCAATTCCTGTAGAAACAAATGAAGAAAATATTATCATGGAATCATTGATAAGTAGAGTTTCACTATGTATTGAAAATATAATTTAATAAACTCATACCAGGTTTATCTCACACGTGTGAGGCTTCCCTATAATTGATTAATGATCTTCTTAAACTATCCAGTGGGGAATGATAATTCTCAGACTAAAAAAAGTCAACAAATTTGATATGTCTCCCTAATTTCAAAAAAATATCCACTGAAATTTTATAGAAATAAAATGTTAGCTAAAATATCATACTCATATGTAATCTCAATGTATTCTCATCAATAATGTATGCATTGAATTCTTTCTGTGGACGGATTAGAAATACTTATTATATTTAGTTAGTTTCTTCATACAATAAGATGATTCCATTATATGGTCATTGTATTATTTAATGTGGTTGGTAGAGTCTATTTATGTGGTTAGTTGATTCCTTCATGGGGTCAGTTTAGTCATTCATAAAATCGATTTATGTCTCTGTGAAATTTTCGATGATGTAGAATCATTGATGTGGTAACTTGAAGTTTTAATCCAGAATTAGGTATATTTTTCACTTTGTATGCCTAGAGCATGAACAATGTTTTCTTTATAAATGTTGGGTAGATGTCTTCATACAGTTTTTTGCGCACATTGAGAAATTTTAATCATTTAGAACACAATCAATTTTTGGTTCATGAGGTAAGTTGATTTCTCTTAAGGTCAATTATCTCATAACACGTGATCTGTTCAGGACTAGAATAATATTAGAAGTTTTTCAGAAAACTTTTTTACTATCATAATACACAGTTTGTATTAATAATACCATAAACATGATTTGTGAGAATTAAAATAGGGAATTTAATGACTAATCCAAAATAAATGCATAATTTTTGTCACTACAAATAATGGAACACATAAACATAAAATTTAAAAGATTAAATTTCTCAATGATTAAGTATTTTATCCTCTTTTAGGATTATCATAAAATACGCACCAAAGTAGGTTGGAAGATGAAGTAGACATCAATAAGATGTTAGATGATGGTTATTCAAGAAAAATCAATAGATAAGAATAAACAAATGATAAACATTTATATAGGTAATCCAAAATAGGGAAGTTATACTTCATTAAATGAAAAAGTTAAAAAGAGGAAATAATATAAAATATATATCAATACTATCATAATTCTTAATCACAATTTGATGATTCATCCACTTTTTTATCATGGGGATCTATATGGGCTGTAAATATATCATGAGAGGGATATGTGATCAATTGAGAAGAGGGTATAGACTAATATATTAGAGAATCATGAATAAAAATTCATTTAGAAACATGTTTTTTATGTTTAATAGAATGAACTCTGTTGTGTACCATAGGACTGATTGGATTAGGAGGGGAATGGGTTGAAAAAACGGAATATAAAGAGTTTAAGGTTCTAGAATTATATTATTGGTAATATAAAGACATTGATATATAATACGTTTAGAATTAGTGAGACATCTAAAACCAGTATATATAATTTGGATATAATCTTATTTCTTGTTCATAAAATTTAATTGGAGAGGTTATATGTTTTAAAACTATAATACATCAGCTCTAAAATCAGTACCCATTGGATGAATTTAAAGTTCATTGGTTCTATTAAAAACATTCTATTTAAATCATGTTTTTTGAAAACAATTTCTCAAATAAATATTAACATCCCATTTTCTAACCCCCTAACCACCAATTATTTCCTTAGATAACATTTCACAAGTTTTATTTTCTAATCATCATGGGTTTGAAAACCATATATAATTATTTCGTTATTTTAGGAATTTTAATCCAAAACAACATTAGTCTCAACTTTTAAATTCCATTTGATTTGTTTTACAACAAGGGGGATATTAATTAGAGTATTTAGTGGTGCGAAAGGAGTAGGTTCGCTGGAGGAGTAGGGTCGTATAATGGCCTTGAGATATATCTGATCTATCATCATCCTCATTTTAGGAATATATACATGAAGTTTACTAACTTGACCTCGTAAACATTCAATTTCCTTATTCATCAGATATGTCATTTGTAAAACATTTAGTTCATATTGAGAAATAATAATTGGGATTATCTTATAAATGTATTCCCCTATGAGAAATATAATAATATATCCAAAATTAAGGAAATCCTTGCTCAACACACTTTCTATGTATATTTTTGATACATTAAAATCCTTCTCAGTGATGAAATATGTAGATGAAGATAGAGGTAGTGACATATATTAAAACATAGTAGACTACCTACCACTAAAATCATTTTCAAAAAATAAAAGGTCTTCTCCAAGTGACACAACCTTAGAATTCTAAAAATACTTTCTTCCATCATCTTCAATATGTTCCATGTGATTTAAATCAAACATTAATTTGTCTCCACTATGGGTATATTCATTAAAATTTGTTATAGGAATAGATCTGAAAATCCAATCATGAAATTGTTCAATTAATAAATTTTTCTTACAAATAGGTAATAATGATATATAAAGAGAGACCTAAAAACATTTTTAATGATTTATTTAGGTAATTAAAAAAATTAAAAATATTGTAGAACAACTAAGATGGAATTCCCACCATGACATGGTGGACTTCCCCCATGATCAAAATATTCATTAAAAACATATCTGCCAACCTCAGGAGTTATATCCATTTCACCAGGCCATGGAGTACTTTTTATATTTGAACTCAAATTATGTGCATTTTTATTATCCAATAGAACTAATTCAGACGAATACAATAATTTTTATGAATCAGATTCTTTATCATACAAGTCGTATATAGAATTTTTATAATCCTCATCATCAATATCATATAATCAATATTCATTTGTAGGTAATGAAATATTATATTTAATAGGAGAAAAATATATATTTGGAGATTTAGTATTTGGAGAATGACTAATTTCAAATTCATGTTCTCTCATTGCTTCCTCATTTTGGTTAAAAACATAATTATATTATTCCTCTATGTCAACATCATTATATTTTGAAAAATACTCAAAAACATCATCATTTTCCAATATAGGATCTATTATTTCTTTAGACTTTTCTTAATCTATTATTTGATAGAATTTATAATATACCATTTCACTGTCACCCATCAATATTTAATTCCTTGGGTTCAACTTTACACTTAAAGTCATAAAAATATTATGATTAGTCATAGACAACAAGATCGTACTTTCGTCACCTTTCCCTATGTAAAAATCCATTTTAACTATAGTATAGATGAAATAAATCTTGGTTATGTAAATGAATTAAACTAAGATGAATTATTACATACATCTTCAAGATGTCTCATCAAAAATCAGGTCAGTCAAAATTTTCCATCATTCATATGATATGGGAAAAATAAATCCTAATGCCTCTGTATTCTATAATTTATCATACAATGGTAGATAAAGAGTTTCATAAATTTTTCTAGCAATCCCCATTCTCCATCTATTTCTATAGAATTAGTTACCCTTGGAATTCAATTTATAATAATCTCTTTAAGAGAATTTCCAAACTAAAAAATTTGAGTGAATGATTGGATAATTACTCTATAAATCTTTATACTCTCTATCATGTTACACATTTAAATATGTATCCTATTTTTTCGATGAGAAAGAGATCAATTTTACATTAAATGATGTATGAATATAGTTTATTCCTTAATTTATTTCAAACACAACATTTGAAAAGAATTCATTTTTAACCTTGAATTGAATGGTTGTACATTTTAACTAAACCATTCAGACACACCTTGTTTTTAGAACAATTTCAGAACATGATATTTTCTTGATTTTAGCAAATTAGAATTGAATTAATTTTTACATACTATTTGAATTTCCAAATGTGGATTTTGTGGAACAACAAAAATTTTGAAGCTACTATTTCTTAATTGATTGAGAGAATATTTATGGAGATAGAACCCACATCCATGGTTCATTAAAACTATCTTATGTGAATGGATTCAAAATATTTATGTAGGGAATAACATAATCAAGGTTTTTCATGAAGAAACAAATAATATGATACAAAATTAAAAGGTCCAAGAATTCATTGGAGATAGTTACAATTTATTTTCATATTTATGTTTTAAAAATACTTTAATGATTTTAATGTTTTAAAGTGATAGAAATGGAATAAAATATAAAATATAAGTGGAGAGACATTTTTGGTTTACTCAGCATATTTCACTTCATCCATTTAATGAAATAAATGTAGGTATGCCAATCGTATCACCAATAAGAACATGAACTCAGATGTGAATTAATTATTATAGGTTTTCCTAAAACACAATCATTTCCATAGAACCACTTAACATACCATATGGATTAACTCTTATGAAAACATTCTATTTTCAGAACTAAATAATTATTAGATAAATTTTAAAAAATAAATATACCAAGAAACTATAATATATGATGAATGTAAACATAAAATTAATTATTTAAACATAAAATACTAGATCATCAACCTTTATTAAAATAAAAACCAACATATAATTAAAAAACTCATAAATTATTAGATAATAATGTATAATTAATCATTACTTGTGCAAGTCAGATATAGTATAATCTCTCCATATTCATAATATTTTTTAAAATTTCATTAAGTTGAGGTTTAGTTCCAATTAATTTAAGAGTAATATGGCCTTTTAGAGAATGATATTTAAACATTTGATGTCATATATCAATATATTTAGTCTGTAATTGATACTCCTTATTCTTAAAAAATATTAATACCACTTGGTTTTTTATTTTCTATAAGAAAATATCAAATTTGAAAAATATAGTCTACTAATATGTGTTTCATTCACAAAATTCATCTATATATCCATATTCTATAGTTGTTTATAAAACAATATTCTTATTTCTACTCACCATTAAAATATAGTTTTCACAAAAAAATTAATCTGTTGTAGAGGTCGTTTTAATATCTAACTCACAACCAAAAAAATTTAATTAATAATAACTAAATAATTCAATATCTTGTGCTCCTGAATCGAAAAGTTCAAAATTAATTGTATTATTGTGGTATTTAATATTTATTTTAACTTCATTTAGATGTAATTCGCAAGGGACTTACTGAAAATGGTAACACACCCAAACACTATACAGAATATAATTCAGAATAGAATCCATGTATAGTAAACAACCCATCATATGTATATAAGTTTCATTGTCAATTAATTTTACAGTTTCTTCCTAGTTTATATTACAACATGTAGTCATATTAGTATCATTACATTTAGTTCTATAAAAAACCAATTTCAAATATATTTTATCTATTTTTTATTTATAATAATTCCATATTAGTTTTTTAAAATATGAAAACAATAGAAAAAGATTAATTCTCCCATTAAAAACATATCATATTATTTTTCAATTATTTTAGAAAACTCAACACATAAGAAATTTTTTCATGAATCAAAAAAAATAATTGGAATAGATTTGATCCCTTGAAACATCATTTGAAATTATTTTCATAAATAGACTCGGATTTGTTATTCCTTTTGAAAAAACATCTTGAAATAAATAAAGTTTGGATCTTATCATACCATTCACTAGGTTCCAATTAAAAACCATGAAGATAGTTATATAGTCTAAAATGTGATTTGGAAAAAAAGTATTCTAAAAAAAAGGGATTTGTTTAACAAAATCAACCTCAATAATATTAGCATTTAGCAATTCAATCTTTTCATCCATTTGATAATGATTGATATTCATATTTTCTATATAAATATTAGTATTGTAATGGATTAATGTATAGTTAATAGTTTAAATGTTTCCTCATAATTATTTTCTTATCATTTAATATAAATTTTCATAACTAATAAATAATTATTTCTAAAAAAATTTCCAAATTCATTAACATTGTTTCTATATACCCCCTTAGCACAAATAGCTATGTAGTCTTTAGGTCCATCAACTAATTCCTAAAATTTATTTTCATTAAAATTATTATATTCATAATTTATTTATATAACCTTATTTTTATCACTAATTGATTCATTAATGTTTTTAGGTTCATATTGAGACAACTGTCTTTGATGTTTAAACCCTTTTCTATGAATAGTTCTAGTTTGAGTAATTTGTCATGATCACCTACAACATCCTCCAAAAAATTGTCTCTATGGGATCGAACTATTATAGGAATAGAACTAATCTATTCTTCCAAGACATCCCAAATGTCACCTTGGTATACATGTTCTATGCTTGGAGATTTATAATGTAAATCAATTGCAATGTGAGAGGATTTAGAGTTGTTAGAGATACCCAAATTTGATATATCATTCTCATGGTTTTCTAAATAATTATTATGATCATTTAGATCTATATCATTAATATTGATATGCCCATATTCTTCCTCAATATTAATTTAGTTATTAAATACCTGGTAAGTTTTAATGGAGGTTAAATATAAAAGGGAAATCCATTCATCACTCTTTGAAGAAAATTTGACAATATTAATTTATTTATTTTTAATAAACACTTTACATCCAAATAATCTAAAATAATTTACCATTGGTTTTCATAAATTCAATGATATGTAGGGATTATTCATTTGAATTAGTCTAATAGATACACAATTATGTATATAAAAAACCTTATTTCAATATTTACCCAAAAAATAAATAGGTGATACATATAAATTTAGAATGGTTTAGGTAATATATTAGAATGTTTTTTATTCATTAAGTACTCAGAAATGTTGAGGAGTTTCATGGGAAGAAAATTTACTTTAATAACCATATTTTAAATGTTTATTCCATATGTAATGAATATTAAACTCATAGTCATTATCAATTGTAAATGTTTTAAGTGAAATACCACCAAGGTTCTATACTAATCTAGAAATCTTATGAAAATAGGAACAATATTAAATTTTTTGGGATAATAAAAGTACTCATGTGAACCATGATAAACCATCCTACTGAACATAGGCATAATGTTTGAAACATTAGATAAAAACTACAAAAGTTCAAAATTAATCTGTTTAAAAAATTTCTAGGGGTTGAGAGGTAGACATCACATTTTTTGATTTAAAAGAAATTTTATACAAGTTTCCACTTTGATATGTATTGCACGGATAATACTTTTAAAAATCGTTTTTAGGAAGATCATTGACCAAAAAAATTACAATAGTTTCCAAACAATGTTTATATTACAAATATCTAGTCTCATATTCTAAACCCATATATTTTTCTGAAAATAACTTAAGTAAGAAATGTTTTGTGAAAACAAGTTATAAGAACCTTGGTTTGTGTATGTGGTTTGGACCCCTTTTTAGTTTTAATGTTTATTTATGGCCTAATGTAAATTCCGATTAAGTTCATGGGGGTGTAGGGGGTGTCTAAGTCTCGTTCAAAACCTATAACCCATGATTTGAGGTGATTTATGCTGGATGCATTGCTAGTGAAAACCGTGCAGTTTATGCCACATGGATTGACCAAAATGTGCGAGGATGGACATAGAAAAGGGAATAGACACTTGTTTAGGCTAAACCATGCAGAGTGGGTTTCACCGCCTTGTAACCAGATCTGAAATTTTGTTAGATTTTAATGAATTATTTCTGGATAGTTTCCATATAATTAGTCAAAACATGAGATGAAACCCTACGGGGTTCCCACCTTCTACAGCAATCCATTCAGTTTGGTACATTATTTTCCAAATTTTCCCCTAAATGATGTGACCCAATTAAATTGATATATTTTATTTTTTTCATTACATTAATTAAATTTTTAAACCTATTTTTTTATCATTTCAAAGGAAAACAACCAAATATTTTGAGAGACCTCTCCTTCTAATATTATTGGAATTAAGATAAACTCTTCATCTGACCTCTAATTTAAGAGAAGAATATCTCAGTGGATCTGTAACAATAATACCATGATTCATTTTTATTTGTACTCTATTCTTATGGAAATTGGTTGTGTTATTTGTATTTAGCATAAAATTTCCTAATTTCCGATTCTAAATCATTTTTTCATATTCCTCCCAATTCAAGTTGAATCTGGATTCAATAATGGGTGGTAACTACAATGTTGAGCTATCGTAGGTGTTATATAAAAAATCATTGATTTTTGGTGCTTTACTAAGGTATCTATTATTAGGCTACCCACCAGGATTTCCGGTGCAGCCCCAATATTGAACCTCTTATTCAAATTTGATATAATTAGAAATTTTAGGGATTCTCTTAGGTCAAATTGTGATGTGTTAGTAGCCATTTCCCAAATCATATCCACCCATTGGGTGTGACTTTTTTAATTAACTTTTCAAACCAAGGTGTAACCACCCAAGAGGTGAGTCTCATATTTTCCTAGATGTAGGAAGTCCAATCACGATTAAATGGAATTGAATTTTTTTTAGAAAGATTTTATTCCACCTTAACTAATGTTTTATAGATATTCTATGCTTTAATTGGTTGAATACCTTATAAGTTAAATGGATAAATGAGTGGGAATACTCATTTGGTTGATTTAATTTTCAAAAATAGTTAATTTAATACAAGTGGAAGAATAAGTGGATAAACTCTTATTATATTTTATTCATAATTGTAAAAAAAGAGTGTGCATACTCATTTTTTGCCTTGGATTAGTTTTTTTATTATGTGAGTGTGTATACTCACATAGTTTAAAATGACAAATGAAGGTGAATGTCCATGTTTGAGTAGATGAAATGGAAATGTTACTTAGATTGAAAACACAATATTGTAAACCATGGGTAGAGTATACTTCATGGTTCATGATTCTATGGGATGCATCCGACCTTACTAACCCTTTGCTTCATCTTTCTTGAAATCGCATAGGACATGTCTAATATGACATGATCCTAGGAATACAACCAGTTCCTAACTAATTTTCTATAAAGATGATCCTGGGACTCTATGTGGACTCCTTGGCCTTAAACACCTTGAATCCGGACCTTCATAGTCTAATAATTTGACACACAGCATGACCATGTGGTATATGATACTTTTAGGTATAGGGCTTGGTTGTGGAAATTCTGACACTTTTGATTATAAGGAAGGATTTTGATTGATATGGTTCATTGGTTCATACTAAAAGGTCATGGTGTTTCTAACCATTACATTCTACTTACTTGTTAGGAGCTTTACTCTAGTTTTTAAGTAATCCTATAGAGGCTAGTTAGTATCACTTGTTTAGTTGTGCACATGCCATGATAAAATTTAATTCGCATTCCTACCACCTTCTTAGTATTTATATGAAAATCTTGTTATAGTGCATAGTATGAAATTGTATTGATCTTGGGTGCTTTCCTACTAGAACTTTATATCACACCCTATTTGTTCCTCCCTTATAGACCCAAAAATATTATATTGTTGCTTTTATTGATAAGGTAAAGTTACCTAATACAGGTTTTTGATTACTACATGACAGTATGAGAACATTGGACCAAGATGACGCTTGCATTGCTACTAGGATACTCTTTGGTATTTTTTGATTCTGGATACTCATATTTCTCTGCCCTTCCATGTAACTATTTTGGTTTTTTCTAGATACATGTGTCATCACCTCATTATATAGAGACACTTTTGTATTATTTATGTATTCATGTCTTCTTATTTATCAATTGTTCTTATATTGTATCTACTTCTACTATTGATCTGTTTTTGATATTCCATAGTTTACACACTGGTGATAAGGGCACAATCTTCCCACTAAAACATCTCTAACCTTGCTACTAGTTGGAAGCCTCTGATATTTTTGTAGATGTGCTTGAGGCCATGTAGGTAACTGGACTCGGGGAAATGTTGACTGGTATTTGGGTCAAGGATGTTACAAAGTGGTATCACAGGTGATCACTTTTCATGTTTTCTTACTATTTGGTGACAATATATAGGGATAGGAAGGAAAAAAAGTTTGGTAATGACCTATTCTCGGGAGTAGCAACCCCACGTATAGGGGGAAATCCAAATTTTCTCTAATAAAATTTCTGTTCTTCTAGATTTTGGCTATTACAATAATTTTGATTATATCGTTGGGTGATGAACCTAGAGTGTGATGTTACTATTGATATGATTAGGTGTTCTATTTTGTTGAAACCCGATGAGATGAGGGTATTCCATCTCATGTATCATATATAAACTTGTAAGTAATCACTTTCCATGAATTATACCATGACATTTAGGATAAATTACTCTTGATTGATATAGTGATAGGTTCTGTGATAGCTATACAAACTATTGGGATAGATTTTGTGTAGTGGATAGAGTAACGGGCATCATCTTTCCATTCATAAGGTGTTATGGGCCATTATGGACTATAAAATGATGCAACATTTGACTTAATTATTTGAAATGAAAATTTTAGGATATGAATGACATGGACACAAAATATTTGTTCATGAGGTGTTATGGGACATCATGGATAGGAATTTAGTGAAATGTTAGTTAAACTCCTTACATGGAATGAATAATGGAATTAAATGTAGATTGATTCCAAATGAAATGGAATGGAATAAGGAACATTGAATTTGGACTTGAGATAGACTCGACTTTTGAGTCAGAAATATGTACTGTGTTTAGTGGTTTTTTGTGAATGTACTTTTTCAATAAAAGATTTGTCAGTGGGTTTTCAGTTTTTACTTTCTTTTAGGAGGGTATTGACCTGTATTATACTTTTGAGATGTAAATCTCGATATCGTTATTTTCTGAGGTGTTCATTGGACATTGTAGAGATGTGCCACCATGATGGCCAATAGTCGTATGCCCGGAGGGAAGAAATAACCACACTCTAAGTGTGATGGGCCATGGACTACCAGAAAATCCTCCTTTCATGACAATAATGGCACCACCTACTATCTTGGATATAAGTGCTGAAGAAAAGTTATTCATGTTATTCATTCACTTCATGAAGACTTATTATGGGGCATAAAATCCTGCCTTGTCTATGGATGAGCTGATGCAGATGTTCCAACTCAATCATCCTCACATGTTTTCGAGGTATGTAAGTCCATAATATGCTGATCTGTGGCTTGGTACTACAATATCAATATTCAATCATCTTGAGATACCTATTTAGAGTATATTCAACTTCACCGTATATTTGCTTTGTGTGGAAGCTAATCACTGGTGGGATGTTCTGAAGTAGGTTGACAGGTTGTGGGATATTGTCTGGTCTGATATCCAAACCATGTTCTATGATTAATTATACCCTGAGAGTATATGTCTAGAGTGATATAGTGAATTCATGCATCTGGATCTAGAAATGATGACATGTATGGAGTAATCGAAACGTATTACAGAGATACAACATTTTGCACCGATGTACCTTACAAATGAGCTATTGAGTGAGAGACACCTGAGGGAGGTCGCTAACATGCTATCAGATCTTAGGTCAACATGTTTTAGTTGACTTATACCACCAAAATTGTGAATCAGTCATAGATTAAAGTGTGGTACGTAAGGGATTCTAGGGGCGCATAGTAGGGAAGTATTGTTTCATGACCTAGTGGTTCAGCATCATTATGATGGATGCATAGATTTGAGACATAATGGGAGATTAGTTCCATTAAGTCTATGATTACTAGTACCTCAATATTCTATCATCATTGTGGTGGGTGAGGCCACATAAATAATCAGTGAGACCGTAAGCTAGTCGAGTACCAAGATTGTGATAGTACAGGCCACGTTAAACATTTCTAAAAGGCAATCCCTCCAATTGTAAGTGTAAGGGGTCATATCCATCACCCAGTACAAGAGAAAGTTCCTTCGCTCCACATAAATTAGGTAGTTGGAGTATTTTTTATCTTTTATGTAAATGAAGTGGTGGCCATGTCCAAGGAAAGAAGACAACTGTTACACCAAGTCATCAGATTGGGCATACACTGGGCTATGAGGCTTCATCACATAGATGTATTACAAGACATATCTATTCTGTATAGAATAACCCCAAGGATTTATGTGACAGATAGTTTATGGTGAGATTTATGATCCTAGTATCCTATACTATTTCTTTTGCTCTAATTGATGTAGGTGTATCAAATAGTTTAATATCTTCACTAGTGGTGAGAATTATTGGGACTTTTTTTCTTTATTCAAAGAGTGTTTTTATGTTAGACACATAGTTTTTAATTAGAACGGAGAATGGAACCCAATTCAGGGACTTCCCCTTGAGGTTGGTGGGTGTTAGTTCATCTGGGTCTTTATTTCCTCAAGATGATTGGGATTGATATCATACTTGAGATGGACTAGATTGCATCTTATCAATATTAGATTGAAAACTATATCCATTGGGTAAAATCCATATAACTATAGGCTAAAGAATATACTAATATGGGTTAATGGGATATCCAAGTGATTCAAATTGGACCAAAGCACCGTGGGACGGGCAGGATGACAACATAGATAGCTAGTTTCTATCTAGAAAATTAGGGAGCATTACAGAATAACATCAATCCAGTGGTTGATTATTTCAGGTATGTGTTCCTAGAATAGATTTCTAGTTTAACACCTAAGAGAGATGTCAATTTCTCCATCATGTAAGTGATAATATTTTCACCAATATCCTTTCCTCTTTATAGGATAGCTACAATGGAGTTGTAGGAGATCAAGATCCAGCTAAAGGATTTGGCATCAAATGGGTTTATATGAGCCAGTTCTTCTCCATGGTGATCATCTATATTTTTTGACAAAAGGGCTTATGGAAACCTTAGCATATCTATGTATTATCATAAATTGAACCAGATGATGGTGAAGAATATATACCACTTACCACATATAGATGAATTATTTGATCAGCTTCTTGGATCTTGATTTATCAAGAAAATCGACTTGGGGTCAAGATATCATCAGGTACATTTTTTACACTCAAAAATAACTTATACAGCCATTTTTAGTAGTTATGGTCTATATGAGTATCTGATTATTCCATTCGATCTCATGAACATTCCAATGGTTTTCAGGGTGTTGATGAACTGGGTTTATTATCCTTATCTTGATTAGTTTGTAGTATTTTTGATGGATGATATCTTAGTGTATTCTCACAATCCAAGGATTTATGCCAAAAAGCATGAGAATGTATTGGATACACTGAGAGAGCATCATTTATATGATATTATTAGAAAGTTCCACATATAGATGGATCAAAATCACTTCTTAAGTCGCATTATCTTAGAGGTAAGAGTATCATAAAACCCGTATAAGGTGAGAGATTTGGTTTCTTAAGATATTACTGAGTATTTGTTTGACATATAGTGTTTATTGGGGATAACTTTATATTATCAGAGTTTCATATAGGAGTTTTAATGCTTAGCAATTCCATTGATGGTCTTAACTAAGAAGGGTGTGATGTTTGAAAGGGAGACTGACTTCTGAACCATTCCCGATACACCTATAATAGGTAAATAGACACATTTCATATTATGATTCATATGATATAGGTTTGGGAGTAGTGTTGATATAGGGGATATAGTCTGGAGTATGGGTCACTGTGGTTGAGGCCAGACGAGAGGAACTACTTGACACATGATCTCGAGTTTGTTGCGATTGTCCACAAATTGTTTTTTTGAAGGAATTATATAATGGGATAGTTTTTTGGGGTGTAAAATGTCCACAAAATCCACAAGTACATATTTATATAGCATGTCCTGAATCTATGGAAATGAAGATGGTTGGAGAAATTATATTGTTTTGATTTCAAACTTATATACACACCCAGTAAAATCAATGTAGTGGTTGTTAAACTGAGCAGAAAGAATCATATATTGTTATCCCAATAGACAAATAGTGAGTGGTATCTCATGGATTTATTCTCTGAGATGCATTTGGAGGCGCATGTAAGAAAGGGATAGAATTATCTATCATTCTTAACAATGGAATCTAACCTACTAGATAGAGTGAGGATGAGAAATCTATCATATTTAGAAGGCCTAGTTCTATAAGAGGTTGTGGCTTGTGAGGATCCACCTCTTGGTTGGGCATAGGTGAGGATGAGATCCCATATATCTATGGTCGTTTTTGGGTACCAGAAGAAATACACAAGGATTTGATATGGTAATTTCAAGCCTCATTTTGGGTAGTGCACCATGAAGTCCCCAATATGTAGCGTGACTTGCGCTATCAATACTGGTGGCCAGGTATGAAATGAGATGTAGATTTTTTTATCACTAGGTGTTACATCTGTTAGTAGACGAAGGAAAAACATCAACGAACATCCAAACTATTACAATAGTTACCTATTCTCCAATGGAAATGGGATGATGTTGCGATGGGATTCATGATCAGTTTTCCATTTTTTCCTTGAGGAAGTGATGATGTGTGGTCGATTTTTGACAGGCTCAAGAAGGTTTCACATTTCTTGATAATCTAGTAGACCTTTAGTGTTGATAGCATTGGGAGGATGTATATCTGTGAGATAGTACGACTCCACAGGGTCCCGGGTACTATAGTTTTAGATAGGGATTCCCAATTTATGTCTTTTTTATAGTGTTTTCAAATGGTTTTGGTTATATACATGATTTTGTACACATTATACCACCCTTAGACTAATAGCTTGTAAAAGAATACAACAAATGAGTTACAGGAAAATTTGTGACCGTGCGTCCTAGATTTTGAGGGATATTGGGGGAATCATATACCTCTTTTTGAGTTTGAATACAAAGAAAACATTAGGTGACTATACAGATGGATCCTTATGGGGCTTTATATGGTTGGCCATGCCGATTTCTGTTATGAATTTTAGAGGCAGGAGAAACAATTTCCCTGGTACCACCGCTTCTATAAGAGACTTATAAGTACATCTAGTTGATTTAGAAATTTATGGCCACTACATAGTATCTATATAAGTATTTTATTGATTTTCATTGATGAAATCTAGATTTACAGGTCAGGGATCAAGTCTTTTTAATTGTTTCAATAAGGTTGGGACACAAATGGATTTGGAGATGAGGGATGATTTTATTGCAATATATCAGGATGTTTGATATTCTAGAGAGATTCATATTTATGGCCTACCGGTTACAGTTACCTTAGAGATAATGATCCATGGATTACATCTTTCATGTATCTCAGTTGTGCTTCTATCATTCATAGCTACCTCATTCTCTTAATCCAGATGTAGTTGGGATATATGTTGATGCATCCTTTAAGGAGCATCTGATTAGTATAGTTGACAAGAGTACGAAGGATCTTAGTTTTCGATCAGTTCCTCTAGTATGAGTGCTATGTAAGCATGGCTGATTTATATGATGATACATGGGATTGTAAAGTCTATGTAAGTGCTTAGTGTCCAGAGTTGTTCTTGAAGAATCATAACCACCCTTTATAGGGAAATTCAAAGATGAGTTTCAATAATGGGGAATATTTTATGAACCTAGGATTTCTTATGATGAACAAATACCTTCTTTTTCAATTTTAAATATTAAACTTTTCCCAATGTTAATGAAATTTGAGATCATGGAGGTTTTGGGGGTGTTTGGGGCTTGTTCGGAGCCCAGAACCAATGTTCTGGGGTGATTTAAGCTTGGCGTGTGGTCATTGAAAACTATGTGGGCAGGATGCATAGTTTGACCACACCATGAAATGCTGGATAGAGATCACGGAATGGATGAACGTTTAGACCAATCCCTATATAACGGACTACAAAACTATGCGGGAAGGTCTGTTAATTCAGAAGATTTAAATAGAGGCTTTTTTCATGGTTTTACCATGATTATTCAAACTATATGAGGAAACCCCTTCTACAGCAAACCATGTGGTTTGGTTTACTATTTTTCAAATAAAAAGAAAAAACATTGAGAAACCTATTTAATTTGGAAATTATATTTTTTTAGTTAAAATAACTTATTTTTTAATCCTAATTTTGGGTTACATATCAATAAATATAAACCTAAACATTTGAGATCCCTTTCCATTTCCTATTCTTGGAATCAAGATAATCAGTCTGTAGGACATCCCATTCAAGTGTTAAAAATCTCATTGGATACATAACGGTACGACCATGATTTGTTTTTAGGCGTTCTATGTTCTTCTAGATATCAGTTGTGCTAGTTGGATTTAGTCTCATATAGATTATTTCCGTGTTCTTCTTCAGTTCTTTAGATTTCTCTTGATCTAAGTCGAATCAGGAGTCAATTCTGGATGACTAGTGCACTACTGAGCTATGGCAGGTGGTTTATATGACTTCCTCAATTTCTGGTTCTTTATTAGGAAACCATCCATTAGGGAGCCCGATATACTTTCGAACATGGTCCTGATTTTAAACTTCTTATGCCAATTAGATGTAATCGTACTTATTAGGGATTCACATTGGTTCTGTTGTCATGAGTTGGTAGTCATTTCCCAAATCATGTACACAAATGTGGTGTACCTTCTGAAAGTACCTTTTTATTCCCTGGTAGAAACCCCTAAGAGGTGAGTTCTTATGTTATACTAGATGTAGGAATCCTAATCATAATTAAATGGAAGTGACTTATTAGTTAAGGAGATTTCCTTACTCCATAACAATTTTTTTGGATATTTCATGCTTGAATTGGTTGAATGGATTAAATAACTAATGGTTAAATGTGAAAGAATACTTATTTAGTGGATTTTAATTTCTTAATGGGTTAATTTAATAAAATTTGGAATGTGAGTCAGTGAACTCATATTATATTTGATTGTTAATTGTAAACAATGCATGGGTAAAATATTTTGTATCATTTTATTTGTTTTTTGATTATGCGAGTGGGTACACTCATGATAACAAATGAATGTGAAATGGTTATGTGAGTAGATATAATCACATAGTTTTGAATGATAAATGAAAGTGAATGGTAATATGTGAATTTATGACATGTACATGTTCCTGGGATCTAAAACATGATAGTGAATGCCTTGGATAGATTATATTCATTGGGCCTTGATTTTTTTGGGATGAATTTGGCCTTGATAGCCCTTGGATCCAGCTTTCTTGGACTCACATAAGACATTTCCATAATGACATGCGCCACAGTCTCTAACAATTTCCTAACTGTGTTTCCATTGAAATTATCCTAGGGCTTGACGAGGATTTCTTGGTCTTCGATTCCTTTGACCTTACCCTTCAAGGTCTAACTCTTTGAAATACTACATGACTCTAAGTTATATAACAGTTTTGGTTATACAACCCATCCTTAGATGTTCTAAATATTTTGTTTTTAAGAGAAGAATAGGGTTGATTTGGAACTTTGGTTTGTAGAGAAAGTACATGGTGTTCCTCATTTTACTTGAATCTTACTAATTAGGATACTGACTCTAGTTTTGCAGGGTTCCAAGAGAGGATATATAGTTTTACTTGTTTAGTGGTGGACATTCCATGGGAACTATTACTTCTCTTTACTACCACCTGGTTACTGTTAACCTACATAGCGTGTTATATTGAATTATATGGAATTGTATATATCTTGAGGGGTTTATTAATTGGATGTTATCTCACACCAAGTTTGGGCCTCCCTTGGTGACCCAAATAGATTATATAGTTGAAAATATTGATAAAATAAATGTCCCTATTATAGATTTTTTATTGTTGCATGGGAGAAGGATAGAATGGGTCAAAGATAAGGCTAGAGATACTACAAGGATACTTTTTTTCTTTTTAGAATTTGGATACTAGTATTGAATTATACTACCATGTGCCTTTTTTGACAATTTTATATATTCATGTGTTATCATCAGCATTCAATCTGAGAAACCTCTAGCCTATTAATATATTTTTATATTTTTTAGTTATCAATTGTATTAATGTTCTAGCTACTTCCTCTATTTTTATGTTATTAATATTCCAATGTGTAAACTGTGCTGATGAGGGCATAGTCTCCCCCCAACACACATAGGCCCTCACTAATATTGAGAAGCATATTTTATTTTGGGGAGATGCGCTTGATGCCATGTTGATTTCCCCATATGTCTAGGACATTACACAAGGAATCTAAATCAATCACATTAACAATATAATTTCATACGAAACTAAAAAATATATCATTTCGAGAATAATAAATCTTACATGAATTGTTATCAAATTTTACATAATACCCATCATAATATAATTATAATATAATAAATATATTATATTTAAATAATTAACAAATATAACCATAGAAATCAAAACATTTTCAGTGTTAACATTTTTTTTAAAGACTAATTATCATATATTTTTCATTGTCACTGATTATGACATGTCCATTTTCAAGATTAATTAAAAATTTAATGATCAAGCAGTCTATAATAATATGTATGAACCATCCATTATCCATGTAAAATAAACTATTTATGGGATCCTCGAATCAAATTATATATATAATCAATCATTAATTTCTTTTAGTACCCCAAAAGTTCTTCAGAATATATATTTTATTATATAATGAATTATGAATCCAAATCTATTTAATACATTTTTTTACATTAGGATAAATACTATTATAAATAGACTCCTTATCATGTAAAACTAATGTAGATTCATTTTTATATACATTAGTTTTTAAGATTAATATCCTATTTATTGATTTTGTACTAGATAAAATTCATTGTTACTCAAATTTATCTATTTTCTAGACTGATATCCTTTTCTATATTTATATCTTGGTGATTTTTCATACATATAATTTTAGTTATATTATCTATTCCATAGGTAAATATGATTTATACTCTTATTATAATTTTCATTTTCTGTTTTAATCTCATTGTCTTCCTTCCACATAAATGAACTCTTTATCTTTTTAGCTATAAGAGAATATTTTATTTATCTTTATGTTCATCTATTATTTTTTATAGAATTTAAAAATATTATTATTATTATTCATCATTTATTTCATAATCCTTAAAAATATTATGAAAAATAGAATTTGTTGTTAACTCAAATGTGCTTTCCATAAAACAAAAATTTTCCTTTTCATTTATATCTTCCCTACAAAGACCTAAACTTTTATTAATAAAAATATCATTATGATTGAATTAAATTACCTATTATGGTTATAGAAAACACATGAACATCATTGTTCTTTTGTACTCCTCCTACTATAGAAGACCATTAATAATTATAACCATTTATAATATATCCATTGAACAATGATTATATGATTAATATAATTATAGAGTGATGAAAAATCTAATTGACATAGACAAAATAACCAATGACCTCAACTAGAAGGATCTCACCCTATAAAGCCCATTAATTAGAGCATTCAATGGAGATTGATTCACCAGGATTTACCCTTTACCCAGACCAGTGTGATATTCAACAACAAAAATCATAGTCAAATTTTTTAGGGGAGAAGTTTAAGCTCAATGAAATCATGGACAAAATAATGTATGCCAAACCACTCCGTGAAAATCACAGCATTGCACACCTTAACCATAGGGATGTTTTCGGTTTAATATAGGGAAACATACCAAGAACCCAATAATATGAATATGAATATTTTATTTTCAACGTAATAATGAATATATTTACTTATGATTGTTGTTAATTTATAAATGTTTTTTATTATGATACAATAAAATAGAAACTGTATATTCGCGTAATGTGAAATTTAAATTAAGATAATCCTTTTTTCTAAATACATGAATTAATAAATAAATAATTTAATAAAATAATTAAATTAAATATATTCATTTAAATATTAATTATAATAAAATATTTATGAAGTCAAATTTGATTTTAATAAGGGTTAAAAACTTTTATTGTCAAAAAACTGTACATTTCTCAATAAATGGAGACTCTTATTTTAAAATTACAAAATAAAATTTTTACAAAATTATTTTAATAAAACAAATATTATTTTTTTAATAATTACATAGAAATTATCCAATAATGAGTTTTTTTCTAATTCTCTGAGACATTTTTACTTTTTTGGTACAAATTAAATATGGTATAAATATATTATGTGTATTATGGAATAATAATAACCCAAATGTTATATAATAAATTATATAAATTGAATAAACTATAAGATATATTTTAACACTATAATGAAATATTTTTTGAGGTTATTTTATTATCTTTATAAAGTCTATGAATCCTCAAAAGCCAATAATATATTTTATAGTAATATTAACAATTATTTATAAATAAGACTCGATTACACATCACCAAGTGAAATAATTCATTATATTATAAAATAAATAAACCCAATACACATATTCATAATTCATTTGAAAAACCCATGGGATTTATTTGGATTTTTATTACTTTAATATATAGAATCAAAAGCCTATGTCTGGGAAGTAACATAAAACCCACCTCTCTTTTCGTATATAAACACATCCAAGCTAAAATTTGTCTTCAATAAAAACATAATATGTCATTTTTTACTTTTACCTCACCATTATTGAGTCCTCCCATGGTTCCCTCAATCTCTCAAGAATCTACTCCCAAGTTCATGGAATCACCCCCCATGGTAAGGGATCCTCCCCTTCTCCACATTATTCAACCACCCTATTTATGTAATTAACTTTTTCTTCCAATTACAGTTTATGGGATATGACTTTAAACATACATTTTAATTACCTTAAGATTTCAAAGTGATGATTGATCCCTTTAACTCTCTATAATCCCTACCAATATTCATAATGTGCCTCATTTTATTGCAGAAACTATCCGGTGATTTTTACATGCCTAGTATTTATTCGAGCACCCTCCATGTCTAATTCTTATTAATTACCAAATTTTCAAGTTAGATTATATTATTATATATCTCTAAATATAAAATTTTTAATTCCATGTTGGGAGATATTTCTTTCTCACTAATCGGTCCATTTTTTTGAATCTCCATGTGATGTCGTTATGCTATCGAAATGGAATTATGATCTTACAGGCATGTGATTTGTGACGTGTATATATATACCCATTTCCAATCAAGGGTATTCCATTAGTAGTACCTGTACATCATTTATTTTGGGAATCATTATACTTAATCCCAATCCTTGATCATGATATTAAAGTCCATGAAATATGTTCCTACATATATGATCTATGTGGAACACTTATGCGTGTACATAAAATGATTAGGATGGGTGTGACTAAAAAACACTCCAATGCATTGGTTAATTCTTTACAATCAAGATATTACATTCATAGTGCATGGGATTTTGTCAACAACTAGTTATTTTTTATGTATCTTTAGATAACTGTGACTAATGCTTTCAATTTCTTGTTTAAATTTTTTTTTCTACATTCCAATGATTCATTTTATGTTATTATTCTATATCATGATTCATTGTCAATGTTTATGATTATTACTCCTTTTATGTACCATTGAAATGCATGTTGTCTAAGATGTTATAATTTATTCATTTTATTATTATTTTATTCCCTTATTGGCCTTTATTGCTCACACATTTCTTATGTAAGTCCTCATGTTATCCCATGTAGTTTAAAGAATGATTCTGTAATTTGTGAATGTTAAGGGACTTTTCAATAATTAACATATACACCCCATATTATATTATTATGTAATGTATCTAATTACACAAAATGAAATAATTTTTTTTCTTCTCAGTTGTATTATATGTAATAAATCATGAATTAGTATATAATATAAATATGTGTTTTCAAGGTTTGTATCAAATTACACTTTTTTTATTTTGGGATTATGATTAATAAACTATATAAAATACATATTGATAATGAAAAACATTAAACATCCCTAAATATTAGTAATGTATAGAGTATGTGATTTCTATGAAAATAAATCGTTATATAGATACTACATGTGTATGTTTCCCTAAAACATATGTAGATAGGGGAAACACCCTAAAACACCGTATATTGGTAGAATAAATTGGGATTTGATGCATGTAAATGATACATGATGCACACCATGATTAAAACTATTGTGGAATATTTTTGGTGGATTCCTCAGATTATTGTGATCCATAATTATTTGAATAAAAAACTTCGTAAAAGTTTTTCTTAGAAAATTTATCAGGGTGATCCTTTACTGAACACAATAATATAATAATTTATGGAATAAATGTAATTTATATTTTATCCCTTTAATGTTATTGGATTCCCATTAATCTATTTATTAGTTTAAAATTAGTCACCCTTAAATTCCCTTTGTTCTGGGCAATGTCTAGAAATAGGAGAATAATAGTAAAAACCATTGTGCATGGAAATGCGATGACTTCCCTATCAAGATGCCCAACCAGATGGGATAAGGAATCACAAACATTGTGAAAGTACACTCTAAGATGACATAGGGTTAGAATATAAAACTGAATCAGGAGGAAAACCCAAATCATCTTATTAAATAAAGAGCATAAATTAATACCTTTAAGTGAAAAGCGCCTTTAAAATTTAATAGATATCATGATCCCTCAATCACAGAACAATGGATCAACTCCATTGAAATGATATTCTCTATCCTTCAATGTTAGGGACATGTGATAATTACCCTAGTTGTTTATCATATGGTGGGAGAAGATAATATGTGTTGTACATTGATCAAGAATACAAATCATGGGGATGATATCATGGTGATGGGCTCAAATGAATTTTATATAATTATTTTTGAAAAATATTTTCTATTTACTCTCAAATATAAATTGGAAAAGGATTTCTCACCCTCAAGAATAAATATAATGAATCCATAAACGTGTAAAATGCATTACTTAAATGTTTTGGAAGACTGGAATCCAAATTTTTAATTACCCCAAAATGAATTGATGATTTCTTCCTGGGTTGAATAAAATCGAGTCTACAATAATCCCTGAAGATTCATTACATTCATATCAATGAAGAAATTTTATAATGTTCCCTAAAATTAAAAATCCCTAATATTTAATCTCACTTGTATCATGGGGATGAGAATAAGAATATATAGATTATTTCTATATTTCTAATGGATAAATATAATGTCGGTAAGGAATTTAGATATATAACATGTAAAATGTGTGGAAAGAAGAGCTCTATAAACTGCCTAAGGGGTGGGGAAATTCTTTAGGTGTAGAAAGGAATTACTCCACACCAATGACTATCGATGGGAGAAACCCACCAATGTAGTGGAAGATATTAATTCTCCAGTATTTCCTCACCCTATTGTATGATTTTTGAATTCCAAGGAATAAGTAATCTTTGTGATCCAATACCCTAAGCTATGTATTTTCGGATAGAACCAATACTAAAGGCCTCCAATGAAGTAATGATAAGAATAAGTCGTCACAAATTCTAAAGTAGATCCAAAAAATGAATTTGTGATAGTAAATACACCCAGGTGTCTCATAAATGGATATTACATATTTTTAGATAAATATTCATTACATTACATTAACACATGAAAGATGCCTATAATAATTTTATGCCTTTGGATACTTGGAGAACAATCTTCTAATTTGGTGAATTATCTTCAATATTTCCTATAATTATCTTAAAATCTTGTACTCTTCAGAGACATCCCCTAAAAACCCTTTACTCATATCCATGGAAAGTGAAACAAAAGAAAGTGTGATATCAGATTAAAAGTAAGGGTAAATATAAGAAATATAAATCTATGATCATATTCAATAATAAGATAAGGCCATGGGTACATGATAATGAACATAAATTTAAACCTTCATTCCAAACCTATCACATATAATATACCTGATTCATGAAATAAAGATTGGAAATTAATAATATATGTATCATACGTTAATCAAATAACATTAGACATGAGACCGTTAAATTATCATAAGAAATCAGTTTTTGTAATACACATAAACGTAATAAATCTCATGTCAATGATACCCATCATGACATTCCGATCTTTTTTGGCTTGGGATAAACACGAATAAAACCTCTGTTTTAGTGGATACATATCAGGTCTTGGAATCATCATTGTCACTAGTGGAAACTATTTCCTCATAGTGAAATATGTTCACACCCCAAACCATCATATTTTTGAAATTTAACTCCCAAAACAATCATAATGGACAAAGCCCTTTACAAAACAGAGTTCACTCCCCGTTATAACCCTACTTAACTCATGAGATATAAATCTTTACTAAATCAATTTGAGAGAGATATAAGTCCTACTGACATTTAGTTATAACGTTACCATAATCCATGGTTATAACATAACCATCATATCTATTTATAAGCTAACTACCATCAAATAATAAAAATCATACATATGTGTTCCCTAAGATTGTAAAACATTCACCATATCGGAAATCATGAAATGAAATGGGTTTCATAAAAATTTCATAACAATATAACCTATAAAAAATACATAGGTTTCATAATTATTTAATCATTTCAATAATTCATAACAGGGGTAAAAAGAAGTGGGGTTCATAAGAATTTTATAATTATTTGACTTTTGGAAAAGAAATTATTTTACAAAAAATATTTCTTCAAAAACATAAAACATAGACATAAATAATAAGAATGTAATCTTTGTATTATATCCCCATTAATTAAAAAGTAACTTCATGTAATGTAATCAAATATGGGAAATAATTTTGCAATACTATTTGAGATATTTCTTTTGGAAAATATATTTTCTTAGAAAATAAATTCTTAAAACAAAAAAAAATTGAAAGTAGTTTTCTATGAATTCAACTACGAACATATATAAATAAGGCTTTTAAAAATCATTTAAAACATTTCTTGAGGAAAATACCCTTTCTACATTGGGAACATATTTTTAAAACATATAACACATTCAAAATTCTTTTAACTTTGAACTCGTCTATTTGAAATATAAAAAATTTCCAAATATTGAAGAAATAATGTTTTTGAAAACAACTATCAAAACATGTAAAGTAATCTAGAGAAAATTTAGAGGTTAGGATTAATGGAAATACTAATCATGTCATTCATTTTACAAATTAATAATCTTTTCCCATTTTTTTAAAATACAAACAAGAATTATCTAGTAATATACACGAATATTATATTAAATTTTTTAAAATGGATAAAAACTGGAATTTTATTTTAAATTATGACTATAATATATTATATTAAAACATTAATTTAAAACACTATTTTGGAAGGAAATGGATTTCTGTCGGAAGAGAAATATAAAGTAGTATTTTTATTGAAAATTTTTCTAAATTATTATAATTACCAATGAGTGAAAAATGTCAATATTACATGAAATAATCATGAATTTCTATAGGATAAAAATCATTGAGTTTCATGAGAGATTGATCATAATATTTAATCATCAGAAACATAATCATAAACAATTTTGATAAACAATGAGATTGTGACATAAAATCATCACCATTTTTGAATCATTGAATGACAAGCCCCATGAATGAATAACATAAAAGGAAACATAAAATATCATTATTATAATTAAATTCCTGATATAAAATTTCAAAGGGTCTATAAATACACCTCATAAGAGAATATAGGTGCATAACATCACATATGTCTCATGTAGGAAAAATTGAGTCAAAATTACATTATCGGTTTACTAATATTTTGAATCATAATAAAAAATAAAGAATAACATAAAATGAATCTTCAAATATCATGAACATAATGTTACTAAGGATATAACATGTAAAATGGTATCTTTATAAACCAAGAAAATAAAACTATAGGTGATGTTTCATATGTTTCGTTGAAATAAAAGAGATATTATAAGTACCTTACCTTAATATTGACTTATGTCATACTCAAAAAACATTATGTAGGATAAATAAAATTTTATTATAAATCCATTACATAAACATATATATATATATATATCATACCATATATTAATTTATTATGTAATTTTATTACCAATTTATTAACAATTCATTTTTAAAGGTACGTTTTTGGAAATAACTGTTCTATATTTTGTGTATGGGTTAAAATTTTATTTAAAGTCCTCTTACTTAAATAATTATTTAATAATCTCCATAATATAAACCATGTTATAAATATCAAATATATCCTATATAAATGTATTTACATTAATCTGTTAAATTTAGTGATATGAAATTAAATACACTGTTCATTGAGATGATAGGTTATATACGCAATGAACATTGTTTCCATTTTCTTATTAGATTGAAAGAAAGAATTATAAATAATATATTATAATTAAAAAATAATTTTATTTTAAAATATATCACATATAATAATTAAATTCATCTATAATATATCACATGTAAATCATTAATGAATCACATCACTTTGTGAGGTGGTAGTCCACTGAGCATAGGAACGACATTATCGTATTCCCACAAAATAGAGAGTATGAAGGTATGTGTCATATCTTAATTTAATAATCATAATAACATCATAAATATCATAAATATAATATATAAACTGTTAATATAAAATTATTTCCTACTCTGAGAGGTTTTAATGGAAAAAAGAACGACATAGGTGTCCAAGGTGGTAGTCCTTCCTAACCACGAACAATGAATCCGCAACCCATTTGATGAAAGTTGACTTTTTTATAGGTCATAAACATACAATAAAAAAATCTCATTATATGGATTATACTTTTGTTAATATATAATAATTTTATAATAAAATTTGAATAAGGTGTAGGAATAAATAAAACAAAAATGCTTGTTGATGAATATTACCTATTCTACAGGTATCCACCTATGGTTTTCACTAAAGTCAATCCTACTTTATATTTCTATCCAAACTAAGAATTATAGGATTAGAGGGGGAATTTGAGATTTTATTTTATTTTTTATTGGTCTAAGACAAATGTTTTAAGGTTTGAATAATAGAGGAAAGTGTTGACCTTTTATAATAGGGGTAGAGGACAGATTTGGTATTTTAAAAAAATTATCTAATATTTTACATATATAAAAGGCTAAAATTATTCCATTATCTATAATTAGATTTTTAATGGTGGAAATATTTAAATAAAATAGTTTTTATACAAGTATATAGGCTATTTTACCCTTATTCTTTATGTTTACCCCTGATAAACCCATTTTTACCATAATCGCGGTAATTAATTTTTACTACATTCACTGTTATTTTTATTTTAAAAAATAATTTTCACATATTAGAAATTAAAATTTATTAATATTAAAATTATGGACTCCATTTTTCAATATTTAATTCACAAAATTATTAACCTAAATTGGATTATGTGATATAAAATTTTACTAATATTAATTTAAAAACTATTCATAATATAATTTTACATTATAAATGTTTAAACGAAAAAGATTTTTACAATTACAATTCAGTATTTTTCCCTATTAAAAAGAAAAAAACATATTATAAAAATACCAAAACATTACTCAAAGATAATTGCATTATTATTATTTAAAAAAATAAATTATTTTATCAATTTATTTTTATTATTTTTTTAAAAAATAATTTTACTAAAAGTCGGAATAAAAAGGAACAAAAATGTTTTTTCAGAAAAAGGCAGTTTTTAAGTATAAAACTGTATTTATTCATATTTCATTTTCTAAACACATATAAGATGAATATTAAAAAATTTATTGATTATATAATATAAAAATTTCATTAAAATCATTAAAAAAAATTCTGGGTAATTTATTTTTGTAAAAAACACTTGTGAGCATAAAAAATCTTTTCACTGAATGATTTCATTATATTTTCAAAAGGGTTTTCTCTTCATTTCAAGTTAATAATTCACCAATGAATTGATTTTATATTCCTATGTGAAAACTATTTTGATGATTTATCTAGTCATATTCATAACCAAAATTGCAATAGCTTTGTGAAAAAAAATAATATTAAAAAATATTATTTATATAATATGTGACATCTTCGTTAATCTCAATGTTTTGAATGATACATTATACAAATAGTGTTGAGTGAAAGATGAATTATCAAAAATATTAAATTAAATTGAAAATAATAATTCATAAAATCAAATGTGGTTGCATTCAACCCCCCATAAAATGAATTTCACCCTAAAAATTCATATCAGACAATGAAGGTTTATAATTTTTAATTTCATTCGTAGAAACCCACATTACATAGAGGGATGGTAAAACATCCTATTTAAAAATTGAAGGGGATGTGAGTAATTCATCAATAATAGCACTTACTAGGTTTATAAATCAGAGAACATTGGTGGAAATTTCAAACAAGAAAATTGAAAAAAAAAATGTAACACCTGAATAATAATACAGAGTGTTGGGGAACCTTGATCATAAGAAAGAGGGTGATCTGGAAATGGTTAATGACCACAGATCAAAAAACAATATAGGTTGGATAAAATTAATTCATATAACCATAAATGATTATTATATGATAAAATTTTATATCAATATCCTATTCCTAATTATGGATAATTTTCACAAGAATATATACTTACATTATTTCCTTCCATTTCATAAGAACAATCTCACCCTATTCATGTTCCATGATCATTTACACTTCATCATTTACCTAGTAAATTAAGGGTATTTTTTTAATTCCTTAAGAAATAATGAATCATAATAATCATAAATAATACTAATTCATTGCATCTATCTCAAGTTATTATAAAACACAAAAATGATATCACGTGTAATAGAATAATAATGAAATGATACATTTATCAATATAATATTATTCAATGTTTAACATAAATCATTTTATAATTTTTTAATCTTATGAAACTTACGAAATATTAAATATCCAAAAAATTAAAAATAATGTCAATAAATATTGAAAATTAAATTATCCTTAGTCCTACAAAAGCATGAAATAGCTCTAAATTTTCACATAACAAACAGTGATAATACCTTCATCATTTATTCTATTGAAACCAAAATTACTATACAACCGCAAAGGGAAAATTCATGCTTCTTCATTCCTTACATAGAAAATATTAATGGGAATATTCCATAAATCTAAAAATTCATTAAACTCCATCAATGATCATATAAATTAATTTTTCATGAAATAATTAATCAGTTCCATATAAATTAGTGTTATCACATTAACATTATCAAAATAAATCATCTATTTATCCCTACAACATTATAATAACATCTGGAACGTATTGTGATTTATATTAAAAATATCACCTTTAAATTTAATCAATTTTATATTTAATAAGAATCATTCGACATAAACATTAATATACCTAAATTAAATACATATAATAAAACATAATTTTATTTTTCATGATTCATATAACATGTTAGGGTTGGTTTCTTGATAACAAACTATTTTGTACTTTGATTATATAAATGTTCACTTATTATATGTTGTTAATTGTTCTGTATGACTATAATATAATAATGTTCTGGAATATTTGTAGCATTAATTAGGTAATGGAAGATCCTCGCTATAATGAGAACCTCGAAATTCTATAACAAATATTCTTAAATTATGTTCTGCAGTTGGATGACATACTATGATAGGACACATAGTATACATACCATCATGTGTGAGTACTCGTAAGAAGACGAGACACTCTCAAATGGAGTTCACACTTGGTAATCTCCAAGAAGGGAGATTATGAGAACATACCCTCCAATAGAAATTCCACATGTCTTTGTGTATTCGGACATTGCTATCTATGAGCATGTGTAATGTCCCTTAAAGAGGAAGATTATCATTAACTCATGTCATGACTTGGACACTTAGATTTTCTGACGAAAACCATCACGAAGAGAGTTGGCGAGAAGTAGGGTACGTTGGGTGCACCACGAATGACATGTTGTTAATGGATTAGTCGAGGAAGGATTTTTACCTTCCATATTTATAGAATTATATATCTTGGGCCCTTTGATTGAAATAGAACTGTCGAACAAATTCCATGGCCATTGTGACACGACGAGTTTATTTCTGGATGTCAAAGAATGAAAGATATAGCATATAGGTTTATGACACTTCCATGAAACCTTCTTGATGAGATATTGAGACCAAGGGATTAGATTACACAGTAAGCATTCGTATGAGGTGACACATCAATGTGGCCTCAACTTCTTTCTCTTCGGTGCCTTGACCTGTTGCTAGACTGTGTTCTTGGACTTTAGGCAAGCCTGCCTAATGCCAACGAGAAAGAGGCCTAGAAGGTCACACACTAAGTGTAACCAAGTATCTCAAGTAGAATAATGATTATTAATGTATGTGGTATAATAATTATTCAAGGAAGCCTAAATAATTTTAATGATGGAGGAAGAAGGAAATGAAAAACAATATATACACGTCGTGTATTAATGATTACACGCCGTGTAGTAATTCATGGAAAACAAGTACACACCGTGTATTAATGATTACACACCGTGTAGTATTTATTTTTGAGAGGAAATTAAAAACAATTACATGCCATGTATTAATGTTTCCACGCCATGTAGTTTAATGGAAAATAATTACACACTGTGTATAAATGATTACACGCCATGTAGATTTCCAGTAGGGATTTTGAGGATATAATATTGTTTTATTGAATGGTATTTATTGTAATCAGCGTGGGCACATGTCAAGGAATTAATTATTTAATGGGGGGGTTTTTAATAAAAGTCAATGAAATATATAAAATGTGTTACACTTTTATTATTTGTCATAAATCTACAACCTCAAACCCGATTATAAATATCATCAAAACCCCAACTCTTTTCCTACACACAAGAGAATTGTTGTGCACAATAATTCTAGAGAATTATTTCAAGGACAAAAGAACCTCTTCCTCTAAGAACGTTCTCATGATTGAGAGAGATCCTCTTCCATTGGATCAAGACGATCTAACACGGACAACTTAAGAAAAGGTTTCTCCGAGCTAGCACCCGGAGACTCATTTGGCGACGTCCAGAGATACGAGGTGCACATGTGAATCACCACTAGAGGAAGTTTACCCATGGATTCTACGATGCGACGACGTATTACATCGAAACGTTATCAGACATATCAACAAAGAAAGAGAACCAAAAGGTACTTCTTTTCAATTGATTAAATTAATTATAATCGACCTGTGACGATCCTAATTTGTGGATCCGGGACTATCCTTTTCATTGTATATTTATTTTCTTCGATCCGTAAAGACTGGTGTTTATCATCGTATTGATCCCAGATTGATCATTGTTAATGACAAAAAAACAAATGGGTACATCCACCCACACTCTTCGGTTGTGCCCGAAAACTTCAATGGTATCAGAGTGAGGTTACAATGTTGATTATAGTTTTTTCATTTTCTTTGATAATTTACGCGTTTATATTTGATTCAATTTGAAATAAATCATTTCATAAATCTGAATAAACGAGATCAATTCTTCTTCCTTCGTTTCTCGATTAACATCACAGAAAAAAACTTTTAATTTTAATGTTTATTAAAATAAAAACAAGTAACCCATCCGGAGGAGCCGCTCTTTCTGTCTGTACAAGACGGGAATACACGACGTCTAATGAAAAACTACATGTTGGGTACTTAGGTTCAACGAACCGGAACTGTTCCGCCAAACCACGCCATGTGAATTGAGTATGCCTAAGTATTTGTTACGCCATTATGACCAGAATTGAATGGCATGTGGGTACCAGAATACACGATGTGTATGTTGGAGAAACACGCCATGTAATCCGATCCGGCCCACGTGAAACCATGTACAAAGGAGAAGATGTGTACCACATACATGGGATTTCTAGGCTATGTAAAGACCCGTAAATTTCAAGGAAATTTTTTTCTTAATTTTCTTTGGAATTTTACAAGAACGCAGCTTCTGACGGCACCTGATTCCGAGGCCCGGTGTGCCCGGAATCACTTTTCAAAGTTTGGCTCGAGTACGTTTAGTGAACGGACGAGCGGGTTTTTCTAACTTTTGAACCAGTGCCCGGAATCGAATTCTGAGGGCACCAATGGAATGCAGTGCCGGTATTTTCTTAGAAACCCCTCTTCTGGAGTTGGGTTTGCTCGGTTGTGGTTTTTTTTAATTTATGGGTTTTAAGTTAAGAAATAAAATAAAGTTGTGCGACAATTTTATTTTTATTTCACTTAAAGCCGCTTAAAGACCACTTAAAGCTGCTTAAGCTGAGTTGTTGCGGATAGAGTGATATCCAAAAATATCCTACCCTCTTTGTAGGATATTTGTGATGTGGGGCCTGCATGAGCCCCACCGTTTCTTTTCCACTAAGTAACGCACCCGCAAAAACCCGTCATTATGAAAGTCAAATGATGCGTTTTCTTAAATTCTTAACGCACCAATTAATTGGGCAGTTTTCTTCGTTGAATTAATTATATGAATTAATTTAATCGTTTCTTAAATCCATTGGCGTAATAATAAAATAAGACCAACGCACGACATCTTGAGGGTTGTTCATTGAGAGGATTTTACAAACCTCAAGATCTTCATCCTTCTTCGCGAAGAACGCGAAGAACGCCGGCCTTTGATGAAGGGCGAAGAATAACGTTGAGCCCTCGGAGATCGACGATGCAACGCCAAGTACCGCGACACTGATGGTTCTTCTTCCATGACGTTCTTCCGCGACAATCCAACCCCGCGACAACCTTCGATCGACAACGACAAGGTAGGGGGTTGCGCTTCTTTTAAACCTCTTTGTGGGTTATAACAACATCATGAATTTAATTATTATTAATTAAATCTGTTGTTTCTTGGTCCTCGGGGTTTTTCGACGCAACGCCAGATACCGCAACGACGCGACGGTCCCCTCCTTCCGCGATGATCAATTCCGTGAAGAACGCGTGTGCGACGACTTGACGAGGTAGGGGTTGTTGTGAAGTAATTTATTTTCCCGTGATTGATTCTTTTAAAATAAAGAACCCGACTTCATAAGAAAAATTTTAATTTATTAAAATTTTTATTTGTTATGTTTTGATATGTTGATTATTCTTCCCGATGGTTATCGCCTAACGCGGAGGGTGCGGGCCAAACGAACACGGCCCGACAACCCTCCGCAGTTCTTTGTTGTTGTACGGATTTGGCAGGCGATGACAAAACGTGACGCAAGGGAGATTTGATGTTTCCGCAGTGAAGAACGGGAACCGGGAGGAGCAGTGGTGTAGATATGGATGTAGTACCTATCAATAATGATCTTATCACACTCTATTGTGATAATATTGCAGCGGTGGCACTTGCAAAAGAGACAAGGTCGCATCAGCGGATAAAGAACATACTTCGGAATTATCATCTCTTGAGAGATTTTTCTCATAGAGGTGAAGTTGCAGTGAGCAATATTTCGATGGAAGACAACGTGGCATACCCCTTGAATAAAGCCTTGACTCAACAGAAACAGGATCATCATGTGAGGTCTAGCAGACTAAATGTTTTAGGCAGTTGGCTCTAGTCCATGTGGGGGTTTTTTAGGGTTGGTGTCGTGAGAACCAACTGTTTTGTACTTTGATTACATGAATGTTCACTTATTATATATTTTTCATTGTTATTCATGACTATAATAATATAATTTCCTAGAATATTTGTTGCATTATAAGGTCATGGCAGATCCCCGCTATGATGAGAACCTTGAAATGATATAACCAATATTCTTAAATAAAGTTCTGCGGTTGGATGACATACTATGACAGGACAAATAGTATACAGACCATCATGTGAGAGTACTCATAATAATACAAGACTCTCTCTCATGGTGTTCTCACTTGGTAATCTCCAAGATAGAAGATTATGAGAACAGACTTGCCAGTATAAATTCCACATGCCTTTGTGTCATCAGGCATTTCAATCTATGAGTGTGTGTAATCGTCCTTAGACTAGAAGGCTATCATTAACTCGTTTCATGACTAGCACACTTAGATTTGTTGACGAAAACCATCATGAAGAGTGTTGGTGGGAAGTTGGGTAGGTTGGGTGCGTCACAAATGACATGTTGTTAATGGATAAGTCGAGGAAGGATTGGTCCCATCCATATTTATGGAAGTAGATATCCCAGGCCCTTTAATTTAAATAGAATTGTCAAAGAAATTCCATGGCCATGCTGACAAGACGAGTTTACTTCTGAAAGTCAAAGAATGAAATATCAAGAATATAGGTTTATGACACTACCATGAAACCTTCTTGATTATATATTGAGACAAAGGGATTAAATTACACAGTAATCATTCGTATGAAGCGACATGTCAATGCGGCGTCAACTTCTTTCTCTTGGGTGCCTTGACCCATTGCTAGACAGTAATCTTGTACTTTAGGTAAGACAACCTAATGCCAACAAGAAAGAGGCCTAGAAGGTCACACATTCTGTGTAGCCAAGTATCTCAAGTAGAATAAAGATTATTCTCGTACGTGGTTTAATAATTATTCAAGGAAGCCTAAATATTTTTAATTATGGATGAATAAGGAAATGAAAAAAAAGATATACACGCCATGTATTAATGGTTACACACCGTGTCATTTTTCATGGAAAAAATTACACATTCTGTATTAATGATTACACACCGTGTAGTTTTTATTTTGGAATGGAAATGAAAAACAAGTACATGCCGTGTATTAATGTTTACACACCGTGTAGTTTTTTGGAATATAATTACACGCTGTGTATTAATGATTACACGTAGTGTAGTTTTCCAGTCTGGATTTTGATGATATAATATTGTTTTATAAAATGATATTTATTATAATCAGTGTGGGAGCAGGTCAAGGAATTAATTACTCGACATGGGGGTTTTCAATAAGAGTCAATGAAATAAATAAAACGTGTAACACATTTATTTATTGTCATAACTCTACAACCTCAAACCCAATTATAAATATCCTCATAACCCCAACTCTTTTCCTACACACAAGAGAATTGTTGTGCACAATAATTTTGGAGAATTCTTTCAAGGCCGAAAGATCCTCTTCCACCAATAACGCTCTCAAGACCGAGAGATATCCTCTTCCATCAGATCAACATGATCCAAGGAGGACATCGCAAGCAAAGGTTTCTCCACACAATCACCCGGAGACTACTTTGGCGACATTCAGAGATACGAGGTGCACGTGTGGATCACTGCTAGAGGAAGTCTACCTTTGGCTTCTACGATGCAACAATGTATCACATAGGAACTTGATCAGAAATATCAACGAACAATGAACACCAAAAGGTACTTATTTTCAATTGATTAAATTAATTATAATCAACCTGTAACGATCCTACTTTGTGGTTCTGGGACTTCCCTTTTCTTTGTCTATTTATGTGATTCCATCCGTGGAGACTGGCACCTATCTTCGTATTGATCTTGGATTAATCATGGTTATTGAAAAAAATCCATATAGGCACATCCACCCACGTGCTTCTACTGCGCCCGAAACCTTCATAACATAATTATTGAATTACAATGCATAAATAGTTCATTCATCACACATCCTTCTCAAACCATTATTTATGGTTCATAATATTATTCGTTAATGCCTTTTTTTGTTCGCATATCATATGTAGTCACTTAATAATAAGTTATATAACCATTACTTGTACAAACTTTCTGATTTGTATCATTAGATTTCTCGTTAGGACATAAATTTTTATAATGAACCTAATTTTCATTTTCAAAGAGTTTAATAGTCAATGATATCATTGGGAGATCAATTTTCCCTTCCACTGTGTTAACTAAACTTCTCATTTTCCCATTTTTTATTACTTTCTTTGTGTCCATCTTTTCCTTACTAAAAACATCTTCCCATTCCTCTAAGACCTTCACTTAAATTCTTCTTTACAAATTACATATATATAGAAAACTGAATATTCTCAACTCCATTGTTACCATTACCCATAATATCATACAACTATTTAATTATCTTCATTGATGAATATTAGAGTTGGTTTATGTATATGTTTTTAATAATGTTCCATGAAAATTGATTACACTTGGTCAAAACATCTCTAACTCCAGTCATTATCTCATTTAGCAGATCATCAGAAAATCAACCATATCATTTTGGGTTAGTGAAGTAATTTTTTATTATATCCATTGAGTAAAACTATAAAGCATAATTTGAGAAACACTAATCATAAAACGAAATAAAATTTTCTAAAAAATCATTTAGGAGTTAAAAAATAGTACCCATTCTTTTTAATATATGAATCAAAGGGATTATACTAGCTCATTAAAAGTCATATTATATTTAAATCCATCATGATGGATCACAAAGAGTTTGATAATTTCAATATAATACCCCTTGTAGTTTCACACTTTGTGTGCATCAAGTCCCGTTGTCATGCCCCAGTTCTCAATCAATTATTTCTTAATATGGTGTTTTTGCGGTTGTTGCCCCAAGGTGCATCTATGAATGATCAATATCCTCATTTAGTATAAAAACAATGATGTAATTTATTGGAAACCGATAACACTATAAATTTACAAATTTCTAGTAAATTTTCATATGTTTTCACTCTTATATAGGCTTATTCTTAGAGACACCCCTTGGAATATCCTTAGAAATATCCCTAGGTATCTTAGTAATGTTTTCTCATCCAAATTTCCAATGTTTAACCAAACCATTCCATTGATAAAAAATATATAAAAGCATGATTACCATACATGTATATTAAACATTTTTATTTGAATATTCATTACATTACACAAACATATTCCTGACTTCTATAGTAGTTTAGTACCTTCTAAACATGAAGCAAATCCTCTAATCTGATGAATGATATTCAATGTTTCCCACAATGATCTTCCCATTTAGTACTCTTCAAAGTCATACCCTCTATAAATAATGTTTTTAATAACATGGGGAATGGAAACACAATAAAGGGTGAACATAGATGCTCAGTACATATGACATGAATCATAATTGAATCAAAGAACATGATCCATGAGAGAATAATTTTAAAATAAGGCATATATTTTTTGTATAAACATAAGTATAAAAAAAAATTTTGTCAAGGATACCAACCACAACATTCCTAACATGATAGGATTGTGCAAACCACCCTTGTACCTACATAATGCTTGGGATAACCACCAGTGTGACCTTGTACTTGGTGGCTACACCTCTAGGGAGGGGAACATCCCACCACAAATGGAGTCTCTTTTCTCATAGAGGAATGAGTTCACTCCACAAACCATCATTTTAGTGAATTTTTACTCCCAATACAATTATAATTGACAATGTCAATTACCAAAAAAATTTAACTCCACATTCAAGTAATGTATATCTCATGAGATATCAATCATTACCCAATGCATTGGAGGGAGATATAGGAATTGTAAGTCATTGGTTGTAACCTAACCACCTTCAATGGTTATAACATAACCACTTCCATTTGTTATCATATAACCACCATCATACAATGAATATTATACATATGTATACCACAAAATAATTAAATATTCATCATATCATATCCCATGAAATGAAATGGGTTTTATAATTAATTCAACATAATATACAATTTTGAAAACAAAAAATGTTTTACAATCATTTCGTCATTTAATCAGGGCATATCTCGTGGAAAAAGTATGAGGATTTATAATAATTGTATCATGATATAACCCATGAAAGTGTAACCAAATTCAGAAACAACTTGTAAACATAAACATTAAACATATATATAAATATTAATAATGGTATTTTTGTATCCTATCCCCAACAAGGCATAAGTAACCTCAAATAATGTTATCTTAAATCGAAACTAATTTTGAAAGACTACTTATAACATTTTATTAATAAAATTTAATTTCTTTTAAAATCAATTACTATAACATAAAAAATTATAAAATTCCTTTTATTTAAAAATAATAGTGAGAAGTTATTAAGGAATATTTTAAAAATTCATTTAAATCATTTCATGTTAAAAATATTATTTTCTTTGAAAATTGATTTTTCAAATATAAACACTTAAAAACCCATTTCATATTGAAATTATTTATTTAAAATCTAAAACATTAAAAAGTGTTGAGAAAGTAATTTTCATTGAAACTAAATTTTAATTATTTTCAATGAATAGTGAAATAATTTAATGTTCATTAGAGTGAGAATTACTGCTCATATCATTCATGTTAAAACCAATGATTCGTTTCTCATTTTTAGTCAAATCTAAAAGGGAATTGTTTTTAAATAGAAATTAATATTCCTTACAAAACGTTTTTAAAAAAAATCCAAAAATGGGTGAGAATTAATTTTTTTGAAAACATCAAAGTATAATAATATTTTTATTAAACATTCTTAGAAAAAATAGTTATGGATGAAAATGGATTTCAAACCGAATAGATAAATAAAAATAGATTATGTTAAATAAAATTATCAATTATTATAATTAATAAAGACTGTTAAATGGTGATATTACTTGAAAAATCACGAATAAATATATTAGAATAAAATTCATGAGTTTCATGATATATGTTTCAGAATACATTATCATCAGAAGCATGATCCTAAAAAATCTTGATGAATGATGATGTTGTAAAATAAAATCATTACCACTTTGGTAAATTTTAATTATAATCCCCATGAATGAATAACATAAAATAAAACCAAATTTTATTTATATAACATTTCAAATGGGCACCACAAAAACCTCAAAAAAGAATATAGGTAGATAATTAAACATATGTCCCAAAGAAGGTAAATGGAGATAAAAAACCCTTAAAGATTTAGTAATCATTAAAATCATAATCCCCTATAAATAATAACATCAAATGAAAAATTAAATATCATGAAAATAATGGAATTTATGATATTAGTTTTCAAATCTTGGGTATATGAACGAAAAAAACGAGTATTGAATTTATATATGTCCCAAAGAAATAAAAGAAACCAAAAATCCATTACTATAAGTCATTATTTTCATCATACTCATTCAACGATCCTGAATAATAAAAATAATTTTATTATAAATATATTATAGAACCATAAATATATATATAATACAATAAATGATTTTCTTATTCTCTTTTATTACTCATTTATTAACAAGTACACGATAAAGTTAAGTTTCAGGTAATAACTGCTATGTTTTTTCATATATGTATTGACTTGTTATATTTGGACTTCATACATTGATCGTGATTTAATAATAAATAAAATTCAGGCCATGATATAATTATCACATATAATCATTATATATGTATTTATATTAATCCAAAAAATTTAGTTATTGGAAAATAAATACAGTGTTCATGGAGCTGTTAAGTTTTACGTATGCATGAAAATTGTTTCCATTTTCTTGTTGGATTGAAAGATAGAGTTGAAAATAATATATTATTTTTGATAAATGATTTTTATTTAAAATATATTACATATTTTAATTAAATACATATTTAATATAGTCTACATAAAGCATGAACGAATCACATTTCATCTTGATCTGGTGGTCTATACTACACACGAACGATGCTATTGTTTTCCCAAAAAATGGAGAGTATGAAGGTATTTGTGATAAAAAAATCCAGAATACGAGTATCATAATGAAAATAATAAATATCATTTAAAAATTATAAACCCATTACAATGTCCAACCATGATATATGGTAACGTAAAAATGAATGATATCAGTTCATGAGGTGGAATTCTACAATACACAAAAACGATAATTTTGAAACAAATTTGACAGAAGTGGAGATGGTTTTTGGAAGTTACATTAATATAAAAAATCTAAGTACATATAGGATAATGATTTTTTTAAATTAATTGTATAATAATAATTGAAGACATTTGATTGAGAAATGAAACAAAAACGGTCATTGAGGAACATTACCACTTCTTCGGATATCTTCATTAGGTTTTCACCAAAATATATCCTATGTATTATTTATATAAAAAAAGTCTTAAAGGATGATAGGGGGATTGGGAAGTGATTTTTTTAGGTATTTAAAAACCAAATAGGTTTCATTCCATGATGAAGAGAGGAGAGGGGTGACCTTTTTAAGTAAGTGAGAGGACAGACATGATATTTTTGAAATACAATAAGTACTCCCTTATTTTTAATATTCCAAAACGGTAAAAATTAGACCCTTCTAGAGAGAAAGTGGTGGAATAGTTCAAATATTACCATCCAATTGTTTTCAAAAAATCTTGTAAGTCCTTTTTACTCTTATCTTTTCAGTTTAACCCACAATAAACCCTTTTTACCTTAACAGTGATGATTCATTTTTACTAAACTCGCTATTCATTTTGCTAAAAAATTTAGTGGAACTTATTAGAAATTATAAATTATTATGATTAAAGTTTTGGAATCAATTTTCAAAATTCAATTCATTGAATTGGAAAATTTTATTTTAAAAATCATTCCCGTAGACCCGATGAAAAACATGTTTTTGTTGAGAAAGGTTTCAAACTTTGAAATATTTTTATATTAAAATTATATATGAATTTGTTTAAAATTAAAAAGATTACATTAATTGTTATAAAATTTTATTAATTCTACTTTATGAAAAATCTAAAATATCAATTAAAATTATAAATAATTTATTCCAAAAGGATGTTTTCAATTTAGATTCTTTATTTTTCACTTTTCACAAAAAATTAAAAATTGCATAAACATCTCAAAAATTCACCCTAAGAAAATTTTTACACTATGATTTCAAAAAAAAATTAATTTTTCTCAAAATAATTTTACTTGTTAGAAATAATGTTTATTACATGTTAAATATGTGACAAGACTACTTTTTAGAGAAATATATTTTCTAGCTTAAAATTGGATTTGTTATTATTTTGTGTATAGAAAACATATAGGATGAATGTTAAAAATTTTATTGAATATATAATAATTAAAATTAATTAAAATAATTCAACAAAATTAATTTGGTTAATTTTTTGGTATAAAACACAGTTGTGGGAATAAAACTTTTTTTCAAAGAAAGATTTATTTTTATTTTCATGAGGGTTTTAATTTAATTTTTAGTTAATTTTATAACTAATTAATTAATTTTATATACATTTCTAAAAAATATTTTCATAATTTAGTTAATATTATTTATAACTGTTATTCTAATGGCTTGGTGAGAACTATCATATTAAAAAATAAAATTTTAATAATATGATGGGATTCATTTAAACATACCATTTCATGTTACTCAAGTCGGACTATTTGTTGTGTATGAAGAGAAATACAGAAGATTAAATTAATTTGAAAAAATATATTTCATAAAATATTGACGTGTTACAGACAGATATTCCTGTTATTCATTCCACAATAGTGAACATAATTTTTTTCTAGTTATAAAAAATAGCTCACATTAAACAAGTTCAGTATAACGATTCAAACACCACCAAAATCATTAAAGTAGTATTGTTGGTGAAAAAAAGAAAAAATTAATGAATCCCAAGTATATAAGTCCTCCTTTATAAAATTTTGTAGGATGAACTTCCTAGTGAATCTTTTGACACTGTATTTAGTATAATTTGACGCAATTCAAGGTATGACTCGTATATCCTTATATAGAACCAGCATAAATTTTCAGGAGAGGTAAAAACTATCCATGTTAAGAATTGTCCTCTGATTCTATAAAAATTCATGGAGGAGGATGAATATTCTTTACCACAAATATCTAAAACACAGATAATACTACCTTGTAAGAAACTGTATCTAGCTCAACTGATTGAGTCTAAAGAAAATATAATCCTTGAATACATGACCACTATGTGGGAATACACTAATGTGTATCCCAAATAATTGATTTTTCTTTCTCTTAGCCAGGATATTGAATTTATAATAGAGCTTATGCATAAGTATTTTTACAATTTCCAAGACTCAATATACAATGGATCTTGTGGAACATATTAATATGAAGAAACAACTATAAGAGAATTAGGATAAATGTTTTATGCTCTCAAGTGAAAATCATATGGTGCACCATTACTCTTCATCAAAAACAATGATGGGTTGATGTGCGTTTACATTTATTACCATGAGCTCGAAAATATGATGATAAATAAAAACTATCCTCTTCCATGGATTGATGAATTTTTTAATCAATTATGTGAACCCCAATACATTTCCAAGGTGGATATTTGTTCGGGTTATTATCAAGTAAAGCTGAAGAAGGTGGATATCCCCAAGTCATTTTTCAATGCAAGGTATGTGCACTATGATTTAATAGAATTTCCAATAAAACTCGTCAATTCTTCAAAAATATTGATGGATATGAGGAATAAAGTATTTAGATATTACCAGGAAAAAATTATGGTAGTATTTAAAGATGATATTCTAATATACACAAAAATAAATGAGTGGAATAACGAGTATTTGAGAACTTTTACAAAGATACAATGATAGGAGAAGATTTATGAAATGTTGAAATGATGTGGGTGTACTTTTTTTTTGGTTTTAAATTTTTTATTATCCCAGTGGGTGATCAATATATGTTATGTATAAAATTATCATTTATTATTATATCTTATTGGTGGTTTATTCATTTGGGTACTCTAATGTTATTAATGTGTATAATTTTTTGTAACTTTAAACTATTTTACACAAAATGACTTGGGGAATACATTCTCCACTATATCGATTAGTCCCTCACAGCTAGTCAGTATCCTATGTAATATGGGGAAGTATGCCTAAGGAAATTTGGAAACTCTAGTCTGAGAACTAACGAGTGGATCAGGGCTAAGGAATAAAAGAATGGTATCAGTGCCATATGGATCCCCTTATTATTTAAAGATATATTAGATATGTTTTTGAACTACTGAGGGATATTAGCGTAGTGTATCATGATCACGATTTTTATAGGATGACAAGGTTCTAGGTAATGGGATTGTTTTTCATGGGATTTGATGATACAATAATATGATTTCATCTCATTTGATAAAAATGAATTTTATTTTTTTTGATTTTTTATTGGGTTTTTGTTCATGGATGGTTGGAATTTTTTGTGTACATGTATCATGATGGACACATACGATTCATATGAAATAAAACTATATCACTATGACTATTTATTGATTATGGGTTCACCTATTTAATGGATCTATAATAAGTTATAAAATATGTTTCCATAAAACAATATTGTTGTTATTTTAATCATCTTGACACTAGTGTATTTCTTTCTGATCAAAGGATATGTGGATCACACAATTTGAGGTTATCTAATTATGGAAATATAGACCCTTATTCAAGGGATGAATAAATAACCCTTGTGGGATGGTATAAGAAGTTGGTGACCTTGTGCTGACTTGATTAGGTAATTATATACATGGGAGGTGATATTGGTAAGGGAACATGTTTCCTCACTAATGATAGGCATATCTTGTCCATTCAAATTCTTCTAGATACCTAATGTGTCAACAATAACAAATATGTTTTCCAATATAGATTCTTGGTTTCAACCTAATTCTCCAAATGTGAAAGTCAATAAAAATCATGAAAATTACATTGTATTTAAGATGTAGTGTGTTTGTAGAACATCTAGTACCATTGATAGTTTTTAGGTATCATCCATTGTATTCTAAGACCTATTTTATCTCAGGATTCACTTTCATATAATTTTTTGAGAGAATGTCTACGTTCCCAAGGATTACGTGATGACGCACTTATATATAGTTAAAGAGTAGTTATCCTTGAAATGATTGGGATATATTTGGATATTGATTGTGGATGACTGGTGTATATGGAAGTTTTAGTGGGTTGAACTCATGAGATTGGTGTAGACAGGGAAAAAAATTTAGTTTTTTACTCTAGAAGTGTGATCAAGATTCAAAGGAGATTGAAACCCCTAGGATCAGGTGAGGATGATTAAGATATTGGTAAAGGACCCATGATAGGGCTTTCATTGGACCAATCTACTATATGAGGAGGATAATTAGTGATGGAATATATTTTGAGGTCAAATACATCGGGTGAGAGACAAGTATTGCAGTGGGTGTGCTAATTATCAATTGAGTTTCAGATCAATGATAAATTCATATGTGGTTTTTTAGTACTATTCATGTTTTAGATGTAAATGAGAAGTTTAACTATATTAGATAAATGGTGGTTCATATTAGATTCACTATCAGAGAGATTGGGTAGGTGAATTTGGGGAGAATCATTGATATCCCTTGTCTTCAGTAGGTGGCATAAGTGAAACATTTGGGTACCAATGGTATGGTATACTAAAATGGATTCTTTGACATGGACTATCGAAAAGGAATAATACCACATGTTTTCTAGAAATGTGATTTCCTTTAGAATAATGACACACATTGTGTTATAAGTTACTTTTTTTACTGATCAAGGATAATTTTAAGAAAATCCATATAGTGGAAATCACTACATCGGTAGTTAAAGGGTGTGATTCACTTAGTATGTGGATGTTGGACTAAAGGGGGATCATTCCAAGAGATATGGGAATGATATGAGGTTTTTATTTGGTTCATGTTCTCAATTATGGGTAATAAAATCACACCAAGTTATTACAGTCAGTAATAGATAGTGAGTGGTCTGTGGAGAATAGGTATTGGCATATTTTTATTTAGATGATAAAGATACTTATATAGTGGGAAGAAACATATTGTTCATTGGTAAATGAACCTTTTGATGAAAGGTTCGTGGAGGTGGCTAGAATACTCAATGAATGGATGAGCAGACACCAAGGTGATTTGTGTCGTATGATCCATTAATGTATAATCCCTTCGGTAATTCAATAATTGAAATTTGGAAACGTTTTCTGTTTGATTTGGTGCAGTGGTATCAATATTGAGATGTTTTGGATGTGAATTGAGGGAGATTATTGAATTAATCTAGGATTCCTAACTTTTTTATGGGGTGAACATTTGATTCAAGACATATTCATTTGGTGAAACAATTTCATTTCATTTTTGGGGGGTAAAACACTATTTTGTCACATGATTAAAGGGTTTAATTATATAATGAATCACTATGATAGTCCCTATTGAGATAAAAATTATTTGGAATTGTGGAATGATAGTTTGATGGATTGGGAAAGTAGAATAACCATGTATGAAGGTGTAATTGGTGAAAAGTATGAGTTGTTGGATGGTGGTTATCTTGAAAATGTTTTGGAGGTTGTGATCGAGTATTTTGGGAAACGTTTTCAGGTGGAGGTCTGGAGGGTGTTCTTACTTGGGTATGGACATGGTGAGAGTGGGAAAATATCATATGTATTATTAAAAACATAGGTAGTAAGTTTACCAACCATTAAAATAGAATCTTAGGTAGGCTAGTCTGGTGATGGGGGGCACCATGGTTTGGAGTTCGCATCCATGGGCATATCCTTATATAAGAGAGAACTATAAGCCTCTGGGTGAATTGTCCAAAAACCCAATGATGTGTAAACATAGATTGGTGTGGGTGAGAATCATATTTTTGATACCCCTAGTAGTTAGGGGTAGCTCCAAATGTAGCACCATATTATTTTATGATATATGTATTTTTAAATAACATTTCTCTGATAGATTGTGATACATGAAACACTTAGTCTAAATAAGATTTAATATAGTATACAATAATATCCATGTTTTTAAATTGGAGGGAATGAATATTACTAGAAAAATTTTGAAAAATAATTGGTTTAAAATAAATTCATTGGTTATCAGAAGATTAAAATTATTAATTAAATCCTTTGAAAATAAAAGAAATGATTTTTAATAAAATGCTTCCTATAAAAGAACTATTTTTTAACTTAATAAATTAAATTAATCACAATTAGGGAATTATTTTAATGAAATTCATATTTTATATATTCAATAAAATGTTTTAACAATAACCTAATGTTATTCTTGGCATGAGAAAATAATATATTTCAATTTTTTTTATAAAAATGTATTTTTATTTAACATTTTTTCTTAGGATTTTAAACAATTTATTAAAATGAATCTGTTTCACATAAAGAGATTTAATATTTAATAATTTATTCCATATAATAAATTAGGATGGTCAAATTTTACTAATTATACCCTTTTAATTTTTTTTAGTAGAATTAATAGTGATAGTAAATTTTCTTCTCCATGGTAAGGATAAAACATGTAAAATAGGGTTTAAACATTTGGATACAACATTAAAATTTATCTTTCATGTGAATTTATTCTATTTGAGGAGTGGATTTCATCCATTTCCATCCACTTCTCTAATATTTGTTCACTGGGTTTCATATTTATTTTATTTTGATATTCATACTAATTTATGAAACAAAAATATAAATGTCACTCTCTTGACTTCAATATCTCTAAATATTTTACATAATTCAAAAAGTGTAAATTTTTTGTTATAAATTATTATCTTAAATATAAGTTACCTTTTTATAAAAGTAATCAATTTATAATATTTATCAATGAAGAGGTATAACTCTTAACCGAGAATTCTAAATATTATTTATTTTCCCACATATTATAAATCCTTGGTATCCATTCCAAAATAATTATTTATGTTCACTAAATATAATATTTCTTTATGTTGATATAACAGTAATTATTCACTTTCTTTCCATCCAATGTAAAGAGAAAACATTGCTTGTGCATACGTAACGTTTACTGTCTCCTTGTATTATGTAATTCGTATTTCATCTCCATATTATATGGATGGTGATAATGATGTATTTAATAAATATATGATATTTAAAATATTATTTTGATTCAAAAAGGGTGGATTATTAATTTCCTATCTTTCCTTCCATAAATCAAAAAATTGAAACAATGTCCATGTGTACATAGGACATAACGTTACTTGGATTGGTAAAGTTGATTTTTATATATCAAACATTTTTGGATGCCTCTAACTATATTTAAAATGAATATATATTTAATAAATATCATGGTTAAAATATATGTAGATTACGGAACCATGAACAGAGTATAAATACTAATACTTCAGATCTAAATAGACATGAAAATGAAAAAGTTATCACATAAAATAGTGATTTTAAGATAGTTTTTAAGAAATGAGTGATAAGATATTATAGTAAATTCATAAATTGTATTAAATATATTATTATAGTTCTGGAATTGATTTACAGTAAATATATTATTATTATATAGGAGTTTCAAATGTTTACAAATTAATATGAGACTTTAGGTAAGGTTTTTGCGCTATAATCTCATTATTTGTTGAGATTGTTTACGATTAGTCCCAAATATAAAATCTTTTTTGCTTTCTCTCCGGAAACTTGGGAATTTTATTCTACCTCGATTATTTATGTAAATTAATTTTTTTTCTTTAATATTCCTTTATTTAAATACTTAAGATATTAAAAGAATATTTTAATGAAAAACAAAATTTATTTCTATCTTTAAAACTAATTTATTTTCCATGGGTTATGTTATGATTAACATATAAAATATTTATTAAATCATTTTCCTTTTAAAGGGTTTCAATATGATGATTATTTTATGATCCACTAGCACATATATGTATGATTTTCAATATGTGATGTGTAATGAAGTTTTTTCTTATAGTTTAATCATTTTAATATTTATTTATATATCTCTAGATTGTTTCTAATATTTTACACTATGATTGGGTGTCCTAGGACCACTTAATTAATATATTAAAAATAGAAATATATATAAATGTACCAGCATCCATATTTTTAAGATAAATTATTTTCCCATTAATCCTAACCAAATATTATAAATCTAATATTGTAGTTGTTTCAAAATGTAGGTTCTAACATAGTTATGGAATAAATATGGTCATTGTTGGGTGTTTGTTTTAGGGGTACTATAGGAAGGTGCATTCAGTAATTAACAAATTTATTTAATTAATTTACATGACAGACCTTATACCATTTTCATCCTATTTATGTGATTTATTATGGAAATCACTAGGGTTATGCACATAACCTTGGGATATTATAGGTGAAAAAAACGAGTGTTATAGCTGGCCAATAATGGATTGTGGAGAAGTGATCATTTTGAAAAGTTTCTATCCTTACACCATAATTAATGTTTTTACACCCATTATTTATTTTAAAATCCTGGATTATAAATATTATTCTATTTTTCTCAGATTTATTTCCATCCCATAATCCCGATTTTTTATCTATATATTGTTTCTCGATTTGTCACTTGTAATTTCAAAATATCATCATCAATGAATAGAATCCAACCCATTTAATGGATATATTTCTTCTCATATTTTTTCATTATTTTCTCTCCATAAATAATATGAGAGTATCCTCAATGGTCCATTTGGTTGGTGATCAGACAAAAACATATCATTTCATAACTAATGATTGGCACAACAGGTCATTTCCATGGGACCAGATTCAGGATTTAGAGAATTAACATGATAAGATGTTTTATAATTTGAGATCAAATATGGATATTAGGTGGATCTAGAGTTCTTCTATCACGTGATTCAATATTTTATGGATCGTTATGACAGGACTGATTCCGAAGAAGATCGAGTTATTGGAATCGGGTCATCGGTGATAGATCGGGCATGGTCAACTTGGATCAATGTTCCTCAACACGATTCATGGTAGAATTTGTAATTGCATAATAATTATTGAGACACTTGAGGACGGTAGAATTACCTAAAAAATCCACTATTGTAGAGTGTGTAGTTTAGATGAAAACACACTGTGTAGTCCCCTATTAGTGAAAACTAGGGTTTCTGTTATAACAAAATATCACATGACATTTCGTCAATTCATAAGACATCTAACTCAATGATAGTTGGTCAATGTGTACCATAGATTACAATGGTATATACACATTTAGGGTACTCATACATAGACATGGACATAGTACACACACTTAGATAGAGAACTTAGGCATGAACAGAGTACATGGGAACATCCATAGTACACAAACCCAAGACAGAAAACCCGATCCCAGGTTTTGGTGTATAATAATAAATCAATTATCTACAATTTGTCTTATATACCATATACACACCATTTTATTTTCATGGGGAATTATACCATTTGTATCTACTTTATTATGGCTTGGATTAGGCCATGCAAGTAACATATCCTGAGAAGACATCCAGGAAAGACGTGATGGTTATCTTTATTTTGGATGTAGATATATGAAATATGGTTAGATATTATGGAAACATCACTCATTGATTATTTTCTAATGGTATTTATCTACATTGATTAGTAGAGAGATTTCCGGATTTTTACTCCCCTACCACACTAAGGGAATAGGTCCATCTTACTCTTTATACTAGTAGAGTCAATACTCCCTAGTTCTATAATATGTTGCATGTCCTCTATCTATGGATTTGTACTACCCCGTATTCGATCGATGGCTAAAACTCTCACAAGAATCATTGAATTCTCATAACGTATGATCGAATTTTAAATTTATATCCTAATATACACTTAGTATAAGGGTTTAGTAAAGTGGAAGTGTGGGAGGATCATAGGAAGGCTAGAAACCAATAGAACCAAACCATTGGAAATAATTCCTCACATTCACTATAAAGGTTATTTTAAATAACCTAGGGAGTTTAGATTAAATTTATTAAATAAAGGAAGGTCTCATAGTCAATTTCATGGTATTTTCCAAGTGGAAATACTAAATCTAACTTGGGATCGACCTAAGAATTAGGTTGCGAAGTGATGAAAAGAACACCAATTAGACTTTTATAAAACCAATTGAATCAACCAAATCTATAAAATAATCCATGGTCCAGAGTAATAAATAACCTAATTTCATAAATCAAGGCTTATAGGTAAAAATATTTATAGGTTGTTGGTCCTACCCTAATCATCTCCAACTAGATCATGGTCATTTAATTTTCACTTCTTATGGTATTGGATAATGAAAAAGAATGGGATTGAAATTTTTTTCATAAAATATACTAGATATAGAGTTTTCTATTTTAAATTATAATATAGTCATTTGTTTCAAAACATAACTAGTATCAACCCTTAACCCTATGTCGATTAACTACGCATGGTGGTGATGGTCAAATGTAAAGAAATTATAAACATACTATACATAATTATAAAACAACCAAAAAATATAAAATCTTGGATTAGGAATAAAGATCAAACAATTGAAAGAAATATAAATACACTAAAAATCATTACACAAGAATAATCAATGATAAAATTTACTAGTGTTGATTAGGAATGATGTACGGTGATGAAACGGTTTTCAAAAACAAGAGGAAATGAATCACATGTAGAAAGGGTATAGATTCAAAAAAATATAAAATTATTTTTAAAAAATAAATTAATTAATTAAAAAAAAGAGAGTTAAAACATGGGGAAAATGGGGGAAGAAAATGAGATAAAATAAAAGTGTGTTGGATGTTTTATACATGAAGGGAGAGAAATATATTTATATGCCAATAACGTAAACAATGTGCAATTCATACAAGCCTTGTACTAAATTATGTGAATTCTTTCTCGACATCTATACATAATATAAATTGGATTCATGTAGTGTATTTGAGATACCAATTTCCCCTGGAATAATTAGTTCTAATCATTGAAAATGTGATATTTTGAACATGGCACATCATGAAATATTTGCTTGTAATGTATGATATTCACTACTGGAAAATTATCATATACCCACGGTTCAAAACCATGGGTATAGACCCCAAAACCCTAGGTATTGGCTATAAACACGATTATGGGAATTATGGTCGTTGGTGGCGTCATTATAGGTCCAGGAACTATATCCACGGTTCGGAAAAACCATTGGTATAGGTTTTTCCGCCATGTTATAACTCTATACCCACGGTTTGGAAACCGTGGTTATAGCATATTTTACAAAAAAGCGGCCCGTGGGATTCGATCTGGCGACCACTTCTCCATTCACGAGCAACTTTACCACTACCCCATCACTGCATATATATATGAATATATATATTTTTTAAAATACATTTATTTTAACTGTGGGTATAAAAGAATAAACCGGCGGTATAGAACTCCGGCCAAATTTTTTGTTCCCGCGGAATAAAAAAATTTCCTGTGCACACGCGGGAAACCTATACCCACAGTTTTTCAAAACTGTGGGTATAAGTTTTTTTATCTAATGACTATACCAACTATTTTGGTGAAAACTATGGGTATAGGTCACCCTATCCCCACAGTTTTGGAAAAACCATGGGTATAAGAATTTGTTTTGATACCCTATTCCAACGGTTTGGAGAAAACTGTGGGTATAGGGTATCCTGTGCCCACGGTTTGCAGAAACTGTGGGAATAGGCTATCAAAAAATTCATATACCCATGGTTTTCCCAAAACTGTGGGGATAGGCTGACCTATTCCCATGGTTTTCCCCAAAACCGTGCGTATAGGTCCATTTTCAAATAGTGATTAACTTTATGTGGGGTTGTGATATTTAAAATCTACATGGTCTGAAATTAATGTAAACATTTTGTATTGGATTCACATCTTCTAATTCCATCATTGGATGATTTTTGGCTAGATAGGAATTTTTTGAATGAGTTCTACTTGTTGTGTATGTGATACATGGCATGCAAAGTCTATTTTTGGCAGTTTTTCAGAAATTATTTTAGACCACACTTCAAAATTCTTGTAAAAACAAACCAAAACCAATTGAATTATCAAATAAATCATTACTAAAACATAAATTAGTGTATCAAATATTTATATATAATTTCATCTTATCAATGGAAATGAGCTGATCCTCCACTAAAATTAGTGATCCCTCGGGTGTGGAGAGTCGTCACCACATAGATTATAGTGATATTGTGCATGGTATAGGGAATCATAGATGGAAATTTTTTATTTTTAGGATAAAACATCATTCTTGTCTAGATGTGGACATGGATCTCCCATCGGTTGGGCTTCATTATGAGTATATCTATTTGGATTATCTTTACCCAAATTCTTGTGGGTTGAGATAAATGTTGTTGTGTCTATTGCTCTCTTGTTGGTTTTTGGGGTGTCCTACTGGGTATTTATATAGTCACCATATATTGGATTCTCCTATACATGTTTTGTCCTATGATGATGGTAACAAGATAAGAGCTGAAATTAGAGGACTTGGGTTTTTAGTAGAATAGGAATACATAGAGGTTATGACCATGTTTGATTTTTAGTATTGGAGATTGGGACCATGGATCTCTTCATTAGTTCTGCCTTTCTAGTTTCTATCTAGTTTAGACCACATTTTTTTGTTGGGAAAAACGATTTCCCATTTATATTGTTTTTACTATGCCGATATACAATAACTTTTTACTATAGGTTGTTATATTTAGCATTTTATTATACCTCTTATGGGTTTCATGGATATGGTTGTGTGTGATAATACTGTTACTTCAAGTAATTCATCCCATTTTAGTATTTTGTATTATTATTACTAGTCTATAGCCCTTGACATATTGGAGGAAGGCTTGACATGTCACATATGGATTATCATTATCCAAGAGTGACTCATGTTTTTTTTTGTATTGATTTGTATCATTGGTTGGTTTTTCCTCAGAGTGGGGTTTATAGTTGTACTTGTGGAAATGCTTAGTTTGGGATTTTAGTGAAATGAGGTCAAATTGTAACATTTTTTCTCTCAAACTATTAAACCAATTGTTAGTGTGTCAGTCGATGAATCCAGAAACCTATAAACTCACTATCTCTATACTGACTCTTCAGGCTGAGACATCGGTTGTAGGGAAGACACTTTAAATGAATCTTATATTATTAGTTATTTTGAAATTTATGTCCTTCTTTACATATCTCCCCATATATTCTCATGTAACAATGGTACATCTTCATAACTTTCAATATGTATCCATTAAAACAGCGATATAGTATAATGATACGGGATCATGATGATTAAAAGTTGGATGATGAGGCCATAGTTTAGGAACTTACTCAAATATTTCCTTATCTAAATAGGAATATAGTAGTGATACTATATGTCGATTATTTCATGGATCAAAAAAAATTAGTTAAATATGATGATCATATGTGTATTGGCTAACCAATATCTCAGGTTAACCAGGAAAACTATTATTATAGGCTTAGCGAATTACATAATTTCTAGTTATATAGACCACTCACGCTTTATCATGATTGAAACCCTTTGAAAGCTTAGGATTATCTCAATGATTTGGTTTTATTTTTATAGATTGTACGGACCTTGACTAATCAGATGATTACACATGTGGAAAATAATCGTTATTGAGCCATAGGGGGCCGGTAGAGTCTAATTACTCAAACTCATGATGATGTAACTCGGTCATGATCAGAATTTCAGCAGTGGATCATCAATGAGTATTACCCTTCAATCATGAGATCTATGAAGATTCAGATGGTTCTCAATGTACATTTGTATTAATGGATTGTGTAGAGTATTCCATCCATTTTACCGACCTCATGTGTTACTCTCTCGATATGGTGTGGGATACATACTTCTTCGTTCAGGTGTTTGAGAAGGGCCTTTAGAGAGACATCCATGCTCGTATGGTCTCCTTATTCATTCCCACATATACTATAGTTCTATAGTGGTATTTATTTATAGAGATATTCTTATATGAGAGGCATTGAGAAGTTGGAGCCACTAGTAGTCATCACAGGGATGATTCATCTACAAAAACAAGAGTTCATCCATTGTCGGGGTCATGATGTATGATTCATACTCAAGAACATGTTTAGAAATGTGGATCTATGGAAAATGGTTCACAGAGAGGTTCCATCCTTCCTAGAGAGGGGTGTTATTATACTTGTGGTAGGTGAGGTCACATGGATCATGACTTCACAACTCACAGTTCTGGGGATGGTAGGTAGGAAGTGGTTGGGCATACACAATAGAGGTAGATTCATGATCAGTTATCTCCCTAGTTTGGTTAGGGAATTCCATAGGGAGTTATTATAGACAGAGGGTCAAGTTTTTATATTGAGGGAGGATCTACTATTAGGGAATGAAAATATGAGAAACTTTCACAACCACCACTGTATGATCCAACCCAGGGCCATAGGTAAGGTGGTTGAGTGTTTGGGTAGTTTCATTCTATGGAGGGATATGATCACGATACTCATGAGATTATTTAAGGTACATTCTCAAAATTTAATACATTATCTCAACTACTTGTAGACATAATAATAAGTCATTCATTATCCACATATACCTTGTAAAATATCTAGAGCTAACATTTGAGTCTTTATCATAGAAATAATTGTTGTAGGTTCTTATAATGAGATATTCTTCTATATCACAAATCTTCAAGAAATATGAGTAGACATTCAATGTAGATAATTTTTCATGGGACCTATTACAAATTTTTATTTAACCATGTGATGTCATATTTGGTATGTTATGGTTGTCCATGGTGTTTAACAATATTGAATATCATAGAAGGAGAGTCTGATGGATTCATATGGATGGGAAAATATTCTCTATTATTGGAGAGATGAATATTATTATTGTGTGAGTGGGACTCTTGATTAGGAATCTATGAACAATCATATATTATTTGGATATATTAACACTTGGTGTAGTGGTATCGTTAAAATTTTGGCTTCTAGATTTACTTTGGGATTATATGAATGTATTTCATGAAGATGTTTTGGGACTACCTTCACGGATGAAGATTTGCATGTATATATAATTGTACATCAATACCACATGAATATAATATAAAACATATATAATTTCCCACAATGAGATCTAGGATATAAGGTATCTATTGGAAGTCTTTCAAGTGAAAGGGTTTACCATACCAAGTTTATCCTCCTCGGTTACTATAGTTTTGTTCATAAAAAATATTGGCATGAGTTTAAGTCTTTTATTTTACTACTGCCAACTAAATTAGATGGTTATTAAGTACACGTAACCATTACTAGGATTGCAAACCTATTTTAAAATTTGAAGGGTGTGATTTGGTTCTCAAATTTGAATCTTATGTTTGAGTACCATTAGGTGAGGGTTAATGAGGATGATATTCTAAATACAAAATTCTAATGTTGTTATAGAATCTATGAGTTCATGTTGATTCCTTTCAGTGTTACTAATTACACCACTATATTCATGGATCATATAAATAGATATTCCACACATATTTGGACCTATTTGTATTAGTATTTAATAACAATATTCTCATATACTCTATGATATAGGAGGAGAAAGAAGAGTTCATGAGGACTGTCTTAAACTTACTCTTGGAGAACCATCTATATGATATGATATCAAAGTGTCAATTTTTTATCTAAGAGGTTCAATATATGAAGAATTTCATCTTTGAGCATGGTTTGGAAATGCTACAAGAAAATAATCATTTAGATTTTTCCTAGGAACCACCCTAGACGGTGTCATAAGTGATAGGTTTTCTTGTTTTGGAAGGGTGCTACCCAAGATTTTTGCAATATATTTGTAGGATTATAACCTCATTGACTAAATTATTAATAGAAGGGATTTTTTTACCTATACTAAGAAGATTCAATCATAATTTCAGTATTTAAGGATGATTATGACCATTTATCCTATGTTGAGTCAACTAGTGGAGAGATTTGAGTACATGATGTTGTGTGATACCTCTGGAATCCAGACTCTATTGCATGTAAGTGAATATGTAAATAGTGATATATTATGGGTCAAGGAAATTGAAACCCCATGGAACAAATATTTCAACCCATGACATATATATATAAGTGATAATGTTATTACTAATGATTTGGAGGCATTATCTTCTAGGTGAGTGTTTCTTTTTTTTACGTAGGCCACGATAGTATCAAGTACATATTAACTGAAAGGGAAATCAACCTATGATAGAAGAATTGATTGGAGTTCCTACAATAATATGAAATTGATATTTTCAATATAATTTTACAATGAAACATTATTAAAGAATCCTTTATCTGTAAATCTGATTCTTTCTTGGTAGAAGAGTCATCCGAGCAGTTGTATGTGTTGCAGCTAACACCGGTTGAGGGAAAGGATGCATTTTATCGTCATTCAAGTGTGGTAACTCTATCTATTCTTCATAATTTGATAGAGTACCAATAGAGAGACATTGAATGTGAGGTACATTGTGACCATATATGCTTATGAGATTCACCTTATGGATTTTATGAGAGGCAGGACCAAGTTTTTTTCTTCCAGGGACATGTGGAGGTTCTGATCATGTTGTGTGAGGAGGATTTAAGTTATATTTATAATTCCATCATAAATATACAAACCGTTGTGTAATTGATTTGAAATTACCTTCAACATAGGTTTTCTAGGATGGAAAGAGGGGAAAATCACCTAATGTTTTATTAATGTACGACATGAATGAAGGAAAAGGTCATGCAACACGATCCAGAAGGTTTAACTCATCCACTTGATTTCTTGTAATAGATTTGGAAAGTATATTGATGTATTTTTTTATGGGGCTTCCACATATGGAATGATACCATGGTGCTATATGGGGTTTGGTTGACTGAATGACCATATCATCACACTTTCATTCCATCTAAGAGTACAGTTCAGGTGAGTGATTAGGGATGTTTTAAATACGAGAGATCATATGACATTATGGGGTACTCGTATTGATCACCTATGACCATTATTCTTGATTCACTCCATTGTTATGGAAAAGTTTTCAGGATGATTTCGGGAGCTAGTTACTGATGAGTATAGTGTTTCTCCCCCAAATGGATGGGTAGACTGTGTAGTCTATCCATCTATTGGATGATATGTTAGGAGAGAATGTGTTGGAATTCAATAGAAGAAGGGAGGATCACTTACCATAGGGGGTGTTAGCTTATAATTATAAATATTACTCCACTATTGTTATGAAACTTCTCCAGAACAGAATTGTAGACCGTATAGGTTACCCTTCTTCTAGATAGAGATTGGTGAAAAATCTATTTTCAAGAAAGATATAGTGTTGGAAATGAAAGGGAATCTTTTGTTGATCGTTGAGAATTTTAGAATATTCCAATTTTTACAAAAATCATATGAAAATTTACATTGTAGGCCTCTTCTGTTCTACTGAGAAAAAAAGGTTTTCATAAGAGCCTCCCAATGATGAAAATTAAAGAGATTTATCTAGACAATAAAGCTATCTATGATGTTAATATTAATGTTATAGATCATATAGAGGGTTGGTGAGGTTTCATTCAACTTTACCATTCCCTTATAGTTTATCCAAGTCCATAAAATCTTCTCGATATCTTATTTGAGGGGATACATGCATGACCTAAAAATTTTCATTGATAAGGGAGAAGTGGAAAACAATGATATAGACACCTCTTCATAGTTCCTAGTGTCGATCAGGGGATAGTAACTAGGGACCCTACATGGGAGAACCATTCCTCTCGTTTGAGTGAATTGGTCGAATGGGATTCTATATGTGAGATCCTTTGAGTGTGATAGTCATATTTAGACTCAGTAACACATGTTTCTATCTTATGTATTTCAAGGTGAAAATACATAAAGGTTTGGAGAATTCAATTTATCAGGTTTTTGTAGTGATATCATTAAAATATTTCTTTATATATCTCTTTATTTTCCCTTGGAGTTGGAACTATGTATGGGTTTTATAAGTAAATAGAATTAATATTTTTAAAATACTGATATATATAAAATCATGAACATAAATATTTTTGAAAGAAATATATTTCCTATTTATTGTAACCTTATTTGGTAAATGACACCATGTTGTTTTCTAGAATATAGGTTTTACCCTAGGAATGACAAATGGTTGATCATCATTGAGAGTTCGGTTGAGGGAGACAATTGGCAGGTGTATTAAGTAATTAGTTAATTTATTTAATTAATTTAAATGTGTGGATTAAAACCCCAAAAACCCCTACTTATTATCCTCCTTATTAAAAATTACCCTGGTAAGCTACATAACCTTGGGATAATAGAGGATCCAAAGAGGAGAGTCATTGATGACTAAAAATTGATCAAGGAGTAGTGATCATTTTTTTAAAGTGATATCTTTGCCAATGAAGTTCATGAATCTCATAAACGATAATATAATATATCCATTATTCATCAGTGATTGGTCCAAACATGAGATATTCATGTTCATTTATGGATTTCTACCCTTGATTTATTTTGTAATCATGTATTGTTTATCTACTATATTAATTGGAAATTGTCATCCATTTCTTGAACCTGATTATTTATTTATTTATTTCTTCTTGACTTATCCCATGAGTTCACTAATTTCTTCATCAATAAATGTTGTCTAACACAACCAATGTTGATGTTATTTCCTCACATTTTTTGATTCAATGTTTTCTCCCCAGATACAGCATTTGAATAACCACGGTGTTTCATTTTGTCATCAGTATGAAAAATACCAAGAAAACAATCATTTCATAATAGATATTTTTCACAAGAAAGCAGCGTCACATGACTCAATCAAGACCAGATAGGTTGACTAGAATCCAACCACTAAAGAATTATTGGATGTAGTCAACCCTAGATCTGAGTTACTCAATGTTAATCATGGAAAAATAATTATCAATGGTGGTGTAGGAAATATTCATAAAGACAGTGGTAGTTTCTATAAAATATAGAGTAACATGACATATTGTTCAGATAAACACGTGCTATATAGTCCCCTTGATGTAATGGCTAGGGTTATGGGTGGAATTAAATATCACACACCATGTTTTATATCTGCACAACTTATGACTCAATGCTAGAGGCATTCAGTGTATCCCAATATTAGATAGGCATATACAAGACTGGAGTACTTAGACATATCAAAATCCCCCATACATGGAAAAAGTACATAGTAACACACACAGTACACATTCATGGGCCAAAGAAAATAGTCATGAGATTTAGTTAAAAGTAATACCCGAGGTTGATAATAAAAACATGAATACCATATACACATTTTTTAATTTTTTTGTGGATTCATACTTGTTGTACCTTCTTTTTTAAAAATCAATTTTTGGCTAGTGATGAACTTCTATTGAGTAGTTTTATTTATATGACATGTTGTTATCCTTTTTTGGGAATCAAAGATATGACATGTGGTTTTATGAGTGGGAAAACTCATTCAATGATGCATGGATGAGGAGATTTATTTGGTTTTATTAGTAGAGAGATGATTGGGTCAGTACACACTTATATCACCATGTCATGGGGGATTCCTCTTTATATAGGTAGAACTAGTACTCCGCCAAATGATAGTATGAAAAAAGTCCTATAAATATGGTGTTTAATACCCTACGTCTAACCCAAAATGGTGAATTTCTCTACAATATTCAGTTATCCTTGGACTGTGGAGAATAGTTGCTAAGAGAGCGCACTCCACTCAAAGTCAAGTGAGGTTTCACATTGTGCTGAGCATTGGATATGGACCATTAGTAGATGATGTCGGTTTTATATATCTTTGTTGATTGGCAGGATAGATATCCCATTTCTCTAAAAAATTATTTTTTCATGATTACATATATTTGGATTCTATTATCAATATTAATTATGGTTTGACCAAGAAATTTTTATTTCTATTTATCCATTCTGAGTTTTTGGAGAATCTTACTTGGTACGTATATAATCACCCCTACTTTGGAATTTTCCAAATGTAGTTTTCCTTATATATATGATAGAAATTTTATATTATACATTGGTGGACCTAGTTTTAAGGATTATATTGATATTAAGATGTAAACAAAATTCATGTTTGTCGGTTAGACTTTACCGATATGTGATGGGATATCTACAATCTTTCCCAATTTTCAATTATTTTCCTATTGGGACCTCATTTATATTTGGGAATTTAGTTTTCCCATTTATAATTTTATGTTAAATTTTTATACTTTTATTAATTGCTAAATGTTTTTTGATTCATTCTATACACTCTTGATGTTTATTCATTTTTATATCTATTTACAGTTTCACGGAGATGGTTGGGTGTGTTTTTAAATTTACATAGGCTTTGTCTTCTAATTTTAGTATTATTACTTCTTGATACTTGTCGTCATCCCCAAGCCAATTGAGGGTAGTTTTGATGTATCACACTTGGATTATTTCTGATCAAGTGGGCCTGATGGGTGAGGTCATAATGTTTAGAGTAAACCATGACTAATCCGATATAATGGGTAATGAACCCAATACACTATGATAGTATTTGATTTGATACGTGATTATATAGGTAATAATTATATATTCTTATCTTAATGCCCCAAATCTATGTCTTATGCCAAAGTTATGTTCTCATAGATCATATTATATGATTCCTTTATAGAATATGCCTTATAATCTTTTAATATTCTTTCCTTGAATCAGGATTATGATCTATGATACGTATGTTATGGTTTTCAAATATAATTATGTTGTGGTTTTAAAACCTTGTATTAATTTTATTATTATATGATCATTGATATCTCCCAATTTTATCCTTACTAATTATCTAAGTTCACCCCTTATTATATTTACTTTCCCTATGATATAAACTATATTTTTATGTATGATATATATAATAAGGGTGAAAGTTTTGAGTAATTATGTATGATATGAAATATATATTATATAAACAAGTTGTTTATGTTTCCATGATTCCAATGACACAAGACCCATATTATTCGAGTGTCGTTCATAATGTTATGTATTAAATAACTATATAATAAAATGTAATATCTATATTTGACTAGTATGGGTTGCTATTTTTTGTATTAGATCATGTTTTAGTGATATTTTTGGAATTAAGATGAGAAATTCTTTTCGACGACACTTTGGATAATCCAATGTATAAGATAATTTCCATTTTTATGAGATGATGATGATTTACCAAGAAAAATATTCATGTTTAGATACTATAAGGGGGCATGGTTTGGGAACATACTAATATAGGGGGAATAACCCCCTAAGATTAGGTTTACTATATTTTATCCATAATTCTAGTGTACCATGATTTTTCCCATACAATGCACCTATTTTGACACTCCTAGTCGATATGCTTGGGTGAATTCATGTTTTCTCTAGAAAACATCTTGATATATTTGAATAGATATTGAAAACAATAAACTGGGTCAAACCAAAGTTATCATATTTTTAAAAGATGGTGACATTATTTATACATCCTATAAATTATTATTCATAATAGTGTGGTTACCATATTTCAATATTGTTTCTCGCACTATCAGTTTTTTCTTTAGTTAATGGAAGGCTCAGGAGGAACCATGATAACATTAAATTTTATGGATAATAAAATTATTTTCCTCTAGAACAACCAAATTTTATGTGATCGTGAAGGAACAATCTCATTGTTATTCATACACAACATTCCCAAAACATGAATCATGTTGAGAATCCAAATGATTGAAAGAGGGAACAATATTCCTTTGAGTTCTATGTGAGGAAACATCCACCTTTTTATTGGGTATACAGATCCACTCGTTACTGGGAAATGGATCAGTATTACTAAAATTATATTTTACATTCTAAAATATTCAATACACATTAAAGTTATTTGGTTTCCAAACATTTTGAAGTTGAAGTAGATCAATGGTGTACTCTTTTCAAAAACAAAATGAAATTATAAGAAGTTTACTCCATAGAGTGAGACAAGTTTATGATATTATTTTACAATAAATTCATTCCTCATATTCATCATATGAAAATGGAGAAGGAATAATTGATCTAGAAATAAAATATGATAAATATATTATAACCTATGTTGAATATTTTATGAGAGTAGTAAGCTATGATTCTAGTATTTTCATCCAACATGAAAGTACAGTTGATCACTTATTTAGTGGTTTGAAACCAAATCTCAAACAAGAATTATCTATAAGGGATTTCATAATATATGAATAGATCATGTGATATTTTATCACAAGGGAAATGGATATTTGTTTTACCAATAGATTTAATAGTTTTTATGATAAAATAATAATGTAATTATAATTAAATTAACAAAATTATAGAGAGAAAAAGTTATGAATTCCCTTATGATTTATGTGTTGAAGGAAACATGGTGGAAATTGTTTCATGAGAACTTGAAAATGATTTAAGTGTGTAAATGAAGGACATTGAGAAATAGAATACCGATGTTGTGGGAAGTGGAAGTATGAAAATTATGGAGAGAAAACACCACAAAATATAACTCATATACTCTAATGAAAAAAGTTATATATTATGGCCATTGTGCTAATGAATGATCAAACACTGAGGTTAATAACAATGATCGGATCATGAAACCTGATAATCTTAAAAACAAAGGGGCATTATCGTATGATCATAATTACTAATATTAATTATGATAACAAAGTGGTGAAAGGTACTCTTATCATTCCATTTTACACTACTAATATCGTATTCTATTCAGTATTTACCCAATTCTTTATATATGATGATTTTTATATAGTGTTCATAGTACAACATCAATGGTAGGATTTCAAATTACTATTGAAAACCCATAATGGTATGATGATCTCATCCCATTTCTATGATTCTTCATCAATTGAAGTTTATGAGATATTATTTCTATAAATATAGTCATTATCCCACTAATTGAATTAAATATTATTTTGGGCATGGATTGGATTTATTTATATAAATCCCATATAAATTAATAAGGAAATGAATTCATGCTTGATATTCCAAACCAAAATTTGATTGAATACCGGTGATGAAAAATATCAACATACAACTAAAATTGTACCCATTTTATGGTTCTTTATTCCTATTCAAAAGTGGTGTTTATCTAATATGTTTGGAGATAAACTCATAATCAAAGATATGAATGTTCTGTGGGAGTTGGGTTATGTTTCTCCATAATATTTACCCATTAATTCACTAAATAGTGAATTTTATTTTTCAATAAAATTCATATCGGCTCCTACACATATTTCAAAGTCTCTATATACAGTGGAAACAATTGAGTTGTAGGAATTGAGAATAACCACTAAGAGAATAATGAAAATTGATTCAATCGGCTAGGAATGTTAATTTGGGTTGAACCTTTTCTTTTTTAGAAAATATGGACAAAAGAGACTTTTCATTGATTATCATGTAACACCCCTAGATTTTATGAAAAATATTCATTTTAATTTCATTTATGTCTTCTGTTGTACGATACACCAAAAGGATCTTTCACTACATGCATACCTAACTTTTCTTGCATTACACGCAATCACGACCTTCCACGATAGCGTGTGTTGTACGAAATACCGAGTTTCACTAAACAACGATATGTTATATAAACTAGCCGTTATGAATAGTAATACCCACTTTTGTAAATTTTATAAAGTTTATCTTTCGGAATGGACTTCATTTTTTGGATTCGGAATATTGAAATTATCCTTGGGTGAATTTTAGGTATTTTTCTGAATACTTTTAACTTTTGATGAATAGTGAAAACACATGTTTACTATTTGAAAACCGACATTTTATATAAATAATTATTTATTTTATTTAAATTTATTTTAGGTAAAAATTGATACATAATACCTATATAAGTTCAATTTAATTCATTGGAGTCGTTTTTTAATAATTTTACACATATAAAAATTGTATTGAACTTTTCACCATCTTTTACCGACCTCCTAGGAGAGTTTGAACATTTACATAAAACTTAATTTTACTGCTTCTGTGAGTGGAATTTCGAAACTACTAGAGACACCGTTAATATAAAGTATTAAAATGTTGTTCAATAAGATAAAAATAATTTTTGTTGAATAGTAACTTTTTACTTTTTTACCACTGTTAAAAGTAAATAGGGTAATTAAGGGTAAAAATGATATTATTATTTCCCTAACACATGTCCTAATTCTACTGGATAAGTTTAATTCGACCAAAAACAACCTTATTAATAAAATATTACCCTTTAGGTCCACTTGGATTAGATTAGGACATTTATTATTATTTTATTTAAAAAATAGATAAAATAGTTAAAATCAAAGTTTAATAACTAAAACATTTTTAATATAGGGTTATACCTAAGATAAATTCAACTATAAATATTCATTATAAATATGAAATCTTTTCCTACCTAATGGTATTTTATTTATAAATTTTAGACATTAAATAATGTAATTTATTTATGACACAATGGGATGCAGTAATTACCTAAATAAGAAAATATTAAAATAAATGATATTAGAAATTCCAAAATAAATGTAATTTGAGACTTTTTATGAATTCCACTAATTTTCTAGGTTAATATGACATGTCAGTATTGATTTAATTAACTTCTTTCGAACTAATCATGCTTTTATGATTTTCACAAAAATCAAGTACCAAATAGTGTCAAAATTGACATAAAATAGTTTTTAAAACAAATATTATATTATTAATTGTTATTTTATTCCTAAAAATATAATGATCGGCCAAATTACTTATATAAGTATATATATATTAATAATGAACCACTTTGGGTTCTTTTGTCTTGTTATTGTATGTTTATTAACCATATAGTGTAAGAATACAAAAAGACACGGTAAAAGTTAAATTATTTAACTTAGAGTTAAATATAAATGATAAGGATACAATAGTAACCTAAATTTGTCTAAAACCTATTGGATTAAATGCTTTCGACCCATCCCTACCTTATCTTCTAAATAAATCAATTTTGAGCTATTAAAAATAGAATATGACTTTATTATAATATAATATTTTAGCTTTTCCTAAGGTGCCCCCTTCCTCCCTTATAAAAAGGGAACCCCTTCCCTCTTCTCTTCACACCCTTTTGAGCCTTGAAGCTTGGCCAAACCCTACCAATTCCTCTTATAAACCTCTCTAGTTACATCATAGAGGTTCTGTTCTTCTCAAAAGACCAACTCTAGTTCCCTAAGAAGAAGTTTAAAGGAGGTGCATCGAGGAAGAGGTAATCTCTTCTACCAACTCTTTCATGTTTCTTTCTTCTTCTACTTCCTATTCATTAGTTTTTTAAATATCAAGTAATAAAATAAGTGTTACTTATATATAAATATGTTATTATAAATATGAAACAACCCAATTTCATCTTCTATACATCCTACAGAAACGAAATCACCGCGCGTGTGTACGTACGGAATACCGTCTCCACACCGTGGTGTAATCTGTTTTCCACCACCACCTTACATAGATGTATATAATGGTGTAAATAAATAAATATATATGATTATTGTAAAGTGATATTTATTCTGAAATATTATACATTCACTTCAATACAATTTCACGATTATGGGAATGATATCTTCGCTCGTGCGTACGTACGGACTACCGTCTCCACGAATGCAGTGAGATTCATTTTCCATGATTAACCATTAAAGTATGATTATAAATTATATATAATAAATAATCATGAAATATATTAAATAATAATTACACTAGATTAATGTACATATATGTTTCATTTACTTAATTCCATTTAATTCAATAAGGAAATGAAAACAGCGTTCATGCGTACGTACGGTCTACCGTCTCCATGAACGGTGTATTTCATTTCATTTATTTATCTATTATATATATATATACTGAATATATATTTGATATTTAAATCACAATTTACATTTTGAAATTAAGTAAATCAAGATGTAAGTAATAATAATATCAAGAACAACAAGTCCAAACACGTATGATAAATAAAATGATTTTACCCAAAACGCTGCTTTAACATGGAATTTACAAAAGAATGAGTAATATAAAGTCATAAGTGAACCATATATGATATCATAACAATGAATATGATTCTATAATAAGTCAATGACATTATTTAAATCATTATAAAGGAGGTTCAGATAAGTACGAAGTATATCAGACCTAAGGTAAGGGATAAATTTTCAATCTCATTTTTTATCCAAGATTGCTTATACGTAAGTATTTACTGGGGTTACGTTTATCATCCATGACCATGTTTTCTAAAAATGTTTTAATAAGATTTTTACTATTATTCCATGAATTTTTATAGTCATTTATACCATTTATTTAATTTTTACCACATTTTATGAATGAAATCTTTCCTTTCGTTACCATATAAGGTACTTCTTGACTTTTCTGACAAAAGTACGAGGAGAATGTTATTTTTAACTTATACGGCGTGAACAGATTTTTAAAGTTTCATAGCTCTTCATTATAAAGAAGCTTAATCTACAAGATTTCATAATTATTTTCAAAAAAACCCTTTTCGTTTAAAATTTCATGGCATTTTTTTAAAATAAAATGATTTTGAAGAACAAAGGATATTTTCGTCAAGAATTCATTTCAAGTGTTTTATCAAAACTATTTTCCATCTATAATGACATTATTTAATATGTTTATGTTTCAAGTATAATTTCTCCATTATTTAAATGGTTTTATTGTTCTTATGATAAAATTGTTTCCATTTTTTTGGACTATGTTATGAAGGCATGATGTTTAAGAATCCCATTCTATTACATGGGTTATGCTATGATGTATGATTCATGATTTTGTGGCACACGAAAAAATGATTTCATTATGAGATTGGTGGGACCTATATCTGCCTCCGATTCATTGGGTAAAGATTTATATCTCATGAGATAGACATGGATGGAATGGTAAGTTAATCAGGTTCAGTAATACAGGACTGGAATGAGGAGTGAACTCGGTTCAGAAAGGGTCTTTGTCCACTAAGATGGTCTTGGAAGCAATGACTTGGCTACTATGGAAATAATATCATGTGATTAATGGTTGACACAATCACATTTTTTATTCCCATTATATTTTATCATCATTGATATTCCTTTATGATATATTCCTTGGTTACTTCTAAGTTTTATTTCTTTGCTCCATATTTTGATGTTTAGATTTTATGTTCAAGTTTTTGCATTCAAATGTTTATGGATTGTTTTATGTTCTATATGCTTTCCCTTACTGAGCATTTGAGATCACCCTTTTAATGTTTTATTTTCCCTAGGATTTGAAGAAAGGTTTTAGGTAAGAAAATAAAAGGGGAAGATCTTTATGGGAGATGTTGAAGAACTTTCACCAAGTTTGTAAGATTATATTTCGAGTTTCCAAAGACACTAAACTATTACGGTCCTTTGGTTTCTGTTTTTGTTATGTATTAACTATTCCGCAAAAATAACTATTACGATCTTAGAATTTAACCTAAGATGTTAGATATTGATGCTTCTCCCCCTTTATTATGTTGTTTTACCAAGCATGATTTTTTCCTCTCACACTATTCTTTTTGGGTTTTAGAAAATGGCTGGAAACAGGAAGATTCATGATAATGGAGGATATGATAGAAAATGGAATAATATTCTTCATGAGAAATCAAATGAAACAGGATTTTGAAGTCCAAAAAACATTATTATGCATAATCAGAAATATAATAATATGATCAATAATCTCAACTTTGGTAAGTTTCCCAACTCAGCTAATAAGAGAAATATAGAGTTTCATGATGATCATAGAGGAAAGAAAGTTAAATTTCTCTCATGTAAATCATGTGGAAAGAGGAATCAAGGATAATGTTTCAAAGGAACTGGAAGATGCTTTGGGTGCAGAAAATAAGGACACAAATCCAGTAAGTGCAAAGGAAAAGGTTAAGTTAACACCATGGAGAAGGATAATGGTATTGCTATGACATCAACAGTGATTAGATGTTTTAAATGTGGACTGTATGGGCATTATGAAAACTAATGCCTTAGGGAAAAGTCTCATGAAGAGAATCTGCATGGTCATATGGGTAGTATTTATGCTGATGATGATGAAGAGACTACAAATGATATGTGAGATGAAAAAATTGTTCAATATCGGTCAATGGTTTAAGAAGGTAGTGGAATGATTATATGCTTATCAAGAGTAATGTTGTATAAGTAATATCATGGTACTATGGAATAAAGATTCATTTATGGATTGTTACACTATTTTTTTCCATATGTTTTTGAATGTATATGTTGAATGGTACCGGTAACCATGAAAGGTTATTCAGATATTTTTGGAAAGAATCTAATATACGCATAATGAAGGGATAAAGATAAAATGAAATTTTGATAGTATTCATGAGCTTATGACTAGTATAAGGAAAAAGTGATATCATGGTTTGAGTATATAGAATTTTTGGGATTTTGGTATATGGAAAGAGTTACCTTGTGACAACATTCATGTTTTCACTATGGTTCAGGAGAATGCATGATTAAGGTATTGACGTGTTTGGAATGTGACCAACAAGATATATCATATAATATATGGGGGATAAATGATGGTATTCACATGCTCAGTAGATGACATTTCTAGTAATTGTTTTCTTTATACAATGAGCTTAGACAGATGTATTTTGGATAAGTCTGATGATTGGAATGAATTAAGTTAGACATAAGATAGTATTTTTTTCTATTTTATTACAGGAATGTTATTATAATGTAGTTTTAGAAAAAGGGACAAACAGTAGGACGGGAGACAACCCGTCGTGTCAGGAAAGGTTGTGGGAATTGAACCCACAACTGAAGTACAACATGCTTTTATCGCCTACCACTGGCCTACAGGTAGTCCCTGGTTAGTAGAAACTAGTATTATTATATTAAGTAGTATGATAGATGAAGTATAAGTCCATTTTTGGAAGCATATATGATTAACCTCACCATTTATGGACTTATGTATATTTAATAACTTTTGATAAACTTTTTTTGAGACATATAGAATGACCCATCATTCTATCATAGGATCTTCTAACACCTCACGAATTAAAAATTAAACTTCATTTCTTTAAGAGATGAAGTGGAAATTGTTCAAGGCACGAACAACAGTGAGATTATACCCAAATAAAGTTAGTATTTCTTCTAATTCAAAAGTCTTCTTGTTTAGGGAAATGATCCTGAAACCCAAAAATGTTGTCTTAGTGCCCTTATATCTGATGAATCATATGGTACTTTAGATCATCACAAATTTATGGCTTTGTTATTGTTGGATTTTTCATAGCCATGTTCTCTACCACTCTCCATCAGAACTTGAGGGTTAGATTTCTCTTCCATATCCATATTTTTACCTATATTCTCCTATGTGGAAACCCAGTGATTAGTTAATTTGGGTAACTGTTACGTTTCATACATTAGTTTTTAAAGATAATTTTTGGTATTCCTTTTTACGATGTGGGTTTCTATTAAAACATTCGAGTATTAAACCATTTATAACCCCGATGAATTTCGAGGGTGAAATTCATTTTAAAGGGGGTAGAATGTAACACCCCGAGATTTTATGAAAAATATTCTTTTTAATATCATTGATGTATTGTGTTGTACGCTACACCAAAAGGATCTTGGACTACATGCATCCCTGACTTGGCTTGCATTACACGCAATTGCGACCTCCCATGATAGCGTCTGTTGTATGCAATACCAAGTTTCACAAAACAATTATATGTTATATAAACTAGCTGTTATAAATAGTAATACCCACTTTTTGAAATTTTATAAATTTTTTCATTCAGAATGGACTTCATTTTTGAATTCGGAATATCAAAATTAGCCTAGGGTGAATTTAATAAATTTTTATGAAAACTTTCAATTTTTGATGAATAGTGAAAACACATGGTTACTATTTAAAAACCGACTTTTTATATAAATAATAATTAATTTTATTTAAATTTATTTTAGGTAAAAATTGATACATAATACGTATAAAATTTCAATGTAATTCATTGGAGTCATTTTATAATAATTTTTGACATATAAAAATTTTATTGAACTTTTCACCGTATTTTACCCACCTACTAAGAGAGTTTGAAAATTTACACAAAACATAATTTTACCGCTTCTATGAGTGGAATTTCGAAAATACGAGAGACATGGTTAACATCAAGGAGTAAAATGTGGTTCCATAAGATAAAAATAATTTTTGGTGAATAGTAACTTTTTACTTTTTTTTCCCACGATTAAAAGTAAATCGGGTAATTAAGAGGTAAAATGATATTATTATTACCCTAAAACATGTCCTAATTTTATTGGATATGTTTAATTCGACCAAAACCAACCTCAGTAATAAAATATTACCCTTTAGGTCCACTTGGATTAGATTAGGGCATTTATTATTATTTTATTTAAAAAAGAGTTAAAATAGATAAAATGAAAGTTTAATAACTAAAAAATTTTTAATATAGGGATATACATAATATAAATTAGACTATAAATATTAATTAGAAATCTAAAAACATTTCCTACCTAATGGTATTTTATTTATAAATTTTAGACATTATATAATTTAATTTATTTATGACACAATGTCGATGCAGTAATTACCTAAATAATTAAATATTAAACAAATTGATATTATAAATACCGAAATAAATGTAATTTGAGACTTTTTATGAATTCCAAACATTTTATTGGTTAATATGACATGTTATTATTGATTTAATTAACTCGTTTAGAACTAATAATGCTTCTATGATTTTCACAAAAATCAAGTACCAAATAGTGTCAAAATTGAAATAAAATAGTTTTTAAAACAAATATTATATTATTAGTTGTTATTTTATTCATAAATATCTAAGGTTCATCCAAATGACTTAGATAATGATATATATATTAATAATAAACCACTTGGGGTTTTTTTGGCTTGTTATAGTATGTTTATTAACCATATAGTGTAATAAAACAAAAAGACACGGAAAAAGTTAAATTATTTAACTTAGAGTTAAATCTAAATGATAAGGATAAAATAGTAACCTAACCTTGTCTAAAACCTATTGGTTGAGAGTATTTCGACCCCTCCCCACATTATCTTCTAAATAAATAAACTTGTAGCTATTAAAAAATGAATATGAGTTTATTATAAAATAATATTTTATGTTTTCCTAAGGTGCCCCCCTCCTCCCTTATAAAAAGGGCACCCCTTCCCTCTTCTCTTCACACCATTTTGAGCCTTGAATCTTGTCCAAACCCTGCCAATTCCTCTTCTCAACCTCTTTAGTTACATTATATAGGTTCTGGTATTCTCAAAAGACCAACTCTAGTGCCCTAAGAAGAAGTTTAAAGGAGATGCGTCGAGGAAGAGGTAATCTCTTCTACTGACTCTTTCATGTTTCTTTCTTCTTATACTTCTCCTTATTTAGTTGTTTCATTATAAAGTAATAACATGAGTATTATTTATATACTGATATTTTATTATAAATATGAAACAACCCAATTTCATCTTCTATCCATCCTACGGAAACGAAATCACCGCGCGTGTGTACGTACGGAATACCGTCTCCACGCTGTGGTGTAATCTGTTTTCCACCACCACCTTACGTTAATGGGTATAATGGTGTAAATGAATAACTATATATGATTATTTTAAAGTGATACTTATTCTGAAATATTATACATACACATCAATACAATTCCACGATTATGGGAATGATATCATCGCTCAGGCGTATGTACGGACTACCGTCTCCCCGAACGCAATGAGATTCATTTTCCATGATTAACCATTCAAGTATGATTATAAAGTATATATAATAAATAATCATGAAATATATTACATAATAATTATACTTGATTTATGTACATATATTTTTCATTTAATAAATTCCATTTAATTCAATAAGGAAATGAAAATAGTGTTCATGCGTACGTACGGTCTACCGTCTCCATGAACAGATTTTTACATTTCATTTATATAAATATTATATATATATATACTGAATATATATATGATATGTAAATCATGATTTAAATTTTTGAAGTAAAAAAATCAAGATATAGGTAATAATAATATCATGAACAACAAGTCTATACATGTACGGTAAATAAAACAATTTAACCCAAAACGCTGCTTGAACATGGAATTTACCATGTTTTCTAAAAATGTTTTCATAAAAGTTTTACTATTCTTCCATGAATATTTAAAGTCATTTTTACCCTTTATTAACTTTTTACCACATTATATAAATGGAATCTTTCCTTTGGTTTCCATATAAGGTACTTTTTGACTTTTCTGAAAATAGTTTGAGGAGAATGTTATTTTTAACTTATACGATGGAACAAATTTTTACGGTTTCATAATGCCTCATTTTCAAGAAGCTTCTTCTACAAGATTTCATGATTATTTTCAACAAAACCATTTTATTTTAAAATTTCAGGGAATTTTTTGAAAAGAAAATGATTTTGAAGAAGAAAGGATATTTTCCTCAAGAATTCATTTCAAGTGTTTTATCAAAAATATTTTCCATATAAAATGAAATTATTTAATATGATTATGTTTCAAGTATAATTTCTTAATTAATTACATTGTTTGATTCTTCTTATGATAAAATTTTATCTATTTTTTATGGATTATGTTATGATGGCATGATGTTTAAAAATCCCATTCTATTACATGGTTTATACTATGATGAATGATTCATGATTTTGCGGAACATGAAAGAATGATTTCATTATGAGATAGGTGAGACCTATATCTCCCTCCAATTCATTGGGTAAAGTTTTATATCTCGTGAGATAGACATGGCTGGGACGGTAAGTTAATCTAGTTCAGTAATACAGGACTGGAATGAGGAGTGAACTCAATTCCGAAAGGGACTTCGTCCGCTAAGATGATCTTGGCAGCAATGCCTTGGCTACTATGAAAATAATATCATGTGCTTAATGGTTGCCACAATCACATGTTTTATTCCCATTCCATTTTATCATGATTGATGTTTATTTATGATATATTCCTTACGTACTTCCAAGATTTATGCCTTTGCTCAAGATTTTGATGTTTAGATTTTATGTTCAAGTTTTTGCATTCAAATGTTTATGGATTGTTTTATGTTCTCTATTCTTTCCCTTAATGAGAATTTGAGCTCTCCCTTTCTTTGATTTCTTTTCCCCAGGATTTAAATAATGTTTTTAGGAAATAAAATAAAAAGGGAAGATCTTTATGTGAGATGTTGAAGATTATTCACCATGTTTAGATGATTATATTCCTAGTTTCCAAAGACACTAAACTATTATGGTCCTTTGGTGTCTGTTGTTTTATGTATAATGTATTCCAAAAAAGTAATGTAATGTACATGTACGTCATGCTTTGGGTCTCTATATATCATGAACATAAAATATGAAAATAAAGAACTAGTATCATCTAAAACTTATTGATTACTTTTTTGATAAAATACCTAGAGTCCAATACTTTTCGAAGATTGACCTCAATTATTCATTTTATCAATTGAGGGTCATGAAGGAGGATATACCTCTGATAAAAAACCATACATCATATATAAATAATGAATTTATAGCAATGTAGTTTTTAAGACTAATTCCCCAACTATATTTATTTATTTAATGAATATAGTCTTTAAAGAATACATTAATTAGTTTGTGGTAGTATTTGTAGATTATATTCTTATATGTACAAAAAAGGAAGGGAATAATGATGATTTATGGATTTTTATGAAAACATTGAGGAAGAATATGTCATATTAAAATTTTAACTCATAAGTGTGTCATGTTACTCTAGATAGATGAGTGTGAATAAATGTTCAAGGTACTGAAGGGATATTTAGTTATGAAAAAATCATTTCACTACCCAATAGGTGATGATGGTTTGTAAACTATAATGATATATAAAAGAATGTAATGGTATGAATCCTCATGGAGAATTATTTGGTTATAGCAGACGTCACACGATAATTGATGTTTCATGAGATATATTACCCAACACATGATTTCAAGTTAGCTGTGGTAAATTATTAATTATTGATATGGGAGAATTATCTTTATAGGGAAAGTTTTTAGATTTATACTGATCGTAACTAATTAATGAATATATTCACATAGAAAGAGTTGAATATGTACCAGAGAATATTTTTGGAGTTGACTAATGATTATGATTTCTTAATACATTCCCACCCTTAGAAAGTGGCCAAGGTGTAAGATGGCCTAATTGAAAATAATAATTCTAAAGTATCTATTATGAATAATAGAAATTATACAATATTTATAGATTATAAATGGACGGAATTGAAGTCTTAAAGGATTTGTATAAATCTTGTACACCGCAAATTATTATCTGACCATCAATCCATGATAAGATTAAATAGGATTATAATGATGATGTGTAGATAAATAAAAAGGTGATAAATGTTCTTGGGTTTATACTTTATTTTCATGTAATGATAAGGTTTAATAACCTTGTATGAATTTAATAAATTCCATACTTGAAGAAGAATTTATTGGATGAAGGTCCTTATTCATCATTCATTATTCATGATGGATGTACGACAATGTTTAGATATATGGAAGAGTATTTTTGGTGTTTAAACACGAAAATTAATATTTTAATATATGTATATACATTAATGGTACATTAATAAGTTAATTATGGGTGATAAAGACAAAGGATATATTAAAACAATTACAAATAAAAAATGAAAATGGTAAAGATCTCCATAGATTTTTTATTGGACTCCCCAAAACATCAATAAAGGAATAATTATGTATTTTTTAAATTTGATCACCTTATGAATTATGTACACTTAATTTTTATCAAGTAATATTTACCTATGGATTATATTTATATAATATACATAATGAAGTGGTAAAATTTCAGGGAATACCACATTATATTCTTTATAATCGGGATTCATGGTTTACCTCAAAGTTCTGGAGATGTATTTTATAAGATCTTGATATATATTTGACTTTCAGTACTTCTTTATCATCATTAAATATATGTTCATTCTGACAGATTAATTCAAACAAATACACCAAGATCTTCTTATATGGATTTGAATGGTTTTTGGGATTAACATATTCCTCTAGTAGAGTTTTCTCACAACAATATCATTAAATTTAGAATTTAGATGGATACTTATAAAGGCCTATATGGAAAGAAGTGTATAAATACATCATGCTAGAATGATTTTTGAGAAATAAATAAATTGATACATATTATGGTTTTGGAAATGGAAAACGATGTTAGATCCATTTAGGAACACATTAAGGCATCTTAGAGTCAAAAAAAAGTTATGCTGTGAATTGTCTGTGAAATTTAGAATTTGATGTTGGTGGGATGGTATTACTATGAATTTTACTATGGAATATTATTATGAGATTCATAATTAAATGAAAGATTTTACTTATGTACAATTTCCCCTTTTAGAATCTTGATTGTGTTGGAACGGTAGCTTATTTCTTGGAACATCCACTGAACCTCCTTCAAGTTGATTACATTTTCCATGTATATATCCTAAGTAAGTACATACTAGATCATTAAAATTTAATAAACTCATTGGATATACACATGGATAATAATCTTTCCTATGAAGAACAACAATTAAAAATCATGTATTATAGAGATAAAATGTTTTGAAATAAGACTACTTACCTGGTTAATGATCTATACAAGAAGCAGAAATTCAAAGAAGCTACCTGGGAACCCAAGGATGTGAAAAATATAAAATATCCTTATCTTTTTATATTATATTGATATTATTTAAAGGGTGATATTAATTTTAAAGGGGTATAATGTAACAACCTGATATTTTATGATATATATCTATTATAAAAATTATAGTGTGTGATACACTCAACCCCAATTCTAGATAAACTGTAATATATTATAATATTGTATCCTTATAATTATTTTGGAGGGTAGAAATAAGAATAAATTTTTTTTGAAAAAATATAGTTTATAATAAATTAATTGGTTTTATATTTTTTACAAATAAAAATACAAACATTGTAATGTAAAATATATTTTTCTAAAAAGATTTTTTCTTACTATCATGTGTTTTTGTCATAAAAATTTAAAATTATCATAATTGGTGAATAATTATATTTAAATTTATATATTTTATATTTAATAAATTATTTTTATCATTAATCTAATTTATTCCCTAGAATGAGATGAGAATATATATCTTGTTTTATGGTAAAAATGATTTTTGTCTAAAAAATGGGTTCTGTTGACTTTTTTATGATTATTTTAAAATTAATATCTACCACTTATATAAATTGAACCGTGAATAATGGATTCTAAATTTTGATTCATTGTGATCAAATTGGATAATTGGGTCACATTTATTTTTCATCAATATGAATTGTAACTATAGAAAATATATTTCAACCAGTAAGGGAGAAAAGGATAAAATAAAGGGGAAACATTAGAATGAGGAATTATAATTTTGTTAACACATTACTATATCCAATTTTAAGAGTGGAATTTTATTACTTCCCTAGATTTTTCAAAACAATGTTCACTTGGGGATATATTTATTTTTTGTATTCCTTTATATTAATTTAACAAATGATTAAATAAAAGAATTGATTCTATTGATTTTAATACCTCTAATTTTTTGAATAAGTATAAAAATAAGATAAATTGTGTTTGAAATGTTTTTAAGGTCCAATTATTTATAATTTAAATTAATTAATAATTTTTAGTAATATAACAATTTTATTATATGCTTTTCAAGAACCAACATAATAATTATTGAATTAGTAGAAATATTTAATAAATGATTTTAAAATTTTAAATAGTAACTAAATGTGGGAGAATTATTATGATCCATAAATTTTATATAATAATATATAATATTATAGTTTTTTTAATTATATTTGGATTCCACTATTTTCATGTCATCTTTAATGTAAAATTAAAAGAATACTTCCCAAAATGATAATAAATGATATTTTATACAAATAATATTTTATTAAATTATTTGAAATTTATAAAACTAATAAAATCAAACAATGAGCATAATATATAGTGTAAATTTTCATCACTTTTCCATTTATTATCCCATTTTCTCATTATATGTATAATTATATCTCTTTAGTATTGAAAAACGTGTTACTACTGTAATGGTTAAATTTTGTTAACCAATATGTTACTTAGAAAGTAATGGTTTAAAATTACACCAAAGTAGTATAAATTTCATTGGTTATTGAAATTTTTAAATTTACCAAATTTTAATTGAAATTATATCCATTAAAAAAATTCTAGAGAATGACTACATTTTCTTTTTAAACTTTTTTGTAATTCTAAGAGTGCCCCTCCACTAACACTCAAAAAGGAATCGATTTTCCTCTCTTCCTCAGGAATTTTGAGAATTATATCATATACATTCTCTAACATAATACAATCATAGATTTTTTAAATACATCCTTGAGATTTTGGTCCTATAAAAATTCTATTCATTCAATACTTAATGTTTAATACAAATAATGGTCCTTAATGAATATGTATAACTCTTAACTGAGAATTTTCAATTTTATTTCTTATTAAACCTCTCCTGAATACATGGAATCCGTTATAAAATAATTAATTCAGAATCATAAATATACAAAATTGTTTATATGATTTTGTAACAACCATAATACACCTTCATTATTTCCTATAGAAAGCAAATATATCGTCTATCCCAATGTACAGTTTACCACCTCCAGGTAGCGGTGTAATTAATTTTTATCACTAACATACATGAATGGTAATAATGATGGATTTTATAAATATTTTTTTATTTGTTAAATTATTATCGTTCTAGAAATTTGAATTATTATTTACCATTTTTCTTTCTTTCCATCAAAAAAATGGAAACAAGGCTCATGCGTATATACGACATGTCAGCTCCTCGAATGATTCAGTTCCTTTTTCTATATAAATATCATATGGATAACTATAAATATATAAATAATTTATTTATTTGATATTAATATAATGTTTCACATTCTGGATATGATGGAACAAATTTTTAGAATATAAAGAATTATACTTTGAAATAGAAACATTCATGGAAAACCAAGTTGTTATCACCCTAAAAATGGTTTTGATAATAAATTTTTAATAAAAGGGTGATAAAATTTTATAAGGAAATAATTTTTTGTGTGATATAACTAATTTTGGTTCTATAATAAAATAATAATAAATATAACTTTACTATATAATAGTTTTTAACACATACAGTGAATTATGAGACTTAACGTAAGGGTTTTATGTTACAAACTCATTATTTATCAAGATTATTTATGATTAAGTTAAAAAGATGAAATATTGTGGTATTGATCTCAATAAATTCTGGATTTTTTATATCAAATTGTTATTTCTAGAATTTTAATGTTTTCCATTCATTTTCCACTTTTTTGTCTGAAGAAAAAGAAGGAATAGTTTTAATAAAAACTGGCTTTATTTACATCATCGGTATAAAATTATTTTCATTCCATGTCCTTATTTTCAAAAAAAAATTAATGGCTTTTTTTAATATTCTACTATTATTTTTAATTTAATTTTTATCCTTGATTAACATTTCTAAAAAACATTATAAAATTCATCATCTTATCCTTCTCTGAACGAGGTAATTTTTGACTATTTTTAAAAACATATAAAGGATTGGTTTCTTTTAAGTTATATTGAAAGAATAGAATTTTCCACTATCATTCCAACAAAAAAAATATACTATTATATTATAGTTTACCCAAGTTCAATTTAAACGAAAATTATTCCTTAATAATTTGGGTATTTTTAAATTTCAAATAAGTTATTTTAATGTGGAAAGGTTTTTTCCCTCATCAAATGTTGCAATGATTAGTTAATGGATTATTTCTTATATGATTACATAATTTTGTTATTCATATACATTACTAAGGATTTGATACAATAATACACTTAAATTTTAATTTTTGAATGCATCATAATGACGATCTAAGGAAGATTCAATGAAACTCATTTCTTTCACATGTGTTAATTGAATTGTGAAACCAATTTAATTCTTGTGGGTTATTATATGATGAAATGATTAAATGTTTATGGAATTATTTAAATTTTAATGTATTAGGATATAGTGAATATTGTATAGACTTAATGAAAAAATATTTATGATCTCCATATTGTGTCTCATGTGCCCAAAATTATATGTCCCTCTAATTCATTGGGTAAAGATGGTTATCTCTTGGATAAATAGGAAAATAAGGTGATGTGAACCCAGTTAAGTAAGGGACAATGTCCACTATGAAAGTCTTGAGAGTTATCTTTGATTATTATAATGGAATTTGGAGTAAACCCAATCCTCTATGATAGTTTTGTATGTTATCATTGTCTAATAATAGAATTATATTCTATGCTTACGTGTATGCCAAAAATCTATGTTTTATGCCAATTTTATGTTCTCATGGTGCATGTTCTTTGACACCTCTATGATTAATGTATTATGAACATCCTATATTTATACCATGAATCATGATACCAAATAATGACATGAAAAGTATGGTTTTGAAATATTAAACTCATTGTTTCATGCCATCATTTTCATGTTATGACTATATGATCATTGTTATCTCCCATGTTTACCATTACTAATCATCTGAGATCACCCTTTCTCATGTTTTCTCTCCATAATAAATGTTTTCTATATTGATGTTTGATATTTATATATACAAGAAGGTTGAGCATTGTTAATAATTACATTGGATTTCTTACAGATTATATATGAAAATTTTGGTTATGTATCCATGTTTCCAAAGACACAATACCTATATGATCATATCATGCAGCTTAATGTTACATATAAAATACTTATTTAATTATATTTAATATATATGTATTAAAAAACTTGTTATCTATGTAAATATAGGTGAATAATTCATTTATTTTATTTATTTTCACAATAGATTCTAATTTGGAATTCTAGAGATGAATATAGATTTTTCAGAGTGAGTTGAAAATTGGGATAGATCGGAAGATGTTGTTTGAGGGTTACTATGAATTCTTAAGGATGAGAAACATTATTATGGGTAGTCTGAAATTACCCATATATTTATGGGTAATCGTTTGGAGATTGAATATGAAAATTTCATCTGATGCATGTTATTATAAAATAATGCATCATAACGGGAATCTAAGAATTTGTGTATCCATTAATGGGGTTCTCAAATGTAGTTAGGGATTTAGTGGATATCCCATGGGTTTGAGTGAGAATCGATGGTGATTCAGAGTTGTCAGTTTCATATAGGGATCTATTGTAGGAAATTCACAAAATGAATTAAGGATTCAAGATGATTGTTTCCAGGATAGAGGATCAGAGTTCACATTCCTGGGGTGGATTATGGTGTGAACTATGTTAGGACAAGATTAGACTGGGATGGACTTTTAAAATAATTGCTTAGGTGCCTCATATTTATTTGATGAGTCATACATGTGGGAGGGATGAATGACCATCTCTCCACAACCTTCAATTCCCAAATTTGGGGAGATATTTTTGGCTCTTTGTTTCCATGATTCTTGGAAATATCTTCTCTTACACTCCCCTATTTTTTGGTTTTCAGTAACACATCTTAATTTTTATATGATTGGAGTGGACCACACACTACTACTCAATGTTTGGGAATGTTTTTGACTCCTAATGACTTTTTATTCATTATTAATATTTGAATTTGAATTTTTAATTAATTATAAATGTTTATTATTTATTTTAGGTGATTTGTATCATCATACAGTTTCACAGCAACATGGAGGGGCCAGTATGGCTTGGATGAGGCTCATCAGAACTCAATTTTCTGTTAATTGTATATTCAAGGTATGTGACCCCAATGATTAAATTAAATATGTAAGTCTATACAATATTGTTAATTACATAATAATTTCATGATTTTTTGGAATTATGATTAATGACTAGTATATTTCTTATTATTTATAATGATATATCTTTTGTCTTATTAGTATGAGAAGAAGTTCACTTTAACACTTTTGTAAATTTGGGATGTACAATGACTATGTTGAAAAAAGATGAGGGTCTTATTTGATCAAATGAAATACCTCTAGGAGATATTGTGATGTGATACGTGTTTTGAGATATACTCAATAGTGCTTTTATAATTATTGGGTGGGTGTGGTAGAATTAAGTATGGATGGTAATTTTTGAGATTGGTTCATGTCTATTTGGTGAAATGAAACTCCCTATTATTGTTAAAGGTTAGTCTTAACATTAACATGAAGTGAGATGAGTCCTTCAGGTCATTGAGGATTTAAATTATAGGTGTTTTCTCTGGGTGATAGGGTTAGTTATATCCCGTAATACATATAGGATGATACCCATAGTGGGTAAAAGGGTTTCATTAGAGGATTCATATTATAATGTCTATGACATTTTTTTTGGAATTGGTCCCACTGATTTATCATTGGGACTGGTGGAAATTATGTATTAGGAGGGTCCCAAGGTAGTAGTAACATGCCTCAAGATTTAAACTGGTGATGTTGGACTGGATCATGAGGTCTATGTCAGATAGAGACGTTGGGTGGTGACATCGCATGCAGGTGACATGCCTGAGATTCTATCAATGTTCAATTATTGTAGTTGGATGAGAGGACCCAGTGAGATCATAGAAGGGTGAGTTAAAATAATTTTTAATGAGGTATATGTATACAGTTACTTGGATAATAATATTCTTCAGGGTTCTATATGATATCATATGGGTCCTTCTTATGTGACATGGGCCAGTGGGACAAGTCCTTCAGAGGCTTGGGTCGGTGTGTTGATTGGACCTGTCAAGAGACAATAGGGATGGATCATTGTTCATAGACCTCCCTAAAGTCTATGGGGATGGTGTGGTATGATTATTACCTACCTAAAGAATATGGATATGATACAGTGGGAAGACCATGCCATGTTTTTGGGTACTTAGTTAAAGACCATTACATCCATGCATTATGTCGGTCTGAATTAATTTCACATTAGCTTTAGTAGGTTTGGGTTATAAAACTCCATGGCTGATGGGTAGTGGAAAAATTTGAGTGGAGATTAATGAAACTCCCCCATGTATTTAGGGATGGGTTGAATAACATTGATGTATGTCCATGTTTATTATCATACAGTATTGGATGGAGGTTTTAGATGATGAAATTCAATGAGTCCTTAAGTACTGTATAGGAATAATAATAGAAGCATGTGGTGATTTGAATTTTGAATTATTTCATAACACATAATATAGTATAATAAAGATTAGGGTGACCTGGAAATAACTTGATTACCATATGGGTGTGTGTACCTCATCAAGTGTTGAGGCATCCTAGTTAGCACACAATGACTCCAAAATCATGTTTGTTTAATATTTCATTCCTCAAGCATACAGACAGATATAAAAATTAAAATTATGGTTACTTATTGATACAATAATGAGTTATATGACAACACCCTACATGGTAATCATAATGCATGCACAAATCTTATTTCTTCTTTTCAGGCCACTTCATGATATGCGTAGTGGATTGGGTTGAGACAAACTATGGGTATTAGACATTTTGAATGAGGTATAGGGATGGTATTAAGGACAATGTGTGTGTGTTGGATTATGGTTTGTTTTTTATTTTGTATTGGATCATATGAAGATTAGTGTATGTTTTGTATGACATCATCAAATTTTAATTTATTTAATTGGTTGTTTATTATTTTTTTTTACTCTGATATTTTTCATGTGTATGAGTCCTGGTTGTTTTATACAAGTTTTTACACACTTGTTTGATGGTATATTCACCCCAATATATTTATTTGGTCCCCACTGATAGCTAGTAGCCAATACTATATGGGGAGGTCTGCATGAGTCAATGTGGCAACATTAGTTAGGCATTGATGAGATGTCCATGATGGGGTGTAATAATATAAAAAATGATTATGGATGGTTTAACAAAGTTGTAATATGATATCACAATGTCATATATAACACCTAAATCCTTTTAAAATTTTAATATTATTTTAAAATTATAGATTTTATCTTATATATTAGTTCATATGAAAATACATTTTAAAAAACATGTGTCATTTTTATATGTTATAGAACACCGATTTTAACAAATTTCCTAAATAATTTTACATAGATGATATTTAATCTTGAAAAATATTTGTATAGATAATAAAATGACATTTCATATACATATGGATGAAAATATATATGAAATTTTTAAAGAGTTTAGTATAGAAATCCCATATATGTATTCACAATCTATTTGATACTTGATACATGAGGTTCTAAAAGTTGTTTTAAATATTTATTAATAAATATTTCCAATAATATATTAGTAGAATGTTTTTATAAGAGAATAATTTCTTATTAATTAATTTTAAGTAAATCTTAATTAATTTTTATTTATAATTTTTAATTTTTATATAATATCTTATATGATAATATACCCATGAGGTAAAATTACTCTATGTATACGTGGAGAGTGATCGTCTCGTAAAATTACAAATAACAATTAAGGGCTATGATTTTTCAGACTAAAAACTCATATATAGGTATATATGTCAAAATGGTTGAATATAGGATATGTTTTTACATGATTGATTATATTTGATAATAACATGTAAAATTAAAAATTATAGCTTTATTGGTGTATATAGTGTGTAAAATATCTAGTAATAAATGGGTTTGAAGGAATTAAATATGAAAGTATAATGGTTAATTTATTATTATCCCATAACATAAAAATAAAAGGATTCGAAAATTCTATGATTTCACAGTACATGATATGAAAAGATACCATTGAATGTGATATTCTATGCAATCATAAAATATCATGAGAGAATGATAAGGGTAAATTGATTCTAAATGTCCTAAACTATTTTCTTAAAAAAAGGGAAATATGTATATCACTACCTATATAATAATTCTTAATACTCGTTATTTTTTGAAATTCATCAAATTGTGGGGACTGTGTGGTTATTTCTCAGGGTAATGCAAGGAAAACATAGAGGATGGGTGGATGACACTTTCTAAACATCTTATTTCTCTCTTATGATTCAATTTTTATGTGAAACACTTATCTATAATTGTAATTAATACCCTTTCCAAAACAATCAATGGATTTAACATAATTCATGTGAAGTCCAATGTATAGAAAAATAAGTTTATGTCACAGTCCATTCATAGAGCAATATTATACTATAATTTAAATTCATATAATGAGGAACTCAAAAATTTAACACTATCTTGGATGTAATATATAATTTGGGGTGTTAGAAGGTATTATGATAGGTTAAATAAATATTTTAGAGGGCCTTCCTATATATCCCAGATAATGGTGTCAAAACTAATATAGTTCGATTGTATATAATGTCACATATCATAATTTTCATGCCCATGTGAAAATTACCATATATATTTCATTTTATATAATATATCCATACCCACAAAGTGTTATAGTTTAATGTCATGTTACTAGGAATGCATGGTGAATGTCACCCAATATGGAATTAGTGTGAGACTTATGCATGAGCGGCTCATTGTGGTATACTTTGAAATATTAGACAATGGAATTTACGGGTGAATTATAATAAAATGGTTGCCTATTATAAAGAATTTGTGACGACTTAGGTGATTATTGAGCCCATTAATGATGGTTGTCTTATAAAAACCCCTTATAGAAATAATAATTTTTAATTTATTCTATTAATATTAAGGATTAAATCTTTGGTTGAAATGGAAAATTTTCATCAAGTTATGCCACCTAGGCTGGGGTTGATAAAATAACATTGACAATATAAATCTAGATATTAGAGGATTCTATTTATAGGGAAGAAAAATATAGTGATTATGATACTAAGGAACAAAACATTTCATAGTGTTATAAGAATAGATAAATCCATGATATATAAAAAAACCCTAAAAACATAATGTACATCATAAGAATATATGAAAGTTTATTATTCCTCTATATTTATCACAATATCAAAAAATGAAGTATTTCTATCATCAATGAAAAATGGGTATGTAAAATTAATGTGAATCTTATATTATCAGTAAAGTTCACTTACAATAGAATCGAACATTAAATAAATAATATGGAAAAAATAAATAATCAAATACAACATTTTAAATACTGATATGAGTATAAAATATCCATATATAGGATGATAATAAAAATAAAATATTCTGAAGGATAAGAAAAAATAAAATAATCTCCAAACTATGGAATGAATAATGTAATAAATATTAACTATATTGTGGATTCATTATTCCAAAGAATCTTATATAAAAGGGAACATATAGAAAATATGAAATTGAGTTGTCTAATGAAACATACCCTTACTTTTAAGAGATATATTATAATCCATCTACATCATCAAATGTCTAATTCATTCATCAAATGAAAAATTGAAACAAAATACAATCCCTAATGTTCTATAATGAACCTTTTATATAAATAATGTCAGATAATAAACAAGTATTCATAGTTGTGTAATGTATGTATGGATTAATGCTAAAACTCAAAGCCAATTTAATTCATGAATATATTGGTGAGCACATATCAATAAAAATCCTATGATATTTATAATGGAAAAAAATTGATAGAAATAATATATTTATACATATTTTACAATAATAAAAATAAATGGTATAAATGAATCATCCTAATATTTATGATTTTATTTCAATAATTACATTTTTACATACAAGATTGGATAATGAATAAGGGGGATACATCACTATAGATGAATATGTTTTAAAAAAATATTTCATTTGAAACTTAAATGAGGTGAAATTTAAATTATTATAGCCAAATATAAGGAATATTCCCAAACATGAAAATAAATATTAGAAAATTTTCAACAAAAAAATCTTTTTTTCACAACATTGATATAAGAATAAATGAGGAAAAAACATATTTTAGGAAATATAAAAAAATTCAAATGTTTATAAATGAAAATATGTTCTATTAATGGTAAATTATTACCTAATAGAAATAATTTCATTGAAAACTATTTATTGGGAGATAGATAGGGAATTATTAGAATTATTAAAATAAACCTTTTTATAAATTTCAACAAAATATATTTGAAATTAAATAAGTATCACATAGTGAGAATAAAAAGGTAATTGTAATTAATATGGAATTTATGAAATAAAAAATATTTTGAAAATATTTTTCAAAAAATTACAGTGAAGAAAATGGAAATGGATGATAAATTTAATGAAAATTGAGAGTAATAAGGATTGATAAATAATATTATTAGACCAAGTTTTCGGGAAGTTGTTTTTGAATGCTGGAAGAAGTTTGTGAAGAAAGTGTTGTATTTTTTTCAAAGAGAAAAGAAATCAATTCACTTTGTTATAATTGAATGATTAGACTCACCATTGTAATAAAATGATCATATTCATAAAAATTAACAATTTCCATCATATTGGATGATGTTTTCAAGATGTAATGTCTTATTGGACTCACCTTGGGTTTGAAAAAAATGTTCTGATAATAATAAAGAAGTGTATTGGAGTTTAAATGGATTTCATAAAAACTTGACAGTGCTTTTCAATTTTTTCATTTACAAAAAACATAATATGTCTAAGAAACTTGTGATACAAGCCTTATAGTGGAATGAGGAAGACCAAGTGCTTTCAATCATATTCTGGGTTGGTTGTAAATAAAGTAATGTTGGTAGGGTAGTAACATGCTATATTTTCCATATTAATTCTTACAATGCTTTGTTGTTTTGTAATTTATAAATTTCATAAGTGTTCTATGAGGCTTGTGATACAAGACATATAAAGTAAAGGGGGAGGAAAAATGATTCATTTCATATTGAGGTTTGGTTAAAAGGAATATGTTTCTGGAATAATATGAAGTTATAATACTTTCCATTATAATTTGGATGATTCTATGGTGATCCTAAAGGTTATAAAATCATGAGGAGGTCATGATACAATTTTATGTTTTTAGATGATGAATTTTTCTATGGATAAGATTTCTAGTCTCAACTCATCTGTGTGAGACCACCAGTCGTAGATTTGATTAAAGGCTGAGAAGTTCTTTTCCAGAAATGTAAATATGAAGATGATGTTTCACATTCAAACCTAATAATCCAAAAGATATAGTTCTTTAGAGAATGAAATTGTGGTTTATCGTATTCCGGAATAAAATTAAACTTTTAAAGTTGAAGCTGCTGACACTAGTCAATCTAAAATGATATGCTAGTAACTATTTGATGAATAATTATTTTGATGAGGAATTTTTTGTACAAATTAAAAGGAAAATGAATATGAAGGTTGTTGGGAATGATGAATGAAAGTTATAGGTTGATCATATTGATGAATATCAAAAATATACTCAACAGTTTTCAACAATATAAATTATTGGTTTGTTTTAAAAAAATGTGTTTCAAGAGAAGAGAGAGTATTAGATTGGTACTAAATCCATTTCATCAGAGTAAAGACAGAGACTAATTTCCAAATTCCGGCTAACACCGATAAATTTACTAGACGTGTGGTCATTAGACTAAATAAAAAATGAAAATTAGATTTGTTTCAATTATTTTTTTATGTTCTTTCAAGGGGAACATAAAACCTTGAAGAGTTCAAGAGATGTTATTGTAAAGGGAGTTTAAAGAAAATGTAAAAAAAATCTTAGGAACTATATAAATCTTCCTAAGTTTGAATAATTTTTGTGTGAAAACAATGGAAATAAATGTTTAATAAAGTTGTGAAAATGTTTTTGTTAGAATATTTTAATGGGTTTATGTTTATAATATTGGTATTGAGAATCTCAATGAACCACATGTTTTAAGTTAGTTTTGATCATTATAATTAGAATACACATATTTATTCATTTTTCACTGGTTTGGAGAAAAATAATAAAGAATCTGCTAGTTTCATCATAATAGAAAAAATATAACCATGATCAGAATCATAATAAAGAATTTTTAGAAAGTATTAAGTGATATGAAGTTGTAAGAATATTTGTGAAGAAATAAGAATAGTTAAGAAGAGTTGAATAATTAAAATATGGAGACTATATTTATGGGGAATCAGTGATTTTGGAAAATTTGGTTGAATGAGAATGTTTTTCCAAATCTGTAATAACCATATTTGTCACACCTATTAATAGAGGGTAGTATTTTTTTCTTTTTGACAATTGTATTGTTCAGAAGGTGTAGTGAGAAGGAAGTGTGATGAAAATTTATAGTGATAATGAGTTTTGAGATTGAAGATTATTTTGGAAGTTATACAGATTAATGATATAGAAGAGAGGATAACATATTCTGAGTGTGTCAGATCAGATTGGTCTATTAAATAGGGAAATCATATTGGGATTTATTTAGTTAGAATAAAGTAGTGAATATTTGTTTTAACAGTTTTCTAGAAGACTTATTTTTCTGTACTGAGAAATTGGAATAGAGAATAGGACTGGAGAATTGTATTGGGTATCTAACTGAGTATCATTTTGAAACCCATAGAAGTTATTACCGAATTCGAGGTAGGTGAGTGTAGATTTTTTTTTGAAGATAATATTTTTGAATGTTTATAAGGAAGCACAAACTTTTATAACATCATTTCGTGATACATGAAGCACCTACACTCCTCTATTAATCATAATGTTACAAAATTTTAAGTATTTATCCTAATTATTTATATCAACACAAAAGGATTAATTTCTAGTGGATTGTGATTTATTGTATTATGTCCAAACCTTTCCAAGATATTAGATACTATTTTTGAGTAGTGAACCTTGTAACTTATTCTATTTCTATGGATGAGTGATTGTTTTTATTTCTGTAAAGTCGTAACTCTTTAATTGGAGTTGAAGGTTATTTTAAAGAAAGGAAACTTAAAATAAAAAATATATTAGAGATACACCCACTCCCCCTCTCGTTGATTCTTAGTTATGTGATTGGTAATCACAATTTGTATCAGAGGGAAGGATACCATTATTTACTCTTTGCTGAAGTTTTTGAAAGATATGTTGTGATGAAAAATATAAATTCTGTGAACAATAATATGATTCTAGACTTTGATGGTTATAACTAACATATTTAGAAATATATAATGTTTATTTATTTTATGTCTCATAGGTATGATGTTCCTGAGGATAAAACTAATGCATTTCCACTTACTGATGAAAAAGTTCCTCTTATATCTTTTGATAAGAAGAATCATGAGAATGATGGAATAAATAAGTATTATTTACTCTAATAACTTTGTAAAAGTGAGTTTTTAATATTGAAGGTTTTTCCATTACTAAATGCATCTAGGATAAGTTAAAGTACATTTATGAAGGAAATACCAAGGTTAAGAAGACAATGTTATAAATCTCAAGGATCAAGTACACAGACCTCTATATTGGAGAGTATGAATATATTAGTGACTTCCTTACTATGGTAAATGTCAATGATAGATCTACTATATATCCTAGTCAAAATCAGAAAGATTCAACTATTGTTAAAAAGAACATAAGAATTCATCTAGTCAAGTATGATGCCAATTTTTTTTTCATTGGAGTATAGAGATCTTGAAAAATTATCTTTTGATGATTCTCATAATACCCTCATCACTTATAAAATGAGAAGGGAGAAAAATGTGAAAATAAAAAAAATCATAGAGTTCTTTTCATCAAGATTCAAAAAAATTAATGTCTAATATAGTTCTTGAATAATTTGATGTTGCTGACTCTTACTCTGAAAATGAGGTATGTAAAAATCTCTGTTAATTTTTATCCTTGTTTTTAGAAAATTTCAAAATAGGTAAATGAATTTATAAATGGAAAATTCCAATATTTTTTTCGAATGTGGATGCATTGAGAACTTTAAAGCTAATTATCATTGAATAAATAAAGAATAGGATTGTGATAAAGATGATAGAACGAAGAAAAGACCATGGAAGAAATAGGGTCATAAGTCTGGATATTATTCCAAAGGGAGATATTAAAAGTTCTCCAAATCCAAAAAAGATAATATTTTTGTATAAAGATGATGAATAAGAATATCAAGAAGTTGAATCCAACAATTCTACAAAAAATTCTTGAAATAATAATTTCATTGCTATATATAACAATGTTGAATTTAGAATAAGTAGTTCTAAAGTAGAAGAAACTCAATTATAATTTCATCCGAAAGAAGAATTGAATAAATGACTAAGAAATATTGGGATATGTGAGAAAGTAATCTAAAAGTTAAAAATGAAAATTCCTTGATAAACAATCTATAATTGTTTCTTAATGAGAATGATATGTTTCTAGAGGAGATTGAAGATATAAAGAAAACTCTTGAGAAAGAAAAGAATCATAATGAACATATGGAAGTTACATTGTAAAAAAATAATAATTGTTGGATATTGTCCAAAAAAACATTCTAAATCTTAACAGATGGTTATAAGATTCAAAAATTCAATCTCATAATTTTTTGAATTCTATAGAATGGGTAAACAAAATCAGATCAAAAATTACCTTTAAAGGATGATAAGAATGTAGAAATTGTTTCTAAGAGGATTAATGCTGGGAAATCATGTATGTAGAAAATATTAACAAATTGAAGAAGCCTAAAGTTTCTAAGAATTATAATTCAAAAAATGATTCTATTACATTAGGTTCTGATATGTATGAAATGATACTCATGCTGAAAAAAAATAATCTTGTTGTTAATTGAGAGGTTGTTTGTCAAAAAAGTTTTGATAAGAAATATGATAAAGTTGCTGAGAAACATGATCAATGCTCAGGATTGTATGGAAGTTATAAAGGATAATATTATTTATATGGATACCATTGGTATTGTTTTCCATTTGGGAAAATAAGAAATATATGTGGGTTTAATCAAAAATATTACAATCATTATACATATTACATAAGACAAATATTTATGGGGAATGAATCATCTCTATGAAAGAATTCTGGGAAGGATTTCCTAAAGAAAATGGAGAAAATTGATATAAAAATTCAAAATATGAACCTACCATTGGAAACTGTTTTTGGAAGATGTGAAAAACCCTAGCCATATTGAAAAAGGTTTTCTTGTTTCTTTACCATCACAAAAAATGTTTTATAACAATTTCTAAAAGTCAGACGTGAAGAAAGATAAGGGGAACAAGAAATATCTTTTTGAAGAAACTTCTCCCAATGTTTTAAAAGGAGAAAAAACAAGGATCATGGATGGCGGGTGTTATTTTCATATGAAATGAGACATTAAATTGTTAAAAATTGTGAAATAATTAAATGAAGGAAAAATGAAATTTGGAAATAATGAATCTCTCAAAATAAAAGGTTTTGGATCAGCCATCATTGGAGAATAAAAGTTGAAATATAATGAAATTTTATTAATTTCTATTCTGAAAAACAACCTTATATATGATTCACAACTATTATATAAAGGAAACAAATTAATATTCAAAAATTATGATTTTTTCTATAAATATAGGAAGATGGAAAGATAGTTACAGTAGGCTAATGTAAAAAACGAACATCTTCCATATTGTTGATGTTTAAAACTCATATTACATAGTAATGGTGGATGAAAATAAGTCTCAAAATAAAATTCTTGGTAACATGTGTTTGAGAAACATGATTACATTTTCAAATATATATCGTATTCTTTAGAATTACTGATATGTCAAGAAGAAGATATTGGTATTTCACAATCCATCAGAAAAGAAAAATTACGAACATTGTCCGTAATAAAGTTGAATTTTTTTCAAAACAACCCCTATAACATATTCACTTTTATATATGTGGTCCAATGAGTAAAAAATAAACTGATGGAGATAAATAACAAATTACTTCATTGGATGTTTTTACCCAAATTACTTGTGTTATGTATATGAAACATAAGTCAGATGCTCTAAAGTTGTTTTAATGTTTCATGATGAAATCTAAGAAGGAATATGATTATTCAATAAAGAAGATGATAATAGAAAATGTTGGGGGATAGAAAAATAAATAATTTCAAAGTTATATTTAGAATCATGGAATCCGTTTTGGCTTCAGTACAATGTAAAATTTTCAAAAATGATATTGTATAAAAAATAAAGTTGGAAACCTTGGTATGTTTGATTAGATAGGTGAGGATAGACAAATGGGAAGTTATAGTACATTATAAAATAAATTATAAGATGGTATGTCGAAGATAATGGTTCTAAAATCATGAGTAGGTCATGATACAAGATGATTTTTTTAAAGGATGAATGTTAATGTAGTCAAGATTTCAGGTCTCAGCTCATCGGTGTGAGACTACTGGATGCATATTTGATTGAAGGCTAAGAAGTTTTGTTCCAAATATCTGAATATGAAGATGTTTGATTTCATCCCTACTAATAAGCCAAAAGATACAATTATTTAGGGAAATAAGTTGGTGTGTATCGTATTCAGAAAAGAAAAGAAGCTTCTCAAGTTGAATTTGTTGTCACCAGTCCATCAGATGTTGTAACATCTTGGACCGGGTGCCACACATCGATGCCCTGAGCCAGTAATTCACATTCCCTCTAGCACAACTCAACATACACCAGAGGCTACGTACTATAATAGAGGGTATATTATCGATTGTGGGTAGAAAATAGCATCTCTTTTCTCATTAGAGAAATACATTAGTAAAAAATAGATAACAATAATAGAATTATATTACCATAACTTGAACAATATTAGTATCACATGATAATCAGAACATAAAATACAATATCAAAACTCAAAATTAGATCTTCCATGCTAAGTATATTCAAAGATTAAAAATTAAACACCAAAAATAAATACACTGACAACTCCATAGTTGGTCCCGAACCACATTTGTTTCCTTAATCTATGTTATATCCTAAATCATCAATCTAACACAATGCATTTTCCTTTAAACTATCTTGAAAACATGTAATCTATTCTAGTAGTAGTCAGGAACCCTGAGTAGGGTGTGAGTAAAACCCTATAGCCCATAACCAATGAAGTCTAAAAGAAAATCCATTCAACGATATTTTATCTATTTTTATAAGAAAATAAAATCAATGCATAAGTAAAACATTTATCACATTATTAATTATTCTTTATTCAACCACATAAACCCACGGGTTCCTGAGGACACCCCAGCCTCATTACCTACATTACCTCGTGAAAGAGCTTAATCCATTTCACATTATCAATTAACAATTTGTTAAACAAATAGGCTTTCATTATCCATTTATTTTCAATTTATAAACCAGATAATTATAATTGTAGTCCAATGATAACGTTTTGGGTCTATGTCTTCATGATTAGGACATTGTGGGCTTTGTAAGAAACAAACCATGTCCCACACACATTTATAAAACAATTTCTATATATTAAAATGTATAAAATATGTAAATCAATCTGGCATGTCTAATGTACACATAGGGATATAACCCTGAGGTTCTACTGTGAGTAATACTAAATGAAGAATAATCTCTTTTGAGGAGAAGTGGGAAGCTCTCACAGGCTTTCCCTATCCCAACTCAAATATCTCACATGATCACTCAACACCAACATCAAAGATCACACGGTCTTCTTACCCAAAGTCTAACATGGTCCCCTAAAAACAAAATGGAAGCTCGCATGGCCTTCTAACCTAAAGGCTCACACAGTCCTCTTCACTGAAGGCTCTCATGTTGTTCCTCAAAAAATACCTTTCTCACACCCTAGTTAACCCATGTGAAACTCCCTGCCATCATAATCGAAACCAATTAACACACAAGCAATGGTCATATTCCAAATCATGCCATTAATTAATTCATCAATTATTTAACTATACCCATTTCCATTAATTAACCGAATGATTAATTAATCAAATTGATTTCATAAATTAATTAAACAATTAATTAATCAACTATATCGATTAGTTAATTTGAAAATCAACTAATCACATCGACAACATTAATTACTTTAGAAATTAATTAATCACATCAATTCCACTTTTTAATTCAACAATTAACTAATCATATCAATAAAATTACTAATCCTAGTATTAGTTTATCACATAAATCCCCTTAATTAACTCCCCAATTAATTATGTATGTAAATTCCATTAATTATCTTAGGAATTTATTAATCAATATCCTCAAACTCAAAATCCCCTAATTTATTCCACAATTAATTGCCTCATTCAAAATCCCAATATCTCATAATTAATTTTACAATTATTTATCTCAAATTATCTACCTTAATATCTCTTAATTAATTCAATATTTAATTATATATATCAGAAATATCAATATATCATAATTAATTCAACAATTAATTATCCAATTCTATCAATTCAATATCCCAACAGTCCAAATTAATTAATCTAATTCATTAAATTTCACCATCACAATAATAGTCCTTATTTTTTTCACCAATTAATAAATATAAATCATTAAATTGAATTAACAAAATAATAATGATCAATTAATTCATCAATTATTTAATCTAACTCATTTAATATCATTAGCACAATAATTATCATTAATTAAGTCTCAAATTAATTATTATAACTCATAAATCATAACATTGAATCCATTAATTAATTAACCAATTAATTAATCTAAATTATTTCCATTAATTAATTTCACAACTAATTAATCACATTCAATCCTTTCAATTAATTCACCAATTAATTGTTCACATAATTTTCATAAGTTAATTCCATAATTAATTGATTACATTCAACTCCCTCAATTAATTCACAAATTAATTGTTCACATCAATTCCCCATAATTAATTCAATAATTAATGAATCACATTCAATCCCTTAAATTAATTCACGATTTAATTTTCCATGGGAATATTGTTAAATAATTCATTTAATTGATCTCAGCATTCCCATTATTTAGTTCAACAAATAATAATCACATTACTATCATTATAAATTCAACAACAAATTAATCCCATCAATCCCATTATTTATTTCCACAATTAAATAATAATATTACTTTTTTAATTAATTAATCAATTAGATAATCCCAATATTTCCATTATTTAATTACATAATAAAATAATCACATTACTCCTTTACTTAATTAATCAATTAATTAATCCCTAAATAAACAATTCAATATCAACAATTAATTCATCAATTAATTATTCCATATCAATCATTTCAATATCACTAATTAATTCCCCAATTAAATATTCCTTCTCAATCAATTCAATATCCTTAATTAATTATTTAGTTAATTGTTCCAACTTAATCTCATTATGAACTCAAAAATCAATTTATCACATCAAACCCCTTAATTATTTCCTTAATTAATTTATCAGACCAATCCAATTAATTAATTTTACAATTAATTAATTAATATCTACAAAATCAATATGTTATAATTAAATCAACATTTCATTATTAAAAATAAATATTTTGAATATCCCCATTTTGACCATTTCCCCCATTTAATTAATTCACCAAATTAATTAATTCAATTAAGAACCCAATTTTTAACATCTAATAGATATTCTATAATTATATACAAAAAATTGTAATTTAGACATTGGGATGTGAATTATAGGCCACCTACCTCAATTCCTTGATGAGCGATCACCTAAGGGAATACCCTAAATTGAAAAAAAAATCAATCAACAACACAAAAAAACATGGTCTTGATCAAAACTTAAATCCATGATGGAAGGAAATAAGATATCTTAAATTTAATTATAAATTCAAAAAGATTATATTTAGATTCAAAAAATATAGATCAAAATCCAATAATACAGAGGATTAAAACCCACCAAAAAATGGGAGAAGAGAAATAGAAAATAGATGTAAGATGGGAAACAATTAGGGAGAAAATACATATCTAGATAGATTAAGATCTTATAAATGGGCATAAAATCATAGAGAATGAAGTTAGGGAGCCTTAGGAAACCCCACTGGAGGCTCCAAAATGATATAATTTGATTTGGATCGAGCTAGAATGGATTTGGGGATAATATGGGGGTTCAGTATATTTTAAAATCAATCTTCATAAAATTAATTTTCACTTTCTCAATTTTATTGGTGAAGTCACATGGTTAGTATTAACCATGCCTCTAAACCATGAAACACTGCACACATAGGCTGAACACTTAGTTTAACCAAGAACATACCATGCGACTAGGTTGCATAATTATTTTAACCAACCAAAACCATGTGAAATCCGTACAACATGTTCCACACTTAGTTTAATTATAGGAAAACAATGCACAAACCTTGAAACTCATATTTCAAACTTTATTTAATCATTTTAAAAAAATGTATACCCTACAAAAACCATGAAAATTCACCTCCTTTTGTAAATATTCTCTAATATGTACCCAAACCCACCCACATTATGACCTAAAAAAGTTATAAACAGTGTTATCCAGAATAATACCTATAAACGAGATCATAAAATCTCTATAAAATGTAAGGATAATATAATATCCACTCTTTATAACATCGTTTCCATGAGTTGAACTCTCAATAATACCTAATATTCTAAGTCAAAAAGATCAGTCAACTTTACCAACTTATCTACTTCTCTCTCCCGTGTTTCCTTCTAAACACATCCATGTTTCTATAATATATAAACTATAAACATGGTATTTCCCCATGACACATTCTTACTATGATTTTACACATAAATCGGATGATTCTCAAAGGATGTATTGGTCTCAATATCTACTTTCACAACATACTAGACACATTTCCCATATCATCATGCCCAGCACCCACAAGAACACCATTCAACATTTGGACTTAGACTTTCTATCAATACAAATCAAGAAGGGACATATATCCACCACCTAAATGGCTTATATGAACTTTCCTTGAGTAATTTAATCATTCACCCTATAATTTCCTCATTGGAATTAAGATGCCACCACTTCCAGTCCCATGGTATTTCTCTACAAACCTACAACTGGATTATCACTCCCTACATTTGGATCATATCTAACCCCACTTGTTAAGCAACTGAACCACCATGGTATTCATCAACCTCTGGTCCATCATATGAGCCTCATCCATAAAACTTCTATGGAGTACCTTCCACCACTAAACCCCACATATACTGATTCATAAGAGCAACCTCAAAAGGGCCCCATATCCAATCGAATGCATTCCAGTAGCTAGGCATAAATCGAGAGCATTCTGATTGTACCTGAGACAATATAATGGTAGGGTACATGATCATCACAAATTAAAGTATGTCATGAATTCATTGATGAACTCCACCAAAAATCTTCAATCACCGATGATGCATCCCAATATGTAAACATCTTAACATGATGAATGTTTGGGGCTTCCCCTCCCTCCATCGTCTCACCAAATCGATAAAAAAATAGATGGTCCCTCGCTGAACCTACAACTGAGTTCTCAAACTAAGGAATTCTCACTAACTAAACCACCCAGATCAATGTAAAAAAAACAAAGTATTATTACTTCACAATATTAATACATTTTATAAAATGGACTTATGAAATATTCCACACTAATTCATTGCATCCCTTTTTCCCATGACACATTCAAAACATGAGATCTATAACTACTAGTAATCATCTTACACCTATGTTTGGTTAAAAAGGGTAAATTCATTCTTATTATTCAATTTTTCACAACATACACCTATTTTTTCTTATTTGACATAATTTTTTCAATTTATTCATTTCAAATTAGGCACAATTTTATCTCAAATTCATAAGAAAGATAAAACAGTTCAAGTTCATCAACAGACCCAGAAACAGTTTTTTGTGCATACCTAAAATGATGCATGTCCTAAAGTAAACCTGACTGTCAAGAATGATGCATGAATAACTAACTCTCAAGACTTTCTAGGTCACAAGTGAAATTTTAATAAATATTTGATATAATAATCACATCAAACAAAAACTGTGTCTCCCAATGTGAAACAATATTCAACTATTATAACAAACAACATTTATAATAATCCCACCATGGGATCTTTAGTTATCCCTTATACATGGGGTTGATACTCCTATGAATGATCTCATAACTAAGGCCTGACTCTACCTTGTCATTATTATTCCTTTCCCAAATATTAAGAAGAAATAAAAATAAAATAAAACTGGGATATGATACCACTATGTAACAACCCAACCTAGGTGCCACACACTGATCCCTTATCCGAGAAGTCACATGACTTCAAGTAAGAATCCCCATACATTAGAGGCTACTGAGTAGTATTGAGGGTCTATTATCGATCATAATGAGACTATACCAACATTTGTATCCCATTAGAGTAATACACCATCAAAAAAATAAACAATACCAAAATAATAACATAACCAAAACCTAAACAATACTAGTATCACGTGATATCCCAAAATTAGATATAGAATATCAAAAGTGAACAGTAGATATGATATTCTATGTATGTTCCAAGTGTCAATATGTGAACCAAAAAATTAAAGAAACTAGAAACACCCAAGAGGATCAGGAAATATATAGCATTCCCTAATCCGTTCTCTTTCCCAAATCACTCATCGGGCATAGGACCTTTTCCTTTTACATGTCCTATAAACTTGTAATCCATTCTGATACCCATAATGTAGCCCCAATAGGGTGTGAGTACAACTCAATAGGCCACCCCCATTGGTTTTCTGAAAAAACATCTAGTCAATAACAATGTATGAAATTAATTAAACAAAAAAACTAAATATGTAAGTAAACATTTATAACCTTATTAAATACTATTTATTTATCCGCATAAACTTGCATGTTCCCAAGGACACCCAAAACATGGTACTTTCTTCAGCCCATTCTAGAGTTTGAACCATTTCACATTATCAATTCAAAATTCATTAAAAAAATTGGATTTCATTATCAATTATCTCAATTTATAATACTGGTAATTTAAACTATAGTCCAATGCCAACAATTTGGGTATAGGTCACCATGCTTAGGACCTCATGGGTTTCGAAAGTAGTAGATCATGACCAACACATGTTTATCCCACATTTTATATCTATTAAAATTCATAAAACTGGTAAATTAATCCATAATTATTAATGTGAACATATGGATCTAACCACAAGGGTTTAATGTGAGAAAGATAAAACAAATCATAATCACTTTCTAGGAAATGGGGGAAGCTCTCTCAATCATTCCCTATCCTATATCCAAGAGTCCCCATGGTCTCTTACAAAAAACATGGATGCACACACGTTTTTTCTAACAAAGTCTCACATGGTCCATTAGAAACAAAATGGAAGCTTGCATGGTATTCATACCCAAAGGATCACATAGTCATCTTCCCTGAACGCTCTCACAGTCTCATGGAAATAAAAATGTTTGTTTCACAGTATTCCTTGGGAAATCCTTCCCTCACACCCCAGTTAACCCATGTTCTACTATATGACAACATAATCACAACCAATTGGCACATATCCAATATCCATTTTCCAAATCATTCAACTATTTAATCATACCCATTTCTATTAATTAATCTAATTACTTATTAATCACATAAATTTCATTAATTAATTCAATAATAAATTAATAAAAAATATAAACTAGTTAATTAAACAATTAATTAATCACATCAATAACATTAATTAATTTAGTAATTAATTATTCGCATCAATTCATCTAGTAAATTTAACAATTAACTAATCACATCAATAGCACTACTAATTCAAAATTTAGTATATCACTTAATTCCCCTTAATTAATTTCCTAATTAATTAAGTATGAAAATCACATTAATTTACACATAAATTAATTAATCAATATCAATAAATATCTATTTTACAATCCCAATATCTCATAATTAATTCAACAATAAATTATTTCAATTTATCTATTTAAATATCTCATTATTAATTCAACAATAATTTATCTAAATCAAAAATCTCAATATCTCATAATTAATTCAACAATTATTTGTCCTATTCTTTCAATTCAATATCCCAAAAATCAATATTAATTAATTCAAAAAATCAATTAATCCAATTCATTCAATTTCACCATCACAAAAATAATCATTAATTAATTCACAAATTAATTATTCTAAATCATATGATTACATTGGCACAATAATCCTCATTAATTAATTCTCCATTTAATTAATCTAACTCATAAATCATAACAATACACTCATTAATTAATTCATAAATTTATTAATCCAAATCATTTCTAGTAATTAACTCTATAATTAATTAATCACATTCAATTATTTCGATTAACTAAACAATTAATTGTTTAGGTCAATTCCATAATTAATTCCATAATTAATTAATTGCATTCAACTCCTTTAATCAATTAACCAATTAATTTTTCACATCAGTTTCCATAAATTATTTCAATAACTAATTAACCACTTTCAATATCTTCAATTAATTCACCTATTAATTCTCTATGTCAATACCAATAATTCTATCAATTAACTAACCTCATTAATCCCATTATTTAAGTTGATAATTAAATAATCACATTACTCACGTTAATTAATTTAGTAATTAATTAATCTCATCAGTCACGTTATTTAATTCCACAATTAAATACTCGTATTAATATATTAGTTAATTAATTAGTTAATTAATCCCACCAATCCCATTATTTAATTCAAAAATTATATAATCACATTATTTAACATACCGGACTTGGATGCCACCCAAAATGGTGCCCCGAGCCCGGTTGGCCACATGGCCTCAAACGAATCTCCCCAAATTCCAAAGGCTACTAACTTGATGTGAGGGCCTAGGTGATTCAATGGGTAGACTATGCCCTCATTACCAGAGTATCATATAATATGTCAAATCATGTAGAAAATAGTAGAAGAAAAATAATAGTAGTCAACTGAAAGTAAGGCAAGAAAGATAGTAATACATATCAATAACAAGAAGTGTCTCATATGAAAAATGATGCAGATGATACAAGAATGTATATATTATCCAAAATAGAAATAGGGAAATACATTATAGTACAACGATCTCCAAAAAAAGACCAAAAAGTACATATAGCATCGCAAACCGCAGTTGGTCATATGCCTGCCTCCTCCAATGCCGGAGTCAAAAACATGTACTAGGTAATTCCCATTATCATCACATGCAACCATATAATATTTTGGGGTCCTCGAGGAGGCCCAAATATTGTGTGAGATAAACATACCAGTAGGAAACCACCCAGGTCTATACAGTTCTAATAGAAATTCCAGAAAAGTTATAGCAAGTGTAAATAAGTAGTAAGTAAAGTGTGTACGCCCATGGCACAAGTCTAAAGATCTAAGTAAAACCAAACAGCCTTCAAGGATACCTGCATAATAGAGTCAGCTCTTAACAAGGGAGCCATAACCAAATAAACAACCGTGTCACATGGCCACACCGTACATCCATCTGTAATCTATAACCGACAGTCACACTGTATAGAGAATTAAAGTGTCCCATAGGCATGCCGTATAATGAAGTCTGAGATTCTATGATCATGATGTATAGTGATGTGTAGACTACAAGGCTTTCATATAAGGTGTCAGCAGACCAAGGCATCCATGTAATATATCTGGACCATGAAGAGCTGAATCCAAGGATCTTGTCCAAGGCATCCCATAGAGTCACATCAGTGTCCCTAGTGGAAGCTCGGTTAGGCAATGTTTGGGGTCCTAAGAGTATGGAAATAGCAAGTCCTACGCTATCCCAAGCAATCCAGATCCATGAGGTAGAAAGGTCAGAGGAAACCCATGGAATCAAGACCCAATGGGCAGATTCAACCTAAGGAATCAACTACCTTGTTCCAAATCCATTCATTTAAGCATTCAATTTAATTATTCAATTTAAACAACATTCCATGTGATTATACCCTCTCACATCAACCTACACAATCCATGAGTATACACACTAATGGAAACCATATATCAAAACAAGAAAATGGTCCTACCCTCACAAAGAAACCATTTTAAATTCCATTAATCATTTCATATAGGTATAAACCCCCATACTATCCATTTATCATGCCAAATTATCAAAATAGACAATTAATAACATGATATTCATTAGTCATAGAGACAGTACATCTCAAAAACAAGCTATTCAAGCTATCAATAATGAGATTTATCTAACTAGGAAAGCACAAGAACACACACCTTTGGGGTTTTAAATATGTATATATAGGTTAAAACCATAAGGCGCACCCCTTAGGTGACCTCGAAACGAGCAACGGGTGCCAACGCACCTAAACGTAAATTATGGTCATCCTCACTAGGTACAACAACAGTTACAAAAATCACCTCTCTCAAAAGAAAGACCTTACTGAAAAGTCCAAACATATGGTGTAAATGCCAAATCTCAGAAAAACACCAAATAAAATATGAAATAAATTATAGACCACCTACCTCACCTCGGTAGTAGATAGATCGTCCAGTATCAAGTCATGATTCATCCTAGTTTGGAAGAAATTTAAAGAATGGAAGAAGAATAGAATAATAGGGCATATGATCTTAAATCTAAATATTGTAAATGATTTCTAGAAGAATAAAATATGGCTAAAAAGGAACATAGGCCTTATTGATGCGGATCCGATGAGACAATGGATGATTGAAATTGGGGCAGGATAGTGGATCTGGGTCAAGGACCAGGTTTGGTGCCAAAGGGGAGATCTCTATGGAGCTGATGTGTATAAGATAAGAAAACCCCAATGGGTTTAAAAAAGAAATTAGTTTTTTAAATTAAAATATAAAAAACAAACATAGAAGGGTAGCATGGTTTACCCACACGGTTTCCCAAACCGTGCGGAAACCATGCACACATCACTTCCTAGAATGGGAACCTAGCATGGTTACCTTACACATTTTCACTAAATGGGAAGTAATTGTGTGGAAACATTCTGCTAAAAAATCTCTACTTTTTAGACATCTCACACAATTAGACTAACTATGTGCAAACCATGTGCAAATCATGTGCCAGGTCATTTTCAGCCAAAAACTTGGTTCCGGGATCCAAACACACCCTAGACACTTCCAAAACACCTGTCATCAAGTTTTTCATTCACATAAGACTCTAAAAATGCAATAAAACCAAAACAAAAAGGATCAATACCTTGTACAAAAATACAAGTTATTACACATTAATTCATTAATTGATTCATCAACCGATTAATCCCAAATTATACAATTCAATAACCCCAATTAATTCATCAATTAATTTTTCAATCAATTCTATATCCCCAATTAAATAATCAATTAATTATTATATCCCAATAAATTCAATATCCCTAATTAATTTGTCTATTAATTGTCCCAACATAATCTCATTACTGACTAATAGTCAGTTTATCACACCAATCCATTTAATTAATTCCCCATTTAATTAATATAAACAACCCAATTAATTAATTATCCAATTAATTAATCAATATCCACATACTCAATATCTCATAATTAAATAAATATTTAATAATAAAAATCTATAATCCAAATATCCCCAATTTGAACATTTCCATCAATTAATTAATTCACAAAATTAACTCATTCAATCAAGAACACAATTGATAACATCTAATAGAAATTATAAAATTACATAAAAATAATTATAATTATGACTATAGGATATTAATTATACACGACATACCTCAATTCTTTGTTGAGCGATCACCCAAAAGAAAGCCCCATTTTGATGGAGATCAGTCAAGAACACAACGAAGAACACAGTCTAGATCTGAAAACTAAATCCATGGTTTACTAAAACAAGACATCATAAATCTAGATCTAAACCCAAAAATCTTAGATATAAAATCAAAAAATATAGATCTAGATCCAAAATAATTAGAGCATTACAATCCAACAATATAATGGGGAAGAATGAGAGAAGAATGGATGTGAGACGGGAAATCAATCGGGAAGAAACTACATACCCGGAGAGACGTAAATCTGAAAATTGGTATTCGAATCACCACGAACAATGGTTGGGAGACTTAAGAAACCCTCTCAGAGCCTCAAAAAATGAGATAATTTGACTTCAGATGAACTAGGGTTGATTTGGGGTTCACATAGGGATTCGTGAAATTTTAAAATCAATTTTTGTAAATTAAATTTTATCGTGCATGTTTTAACTATGCATCTAAACCATAAATTGTAGAACACCTAGGATTCACATTCAGTTTAACCATAAAAAAGTATGCAACCAAACTGCACACTTATTTTAACATTGTGAAAATCATGATATAGATTTCACACTTAGTTTAACCACATGAAAACCATGTGCAAACCAAGAAACTCATGTTGCAAATTTTGTTTCACAATGGGAAAACTCTGAAAAGCCTATTCTCCTTAAAATATTCTCAACATTTCAACCAAACACACCCACAATAAGACTCAAATGATTTATAATAAATTTAAAGATAAATAATCCCCTTAAAGGAGGCTGAGAAAGCTCAAGAAACATTCATGATCTTACAGATAGAGTATTCCACCAACCATCAGGGGAAAAATTATTTTATTATTAATTGTTTATACCCATGAAAAGGAAATGGAAGATGAATTTTTTGGGACCAATTCATGAATGTTATATACAAATCATATTGATTAATACTAACAATGTAGTTAACAGTTTTTAGAAAGATGAATTGCAGGTTGTTTTTCTTAACAATAGGGTCAAAGAAAAAGATTGTATCGGATTGTAACTGACATTGTTTGATCTGTGTGAATATAGATTAAAATATTCGTATGTAGACTAAAACTGATTACCTTATCAGATATAGGTTCATTAGTATAAATAAAATTAAAAAATAATATTGGTTTCATGTAGTTTTTAAAGTGTTTTCAAGGGGACTTTGAAAGCCTGATGATTTTTCTAGAAGAGTTTTTCAAGGGAGTTTGAAGCTAATATAGAATTTTCCTTCATCGAAGTGATGGAATATTTAGAATTTGTGAACATTTTTATTGAAAAATAAAGGCAATCAGTGTCTAATGAAGTTTCATTAATGTTATCGAAATAATTTTTTCAATATTCTATGTCTATCAAGTTAGTATGGAGAATCGAATGAAGAACTTGTTTTCAGTTTGTTATGATCATCTTAATGATAAGTTATATGTTTTTTCATATATCAATTGGTGTAGAGAATTGTAATGATTAATCTTATGGTTTCATCGTAATAATGAAATTATATTGTAATCATAATTCGGATGAATAATGATTATAAATTCTAAAGAGATAGGATGTTGTAAGAATATGTGTGAAGATTCATGAAGAAATGAGAAGAGTTAAGAGGTGTTGAATAACTCAAATATAGATCCAATATTTATATATAATTGATTATTTAGGAAAATTTGGATGGGTGGGAATGATTTTTTGAATCCTACCTCAACCATATTTGGCACACCGATAAAGGTGTCCACACAAAAGGATTTTTTTTCTTGTGGATTTTGTGTGATTGGAATGTTTCTATACCATATCAAGGGTATAATTACTCTTTTTGTATAATGAACCCTATAATTTATTATGTTCCTGTGGATGATTAATTGTTTTTTAGAAAATTCGTAACAACTTAAAAAAAAGAGAAATTTGGATTAATTAAAGGAAATAAAAAATAAATAAGATATTACTAATTCACCTTCTCACCTTCATAGTGATACATAGATCCTAGATAGTTAATCTAGTATATAATCATAAGTAAGAAAGAGATTATAATATACCTATCATGAAAAATGGAAGACATGTATTGAAAATGTATAAGGGAGGAATTGAGACCATTAACACATTAAAAATAAGGTGAAAATAGAAAGTTTATTATTTTTTATGTTATATTAGTTTCTTAAAAGAGAAAATAAGTTTATTTCCTAGATCAATTTGGTTCCACTAATATGAGAGTGGAGAGAATCTCTCATATAAGTTTTATAAGTATATATTCAGGATTAACCTCTTTGACTGATTTAAATAATTATCTAGTCATCATTTTTTACCAACCATCACCTGAATTCAGTAAGAAAATAATAATTATAATAACACTATAATCCAATATGGTTCGACCTCGATGTTGGAATCTACTCCACAAAATTATTGGTTATTCACACTAATCAAAAAAATTTCTATTATAAACATGATCGGTTATACCAAGGATCGTCATTATACAATTATTATAAATCCTCTCCAAGAACCTGTTTTAGAGTCCTACTAGAAAACTATAGATTCCCAGTTCCTAATAAAATATTACAATACAAAACACCAAAATATCTATTTTCTTAATGGTCCTTAAATATCACTTATAATAGATATTCCTTCTTAAAACTCCTTTAAAATCATTTCAATGCAAGATAAATTCGATAAGAACATAAAAAACACAATGATCATGATCATATTTTTGACCATACACATATTCTTCTAAACAATTATGACTTGGATATTCCAAATAATCTAGAATTCTCAGGCACTATCACTCTATTCCTTTCTATAATTTTCCATCATTAGGTCTATCATTATTTTCTATTTGATACAGCTGGGTATCTATATAATAGTTTTGGTTTTAAATTATATCATCATATAGTTTTATATTTACAAACTAATAACATGAATATTATATCTCTATTTATGTTTAGAAAATATTTTTATTTTTCTAATTTTCATATGATGTTTTTTTCCAAAATTATTTAATCAAAGTCAATGCCTTTATTCAAATAATGTTAAATTATGGTATAGAAATATGTATAAGAAAATAAAACATCATGATCTTTTTTTTTCATAAAACCCAAATATTTTAATTTTATTTAATTCTTCAATGTGTGTATGGATCCATGTAGTTTTACAAAGCATAATTTTCTCATGTTTCTCAATTCTTCCCATAAACTTGTTAGTTTGAAAACAAATATCTTAAATGTCACATTTAAATCATTGATGATTAGTTCATATAATCATTATAATTAATTTTAATAATTATATTTTAAATACTCACATATCTCACATTTTCAAAAGTTATTATATAATACCCAAAAAAAACATTTATGGGATATGTATGCTACTTCACTTTGATATCTTCATTTGGTTTTCATTGGAAATATGTTTTAATCATTAAATATCTTATGAAATGGTTTTTATTCTACGAGAATAAAATATATTATGATATGGACATATCATTTGATCCATTAATATTTTAATAAAATTAATATGATATACACACCTAATATCATACACAGCTTCTATATAATATATGACTCAATGCTCCTTACATGGCATATATGTCCTTAGAAAATATATATCATCTTTTGTAGTGAGGAAACCTATTCAAATATCAATGTATTACATGATTCCTAAGATTATTATGTGTTTTCTAATACATATTATGATGTTAAATATATCATTCCCAATGCATAGTATATATTATGAGATAATCAAAATGTCTTACACGTATGATATGGTCATTTTCCATTATTCAACTACATCTCCATAAATTGAAATTATTTCAATAAATAGTGGTTTCAATTCAATTTTACTTATGGAATTCAGAACAACATTAAATGATCTAAATTAATTTAAAATAGCACTATGAATTATGAGAATAATTTCAGGATACTTAAAGTAAACTCCAAAATCATGTACAATATAAGAAATTAAATCATTATAGTATATCATGAAGTTATCTACATTATCAATTTCTACTTCCCTAGTAACATGTTATAGACTATGATATCATCAACCTTCTTCACCTTTCTTTAATTTCCTTGAAATATGGGATAAATAAAAATCACTAAATATAAATATTTTCTATCATGAATTTTTCTAACGAGGTGTTTTTGATTAATAGGATTCATTTTTTTATATTATGTAATATATTACTCTACTTTTGTCACATATTTTCTACTTCTATACATAATAAAATCACAATTTAAAACCTCTTCCTTTCAATCCCCACATTTATATTATTTTTCAATATAATAAAATCACTATTTCAATTTGTGGTACTATTAATTATCCTGTTTATTTTTAAAAATTACAATTTAACGGTAAGGAATGTATTATTATGTTTTCGTCAAACATATTTTATGGTTATCAATTAGTTTACTCTTATCTGTATTTTATTAAAAATCACATATTTATTCACTTAATGGGACATTAATGGAACTACATATTCATAAATAAGAAAAATTTAATAAGAAAAATCTCTTTATATATGGGTTAAACTCCATTTATAATTGATTAAATATAATGAATATGATTCTAGTAATATATGAGAAGTACTTTTAAATATTGATGATGTTTCTGAAAATATTGATAATGATGTGTAATGATTTAAACAGATTTTTTTTGATGAAAAATTAATTCTATGTTTATTTAATTAAGGTTTTTCTGGAAAATACATGGTTTATATGAACCTCATAGGGCTTCTAGACTATGTAGAGTTCATTTTTACTTTATAGATTTCATCACTTGGAAGAATCCCATTTTTTTAAAATTCAATAACTCAACACTAAACATCATAGGTTTTATTAGGATATGTTATATTACTTCAAATATATAAAAGAATTCACATAAAAACTTCATAGAGTTTATAGAGTTTATTTATTTCAAAACTTTTCGAAAATTTAGGTTTGTAGGGTATAACAATAAAATCATAGAGTTCATAGAGTGTATTGAGTTCAATAATATCGTATAGTTGAAATAACCCTTAGAAAAACTAAATAATTCCCCAAGCTGTATGAATATTGACAAAACTAATATATAAAATTATATTATTCCCTTTAATGTGAAAAAATATTTTAATAAATTGAATAGAGTTTAATTTTTATAACACTATGACATGATGAATTGAAAATTAATATTTTCACTAATATATAATTAACTTTCATCATTCATTTTTTGTCTTTATATCATAAAATTTCATCATTTGTTAGTCGTAGTCATTATTTAGACCTATATTCTTGGATGTTTTAATGAGATTTTAATGGAGGATAAATCAAAATAAAATGGAATAATTTATATGGATATTTCCAAATTCAAATATTTTAAATTATTATTCATGGTAAAATATGTTATTATTTAGAGAATTTCATTGGATTTGATCAATATTGTAATTTTTATATTCTATTTTTGAAATATAATTCATATTTTTTAGTGGAAAAATGACAAATGAAGATAAAAGAGTCATTGAAGAAATGAGTATCAAATACAATGCTCTACTTCATTGAATAACTATTGTATTTTTCATGACCAACCCTGAAGGGTCCCAAACTGTGACTACCCAATACCACATCCTAAAGGCAAGGGGCTGACAATTGATGCCAGGTATCCATGTCACACTCATGAAAGGAATTATCATAATGTATATGTATCCACACACACATATTATCCCATAAAATGGTGAAATGTAAAAAATAAAACCAATGCTTGTATAAATATATATTCTTAGAAATATAATATAAAAATTAGGTACTAAATACAATATAGTGGCCAAATGCAATCCCAACCAAAAGCTAAAAAGTGTCAAACCCATTTAGAATGTGATGAATACTATCAAATGTAACACTCTAGAAAAACAACTTGGTCTTTATAACTCAATATATGCTTCACCGGCTCTCTACACTCCCAATACGTCATTAATTGGGCCAATGTCTTCATAATACAGAACATGTGCATCTAGATACCATGCATGGGTGAGTATAAAAATACCCAGTTTGACACCACAAAAACACTGAGAAAATAGAATCATTAATAGACATCACATAACATGGTTATAAACAACAATTCATAAATAAAACAAATATATACATGGGAGAAACATAGTGCATATTGGTACACACATCAAATCTACCAGTCACAGTATTTTTCTCGACGATCCTAGAAAATTATTTTTCCTACAGGACCCACTCTATGATCAATTCTATCCTTCAAGGCACTCAACCATCAAATAATTACAATGGTCCTCTCCAAATAAAACTCATTATTCACTGAAGACATTGATACTAAGATATGGGATCACACCCTAGACCACTAGGGGACACCAAACCCCATTCTATATCAACTAAATATGTAGGGGATTATATAAAAAATATTCCTTGATCCCTACTGAAATGACCATATAGGTGTAGGATCAACACCCTACTCATCAAGGTCACACAGATTCCACAGACCCCACATATTATATAATAATAAGTGATAAATGATCATGTTATGGTCACATGGAGGGACACCAAAAACTCAATCTGAGACTCAAACTTCCTAGGGTATTAGAATCTAAATATGTGGACATTAATTTTCATTGTACCCATAATGGGATGGACAAAGGGAACATACTCAACTAATAATTGTCCAAACTGAGGATATTATGTTCTTTAAAATCCCTCCAAACGGGTCTATGGAATATACTAAAAAGTACATGACCTATCCAGAAAACTCATTCTCTTTCCACGTGTCTCTTCCTCACACAACATATAAATCTTGAAATCATCCACATATATGTAATCATAAATGACCAGTACAGTTCACCCTACACTATACCCATGTCGTCTGTCCATGCCCATTTATATCGATCTTCCCATGAATATCTGGTCATGTCTTATGAATCAAAGCCTATATAATTTCCCTAGTAATTTACACATATTTTTACATGATTTCAAAAAAAATACTTCTAATACAAACCATGGATCTTAGAATCTAGTGTCTTTGGAAGATTAGAAACATTATTAGAAAGAACGAAACAAAAATAAAAACAACACATTTTTTAATATTTATAATGAGATCCTAATATCCTTTGAGCCCTTACATATCTATAGGATAACCTGGGGAATACATGAACTATTAGATGTGATAAAAATCCCAATATGGTGATAAACATAATAAAAATTCATCGCACATGGTTTAGAAAGAATAATATAAAGACATAAAAAAGTCATGGACATGAATAAACATATGGAATAATAACATATTGAACAAGGGAAAATTTAACCATTGATTCATAATAATGTGACAGAAATATAAAACAATAACTAAGAATGACTCAAGGACCATTTCACATAGAGGAACATGAGTGAAGTCTAACGACGAAGAATCTTACAAACGAAGCACGAGACAAGGCTCACCACTACGAACAACACATATGATGTATCATCAAACTGAGCATTACCCAATTAATTATTAAACTATCTAGGTAGACCCATAATATCATATTCAGGAATATATCATACACAAGGAATCAAACATAAACCTAAGGGTTACCCATGGAAAGAATTGGGGATCATCATCAGCTCAAAAGGAATATAAAAAGGTAATATCATAATAGTGTCTATATAAGAATGGATTTAAGTCATAAATGGAAATTAATAATGTAATATAGGCATATATAATGATAATTTAGATCAAAAAAAGTTCAAAAATATTAAAATGTGTTTTGAAACTTATGAAATAAAACATTTTAGTGCGGTTTTAGGAAAACAGTAAATATTTTTTTAAATGGACAAATGCATAATTAATTACAAAAAACAAAAATTAACCAAGATATATTTTCATTATAAAATGAGTAATTTAGAAAAATAGTGATATATTAAAACATATTTTATATTTTTCTGGAAAATGAGAAAGAAATTAGGAAGGTGCCTTGGATCAGCCTTGCTTATCAAGAATAATGGAGAAGATACCCATTTTAAAACATGTTTGTAACGAAAAGAAGGATAAATTGATATAGGCACCTGATTTTGGAAAATATAAACCTATTTTATTATAATTATATAATAATAAAGAATAATAAAATTTAGTTAAATAGATAGAATGCATAACCTAAATGAAAAGTGGAGGATCAGAATGAATCCCCTACATTTTATGTGAAAGTTTTCTGAAAATTATCTTAATGGCCTGGATAATCAAATTAAATCAATAAATTAATTAATTTAGAACGTTTTATACATTTATATGATTTATTATAATTTTATTATGTTGATTTATATCCTTTTAGATTATTTATAACATTCAAGTTTATCATTCAGGAGTGCTTATTTCATTTATTTTCATGATAAGTTTACTTCTATACATGGATATAAAATCATTTAAAATGAGAATAGTTCTAAAAAATGGAAGTTATATGTTTTTAATGAACATAAAAAAGATAAAAAAATTTTATAATCCCTCTGTTTATATCTAGTGAAGATGAATCATTACATAAGAAAATTGTGATAATCGTTTGGATTATTTTGGTAGTTTTTTTATCATCACAAACTAGATTTGTGTTATTATATAATATTATGTATATATGATAGTTATATAAAACTAAATAATTTTTAATAAATATATTATAATATTTTTTAATCATAGAAATATTTTTATTTCCAGCCATAAAGGCCAAAAATGAAAATTCAAATTCATCATCGATGATGTCGGAAAATTAACACATCATGGGCATTGTTTTCAATTCTAAAATAAAAGTGACAAAGAGAGAGAGTAAGGTGATTGATTAATTATCTTATCTTAACAAGATATAATTAAAATGTATAAATTATATTGGATTTATCAAGCCACTTGAATTGGGGTAGGTTAGGTGAATATAAGAAAAGAAAATAAATTGAAAATAAATTAAAGAAAATTAAAAAGGTGTTACCTCTTTAACTGTTTCCCAATAGAGAACCAAATTATGGAAAAGGTTTTGGTATTTTATTAATAGAAAAGGTTCATAGGAATGGGGTATAGGTTTGTGGGGGTTTTGAGAAGAAATTAGACATGATTCAAGGCTAAAGATATGTAGGGTGAAGATGTGGTGAAGGGTGGTATTTATAGTGGAGGTGAAGGAAGTTTTCTAATTATTTTACTCATTAGTTTATTATTTTGGATTAAGAAAATCAATAGTTTAGATTAATGTCACTAATTAGAGAAAATAATGTGTGTGATTCGGAACCAATGGTGCTTACATCATCCATACATCAACCATGACCCAATAATTCATGTATTTATATTATACCGTAAATTATTGTATTTCGTAATTCACCAAAATTTCTACGCTTTTTGAAAAATACCTAAAATTAAACATAACAATTTTTAAACATATATAATTAAAAAACAAAATACATTTTATGTAAATATGTTTCGAAATATGATAAATCAAATTTTTAAATAAAATCATCATTTACATGAAAGATACCAATTTTAAAATTATAACTGAGTTTATAAAACATTGAAAAATTAATTAAATTCTCATTAAATTATCTTCTCATCATAAAAAATTGAATATTAATTTATCAATATTTTTTATGACAAATAATGTTTATTTTAAATCATTATAATATTTAAAATTTTTAAATAAACATTTATGTTTTATAAAAATACCAACACTTAATTTATGATTTTCATAACATTTATTAATATAATTTATGATAAAATTATATCATATTTTCATTTATTTTATGGATATATTTTATTTATAATTACCTAGATGAGGTTATTATTCTATTTTAAATTTTAATACCCATAAAGGGGACATTACTATTCCAAATATCAAGTTACTTTTCCATTGGTATAAGTTCATTAATTTTTTGAAATGTATATTATTTCATTGATTATTAATTTATAATGTTTTTATTGCGTTATATAGGGTATTTTCATTGATTTATACTATATAAAATAATTATAATAAGGAAATTTACATTGATAGAATTCAGGGTCATTATATTCTTACAACCTTATGAAATTTCTCCCTCGAAATTTTGTTTTACAAACTAAAGGGAAAATATGAGAGGGTACATAATCTATTTCCCTCCATTAACTGGAAAAGAGTTGATAAAAGTAAGTAGGTATTGAATAATTATCTAATACACATCATAAAATGAAACATTGGAGATAAAAGGATAAACATAAAAATGGAAAGTATATCCTATCTTTTGATTCCCTGTCTTCCAATCCTGGTTATCTATAGTGACAAAATTATCCGTCGGTTTCTTACCAATGTGATATAGTCCTAGTATAAAAAATTAACTAGGCCTTGATCTCATACCAACTATAGTGGCCCTATCCTTTTACATAGGTCATTTTATGGTCTTAAGTATAATTTTACATCTAATAAAAACAAAGGATCACAAAGTATAGTGTCCTTGAAAGATAAGATACATAATTAGAAAGCATGAAACAGCAATAAAAACTCATTTATTTAATCTTATTAATTATATACCAACACAATTTAAGACCTTAAATTATTATAGGATAACCTAGTAAATACATGAAAAAATGGATGAGCTAAATATTCCAATAAGGGTATAAACATTAGACTAAAGTAAATCGCTTTGGTTAGATGGCCTAACATGATGACATAAAAAAGGAATGGACCATGAATAAACATATGGTATCATAACATGTATATAATGTGATAATTTTATCATGGAATAATAGTAATATGGAAGTAATATAAAACATGAAATAAGCATGAGTCAAGACTAATTCTACATGGATGAGTATGAATCTAGACTAACTACAAATACCATTGCACATGGAGCACAAATGATGTATAACCACCAAGACTATTGCACATGAATTCTCATGATAATAAACATCACCCTTCATGAATGACCTGAAGGCCTTAATTTGTTTTATTAATTTTTGATAATCCACCTTTCAATGGGTGATGTGGAACCCTTACAAGGAATGAAGGCCGAAGACACAATTACATGACCTATAGGAATTAGAAGAAATCACCCATGAAACATGGAACTAATCCTCCCTAGAAAATTTCAGGATATCAGCACTCCACCATCATAAGGCTGGTTAGCTAGCTATCTAGTGTAGAGTTGTACATGCCTAGTTATGATGGCAATGTCATACCCTTTGAATCTTCCAATTCTATTTAGGTCTTCTCTAGTAAATGTGCCTACTCTTAATCCTCATTTCGAGCATTTTCAATTGTAATATGACTAGTACATCTACATATTTCTTGTGCCTTGAAGGGATTGGGGTTTCTTTAAGGCTATAAGGTGGCCCGATGGCATTTAGAGACAACTGGCTCAAAGGCCTTGGGTGACTCGAAATCCTTGTAGGACTCGAGGACCAAAATGGTAGCTCGAAAGCTCAAATGGATGAATAGTTTGAGCTACAACAATATAGAACTATACCACTATAGTAACTGCTACAGTTCCTTCTATAGTACCTACTACGATACTACTACAGTAACCTGGAAATATGTCTCCACCTAGATTTTATCTTGAGTCTCTTGGATGCACTTACTGAGTCCTCACCAACCGGGTTGAGGCTCATGTGAAAAATCATAACCCAATACATTGAAGTGATAACTATTAATACCCATCACAAAAATGTTCATGAATATTTGTTCCATATAAATAACCATACATAGGGATTCAAACATAAACATAAGTGTTACCAATGTAATGAATTTTGTATAATAATCATGTCAAAAGGAATATTGAAAGAGGATATCACTATGGTTTCAAGGAGATATTGGATTTAAATAATAATTGGACATTAATAAGGCAAAATATTTATATATCAATATATATTTTGTTTGTCTCAAGTAAAAAAATGAAAAAAAATGTGTTTTGAAACTTTAGAAATAAAATACTTTGTTGTGATTTAAAGAAAATATTAAACAGTATTTAAGACAAAAAAATGAATAATAGTTTATATAAAACTATAAATTAACCAAGTTATAATTTCAATAAAAAATTATAGAATTTTTAAAAATAATGGTGGCTTAAAACATATTATATAGTGTTCATGAAAATGGTAAAGAAATCGGGAAGTACCTTTGAATTGGGCTTTCTTATCGAGAAGAATTGAGAAGAGACCCTTTTTAAAACATGTATATCCCATAAATAAGGATTATGTGATTCATATAAATGATATTGGAACATATAAACATAATTAATAATAATTATTTAGAAAAAATAAAGATTTATATTAGTCTAATGAGAGAGAAAACATAACCTGAAAGAAAAATGGAGATTTGGAATGAATCCCTTACCGAATTTTTGAATGTGTTCTTCACTTCATCTTAATTTCCTAGATAATAAATTTAATAAATTAATTAATTAATTATGAACCTTTTATAGATTTATTTGACTTATTAAATGTTTATTATGTTCACTTGTAAACTTTTTTTATGAGTTATAAAATTTAATTTTATTGTTCGGGAGCATTAGTTTCCTTGGTTTTCATGATCGGTTTACTTGTATACACATATGGAAAATCATATAAACTGAGAATAGTTTTCCATAATTAAAATTATATGTTATTGATGAAATTTTAGAATTGAAATTTTTTATATAAGTAATTTTTTTATATTGGGTGAGGATGAATCATTATAAAAGACAATACTCATAATCGTTTGAAATATTTTGGATGTTTTTCGATAATCAAAATCTAGCTTTGTTTCATTATTTAATATTATATATATATGTTATTTCAAGAACATAGAATAATATCTTATAAATATATTCTATTCAGGTTTAACAATAAATATTTTATTCTTATCATCCTCGAATGTGGTTAAGGAAAATGAAAATGCATCGCCCAAGATATCGGCAAATTGATACATCACAAGAGAAGTTTACATTTATAGGCTAAAAGAGAGATATAAAGGATTTTTATTATGGATAATCCATTAACATGATATAATTATAGTATTTAAATTATATTATAGTTATCGTGGTAATTTTATTAGTGGAGGTTAGGAGAATATAGGAAAAAAAGAACTTGATAAGAAATTTAAGAAACTGGAAGAGGGAGTTACCACTTGAACTTCTTCTCCAAGAGAATATCCTTAAGGAAAAGGGATTGTTCTTTTGTTGAGAACGAACGATTATAGAAATGGGGGATAATATTGGGAGATAATTTTCCATAAATTTTAAAATCTTCAATTCTTAATATTTTTGAGTCGATGAGGTGGTGAGGTGTTATTTTTTAGTGGAGGAGAGGGTTTTTTTAATTATTTTACTCATTATATTATTATTTTCTCCCCAGGAAAACAATAGTGTGGATTATTTTGAATAATTATAGTAAATATATCATGTATGTTCTATCCAAATGTTCTTAAATTAGACATACATCAACCATTACTCAATAATTCATGTATTTAGCTTATATTGTTAATTACTATATTTCATTATTCACCAACAATTCAACTATTTAAAAAAATATTAACAGTTAACCCTAACCATTTTTTAAGGTTTAGAAAATCAAAAATTAAATCCATGTTACAAAAATAATTTTCAAAATATGAGAAATCTAATTTTTAAATACAATCATCTTTTACACAAAAAATAACAATTTTAAAATTATATTTGATTTTTTAACACTTTGAAAAATTAATTGATGGCTTATAAATTTATTTTATAATAAAAATACAATAGGATATTAATTTATGAATATATTTTATTAAAATCAATTTTCTTTCAAATCGTTTTATTAATTAAAAAATTTTAAATAAACACATGTGTTTTATGAAAATACCCTTCACATAATTTATCATTTTTAAAACATTGTTTTATGAAATTTATGATATAATTATATATAATCTTCATTTATAGGATGGGAAAATTTTATTTATACTTTCTTATGTGAGGTTACTAATATATTATCTGGATTACTATTCATATGGGTCACATTACTATTCCAATGGTCAATTTACTTTTCCATTGGTATATATTTCTTAATTTTTATAAATATATCTTATTTCATAAATTATTTATTTGTAAATTATTATTGTGTTTTCTATGTAATTTTATGTAATTTATACTATATATAATAAATATATTAAGTAAATTCCCATTTATTGAATTCAGGGTCGTTACATCATACCCTTTCCCATGTACCCTTCGAGGTACACATCTATCCACCCACAATAGTCACACAGCATGTGACAGGGTCCACAAGGTGTGTGATCATTGTTATCAACATAAACCCTAATGATACATGGGGGGTCCCACACAGTTTTTAATTCTAGATTACACATCATAAATCCACCTATATTCTAGAACCTAATGGTTATCCTTTGAATAGTCTTCTAGGTTTCCTCCACTACCTTTCTCACAAGAAAATTAATGATCTGGGGTCATATGAACCTTTCATCACTTGTATCTAAGATCTCATTTTAGATCTACATGAAAAATTTCATCACTGAGCCACCTATCACCAATGTGTTTTAAAATCCTGAAAAACATAATAATTCATTTTGTATATTCTCCCTCTGATCATCATGCATTGTTATCTCACATTAATGTCAGCCTAAATATTGATCTGTGCTGACTGAATTGATTAGTTGCACTGAATAATGGTTGTGGAATGATATAATACTATTTATTCATTAAACTGTTGGACAAATAAAATATAAATGATAAATGTATAAAGTAATAGGGTTGAAATCCATAAACCAAAAGATATTAGGAATGAACCTCATCCTTTTTTAATTTTATACATCAATCAGACTATATGAACTAGATGAACGGAGAAGGAATTAACCAAATGAATGTTAATCAACAATAAATAATGTTTATCATTGATATATGAATCAATTCTTATTTGTGAAATTTATCAATATTTTACCAAGTTAAATAAATGGATAAATCACAAAAATAAAACATCACAATTGTAGTTTAGATTCGTAACTGGTGAATAATGGTCCTACATCATCGTCATTGGTGAGGTCCATGAACTAGGATGGCGTAATGATACCTAATCTCAATTGGATCTAATTTTATCCACCAAGATCTCCACAAATTCTTCTCTCCAATGTTTCCTCCTAATTTTTGGGGTTATGCATCGTACCCCAAAATTTTTCCATGGAACCATATATATAAGATATTATTAAGATATGTTTTTAATTTAATAATTAAATAAATAAAATTATATTTATTTAATTCTTCACCCATGAAGGCTCTTAATCCCAATGCCCGGCATTGACATATAGTATATAACCCCTAAGATAAAACACAGGCTATGAACTCAATGACGACCTCTTATATTTTATCCAATACTCTGTTAGAAATATATACCTTATTTTCTATAAATCTATTACCTTGTGATATTAAAATCAATAAAAATGTTCATATATTAATTACACGTTCATTGGTCCTTAGATTCACACATCGTCTCTAGAATTTTTATCTCGAAAATTGAAGAAAAACTAATCAAAATCATAAGGGTGGTAGGCTCACATATGGGACTCCCGCTTCCAATGACTCTCATAAATATTATCATGCTTCCACTAGACACACACTAGAGGAATCTATCTCTCATGAAGGATACTCCCTTTCTGATACACTATCTCTACTGGGTACCCAAAAAGGTGGTCCACCACAATGTCAAGAATTCCCCAATCGATAAAGTGTAATGGTTCATGCACATACCTCTTAATATATGACAAATAGAAGATTTTTTGTACCCAGTATAATTTTATGGGAAAAGATAAGTTTTATTCCAACTCTATGACTCTATGTAATATCTGGAAATGGCCAATAAATCTCAGAGGTAGATTAAATCCCTGGCCAAATCTTCATCATCCACACTATAGTAAAACCCTCAAAATCACATGGTATCCCTAAATGAACACTATAAGACTCCATCTTCATTCTTCATAGTATTTTGGATGTCTCTATGCATTTCTCATCCTCCATTGGCTGATCTGCGCCATCTCTATTGTAGATCTCCCCAAATATGCTTCATATTGTTCTAAACTAACTTGATCGATCCAACCAAGTGGTGACCAAAATATTCTACCATATAAGGTATCAAATGGTTCCATATTGATGGTGGACTTGTATCTGTATTTATATGAAAACTCTTCGGAGGGTAGGTGGTTCTCTCGACTATACCCAAAATCCAACATGAAACAACATAGCATGTTATCCATAACCTGAATGATCCACTGATTCTTGCCATCAATCTGGTGGGGAAATTTCATTATCCAATTAATCCTAATCACAATCACGTCCTAAAATCCTCTCTATAATCACAATGTGAATTCATCATCATGGTTTAATTTTTCATTAAGGGAACTCTATAGAGCTAGACTATCTTCTTCACATAGAAGCATCCCATGATCTCTACTAAATCTACTCTCAAATGTTTAGGAAGTGGGATGACATGGTGAGATATTCTTCATTCATGAAGTTGTAATCATGTCCCATCGTCATGATTTTTGTATAACCCTTCCCACTTCCACACGAGAACCTGAAGGGTTTGTGAAAAATCCACAAGAACAAGGTGATCAGTATTAACTTTTTGACTTGTAAGGCATTGAGAGACAAACTCTACGACATAACCCTTCATTACTAGAAACTAAAACTAACATTTTATGTCTGAGTCCATATTTCCCACACATAGATATACCACCAATGGGGATATATAAAACTCCATCTTCCCCTCCCCCCACAATATCAATGGTACCATTTTTATCCCCTGAAAATGATAATGTTCTCCCTGCCTTTAGAATATCTAATGGGAGCACTTCCAGGGGATATATGAGTATAAAAAGTATCATAGTTATTGTCTTCACACTAAGATTACATATCATTATATAAAATTATAGGTATAAAAACCATCAGGTGAAGATATGTAAGTCCATCATTGTCCATTATGGACAACTATAATGAGGATAACTGCTTTAATGCCATATCCAACAACTGAAATCAAGATCTCATGTTGAGAGAATCTTACACTATGTTCACCATTATAGAAGTATTGTAACATCCCAAGTAAGTAATGAATAATAGATATTTTTATCTATGTCTATTAATGAATTAGATAGTGTTTTAGAGGCTTAAAATGAGAACAAATCCAATCTTAAGCATGGAATACACTAATATTTTTAAAAGATTGTTTTACTGCCTTTTGATGGAAAACCTATTTTAAATCAAACTTTTGACAATTTTATAAGCTATAATTGTCATAATTAACTTATTATTTATGATTGTAACATTGAAATTTACATTGGATAATTTTTTGGTATTTTTCTGACAATGTTCATTTTTTAATGAATAGTGAAAAATACTGCATTTTACATCAAAACTGCTTTTTCATCTAATTTAATTATATGGTTAGATTATTTTTTTAATTGTTTTTAAAGTGTAATTAGAATATATTTTTACCATTTAATCCAATAGTGGTCGTTGAAATTAATTTCACTTTGAAATTGGACTTAAACCAGTGTCAATCTTTTGATACTTATTATTTCATAAAAACACACTATTTGCTCTAACAGCGGGAATTTATTATTAAATTAATTAATGTAACTTATATGTTTTGAATTTTGTAAAATAGACATAATTTTTGAATTATGAATATCAAGTATATCTTAGGGTGAAGTTTTGGTATTTTTCTGAAAAACTTCAATTTTTGATGAATAGTGAAACCACTAAGTGGTACTTAAAAAACTGATTTTTCGTTTAAATGAAATTTTACCACCTCTGTGTTTTGAATTTCAAAAATCTAACATACATGGTTTTCATTAAGAAGTAAAATTTGGTTCAATGGTATTAAAATAATTTTTTGGTGAATAGTGACTTTTATGTTTTTAATCGCGATTAGAGGTAATTAGTGTAATTTAAGGTAAAAATAAGGATTTAATAATATGAAATCACCTAGACACATGTCATACCCTTATTGGATGTGTCATGGCCGACTTCCACAACCCATGGGTCGATTTTTGTGACCCCATGGAGCCACTTGGGTATGATAAAGACATTAATGCTTTTTATTCAATGTAAAACTAAAAATGACACAAACATGAGTTGTTTTACTAAAACAATTTTTCAATGGGGTTATACATGTCCGATATTTGACTATAAATATTCATTGGAAAGATAAATGGATTTCCTACATCATAGTATTTTTTTATAAATTTTAGACTTTAAATAAATTAAATTATTTATGACATCATGATGATGCAGCGATTACCTCATTAATAAAGGATATAAATAAAATGAAATGATAATGTAAAATCTATGACCTATACATGTCAAAAACCTATTGTATGGGTAGATTTAGAACATTAATAACATTACCCTAGAATTAAATCAATGTGGGACCTTTTAAATCCGAATCTCATTTTAAAATAAAGTAACATTTCTTTACTTTCCAAGAGTGCCCCTCCTCTCCTCTTATAAAAGGCCCCCACCTCTACCACATTACCCACACTTCCAAAGCCTTTGGCTTGGCAAAACCCTGCCCATTTTGTCTCTCCACATACCTCTATAACTCTTAGAAGCCTAACTTTGGGCAGAAGTTATCCCAAGGAAGCCTTTGAGCTCAAATCAAAAAGAGTTACCTGATTTAAAGGTAGTGTCTTCTCTTGTGTTCTTATGTTTTATTTTTCTTCTCCAACGCCCTAAACTCTTTTTATTCATTTATTTTGTAACAAAACCAGTATATTCAATATACTAGGATGTTTTTATAAGAATAATGAGAGCTACAATTACACACACCTACATCTAATGGTTAAAGAACATACTGTTTCTGTGGATGGCGAATTTCTGCCTCACGAAACGATGATTGTTCAACACTCATATAACACCCTCAAAGGTGGCCATTAAGATGTCAATATATTTATATATTATATATAATATGTTTATGTTTTACTTAAGATTCTGTATTTTTCATCTATGGCATACCTTTATGGTTACCATTATGGGTAAACGCGATATCTTCATTTTAGGAAGTGCGGACTACCGCCCCCTCAAATTGATTTGATTCATTAATGACATATGTGGGATATATAAAGGATTTAATTAATGATATTATGTATGATATTATACTGGATTTATAATATAACTTTATATCATTATGATTCCATTCCATAAAATATGAAATAGAAATGAAAGTAGTGTTCATGCGTACGTACGGCTTACCGTCTCCATGAACGGTGCATTTCATTTCATACCACTAAACGTTGTGTAATATTATAAATGCATGTATAAACTGGATATATATGATATATATGATATATAAATCATGAGTATAACTCTGTATATAATGGATACATGAACAACTTGTAATTATAAAGAGCATATTTTGACTCAAGTACCAATGATCATTAAAACGACTGTTATTAACCTAAATAATTGCATAGTGTTCATGAAAAGGTAATAAGTGATATAAAAGGAATAACGAAATTGAAAAAGGTTCTTAAGCCAGTAGAAATTAACTCAAGTTTGTTATTCAGGAGGTTAAAGAACGATCGAGTCAAGTCAGACCCGAGGTATGGGACTTAATCTCAATCTCCTTTCATTGAGGCATATTTTGTTTTATACACAACCTTCTTTTATACGGTGTATAAACCCCTTTGACTCTTACATTTATCCAAAAGGAATCTTTTTGATATGAAGCTTTTTACTAAATGACAAAAGGGAATGTTTTTGTCATACGTATGTGGCGACAACGACGTCTCCGCCGCCGTGACCATTATTTGAGTTTCGGGTTACTCTACAAGCCATACATTTTTTTAAAAGAAAAATAAATACCATGTTTTACTTTTCTTTTATTTTGGTATTAAAAATGGTTTTCATAATGTTTTTATCATATCAATGTGTTGTATTGATATTTTGTGATTGAAATGTGGAAATGTTATGTTTCCTTTATGTATGTTTATGTGATACGATTATGTTATGGTTCTTGGGAATTATTATGAAGATGGGTGGTTCCGTGATAAACTAAGGGCGGGTGAGCCCGATATATCTCTCCAATGCATTGGGTAACGCGAAGGAGTTAAATATTAAGGTTTCTATGAAGAGATTTAGGGAATATACTTTGATCGGTATTCCAAACGTAACCAAGAGGGTTACTCCCTACGTAATAATGTTATGAATGCCTCAAGTTACCTTTATGTCTTATGATTTCTATGATTTATTCATGATTTTATGAGGTATGTTAAAGTGATTATGTTTTATGGGTAAAGTATTATTTCATTCTTATGTATATATGTACTCATGTTTCCTTTCCATATTTTAATATCCCTTACTGAGCTTTTTATGCTCATCCCAAGTTTTTGAAATGTTTTTCACAGGTCAAGGGAAAGGTACATGATATGATGATAGTGTCAAGGAAGTGTCAAGAAAGAATCCATGTTTTATTTTAAATATGTTTCCATTGATGGGAAAAATGAATACTATCTTTATGTAACCACTTTGTTTAAATGTGGAATGTAAGGAAAGTTTTATGATCTAATTCTCTAAAACTCTAAACCTGAAAAGATCCTCAATGTGTAATCTTGTAATAACCAAGATTAAGTAAGGTTTAAGGCTGGGGCCTTATAGTTGGTATCAGAGGTCGGTTTAGATAACTTTAGGAGTTAGAATTATATTAAATGATCATCCTAAAATATTTTTTTTATGGTCAAATTGAAAATGATATAGAATTTGAAGATTCCTGTGTTGCTTCTCCTAAGATATTTCTGTGTTAAGAATGGTTTTTCATAGAGAAAACAGAATAGCTTTTCTGGGAAAGCATACAAAGGGAAATGACCTTTCAAATCAGTATCCTGAGATGGCCAGAATCAGACCAAAATAGTTTGTTGCAGTGATGGCTCAGTTGACTCGGGTGAAAAATGTTGGTTGTTTTTATTGATGATATTTTGGTGTTTTCTAAAAGTAAAGAGGAACATGAAAGACATTTAAGGGTTATTTTGCAAACCTTAAAAGAAACAAAATTGTATGGGAAATTCAGCAAGTGTGATATTTGGTTACAACAAATTTCTTTCCTGGGTCACATTGTTTCAAAAGATGGCATAACTGTTGATCATGCTAAAACAAAAGTTGTCGAAGAATGGACAAGACCCACAAATTTAACCGAGATCCATAGTTTTCTTGGTTTGGCAGGTTACTACCGAAGGTTTGTTGAAAATTTTTCATGATTATCTATTCCAATGACTAAGCTAACTCGGAAGGGTGTTAAGTTTATCTGGACAAAAGATTGTGATGATTGTTTTCAGGAGTTTAAAATATGATTGGTGAATGCTCTAGTTTTGGCACTTCCTTCCAGGAATGGTGAGTTTGTTTTCTACAATGATGCTTCATTGAAAGGACTTGGTTGATTCCTAATGCAGAATGATCAGGTAATTTCTTATGCCTCACGACATTTGAAAACTCATGAGGTAAATTACCCTACACATGATTTGGAATTAGCTGCTGTTGTTTTCGCTTTAAAAATTTGGAGGCATCATTTGTATGGAGTAAAATGTGGAATATATACCGATCACAAAAGTTTAAAGTATATATTCACATAGAAATAATTTAACATGAGACAGAGGTGATGGCTAGAATTAATCAATGATTATGATTGTACAATTCATTACCATCCGGGAAAAGAAAATAAAGTGGTTGATGCTTTGAGTTGAAAAATTAATGATTCATTAACAATGTCGTGTTTGAAACGTGATCCTTTGGTTAAGGATTTGATGAACTTTGGAATGGATGTTTTTGGTGCAGGATGTTCTTCTGTTTTGTTTCAGATATCAGTGAAATCATCTCTATCAGACCGAATCAAGCAAGCAGAGAAGCAAGATAGTGAGTTGCAGAAAAAGGTAGAGTTGTTTCAGAAGGGTAAGTTGCCTGAATTCGACATTGATAATGATTGTGTTTTGAGATTTGAGAAGAGATTGTGTGTGCCTTGTGATTCACAGTTGAAGAGAGAGTTGTTATGTGAAGCTCATAGTTCTCCGTTTTCAGTTCGTCCTGGAAGTACTAAGATGTACAGAGATCTATGGGAGTATTACTGGTGGGATGGAATGAAAAGAGATATTGCTGATTTTACAGTGAAGTGTTTGACTTGTCAACAGGTTAAAGCAGAGCGGTAATTACTGAAAGGGATGCTCCATCCTTTACTAGTGCCAAAGTGGAAATGGGAAAATATATCCATGCACTTCGTTGTAGGATTTCCAAAGACACCTCAAGGTAATAATGAAATCTGGGTTATTATTGATCGCTTGACTAAATCTGGTCATTTCCTTTCTATATGAGATACTTTTTCCCTGGATCAACTTTACCGTTTGTATCTTAAAGAGATAGTCAGGTTACATGGAGTTCCTCTCTCCATTGTATCTGAATGTGATCCCAGGTTCACTTCTAACTTTTGGAAAGGACTTCACAAGTCGTTGGGTACTGAACTAAATTTTAGTACAACTTTTCATCCTCAATCAGATGGGAAGTCAGAACAAACAATTCAGACATTGGAGGATATTCTACATGCTTGTTCGATGGATTATCAGGGAAGTTGGGACCAACATCTTTCCTTGGTTTAATTTTCATATAATAACAGTTTTCATTCCAATATACAGATGGCACCATTTGAGGTGTTATATGGGATGAGGTGTCGAACTCCAGCTTTCTGGGACGAAGTGGGTGAAAGGAAGCTAATGGGACCAAAATTGGTATAAGAGTTGGAAGAAAAAGCTCAGCTGATACAGAAACACATGAGAACAGCTCAGAGCAGGCAGAAGAGTTATGTGGATAACCGGAGGAAGGATCTATCTATTGAGGTAGGTGATCATGTTTTTCTCAAAGTCTCACCATGGAAAAGTGTGATGTGATTTGGTAAGAAAGGAAAGCTGAGTCCAAGGTTCATTGGACCATATGAAATTCTGGAGAGAGTTGGATCAGTTTCTTACCGAGTGGCTTTACCTCCGAGTTTATCTCAGGTACACAGTGTTTTTCATGTTTCAATGTTAAGGAAGTACATGCGAGATCCATCTCATGTTTTGAGTCCAGAGGTAGTTCAGCTGGAAGAGAACCTATCTTATGAGGAACAACCGGTCCAGATTCTTGAACACAGGGATCAAGTGTTATGGAATAAGGTGATTCATCAGGTAATGGTTTTGTGGAAAAACCACATGATTGAAGAGGCACCATGGGAATCTGAAAATGCAATGAGGGCTAAATACCCACACTTATTCGATAAGTAAATTAATTGCGGGAACGCAATTTTCTAAAGGGGGGAAGGATGTAACATCCCAAGTAAGTAATTAATAATATATATTTTTATCTATGTCTTTTAATGAATTAGATAGTGTTTTAGAGGCTTAAAATGAGAATAAATCCAATCTTAAGCATGGAATACACTAATATTTTTAAAAGATTGTTTTACTGCCTTTTGATGGAAAACCTTTTTAAAATAAAACTTTTGAAAATTTTATAGGATCTATTTTTTAAAATAAACTTATTATTTATGATTGGGACATTGAAATTTACATTGGATAAATTTTTGATATTCTTCTGACAATGTTCATTTTTTAATGAATAGTGAAAAATACTACATTTTACATCAAAACTTCTTTTTCATCTAATTTAATTATATGGTTAGATTATCTTATTAATTGTTTTTAAAGTGTAAATAGAATATATTTTCACCATTTAATCCAATATTGGTCGTTGAAATTAATTTCACTTTGAAATTGGACTTAAACTAGTGTCAATCTTTTGATGCTTATTATTTCATAAAAACATGCTATTTGCTCTGACAGCGGGAATTAATTATTAAATTAATTAATGTAACTTATATGATTTGAATTTTTTAAAATAGATATCACTTTTGAATTCGGAATATCATGTATAGCTTAGGGTGAAGTTTTGGTATTTTTCTGAAAAACATCAATTTTTGATGAATAGTGAAACCACTAAGTGGTACTAAAAAAACTGATTTTTCGTTTAAATGAAATTTTACCACCTCTGTGTTTTGAATTTAAAAAATCCGACATAAATATTTGTCATTAAGTAGTAAAATTTTGTTCAATTGGATTAAAATAAATTTTTGGTGAATAGTACCTTTTATGTTTTTAATCGTGATTAGAGGTAATTAGTGTAATTTAAGGTAAAAATAATGATTTAATAATATGAAATGACCTAGACACATGTCCTACCCTTATTTGATGTGTCATGGACGACCAATAAAACCCATGGATCGATTTTTGGGACCCCATGGATCCACTTGGGTAAGATAAAGACATTAATTCTTTTTATTTAATGTAAAATTAAAAATGACACAAACGTGAGTTGTTTTACTAAAAAAAATTCAATGGGGTTATACACGTCAGATATTTGACTGTTAATAGTCATTGGAAAGATAAAACTATTTCCTACATCATAGTATTTTTTTTATAATTTATAGAATTTAAATAAATTAAATTATTTATGACATCATGATGATGCAAAGATTACCTCATTAATAAAGGATTTAAATAAAATGAAACGATAATGTAAAATCTATGACCTACACATGTCCAATACCTATTTTATGGGTATATTTAGAACCCTTATCACCTTATCCTATAATTATATCAATGTGGGACCTTTTAAATCCGAAACCCATTTTAAAATAAAGTAACATTTCTTTACTTTCCAAAAGTGCCCCTCCTCTCCTCTTATAAAAGGCCCCCACCTCTACCACCTTACCCACACATACAAAGACTTTGGCTCGGCCAAACCCTACCCATTTTGTCTCTCCACATCCCTATCTAACTATCAGAATCCTCACTTTGGGTAGAAGTATTCCCAAGGAAGCCTTTGAGCTCAAATCAAAAAGAGTTACCCGATTTAAAGGTAGTGTCTTCTCTTGTGTTCTTATGTTTTATTTTGCTTCTCCAACCCCCTAAGATCTTTTTTTTCCTTTCTTTTGTAACAACACCAGTATTTTCAATATACTAGGAGATTTTTATAAGAATAATTCTAGCTACACCTACACACACCTACGTCTAATGGTTAAAGAACATATTGTTTCTGTGGATGGTGAATTTCTGCGTCACAAAACGATGATTGTTCAACACTCATATAACACCCTCAAAGGTGGCCATTAAGATGCCACTATATTTATATATTATATATAATATGTTTATGTTGTACTTAAGCTTCTGTATTTTTCATTTATAGCATACCTTTATGGTTACCATTATGGGTAAACGTGATATCTTCATTTTAGGAAGTGCGGACTACCGCCCCCTCAAAGTGATTTGATTCGTTAATGCCATATGTGGGACGTATAAAGGATTTAATTAATGATATTATTTATGATATTATAATGTAATTATAATATACTTTTATATAATTATGATTCCATTCCATAAAATACAAAATATAAATGAAAGTAGCGTTCATGCGTACGTACGGCTTACTGTCTCCATGAACGGTGCATTTCATTTCTTACCTCTAAACGTTGTGTAATATTATAAATGCATGTATAAACTGGATATATATGATATATATGATATATACATCATGATTATAACTCTGGATATAATGGATACATGAAAAACTTGTAATTATAAATAGAATATTTTGACTCAAGTACCAATGATCGTTAAAACAACCGTTATTAACTTAAATAATTGCATAGTGTTCATAACATGGTAATAAGTGATATAAAAAATAATGAACTTGAAAAAGGTTCTTAAGAAAATAGAAATTAACTCAATTTTATTATTCCGGAGGTTAAAGAACGATTGAGTCAAGTCAGACCTGAGGTATGGGACTTCGTCTCAATCTCCTTTCATTGAGGCATATTTTGTTTTATACACAACCTTCTTTTATATGGTGTATAAACCCCTATGACTTTTACCTTTATCCAAAAGGAATATTTTTTATATGAAGCTTTTTACTAAATGACAAAAGGAAATGTTTTTGTCGTACGTATTCGGCGACAACGACTTCTCCGCTGTCGTGACTATTTTTTGAGTTTCAGCTTCCTCTACAGGCCATACCTTTTTTTAAAAGAAAAATAAATACCATGTTTACTTTTATTTTATTTTGGTATTGAATATGGTTTTCATAATGTTTCTATTATATCAATGTGTTGTATTGATATCTTGTGATTGAAATGTCGAAATTTTATGTTTCCTTTATGTATGTTTATGTGATACGATTATGTTATGGTTCTTGGACCTTATTATGAAGACAGGTGGTTCCGTGATAAACTAAGGGTGGGTGAGCCCCATATATCTCTCCAATGCATTGGGTAATGCGAAGGAGTTAAACGTTAAGGTTTCCCTGAAGTTATTTAGGGAATATAATGTGATGGGTATTCCAAACGTAACCAAGAGGGTTACTCCCTACGTAAGAATGTTATGAATGCCTCAAGTTACCTTTATGTCTTATGATTTCTATGATTTATTCATGGTTTGATGAGGTATGTTAAAGTGCTTATGTTTTATGGGTAAATTCTTATTTCATTATTATGTATATATGTACTCATGTTTCCTTTCCAAATTTTTATATCCCTTACTGAGCTTTTTATGCTCATCCCAAGTTTTTGAAATGTTTTTCACAGGTCAAGGGAAAGGTACAAGATATGATGATATTGTCAACGATGTGTCAAGAAAGAATCCATGTTTTATTTTAAATATGTTTCCGTTGATGGGAAAAATGAATACTATCTTTATTTAACCTCTTTGTTTAAATGTGGAATGTTATGCATGTTTTATGATCTAATTATCTAAAACTCTAAAACTGAAAAGATCTTCAATGTGTAATCTTGTAATAACTCAAGATTAAGTAGGGTTTAAGTGTGGGGCCTTATAAGTATAGACAATATCAAATTCATAATACTAGAGGAATTATGTACATAACCTATATGTCATGTTTTGATCTTTCTTCGAGAAGATATAATTGAGACTCTGGTGTTCATAGTATACAATAAACTACTTTCCCATTAGGTTGTGTCACAACATCTACCGGATGAAGACTATCGTTATTATCTCTATATTGTGGTTTGTGTTGTTGTGATCATGCAGTATCAACTTCATGGACCCATAGGTAATAAATTCATGTCTATTAATTAAACAATAACCAAGTTTATTACCTAAGGCATCCTAGAATACTCTATACTCAGTTCGCTCCTCTGGAATTCTCCGGATGGGGGAGCTCATCAACTTCTACCACCTCTCTTTAAAGAATTGATTCATCCTTCCATTCCACAAGAAAGGATTTTGATTTTAGATAAAATCATAAAATGTTTATTCTACTCTAGATAAACTGAGTACAAAACACTTATTGTACCCTACCATCCCAAATAAACTCTACACCTCAGTAACACACTCATTGTTTCCCAATCTAGTACTTCCACAACCATCACCGGGTCCACTGATACTCCTGCCATTAACATGATGTATCCTTGGAAGTGGAACTCTTAAATCCCAAACTGAATTTTTGAGAGATTCCCATAGTGATGGTTCTCTAATAATGTTTTTAGAACAATCCTTTTGTGTTTCACAAGCTCCTCCCTATATTTCATGTACACTAGGATGTCATCGAAGAAGACGTACACAAAACAGTCCAAAAATGATAAAATATTCAGTTCATGAGACATATGAACAATGTTATGGAGTTATTCATGACAAATGGAATTAAAAATTACTCATAGTTATTATCAAAAATTCGGAATGATGACTTCAGTACACACACATCCCATGAATGCAGACAGTAATAGCCTGATCCAAGATCAATATTTTATAACTATCACACCACTATCAACAGATCGGACTGGTCATCAATCCTCAGTAGAGGATACCGTTTCCTTATGTTAACCTAGTTTATGTGATGATAATCCACATAGTATCTCAATATCTCTTCCACCTTCTCAATTAAAAACAGTGGGGAAGCTCAATGGGAAACACTAGTTCTCACAAAGGTAATTTCCTACAGGTCGTCTAACTCTACAATTATCTCTTCATGCACTTATGGATCCATTATATATACTGGTGAAACTATTTGGTCCATCCTACAGTGTATGTAAATTCAGTACTCTTACTCTATGTAGGGGAACATACCTAGAATTTCTTTAATAAAAACATCATCATACTTCTTTACCACCATAGGGAACTGGTATCCAATAGAATCATCTACTCTGGGAGTCATTATTTCTAACTGGTGAGTAATCGACTTCACTCTCATATAACTGACCCCATTATTCTTTACCATGTTCTCATCTTCACACACATGGGAAAACCACATCCCATCTCCATGGAGACACCACATCCTTTTACTAAAACAATTATTAAAGAAATGAAATATGGGTAGCATTTCCAAACCTAATATTACATCATAAAGACTCATCACTTCTATAAAGAGATATCATAATAATTTATCTCCTCCAAGAATCAAATTACTCTATTAAAAAATTGTGAAATCACTGAGTCGACTCTTTTAAGAGTCTATAATCACATGGGTTAATCCAAAGGCTCAACCTAAATCTCAATGTCATGAAATAAGAAGTCAAAAGAAACGAATGACTTACACCTATGTCTATCATTATTTTATGTATTTTAAAAAGGGAAACATATTATACCTCAAATAATCCCTAGATCCTCTAGGTATTTTCCCTCAATAGCCTACATCTATCCTCATCCCTGACCTCTAGCTTTGTGAGACTAGTATTGACCAATTGGGGGTTGTGGTTATAATTTTCCAAACCTTCGACCAACTCATTCTTCTCAATTGGCCCCTCTACCATGTCTTTCACACTTCAAATTTACCTAATACTTATTATGTAACTACTTCGGTGATCCATCAACCATATTTAGATCTTCCATTCAATAGTTTGGAAAATCCCATGCTAGATTTCCCTAACTGACATAAGAGAAACACCGCCTCTCCCTCAGATAATATGATCAATCATGAAAGCCATGAACCACTAATCCCCTCTCTTGGGATCATATCCTGAAGCATATTACATTCCAAGATCCCTATGAATGCCTTCGGCCACCTGCTACTGAGGTAACATCTCCTGGGTTCCAACCGCAGGCACCCAGTATCAAAATTTTCTCTTATTGGAATCACTCCACAACTAATTCATTCCATATAACTCTTGCATACATGGTAATGTAAAAAAGATATCACTAAATCCCCGATATCTGACAAAAATCCATCCCTAATGTTTTAGTCTTTGAAGAAACTATCTTATACCATATCCATCAAGTATCATGAGATATTGGTAATCCTCTCCAAATACTCCACCATAGTCATGATTCTATACTATATATATAGAAGATCATAGAGGCACAATGATCACAATGTGTCCAGATAAAATTACTTCATAAAGAGACACTCAAAGTATGACCAGGAGAGAGTTGTTTATTAATTTCATTGAGTCACTAGACTCCACCATTGCCCAAAAAATCACTAAATAATACTTGTCGTAAGTAATTTCATCTGATCTACTAGAATTATCAAAATAATAAAAACACATGTGACTGCCTATTACCAGTCCTCAACCACTTAGAGTTCTATCTCACCCTTAAAACGTGTGATTTCAATTCCTTTAGAAGTAATGTATTTCACTTAAACCTATATGAATCCTCATAAGACACTTCCAATGTCGACTGCTACTCAAGTGGTGGTGGTGGTGTATGTAGTAAACCACATGAGGGTACTATCTTTGGTACATGAATCTCTATTGAAGCCTCATCACTCGGTGGATCACCCTTATGATTATACAGTGAAATCCAAGCTGGATATCTTCATTAAGGCATACTATATTATATAATATGTACAATTCTCAATGAAAATATCTAGGTAGATGACTCAATAAGGTCATTGAATCCATGACTCATTCTTATATGATGGATGAACCAATGTTTTCTCTATATCTAATTTATACATGTATTGATTCAAAAGGAAGGTGATCATTATCTTGGTGTATGGATACATCGGTTGTCACATCAACACTAGAGTCCCTATACTAAAAGGCAAACTCTGAACACATAATAATTTTTCCAAAAAATCCAAAACCAATCTCAAATGCTATGGTCTTAAGTTAGGACCAAAATCATTGATATCACTCAATAACAACTTATCATGATGGGGTCTGAACCAAAACTACTCAATCCCACCTCCAAAAGGAAAGTAGAAAGTGACTAGCACTAGCTAGGCATATCACACAAATGGGAGGTATTAGCCTAATGTTATTGTATACAAGAACAAATCTACAAGCCCATACAATGCTAAAATATAAAAAATTTGATACAAATGCATACATACCACTATATAACTAGATATATAGTATGATAGGAAGATCCCATGCATAGGTGAGTATAAACATACCTAGATAGAAACCTCAAAACCACCAAACACATAACATTGGGAATAATGATATCATGGGAATATTTATAAATCAATGAATAAATTAAACATAGATATACTCCGAAAGGACACCACCCCTCCAGGTGGTCTCAACCAAACTACCAGCCATAAGATTCCTATTGAAGCTTCCATAAAATTCTTGTTTCGGGAGATCCCACTCCACAAGTCATACAATCATCAGAGACACTCATCCAAGAGGTTGTGATCAATGGGATTCATCCATGAAAACACACTTTTCTATGAAGGATTCGACCCTCAGATATGGGATCACACCCAGGGAGAAACCAAAAACACAATTTTGATCACACTCTCTCTTGAGGATCATATACAAATGATATGCGAACCCTACTTAAAAATCCAGGAAGATGGAGTATCATCTACCTATACAAGGACTTCATTTTGGATACATAAACCCCAACGAGTGTATAATTATAAATGATATAGAATCACACTCCGGTCTCATAGAGAGACACTAAAACTCTATCTAAGAATCATCCTTCATAGGGGATCACAATCAATATTTGTGCATGTAATTCCAAAATGTACCCTTGAGGGGATGGACAAAGGGAACACACTCAACCAATAATGGTCCAAACTAAAGAAATGAAGGGATCCAAATTTCCTCCCAGTTGGTACAAGGAATGAACAAGTAAATGGGGTGTCCATATGACCCTTGATTTTCTCGTATGTCACGACTGAACACAACATGTAATCCTCAAAGTACATGGTCTGTAGAGCTCTCATGACAACCCAACCATGAATTATTTCTTTAAATTTATATACAAATCTTCTCTTATACATATGTCTATGTCCATGTTTCCCGAACATACCATGCCAATGTACCCTCTATGGTACTTGGTGATCCACCAACATGGGTTACGTAGAGTGTTATTGGGGTTATACAATTCACAACTGGTGTCAAATGACCATTTATATTTTTCTGTTTATAGAAACCCCAGTTCCACATGAGGGGTATCATACATAATGTAATTCTATATTACATGACCTGTAAACCATTTTTTTCAAAAACCTAAATATTATCCTTTGTATTATCCACTACTATGAAAATATTTCCATACTCATTAAAAATCAATCATCCAGGGTCTGCCGACCCATTCCATCTCCACTCTTTGAAATTTGGGTTTGGATTTTCTCAAAAAAATCAATGTTGAGATCTCAGTCACCACTACACCTCAACACCTGGATGAATAAAATCTATTGATCCATATGTTATACATCCAATTATACTCCTTAATCATCACATCCCGATCACACCCTCTACTATAAATTTTACTCACTGTATTGATCTTTTGTGATGAGGAACGATCACACAAGGATTGAATATTGTGTATTTGTTCAACCATAGATGCAATAAAACACCAATGATGAACATGCAATAAAACAAGTGATAAATCCAAAAACAAAAATAAGTGATGAAAAAACTTGGGAATTTTTTATTTTTCTTCATTGACCCATTTTCAATGAAATAGAAGAACTAATAGGTAATTAAACAACAAAAAACAAATCAACATCAAATAAACTCAACTGTCGATGTGTGAATCAATTCATGTTCATGAAATTGATCGAAATTAAATAGGGTTGATGAATGAGATTAAATCACACCAATAAAACAAGATACCTATAGTTTTGATCAATCATTGATGTAGAATGTTCTTGTGTTGTTGTCATTTGCGAGATTCATGAACTTTAATGGAACAATGATCCTCGATCTCATTCTGATCTGATATTATCTTCCAAGATCTCCTCCAATGATTCTCTCTAGTGGAAAATCTTAATTTGAAGGGTTATGTAGATAACCCTATAATATGTTTATGATAGTGTGTACATAATTGTTTATTAGGTTATGATTTTAACTAAATAATTAAATAAATATAAATTTATTTACTTAATTATTTTCCCACAAAGTCTTTTAAGAACAATGCTCGATACTAGCATAGATTATGTCATGCGTAGGATAAAACCCATTATATGAACTCAATAGAAGCCTTAAATTTATGATATGAGCTTAAATATATGATTTATTTCACTTTTTATTTAAAAAATAATTTTTTTGATATTAATATCACTAATACTTTTACGATGTTAATTCTCGGCTCAATGGGTGTTGGATTCCCATGTCTTTTTAATGTCTATTTTCAAACATAATCCATATAAAATTCTAAATAAATGCATGTAAAATTATATTAATTATAATATTAAAGTGAGCGGGAAGAATAATATCACTAACCTACATAAAAAACCATTTTCTTGTATTTTAAGATTATTTTTTTAAATTTTCTATCATCTCTATGATGTTTTTCGAGGAGGAAGTAAATAAAATAATTCCTAAAATGCACCTTGAATTATTGTATCACACTTACAAGGTTATAGTATGGATAACCTACTAAAACCAATATAATATTGCATTTATAGTGGAAAAACTTCATAAGAAGATATTTTCATTGATGTTGAATTATTTTAATGTGTTTTAAAGATATTTGTCACAATAATGATCAAGGAAAATCTTGGAAAAAAAATTTCAAGTCTGGATAACATCATACATAATTTTTGGGGAGTGAATATTCATTCCTCATTCATGAAGTATATGATTCATATATAGACATTTCATGAAAAATTAAATAAAAATATGACAACTATAAACTAATAGTGATAATAAAATCCATTTATTGAAAAAATGTTAAACATAATAAGGGGTAGGCTCCCAAACTTTGGTTGAACATTGTAATAATGTACCATATTTTGTTTTTGTTTCATTTTTTTCATATGATTGAGGAATATGATATTGGGATTATTCCATTAATTTAACCATACCTAGGGGTTTAATTCAAAAAAACGAAAAACTATTTCCCTTGATTAACACATTCCACTTAGTGGTATCCTAACTTATCAAGGCTCAACAAGTGGTATCAATGAGCATCATACCCCTATGATTCTACTCATTGTATAGTGAGTCATAGATAATTTAAACTCAATAAAAATAAAATGAATTACCATTTTAATGGAAATTATATTCATGGGTGTAAGAACCAAATGATTCCCCATATTATTCCACAAGTATTTGACATCAGTGATTCTATTACTCTAGATTTTCCCCTCTTAAAAAATATAATCCTAAGAATTATTTTGATAAGATAAATTTATAGGTTTATGGGAAGTCAATAAATAAAATTCTATAATCCTTTTAAGAAATATTATATCAAAATTTTTGGGGATTACAAGATCCAATGAAATATTGGATGAAATAGAAATAATGTATGAAGGAAATTTCAAGATCAGGTAAAAAAACCAAATATTAGAAGGGGAAATTTAGATGTTATTTGGATGGTTTTAGATGAGAATTTTAATGACAACATAATTATGTTGAATGAAATATTTTTTCATATTAGAGGATATGGAGACATCATAGGAGATTATATAGTTAATAAAAATATAATGAGATAATTTCTAGATAGATTGGATTTAATATTTTCTTATACTGGTGAAATATAAGATATTTCCCTCGATGGGTTATAGAATAATATTTTACTAATTTGATGAAAAAATCTCAAGTTTTTTTCTATAAGAATAAATAGAATATAAATCTTTGAATAATATGATGTTCAGATAAGTAGATGTTTAATATTTTAGTGACTCTAAATAATATTACTATAGTAATGAAAATGCTAATATGACACCCCAAGATTCCATGGTAGGTTTCCCATTGAATAATGCAATAGCTTGCATTATACGCAACTTCGAGATTCCAACACACCGCGACCAATCATACTAACCCTTATGAATAGTGATACCCACTTTTTGAAATTTTATAAATTTTAAATTTCAAAATGGAATTTATTTTTGGATTCGGAATATTGAAATTAACTTAGGGTGAATTTTTTGTATTTTTCTGAAAACTTTCAATTTCTGATTAATAGTGAAAAACACTAAGTTATTGTTTAAAACTGGCTTTTTTTAAATACCTATTTAGTTTTTTTAAATTTATTTTAGGTCAAAATAGATACATAATACCTATATAAGTTCAATTTAATTCATTTAGTTCATTTAATAATGAGTTTAGATATATAAAATTTTATCGAACTTTTTACCGTCTTTTACCCACCTCCTAGGAGCATTTCCAAATTTGTATAAAACATAATTTTACTGCTTCTATGAGTTGAAATTCAAAAATCTGAGAGACACAGTTGATATCAATAATTAAAATTCAGTTCAACAATATGAAAATAATTTTTGCTGAATAGTAACTTTTTACTTTTATTTACCATTGTTGAAAGTAAATAGGGTAATTAAGGGTAAAAATGATATTATAATTACCCTAACACATGTCCTAATTCAATTGGATAAGTATAATTTGACCAAAAAACATTAGTAATAAAATATTAACCTCTTTGGTCCACCTGTATTAGATTATAACATTTATTATTATTTTATTTAAGGAAGAGTTAAAAGAGTTAAATTCAATGTTTAATAACTAAACCATTTTTAATATAGGGTTACACAAAATATAAATGCGACTATAAATATTAATTACAAATATAAACATATTTTATACATAATGGTATTTTATTTATAATTTTTAGACATTAAATTATTAAATTTATTTTTGGCACAATGATGACGCAGTAATTACCATATTAATGAAAGATTAAAATAATTGATACTATAAATATCCAAATAAATATAATTTAGACTCTTAATGAATTAAACTAATTTTATAGGTTAATATGACATGTATAGGTTGATTAAATTTATTTAATTAGAAGTAATAAAGTTGTTAGTACTTTAACAAAAAACAATTATTAAATAATGTCAAAATTGACATAAATGAGTTTTTAAAACAAATACATATTTTATTGGTTGATATAATAATCCTAAAAATCTAAGGTTTGTTCAAAAGACTTATATAATTATATATGTATCATTAAGGAACCACTTGGGGTTCTCGTGGAAGTTTATAGTAAGTTTATTAACCATATAATATAAAAATACAAAGAGACATGGTAAATGTCAATGTATTTAACTAAGAGTTAAATCTAAAAGATAAGGTTAATATAGTAACCCAAACCTGTCTAAAACCTATTAGTTGAGTGGTTTTCTACCCATAACCACCTTACCCTTTAAATAATTCATTTTTGAGCCATTAGTATCCGAAAAAGGTTTTATTATAAAATAATATTTCAATCTTTTCCTAAGGTTCCCCTCGCCCCTCTTATAAAAGGTCACGTTAGCTTCTCTCAAATTCACACCATCAAAGCCATTTGGCTCCGCCAACCCCTACCCAAATATCCTCTCAACAGGCCTCTCTTCATCCTAGAGGCCTTAATATTGTTATAAATACAACCTAAAGAGTAATTTTTGTCAAATCAAAAAGAAGAACCCCAAGAAGAGGTAAATATTTCGTTACCTATTTCAAGTTATTTTCTTCTTCCACTTACTATTTCTTTGTTGTTTCCCTTATAAAATAATAACTCCACCATATTATATATAATTTTATTCCATTATACAAATAGTGAAACCATATTAATTATTCTATCCATCTAATAAATGACAAAGTCTCCATATGTGCGTACTACGGATTACCGTCTCCAAGTCGTGGTGTAGCTTGTTATTCAAACACTTCATCATTTGGATGGGTATAAAAATGAGTATAAATGATGTAAATAATGAATATAATATGATAATTATTCGGTATATAGGATATATCATCCAATTATATATCATTTTAATATCAAAATAATGATATTTTCTCTCGTGTGTAAGTACGGATTACCATCTCCACGAACGCGATGAGATTCCTTCCCCATCGTATCCATTCAAGACTAATTTTTATTTGATGATTAAAAATAATTTTTAAAGATTTAATATCATTATTAATATGAATAAGATACATCCAATCCATAACAAACATTACATATGTAACAAATCATATAATTTAAAATGAATCAGTTAACACCCAAAATGATGATACAACTGAAATATCATTAACAAATCAATATTAGAAGATCATATATGATATCATATTTATTTATACAGATCGTGTATAATTTAATAAAAATTATTTAACTATTATACAGAAGTTTAATGTACCCTAGACCAAATAAAATTACATGGTAAGGGTTAATTTCTCAATCTCTTTATTATCTGAGATTGTTTTTATGTAATTATCTACTAGGACCCCTTTGTCATACACATCCATGTTTCGTAAAAATGTATTCCAAACCATTTTTAATATTCACTATAATATGGGTTAAAGTCATTTTTACCCTATTTTTACTTTTTATAAAATGGTTTTAAACGAATCTTTCCGTCGTTTTCCAAACAAGGTACCTTATGACCTTTTCGAAAAAATTAAAGTGAGAATGTTTTTTATCTTATACGGAGGGTGTGGCTATTTTCTGCCATTACAACTTCGTCGAATATTCCCTTACAAGCTTATAAGAATATTTTCAAAATAAATGTTTTCTTTTATAATTATATGACTTTTAAATGATTTCAAAATAGAAAGATATATTTCTCTAAAAATGTTTTGATTTCATCTATGTCCACATCCTTTGATGGATTTTAAGCTTAACTGAAGATGATTTATTATAATATAAAACATCCATATTTTATTGGAGGTTTTGTGATATGTTTGACTATTGATGTGTTATTTTCACACCATTCATGTTTTATGGAAAAAGTATTGACATTTCGTATGCAAGTTTTAATGCAAATGTTTATGTTATGTTTGAACCTTTTTATATGAGGAATGCATTGAAGAAGTAAGTGACTGGTGGATCTTGTTATAGCTCCCGATGCATCGGTAAATCTCATGAGAAAAACTAGTGTCTTGGAATAAGTACTTGAAAAAATATTCCTTGTAGTCTTGACACAAGGTCTTAACTATGTGGTTTTGAATTTTGTCATTATGCATTTCCTCATAATGAAAGTGGCTATTGATATTACATGTGATTATTTGACTAGTAGAATATCTTTGTGAATTAGTAAATGAAATTATTAGATTTTATCTTTTCCATATTATTGTGAAATTCAAGTTTAATTGTATTTTGTTCTAGTCTTACATTGCCTTAAATGTTTATTCTTATGTGTGAAATTTTCTGCTATATTGTTATACTTACTGAGAATCTGAGCTCACCCCATTGTATGTTTTATTTTTTCCAGGATGTGAAAAAGAATATTATGACTGACCAGCAGGGATAGTCTATCAGATCTCAGTGTTGTCTATGGAAACAATGTTGTTATAGTTTTCTATTTTATGATGTAATGTAAACCTTATGAATGTATCTAGTACTTCCAAGGCTATTAATCTAATCAGTATTTCAAGACTTTATCTTTTGTGATCATTCAAATGATACGTAATAATGCACTAACTCTGGGCTTCTAGGGTCGGGGTGTTACAAAAAGGAATTATTGAGGGCGAAAGGGGGGAAGATTGTAACGGGCCAAAATTTCATTAATGAAAATTCCTCTTAGTATATTCAAATGTCTTCTTATGGTTATGTAAAATTTATATACTTATTTGGTTCTATGTTATGCTTTTTTAAATACAATAAAGAATTGTGACCATTTCTAATATAGTCATTGAATATTGATCACAATATCAGTATAAATATAGGCCTTTAATGAATCCAATATACTCAGACAAAGGAACCAATGGCCTCATCCATTAGACTTTCCACATATGAAGCCCATTTTTCAGAGCTATAAAGGGTGTGGCGTCATTGGTCTTTACCCATAACCAAACCCAAGCCAAGCTTGAATACGTTAATCTTGAGTGAAACCTCCAATGGAATAAGTGGATCTTGATAGAGATTACCACTCGATTGATGTCATCTGAACCATCCCAAGATTCTGTCACCATTGTAAGAATCCGGTTCTTAGTTTTGAGGCATGGGTTTCTTCTTTTCTCTTTTCCTTAAGTGTTTTTGATAAAATAAGCGAAATGGGGAAAAATCCTAAATTTTGGGACTACACGCCGTGTACTTCTCCACACGCCATGTACTTTGGCCGTGTGGTATGAGTACACAGGGTGTGTAGCCCTATCGGTGATGAAAGGTGTAAAAACTGACTACACACCGTGTAGTTTGTATTTACACACTGTGTAGTCAGTCGGCAAGAAAATAGTAAGGCAGTGGAGGTAGCCACCAGCTGAGTGTCAGTACATTCCATGTACTCATGGATTACACACCGTGTACTCATGGATTACACGCTGTGTACTCATGTAGACTGATGAACAGTGCCACACTGGCGAGAAGTGGCCAGAGGAATAGTTAAAAAATGGAATGTACACACCGTGTACTCAATAGTACACGCTGTGTAGTCTGTTTTTTCGCTTAAAATGGGTAGTAGCCTCCCATATTCACAGAATTGGCATAGAACTGGAGGAGTCGAGAGAGAGGGCCAAACCTTCAAGGAGCTCCAGATCGCATGCTAGGAATCCATTTCCTCCTCTGAAAATCTCGTTGGAATTGTATGGGTAAGCCTCTCCTTCTCTTTAATCCATTCTTACCAATTATTTCCTGAGGGAAAGTTATTTACTTTTGAATGGGTTTTTCTTTTACCTCATATCTAAGTTGTTCTCAAGTGTTTCAAGGAGCGTCATCCATGTATATCGATCTGAGGAGATCGAGGTAGGTGTCTTAGTGTTTAAATTCCAACTGATGTGTATTTTTTGTGTATCGTTGAGAAATGAACCCATGTTGGGGTGTCGTGTGGCTGAGGCCTTGGCTGTTTTGAATACCTAGAATTGTATAGGTAATTAAACGTGATAATAAACTGCTGTTTAGGATCACTTCGTGGATCCAGGACCACTCTGGGGGTACTTTCCTCTCTTTAGTCGTTTGGCCAGGATACCCAAGGGTATGCCATTGTAATAATGATTATTGAATTGACTTGAGAGGAATTGTATGTGAATTGATTTTTTATATGTTGGGCATGGACTGGTTACCTACTACCTCTAAGGGCAGTGTTTTACTTAGCCTGATGGTAGTGGTTATTTTGGCCTGAGGGAAATATTCGTTATGCCTGCGGGCGATAGACAATGTGCCTGAGGGTGACACTTCATACGCCTCAGGGAAATATCTGTTATACCTGCGGTCAATTACTTGCAGGTTGTGATTCTGTTTACCTGAGGGTAAGTGTTTGAATGTTTTAGGACACTGACTGTTTACTTAGAATAATCACTGTGGTGATATCCTAAATTGAATGATCAAATGAATATTAAAAATGGAAATATGACTGGTAGAGTTAGCTAATTTTGAGTACTGCTTAGTTTATTTCATTTTACTATTGCACACTGTTGTTTCACTTTGACACAAATAGTTGGGAACTGGCCTTCGGTGTGTGCCTTCTAGGATTTATTCCTCACACCCTATTTGGGTCATGTATTCGGCCCAAATAGATTACATTTCTGTAGGTATGGATAAGGGCAAGAGTCGCTATACAGGTATTTTACTTTTGGTGAGGAGTAGGAGAGCATATGATCGAGCTTCGGCTTGCGATGATGCTTCGTTCCGTCTACTCTATTTTGTTTTGTTTTATTGTACCTAGTATTTGAGTTGTATTGTATTGTACTGTTTTGTAACATGTTATGGCTATTTTCTTAGAACTTGAGACATGTTACATCTTTATCTACATGACTGTTGGTTATCTTCTACTACAGTTGTATATTTTTAACTTTGTAAAATTTATTTCTTCTGTTGTTGTATTATTGTATATTTTATTCTGCTGCGCTACACTTTGACAAATGAGGGCATAGTTTTCCCACTATTAGACCTGGGCCCTCACTGCTAGTCAGTAGCCACTGCCATTTGGGGAAATGCGCTTGAGGTCATGTGACCAACCGTGTTCAGGGCACCCGTGGAGTGGCACCCAGATTCGGGACGTTACAACCATCATGCACCTTACCATAAGGTCTTATATGGGTGTTTTAAGGGGTTATGTAACAAGACCCAAGTACTATGATTGTGTACATTATTCTTGTATTGCTACATTGTAAATAGTTTTTAAAGTACAAATATTATTTTTATTTAATATTCAACAATTAAATATATTTTTGATGAATTAATATATTTTTGAATTAAATAATATTTTAATAAATTATTATTATTATTATTAAATTCATTTTTATTAAATATAAATCGTTGTATAATTTTATGAATGAAATTGTTATTTTTATTATGGTTTGAAATCTGTTTGTCAAAACCCATGAATTTTCGATAAATTTTGGTTTAAATTTTAAAAGTAAAGATTCACGTATTTAGAAAATTATTTAGATAAAATGAATATTATTTTTGGAAATTCATTAAATAATATAACATAATATATTTCTACATCATTAAAAATATTTCCTAAATTTTTTAGATTATAATATAATCGGTAAATGGTCTTAATTGAATCATAAAATCAAATTTATTTGGGTTTGGATATTTTTTTAACATTATCCTTTAGATTAATGCTTCGGTTAACAAATTTTGACTTTAACTATGTGGATGACTTTAAATATTCACTGATTATGTATTTACATGTAAGATGAATATATGATAATTTATTTTTGAGGTATGAAATTCTCCACCATACCTTATCTCCATTGTCATTTTTCAATATTTTTAAGATCATTAATTAATTTAATTTAATATTATTTTAATAATATATCATTATTTTCATTTTTGACACTATTAATTTAATTGACAATAAAGACAACAAGAAATATATATAATTCGAATCCAATAATTTCACACTTCCCTAATATGATATATTCATCAACAATATTCTGTTAAAACAATAATTCATCCAAAATTTATTACTTTTTATATGTTTAAAATGATTTATTTAATTTTTTTATTATTTGAATAAATATTGTTTTGGCATTGCATTAATATTTAATGAAATTATTCAATCACTAAAAATTGAAAATAAATTAACATGATAAGAAATTAATTATTATTTAAAATAAAAATTTAAAACTTAACATATCCTTTTTTACACTTATGAAAAATATTAGAGTTATTAATGTCAAGTCTGTGACATTTTGTTTTTATTATTATTTTAAGGTAATACAAAGGTCAGTATAAAAAAATATAGAACAAAGTGACTATATTTTATATAATGGGGTGTAAATTTCCAAAATAAATTCATAAAATAAGGTAAAGGAACTCGTTATAGAAATATGAAAGCATTATAGAAAACTTTTAACCTTTTTTCCCCATTCTACCTTACTGATGTGACAAACATCCACCCAGGTTACTATTCATAATGAAAAAAATAAATGGTTCCTATTTAAAAAAATTAACGTCCTAATTAAAAATTTGGAATAAATTTTATAAAATTCAATTCACCTATGTTATAGAAATTAATTCGATATAATAATTGAAAGTGAAATGAAAAAACTGTTTTTCACAAAAATGTGTTTTTAAGTCCAAAGATAAAATAATACAAAAATCATGTGGAAGCATCTGTGGATGTAGGTAAGCAGATACTGGCGGTTGCAGGTAACTACCCATCTCCCACTTGCTGTGATAATAATGATATTCCTACTATAGTGAGTTGTAAACTCACTGCCAAGGATGTTGTATGCTCACATGGGCAACACGGCCGATCTGATTAGCCTGAGTCTCTCTCAAAGGACACCCATTTGATTCAGTATTTGGAGACTAAATCTACCAAAAATACTAAAGACTCCCCAGAGTAGGTGTTTTCTACCAATGAAATGCATACCACCTCCAAGGTGCCATGCTTAAATGAGCAGATAGTGGTAGTGGGCCTAATGGGCACTATGACTGCCTCCACCAGCACCTCTGTTATTCTCATACCTGAATCACCTCCAAAAGATTTCCCAATGACCCCGCATGGGTCCACAATCTCTTTGGAGAAAAATCAGGATGATGTTATTAAAATTGAATCTAATATCTCTGTTTCTTCTTCCAAGAATAAATAGGGAAAACAATCCAGCCCAATATCCTCTCAGGGACCCAGAATGTCAACAAGGAAAAAGGGCTCGGATGGATCAAAAAAAGGGAGTTCTAACTCCAAACGCAGGTTCCAATGAATTGTTTATTTTGGAATTGTCAGGGTATAGCAAACTCTGACACTTATATTGTGCTGAATAGAATTATCTTGACCCATAAACCAAAATTATTTTCTATTACTGAGCCAAAAACTAATTTTTCTTCGAAAGTTTTACACTTGTGCTCTTTTGGTTACAACTTCCTTGGCGCGTGCAAGGAAGGATCGTCTACTGAAACTCTCTGGATTTTATATCACTATTCTTTACAGTCTGTTAACATTGTTAAAACTTCTGACCAACTGTTTACTTGTGAATTTTTCTCTGATGGTATTCACACTTTCTGCACGATGATTTATGCTAAGAATAGATATCAAGAGCAAAGATCCATTTGGAATGACCTTTTTACCCTATCTAGACCTATTCAGGATTCCTGGATTATGCTTGGTGATTTCAATGCCATTCTTCTCCCAAGTGAAAAGATTGGACCGGCACACTCTTCTATCTCAACTAGAGAATTTAATGCCTCCATTGAGGGTTGTGACCCTATTGAAAACAATCTCACTGGTGCTAAGTATAATTGGTATAGAAAATTCCTCAATAGGGTAGTAGCTAGTAATCTCGATAGAGCTTTTACTAATGCTGCTGCCCATGATAAATGGAACTCCATTTCTAGTATCACCTTACCCAGTATCAACTCTGACCATCACCCCATTCTTGTCAACCTCGTCGCCACTATAATAAAATCTTCTCTCCCTTTTAAATTTAACAATGCTTGGACTGTGGACGCAGAATGTTCTACCATAATAAAGACTTTTTGGGGTGGCATGCATCGGCAAAATGATTCTTTTACTTGAATTGCTAAATTAAAACTTCTGAAATAGTATCTCAAGGGTTGGTGCTTCTCTAAAACAAAACAACTTGATGCATATATCTCCTCTTTGGAGAATGAACTCATTCGCATGCAAAGCTCCAATACTTGCTCTGATTTCTCTCTTGATCCCCAACCCGAAATCACTACTTCTTTGAAGCTTAACTCTCTTTTGAAGCTCAAAGACAACATGCAAAAACAAATCATTAAAACCAAATGGCTCTCATACGGTGATCGAAACACTAAATTTTACAACTCCCTCCAAATAATCAAGAAAACCTATAGGCCTTTTACTTTTCTTCAAGCTGATGATATTCTTCTTGACACCGAGGATGCCATTGCTAGAAATGTAATGGATTAATTTTATAATTTGTTCAAAGGTCCGGAGGTTGGAAAGAATCTTCTCCCTGACATCATCCCTAATATGGTCACTGTTGAAGACAATGATCACCTTTTAAGCATACCTATGGATCATGAAATTAAAGACACTATGTTTAGTATCAAACCTGATAGTGCCCCGGGACATGATGATTTCAACAACGGATTCTTCCAACATTATTGGGATCTCATTCAAGTGGATGTTTGTAAACTGGTTAAATCTTTCTTCTCAAATGGTGCTCTCCCTCATGGGATAAATGCTCAATTTCTTACTCTTATTCCTAAAGTGGAAAATTCCGTTGAGATCCACCTTTTTCGGCCTATTTCTCTCTTCAACACCCTCTATAAAATTATTACTAAGATCCTTGCTAACAAACTCACCTCTGTTGCTAATAAAATTGTTTCTTGGAACCAATTCGGCTTTATCGAAGGAATAACAATTAATGATTGTATTTGCCTTGCCTCAGAATGCATGAATCTGCTAAATAAGGTCACTAGAGGAGGCAGTGTTGCAATCAAATTAGACATTAGGAAAGCCTTCAACACCATGGATTGGGGTTTTATTTTAAAAGTGCTCGAAGGATTTGGGTTCAATGATACTTTTATTTCCGTGATCTGCACCTTACTTAATTTGGCTTCAATTTCGGTTCATGTCAATGGGACCCCAAAATTCTTCTTTAAATTCACCAAGGGAGTTAGGCAAGGTGACCCTCTTTCTGCCATCCTCTTTTCTATTGCTGAAGACTATCTAAGTAGACTTTTTACAAGCCTTGCGAATCAAAACAAGATTAATCCCATTCAGGCTTCTAGAAATTTAAATGTTCCTACCCATCTTTTATATTATGATGATATTATTTTATTTTTAAAGGGTGATAAAAGGAACATCCAAAACCTCAAAAGTGCCCTGGCTCATTATGAAGACATTTCGGGTCAAGAAATAAGTTGGAAAAAATCCTTTGTTTTCTTTGGGAATAACTTTTCCCCCACTAGAAAAAGTCACATCATTAAATATTTAGGAATCAAAGAAGTCTTTTTTCCTTTCACATACCTGGGTGTTCCCATCTTTTGGGGGAGACCAAAATCCTTCTATTTTCACAACATTGTTGATCAAATTACCAATCAACTTTCAGCTTGGAAGGGTAAATCTCTTTCTATAGCTGACAGAATTTGTCTTGTTAAATCTACGGTGGTCTCCAAGATGGTTTACTCAATGATGGTTTACAATTTGCCTGCCATCCTTCTCAAGAAAATCAATTCCTATATTAAAATTTTTTTTTGGTCTAGTAGTACGATTTAAAGAAAACTGGTCACCATTCCTTGGGTCACTTGTTGCAAACCTTTGGACAAGGGTGGTCTTGGTATTAAGAACCTTAAGCTTTTCAATGAATCTCTTCAAGCGAAGATGACTTGGAATCTGATTCATAACAACTCTGATTCTCTGGACTTCCTCAAGAAAAGATCGGTTTCCAAGATTAGAAATGGAAAATTTGGTCACATCACCTCTCCCATATGGCCCTCCATTATAAACTCTTTTCTTAATATCATGGTTAACTCTAGATGGACGGTTAGTGTTAATTCCTCTTTGAATTTCTAGATGGAAAACTGGACTGGTGTCCCTTTAATCTCAATGTTGGTGTCCACCACTTCTCCTGAAAACACCAACTCCACTATCAGGGATTTTATCAAATCTCAAAACATCTCCCATCCAAATCACATCAGTCACATCGTTGACCACTATCCTTTTTCTAACACGGATGATTACCTCATTTGGGAACATGCTTTAAATGGAGTCCTTGACTCCAAAAGTTTCTACAAAAACAATTTCAAAAATTCAATTTCTAATTTTGTTTGGTTGAAAGACTTTAGTAAACCTTGGATCAAGCCCTCGAGACTTACTCTTATTTGGCGTGTTTCCCATAATAGGGTCCCCACCGATGTGTGTCATCAATCCTTTGGGATTCCTTTTTTCTCTAGATGTCATATGTGCAATCAACATAACGAGGATACTAACCATTAGTTTTTGTCTTGTGCTACAGTTGAAGCTCTTTGGAATTTCACTTTTGACATTTTTGGTTGCAGATGGTGTATTCTCGCTACTATCAACTCCCAATTGCAGCTCTGTGTTAATTGGGACTCTTCGAAGAAAATCAAGAATCTTTTTTTGACTGTAGTGGCAGAACTCTTGCATGTGATCTGGTATGACAGAAATAACTTCATTCATAATAATTTCTCTTTCAATCTCAATGCAGGTAAAACACGTATTCTCATTGCCATCAAGGATGTTGCTCCTCTTCAGAAGGATCATTGTGACAACTCTGTTGGCGATTTTGAGATTCTTCACTGTCTTCGGATTGCGGGATCTTATAGACAGCCTCGACGCACCTTTGAGGTCTTCTAGCAAGCTCCTCTTCCATGATGGATCAAAGTGAATGTCGACGGAGCCTCTAGAGGAAACCCAGGTCCAGTGGGTTTTGGTGCCATTTTTAGAGACTCCCTTAGAAGATTCCTTGGATGCTTCTACGGTGGATGTGGCACGACCTCAGCTTTGGAAGCGGAAATGATGGGTGTTATTCATGTGGTGGAATTTTCCAAACAAAAGGGTTGGCACAAGCTATGGATTGAATGTTATTCAACCACTGTTGTTCAAGCTATTTGGAAGGGGTGGTGCACCACGCATGGCTGCTTACCCCTTAATGGATGAAATGCCTTTCTTCGCTCATGGACCTCGATTACATTTCCACGCATGTGTTCTGTGAAGCGAACATGGTTGCTGATAGTCTTTCCAACAAATGGGTCAATCAGGATGTTACATGGCTTGATGAGTTGCCTGATGTTTCTCTCCCCTTTTATGATAAGGATTGTAATAAGATTCTATTTTTCAGACTCTTGTAACTCCTTTTTTGAGCAATAAATACTGCCTTGGTCTTTGACTGAGGCTCCACCTCTAAAAAAATAATGATTATTGAAATAAAACAAATTATTTATATTAATTTAATATGAAATTATAAAAATTAAGCGTACATAGAAAATAAATTATATGATAGTTTTTCAGAAATCTATATTTTCATCATTCACTAAAAATATATATTTAAAAAATATGCCAAAATTTCAACTTAATATAATTTTTATATGATTATTTCAAAATTTACGATATTTTTATGAAATAAAATTTCTAAAATTGAAATAATTTAATTAAACTTTTTACTCAAAAAATGAAATAACAAAATAATTTTTTAAAAACATTACTTCACTTGAAATGAAGTACATATTTATTATGAATTAATAAATTCATTTTGTTTATATCAAACCATCAATGTATCTTTTATAATGTAGTTATTACTTTTAAAACTGCTAATTTTAATGGTTATGTTATAACCATTATGTTTAAATAATAATATTTTAATATTATATGATGGTTTGTTTAAACTCAGTGTTTCATGTAACATAAGATATCAATGAAATTAAATTTATTTGAAGAAAAATTTTACTAAAAGATGGGGGTCTTATATTTTATTGACTTAAATAAATTATGCTCGAACAATTTTATCTCAATCCTCAATGATTCATCCTTCATTTAAAACCTACATTGCAAAGAGATATAATAAAAGGTTCTTTGAAAACATGAATTGAGAAACATAAAGGTTGCCTGAAAAAACAAATAATTGAGTTCCTAGATAAGGAGAACATTGTTGTAATGTAAAATTAAATAAAAAGATGATTGATTCTTATAAAATATATGTCATAGAATAACAATATTTTTCAAAATCATTTTCTTAAAGATGAGGGATTATTTTATTTTCATTATTTATAATTAAATAAAATGTACAAACATAATTTATTTTCATTTTATGAGTATAATTTCATCATTTAGATATTGTTATATGGATTTATACTTTTTATCTTATTTCATGAAATAAATTTTCTAAATTATGTTTTCATACCTGAAGTACTAAATTAAAGTTTTCACAGATCAAAATATCTAAAAACGAATGATAATTTAGTAATTCATTCTCTAAAAATTTATCAAAATCATAATTTATAACACATGTTATTCAATATGGATAAATAAAATACATTAATATATAAATTCTCAAAAATAACTCAAAACTTCCCACATAATCTATTCTATAAATAGTTAAACATTATATTCCTCTAGAATTTATGTTTCAAAATTCAAATCCAAAAAATAAAAAATATTTGACATTCTATTTTTAATATCAAATTAACTATTAAATTCAAATAATATCAATCACTCAAATGATATTATTCTATAGAACATGTATACCCCAATCATATGCATCTATAAATACTCTATTCATTTCCATAAATATTATAAATTTCCACAAATAAAAAAATAAATCAATTATAATTCCATAAATAATATCAATCTTCATTCCTAAAGTATGTTTATGTTCATCATAAAATATTCCCAATATATTGTACATAATATTAACCACATATCTACCAAATCAATTTTTAAACTCACAGTAATTTATACGATATATTACAATTATATACTAGCTCTTCAATTCCAATCAACCATAATTGCCTCAACACTAATGATCATATTAACCCAAATGTTTATCAATAACTATAAAATTTAGTCTACCAAATGTAAAATAATTTTTGCTCAATTAAAATTTTCACAAAAATATATATGAAACCAAACGGTTATATTCCCATTTAAGTATTCCAAAATATCCGTAATCAAGTGAAACAACCATCACATAAAATGAAAACATTGTTATCTATACCTTAAAACATGTATTTAACTTTATAATTATCAACCTCTAACTATCCCATATCACTACAGAAAATAATAGGTTTCCATAGGTCTCACTGTAATGAAAACAAATTGTGTTTTTTATTTATGGATACTATATGAATTATTTTTGACACCATATGTTATAACTATATATGATTCTGAGTCCCGGTGCACAGAGAATAAATGATTCATATATATTAACTATATAAAATAAAAATAAAAAATAGTCTTCTATAAAACATAATAACCCCCAAATGGGGGCCTATATAATAAATCTTATGGCACAATTGAGTTCAAAATGAGATTTTTACACTATGAGAAACATAATACTTATCGGTGTGGAGTGTTTTTAAAAAGACATTGTGGGAATAAAATTAAAAAAAATAAATCAACTAAATTGATTTAATATATTTTATTTGACACAACATCTATATATACTTTAAATATATGGGTATGAGTCATTCCTCATGGTTATCCCCTCAAACCCTGGAGATCTAGATGAACGTTGAAGAGAATTTTTTATGAATAATGATGGATTGGGACCAAGTCAAAGATCATTATGCCAACAGAGTTTGTGGATCTCATCAATGACACCAAATCAAAATTTATTCATAAATTATTAGTCCAAACTCTAGGTAGGATGTTAATTTGGGTTTTCCATCCAGTTCGTTAACCCCAAACGAACACGTTTTAATTCCACTGACAGAATTGATATGTGTATCATTGGAATATTTAAATTGATGGACTATTAGTCATTGTTTATCGATTAATATTCCATATTTCTATTTTTATGAAAAATAATCAAGTTCAAATGAATAAAGTAAGAGGTTAGTTCCTCATGTTTTATTGCTTATAGATTTCTTCCCCTAGCAATTCCCACGTTCATCATGGGAAATTTCTTTGGCACGTGTTTTGAAGAATACATGGTATTAGATTATTGTGTGACTGTTCATCAGAGAAATGGATCGATACATAGGGTTTAGTGCATGATTGATGGTGCTTTCAAGGTGTTCTGATAGTGGTGGATGATCATAGGTGGATAAGATGGATGTGTGGTTCTCATTCTTCCTAGTTTGGACACATGATTTTGAGAGATGGATCAATGGTGAAGTTTTACGAGAGGATCCTCACTTGGATATGGCGATCCATGATGGTAAGGATCAGCGGACTCCTGATCTAGGATTCTCTAGCAATGTGGATGGTTCCATTAATGCATAGAATGACATTAAGGAAGATCCGGTGAGATCTTTAAAATCCCAATTTACAAAAAGTTTACATTATCATTACATTCCATGACATATGATCGCACACCATGTGAACCCTCTATGCAGGCTCTATAAGTTCTTCTAAAGGTACATAGACACGAATAGGAGTACATGTTCTTAGGAACACCCTATAAATGTACATGTGCATGGATAGGTGTAAACAGGATATAAAATGGGTATGGTCAGCGGGACACAAACACAACTAGGAGACACAACCAAGGTGTCAGCAATGTCTTCATGTTGAGTTTTTCGCTTGCACAACACGCATGTTGATGTTTACATGTCATGTGAGTAAGAACCACACAGAATGATCTAGGTTGAGAAAGTCCCATAGTTGACTCTATATACATATTATATACTCCCTGAGATAGGTTAGAGATCTTTGTCTCTTTAGTTCAAACTAGTTTCATTTGATTGGTTTTACCATTGTTCTTTTACCTTGAGGATAAAATGTCGTATTACATCCAAATATTTCTATTTTAATCTCCTATAGTGGATGAATCACAGATAGAGTTCATGGAATCCCTTTGTGAGACTGAAGTGAAATACTCTAGATTGAGTATCACCAGTGATACAATGGCACGTGGAGTGGATTATCTTAGAACGGTCATTTCTTTGATCACAAAACACTATATAGAAATTTTTTGTGACTTCCATGTTTTGTAGTTTCCTTCCGGAATATATATGGTAGTTTTCTATTGTATTTGTATTTTTTTATCTTCTATTGAGTTGACTATACTTGATTATTCATGTTTAGTGTCTTCAAGTCTTCCTACTAGGTATTGTTATACCCACCCCTTCATGGGATCTATCGACGTATGCCGTGTGTTATATAGTTGGAATTTCTTTTCACGGTGTCCTGGGAGGATGTGGAGAATGTGGATAGAATCATGATCAAGTCATACCAATGTGTTTATTAGGATATTTCATTTTATTGTAGTCCTCATCCTTGGAGAATAATGGACTCATTATAGTTTTGGATGTACTTGTATTTGGCCCTATTTTCTCATTCATCACATTACTATGAAAATCTGGTGGTGTGATTGTAGATTAATACAAGCATTAATTTCATTTGTTTTATATTTCAATATTTTATGAGCATGCATATGTGTGTACATATAGATGAATATTATGATATTGCCTCCATTTTTTAGGTTATGACGACAAGAAAATGGTCGCTAACCCCTGGCCTATTAGAGGTGGTCTTGGGGTAGTCGAGGGTCAGACCTCGGTGGTTAGGGTCATGAAAGTGTGGTATACAAGTATTTGGTTATCTCTTAGTAATAGATTTTGTGAGATTGGTTTGGAGAAACAATGTTTTCTATTTCAATATCACATTTTCTTGTTAGGGACTACAATTTTTGTATGGAAGTTAATGTATCAATCCCTGAGGACTCCGACCACCTTTCTTTAGACAGGGTACATGAAAAATTTTGATAATAGGGAAATCATTGGTACTTTAATCATATAGGAATGGGTTGTGTTTTCCATGTCCATCCTGAGTCATCTCGCCAGGTAAACACTTTTGACCATGGTACATCTTGTATTATTTCAAGATTCTTTTGTGAAGAAAACCAACCCTAATTACACTACATGATCATGAGGTTGATTTTCTAAATGACGAGGCATTAATACAGTGACCTGTATAGGTGATAACACCTCTGAGTTGTTTACTAGATATACCACCACCCATTAAGCTACAGCTAGCACAGATAGTTCTAACAGAAGATGCATTCACTCTGAATGAATATTGTGAGTTTTAGAGGCAACAACCACCAAGGTTTTAGGTTAAGGAAGACCCCCAGGTTACTAAGGATTGGATAGAGGCAGTCACTCAAGTTTTCTGCCTTGTGAGGAAACTGACCGATCAGGTGGAATTTCTTATAGCGATTCATCTATAAGGATCATCGACGTGATAGTGGAGCATAGTGAATCAGTCACATAATGTGATAACTCTCTTATATTCCAAAATTGATTTTTAACTAAATGTAGGATTTCTATCTCTCCAAATTTCTATCAGTTCACATATAGGAGTTTCTACGACTGCAGTATGGAAGTATGACCATGGAAGTGTATTCAGAAAGGTATTTTGATCGCTCACATTACTCCATGAAAATGGTTTGTGATCCATTCTTTAGAGCATGGACCATTGATCATGGATTATGTAGGGAAAATGGGCTTAAATGGTATCCCTTTTCATTCCCACCTACATTAGGTTTCTTGAGTGGGACTTGTTGGTGGAGTGATTCCACAGAGATTAGGAACTAACAGTGGGTAATATTACTGGGAAACGAGAAGCTGAAACATTGGAAGAATGTAGGTGATAATAGTGACATGGATCCAAGATTATTGGAATCTAAATGAGATAATCCCATGATACAGGTTTAGAGGTTTGGGGATATCCTTATGGCTTGAAACTGATGTGGTATAATTATTGTTTCTCTAGAAATGGTTAGTGATATCTTTCTCAGAAATGTCCAACCCATCATACAGATGATTGAGATAGGGTTGAGGGACCAACGGGATACAGGAAATAGATAGATGGTTTGTAGGGTGACGAACATGGTAGTGGGATGATAGAGAAAGCTAAGGTGGTCAAAGGTTTAACCTATTACCAACACCATTCCAAGTTGATCCATGCCAGACTCATGGATTTGGTGTTCAGGGATGAGCCCACCCACAGGAAATGGAGGCCTTTGACCATGTGGCTTTAGGAATGATATGAGGTACACTTTTTTCGATTATACATTAGCTACATAATTTATACACATAGGTGAGAGACATTTCTTCCTTTCCACTTGTCTAGTATAAGACCAAGAGGTTTTTGTTGATCCATTTGTCTCGACCATTGTGGTTGGAGACTCTAATAAAACGTAACTCAGTTATTACACACATATGTCGACAGTTTGATATGATGCAAGGAGGTCAGAGTTTTTTATGGGATCTCATTGTATAAGTGATGAGACCTTATAACATCATCTTAGGTATAGACTAGATATCCAAAGTTCATTCCTTGATTGACTATTTTATGAGATGTATGTGATGTGTCAGTGGTGATAAAATGAGGTTTTCCTTTGTAGGATAAAATGAAGCAATGGAAAATTATGATGGGATCAGGAATATGATATTGGATCTAATTACTTAATATTTAGGTAAAATGACTCTTGTAGTAGTGGATTCATGAGCACTTAGTTTCCTATTGCGGTTGAGGAGTACAAGTACGTCATTCTTAAGGAGGTTCTAGGCTTACCTACCTACTAATATCTACACTTATGCATTAAAATACACCCCTAGACAACCCTGATATTTGCACCAGATTATTAAATGGATCTTGAAGAGCATCAGGAACTGAGGGTTCCATTGAAGGACATGTAGGAGAATGGATTTTTGAGACCCTTTGTTTCCCCCTAGGTAGCCCCAGTGTTGTTCATCAAAAAGGAGGATGATAGCTTGAGGTTTTATATAGATTATTGACACATGAAATAGTTGATTGTGAAGAATAAGTATCTGCTACCAAGGATTGATGAACTCTTTGATCAGTTGAGAGGGGTGTAGTGTTTCTTGAAGATTGACCTCAAATCAAGCTATCACCATATGAAAGTATGGGGTGAAGATATAGAAAATGAGACATTCAGTTATTTCTATGGTCATTATTAGTACGTGGTTATGTTGTTCAATGTGAAGAACACTCTAGAAGTGTTTATGGAAATTACAAACCAGATCATTGATACTTTATTAGATAATTTTTGCTGATCTTCATTGATGACATCCAAGTGTAATTGGTGTCCAAGGAGGAAAATGAAACACAATTTAGGATGGTACTGGACATACAATCATAGAACTATCTTTATGGGAATTCCTAAAAGTGTTAGTCTTGGATTTGAGAGGTCCATTTATTAGGAAACATCATCTCAGAGGCAGGTGTATCTGTGTACCGAATGAATGTTAATGAATTATTTTCATTGGACCCTCCCAATAGTGTCACCAAGGTGTAGAGTTTCCTTGTTTTTGAAGGGTACTATATAAGGTTTTTACCCAATTTCACAAGAGTGGAATCACCCTTGAAATCATTGAAACAGAAACAAAATCATTTTTTGTTGATGGACAGGTTCCCTTATCACATTCAAGAGCCAAGATAATCATTGATAATCACTCCCATAATGATTTTTCAAAATTAAAGTGTCAAGTATGTTGTGTTATGTGATACATCAAGAAAAATACTTGGTTGTGTTCTGATGTATAGTCATGTAATTATTTCAAATGGTTCATGTAATTTGATAACACATGAGAATAACTACGATACCCATGATCTCAAGATTAAATTAATAGTCCTTTCACAGAATATGCGAAGACAATACCTGATGTTCAAGTAATTTATCATTTACTCTAACCTCAAGAGTGTCAAGTATATCCTATCTTAGAAGGATAATAAAATGAGAAAGAGATAAAGGCTACAGTTTCTCTAGGACTTTGTATTCAAGGTTGATTATACTCCTAGGAATGGGAACGTGGTGGAAAACACTCTCAACTGGCGATATTTTTCTCAGTTGTTAGATAACGCATTAGAACATTTATCCCCAATGAAGATTTCCTTTGGTGACAAGGACAGTGTTTCTTTTATTTAGTCAATCATTTTTACCCCCCCCCCCCCATTTTATAGTGTTTCAGGTAATCTCAACATGTAGATGTAAACTTTGGGACCTTACGCACTCTAATATCAACTAGACATGCTCCTAATGGATATTTTGAACGTGGGAGAATGATATCCTTCTTAGAGAAAGAATTATGGTACCTTCAGTATTCAATGAGTTAATATGGGAGTTTAATAAGTCTCATTTCGGGTACATATAGGTGTATAAATGATGTATCAAGACCTATGATGTTTTTTTTGTGGTCAGTTATAAAGAGGGGAGTTGCACAGTTTTTCTCTCGATGCCTTACTTGTCAGCAAGTGAAGGCTAAGTACCAGGTTCTAGTGGGATTAGCTCAACTAATTGAGCTTACAAAGTGGAAGTGGTATGATATATCCATGGAAATTATGATGTGGTTACCATGTACATATAAGGAACATGATTCCATATGTGTGATCATAGACCGACTCACCAAGTCTGCTCACTTCATAGATATTCGAGAGAAGAGTTTAGTATAGAGTTTGGGATGACTCTACATGTAGGATATAGTCTAACTCTATGGATTTACCTCGATGACCATTTCAGAAATTGATTCTCACTTCACTTCATGATTATGGAGATGATTGAAGGCATCCATCAAGACTCAGCTACGCTTGAGAATAACATTTCAACCAATATTGATGGCCACACCGAGCAGACCATTCCGGTGATGGAGGATATGTTGTGGGTTTGCTTATTATAGTTTGGCCATAGTTGGGAGGATCATATACCATTTATGTGTTTGTGTAAGAATGTTTCTACAATTCCATGGTTCATATGGATCAATTTGAGGATGTTCAAATGAAACCCAATAGGTCACCACTTTGTTGGACTGATCCATGTCAGTCAACACTCAAGGACTAAGAGTTGGAGCAAGCTAATTCCAAAATTTTGCACATCATCGTGGTGTGGATGAGGAATGGAAAGAGTTGTAACAATTATTTTATAGACTTATGATATATACCTATAGAGTTTAATGAGGGATACCATGCAACCCTAAGGGTCTCACCTCTATGTATATTTCATATATTTTTATAGGGCGGAAATTTATCTATGGAATTCATTGTTCTATTATTGAACCTGCATAGCGTTTTTGAGGTGGTATACCTCTTAGCTATACCATTTTAGTTAGAATTAGTATGCAAAGTCTTACATGGGTCAAAACTATGGTCATATATGCAAGACCCATCTCATTATATCGACTAAGGTTATATGGAAATCCAGGATAGATCAACATTTGCATAGTACCAAGGGAGATCAAGGATTGGAAATAGAGGATCCTTTGTGGGTGATCAATTCCCATATTGTTTTTCTCATGGAAGCATATGAATCTTTAAGAGTTCACCTTGGACTAAGGATACTAGATTTCACACCAGTACCCACATTTATTTTAGTAGATTTTCCTTTTTTGTGATAAAAATCTTTAAGGTGTAAAGAATTTAATGACTTGAATTTTCTATGTATTATTTTTTGGATATTAATTTGATTTTTCTAGATGAAGATTTGAGAAGTAAAGTGGTATTATTATTTGGATATTGAATTGATTTTTTTAGATGAAGAATTGAGAAGGAATGTTATTATGAGCCCTATTGTGCCCAGATTAAAAGATTGAAATATATTAAATTACACAAGACTATAGATTTCTAAAATAAGTGGAATAAATACTTAATGGGGGCCCACATTAGAAATATTAGTGAGTTGTTGAGTTCAGAATGTGAGCATTACCCTAGGAACATCATATTTATTGTCAGTATGTGGCATTTGTGAAAAAATAATCACGACAAGGAATTAAAAAAATAAATTAACATAAATTTATTTTATTTATTGCATTCAATTTCTCCACCAGATATACTTTAAATATATTGTTATGAGACATTCCTTAGGGTTTTCTATTAAAGTCCTAGTGGTCTAGATAACTGTTAGAGAGAAATATTAGTGAACAATGAAAGATCAACACTAGGTATGTGGTCATTGCGCCAATAGAATTTTAGGATCTCATAAATGACAACAACACATAATCATTATCCATCAGCGATCAATCCAAACACTAGTTACGATGTTGATTTTTTCTTCCAATCGCATTATTTAATCTTAGAGGAATGTGGATCAATTCCATGAATAGAATTGATATACATATCGTCAATATATGAAAATTGATTGATTATTTTCCATTATTTAAAAAAAATTATTTGGGTTTTTTTATTCTTACAACAATGAATCGAAGGTGAATGAAAAAAGGATGACGTTATTTCCACACGTTTGAGGGATTGTGTATTTTCCCCTAATTATTCACTTGTTTGTCAAGGAAAATTTCATTGTCCTATGGTTCGATGATTTCCCAATATTTCATCATTGCATGAGAATTCATCATAAAAACATATTGATACAATGGTTATGTTTTATGATTGATTGTGTTCGTGTGGTTTGAAGTAGTTAGTGGATGATTCGAGGTGGATCAGGCAGATGTGTGGTTCCCATTCATCCTAGTTTTGAAGAGAGGATGTGACATATGGCTCATCAATGATGTTTTTTAAGAAGATACAAACTTAAATCCAAATGATCGATAATGTAAGGTTTCCAAAGACCACAATTCCATGATTCTTTGATGAGATGTGAGGCTTGGGCGATGTGAAAGATGATGTTGAGGAAGATCCAATGGGATCTGTACAATATTGGTTTACATGACAGGTAAATTGGAATTACACGTACTCTGGCTTGATCACATGTCATGTGACCCCTCAATGATGGATCGATGTGTACTTAGAAATGTACACGTTCTGTGGCTTGATCATCTGTACATTGAATCATCCAATAGAGACCCATAGAGTTTTGATCGATCTCTACACATTGTGTGTTTCACTTATATGAAGTGCATGTGAAGGTTTACATGCCATGTGTGGCAGCACCACACAAGTTGATCCAGGTTGATCGAGGAACTTTATGTACAATACGTACGATTCATGTGTTCATATATAGATAGGTTAGATCTCTTCATATCTTCAGTTCATAAAAGTGTCAATTGAGTAGTTTTCCATTTCGTCTTTTCTCTCGAGGGTACAATGCGTTATTACAACCACATATTTGGATCGTGATCCCCTCAATAGGATGAATCCTAAGTAGATATCCTGACATACCTCTATAAGACTAGAGTGAGATCTTCTATCATCTTTCTACCCTATGTCGGGTTTGGGGAATCATTTATATCTCCTTGTGTAGTGTGTTGATCCTTTATATATCAATCCATATCTGTAGGGTTTACGGTATCATTTTTATAAGATCACCTATAGAACGGGTTGATCCAGATTGGGTTTATGGTGTTCCACAATGGTTCTAGGTGTTCCCCAATATATGTATCAGGGTATTCTGAGGCTAGTGAGCTTTCTTGGATGAGGCCCAATGATATTCACATATTTATTGAGTGTCTCTGGTGATAACATGGAACATGGAGTGGACTCTCCGAGAACAAGAATTGCATGGAGCCAAATCATGTGGATGATAGTTTGTTGTGATAGCCAGGTGGCACAGTATCCTTCATAAGTATATCTATATTTTATATGATATATGGTGTTCCTTATAACTTTTATTATTCTGAATATACTAGATGCTTCATGTTTGGTGATTTTTGGGTGTCCTTCTAGGATTTTTTTATACTGACCTCTAATTGGGATCTTCCCATAGGTGTCATGTTTTTTGTAGATGACAACCCTTTTAACAATATCATGGGAGGATGCAAAGCAGGTGGATCTTATCTTGAGCTTGACAGGACAAGTGGTTTACCACGATCTTCTATTTTATTGAAATCCTCTCCAATTGGGAAGGTTAGAGTATTTAAAATTTTATTTTGTATTTTATTTGGCCCTTTTATTCTTTGTGTAGGTTAATGTCGTACACTCATTGACGAATTATATATATATGATTTTATTTTTTTCATTTTTCTATATTTAGAAATTTCATGGGTTTATGTTTGTGTGCATGTGTACATGTACACTATGCTAATGCCGCAAAAATTATAGGATATGCCTACTCAATACTGGTCACCAACCCTACCGTATTAAAGGAGGGATCAGGGTAGTCAAAGGTCAGACCTCATTCAGTCAGTTTGTGACATATACTCACTAATTTATCATAATTATTAATAAAGAACTGTGAATTAAACTATGTGTATCCTCTAAGAGTATCAAACTATGTTCACAATTATGTAGCACTCACCGTGAACATGAATGATAGATGACACATATTTGAGCAAACCAAATTTGGTTTATTACCTCTAGATGAACATGTTCAAAAAACCAAATCCACTTGTAGTATCCAGATATGGATTAGTTACTAGGAAAACATAATAATATCTACCTTTTCTAAACATTAATGATATTTTCATTCAATTAGAAATATTCTAAAAGTCTAACATAGTTTCGTGTTACCTGGTACATGTTTTCCTAAATCTATTTTTTTTGAGGAAGGATATAAAATAAAGTGTGATATTAGATTCTTAGTATTGTTTATGTACAAAGGAATATATCTTGAAAAAATAATGAATAAACAAATGTAAAAAGATAAATAATTTGAAAACAAATTCTATTTAATCAATAAATTGATTTATAAATGTATCTATGGATAATGTAAATGCAGTAAAATCATGGACAATAGTAACTAAATTATGAATGAAGGGAATCCCCAATTTTAAATTTCGAAATCTCATAAATCATGATATCATTACCATTATGTCCTTGAGAAAAGAGAGTTTAAAATATAGATATAGATACATCAAAACCCCATTCAATTTGGCTTACCAAATATTTTATCTCATGGTGGTCTTTGATGCATCAACGGGATATACAAATCTAGGCTACACCCATCGCGGAATGTCTAATGAATTATTCATATATTTAATGGTCCATTTAATTCATAAAAAAATTTCTTATCAATACATGTCATTATTGGGTAAATAATAAGGAACATTATTATTTTCCATGTCAAATATATTAATTACTAAGTGAAAAATGATATTTATAAATGGAATATAGTATAATAAATTATCATTTTTATGATATGGATAATATTTTTATTTAACATAAATATAATGATCACAAGAAAGGAAATTTTTTAGGAGAATGTTTTGGATATCAAAATTTGTTAGTGATAAAATATGGTTCTCAATTCAATATAAATGTATATTTCATGTCCAAATAATATCTTTTTTTGTTTAAAAAATTGGAATAAAACATTTAAAATGTTTTTCAAAAAAAATTATATTTGATAATTCATTGAAATATTTTTTATGTAGATAAATGGCTTAAAATGGTCATGGCCAAAGGAAATCTATCAATGTCATATATATTAAAAACCTGCATTTTTTTGTAAATAATGTTCAAAAATATCATTTTAGGTCAGACTAAAATGATACATTTAAAATATTATAAAATTTCAATTAAAATATAAAAATTCTTTAATAAATCATATGATTTTATAAGGAATTTTTTAAAACATGTTTTGAAAAATATATATACTGATGAAAAAATTACCAATCAAGAAGAGAAGTACGTTCAAAATTTATTTTAAATATTAATTTTTTTGATTCAAGTGAAAAAGGTGAGGAAATGTGAGAAGAAAATATGTAAACACTTTAATTATCCATTGAAAAAGAAAATGGATGGAGTTTATGAAGTATATATTATAATATTCTTTCAACGAAAATTAGAGTAATCCAAAAATGTTATTTTAAAATAACTTCACACCTCTTTAATAACTTTTAAATTGAAACACCTTCAAAGAATAAACATTAATTGAATATTTAATAATAATTAATAAAAATATATTCATTTTATGTGCATTAAAGGGTCAATATAAACACCAAAAATAAGTAAATAGGTTTATAATACCTAGTTTGTCTCAATAAAGTGGAATATAAGACAAAATCCATTAAAATTATCATATCACAGAAGTAAAAATCAATAACTGAAGAGATTATGTTTGAATATTTAATATAAAAAAATCTAGTAGAAATAAAATTTAATACAATTATGGTACATTTCAAAAAAAATTCAAGGTATAAATTTTTCAAAAGAGGTAAAAGTATAACCCAAAGAATGTAAATTTAATTACGAAGCCCCTTACTACTTTAGTCACTTTGGAATAAAAACCCCAATGATAAATGAATATTATTTTTTACATAAAAATAATGATTCATAAATTATTCATTATATAACATATAAAATTCCATTAAAAACTCCATATAAAATTAATTAAGTGAATACCATTAAAATATGATGTAATGAAGATGAATTGAAATGAAATTCTTTTAAAAGATTGTATCATTAAAGTGATAATTAATTAATGAGTTTAATATGTACTACTAATGTAAATACACATAAAAAATTTGAAATAAACAATAATATAATCCTAAGTAATTTCATAAATAATAATTGAATAGCATTGTCAATGAAAATGTATTATAGTCTAATGAATGTAAATTGGGATAAGAAACTCATTAATACTTTAGTAATTTCATAATCCAAACCTCTTTGATGAATGAAAATGAATTGTAATTTTAAAAACCATTAAATATTTAGGACTAACGATATTTCATGAGAAATTTCAGTATAACAACCTTATAAAATAAATTAGTTTTGAAAAATTTTATAAATGTCTCAATGAATTGAAATTGGGATGAAATTTTTTTACCACGAGTTCGGCATGACTCATAAGTGTTATGTCCTCTAGTACAATATATTTTTATTTATTATAATTATTTTTAAGAACTATATAACTATATAAAATAATAACCACATTCCATTTATAGAACCTTATAACCCCATTTTAACAATCTCATATTATTTTCATTATTTTAGGTGTTAACTACATCATTTTATTATAAGAATTTTGGTTCCACAGTTCTAGTCCTTGTACCTTGATTATGGTTCGACCATCTCTATAATGAGAACCATGATATAAATATACAAGATATTCATTATATATATATATTCATAAAATGTAGATTTAGAAAAACATAATTAAACCATTCATGGAGTTGGTAAGTTGTATGTGCGAACGAAGGAAATTCACACTTTTTTATGGCTAGAATGAAATATATTTAAATAAGATTTCAAATTTACTGAATAATTATTATATCATATATGTAATATATATTCTTAAAATATATATTTATTTCCATCTATTTAAATAGAAAATTTGAAATAAGACATGTCTCTTCATCGTGGTAGTAGTCTACACGTACGCACGACTAATGTATTCGTTTTTCAATGGATTTGAAGGAGAGAAGATAAATGATATATCTAATTTAGATAACCATAATTATTTTATAAAAATAATAAATACTCATTATTAACATATTTATAATCATACAATAAAAAGGTGTTGAAAAAATAATTACACCACTATATGGAGACAGAAAGTTGTACCTACGTACGCATGTTTTTTTATTCCATAAGTTGGAAAAGAGGTGAAAAAATTCTTGACCCACTGAAATAAAATAAATATCAGTGTATTTTAGATATTGGATTTATTATTATACTATCGGTGTAACATATTTAGAAGAACTATAATAGAAAATAAATCTAAGATAATCTGTATAGATGATTACCACTTCTTCGGAAGGCGTATTTTTTATTAGTTCTTAAGGACCACTGGAAAGGTATTTTAAAAGAATAGAACATATAATTTTTTCTAAGGAAGTTTTGAAGAAATTATTTGGGTTTTTTTGGTATATATTTCTCAATTTCATTTATATAAAAGATAGAATGGGTGTCGTTTTATAAGTGAGGTGAGGGGAACTTTTGGAAATTTATAAAATATTATTTCAAAATATTTATCTAACTCTAGTTGATTGGTTAAAAAATGACTTACCTTATAATATAATTAGTAAACTTCCTTAATAAAATCATAATATTATGTTTAAGCTGGTTTATATATTATTTTAAACCATATCTTTAGGATTAACGCCTTGGATGACCAATTTTATCAATAACCGGGGTAGATAATATTTAAATATCAAAGGGTTATAATTTTACCCACAAAGTGAAAATTGGATTATAAATGGTCAAGGGATGAAATTTAAGGTCATTTAATATCCCCCTTTTTATCTTTAGCAATTTATAGGTTTTTTAAATAATTTCATTAAATAATATTTTGATAAAATATCATTAATTTATTTTTGAAACTATACATTTAATTTGAAATTAATGAGAGGAAAAAAATTTAATTTGAATTTAATCCATTCAAATATCCAAAATATGTTCCATTCATCTATTAAATTCTAATAAAATAATAAAACATCAAAATTATGTTAATTTTAATATTTTTATAATCATTTATTTTTTTCTATTTATTGAATAAATATTATGTTGGTGTTACATGAGCATTTAAAAAATTATTCAATCCCTGAAAATTTAAAAAAAAATACCATTATAAATCAAATAAATTAATTTCTCAAATTATTATTTAAAACTGAACCTAAACACATTTTATCCACATGGAAAAATATTATATTTAGTAAATTAAAGAGTGTGACACTTTTGTTAATATTTTCTTAATGTAATGTATTTTTTAATATCAAAGTGAAATGGAACCAAGTTGTAATATTTTTTAGAAATGGAAGAAAATATCCCAACTAAATTCCTTCAATAGTATACATAAATATTTTATAGAAATCTTAAATCCTTATCCAAATGTTTTAACCCAGTTTTACTTGTTTAACCATTACATAGGTGATAAATTTCCAACATTGTTAATATTTATAATGGCCCAATATAAAATGGTTAAATTTACAAAACATGAACCACAGGGTTGAAAATATTTAAAATATATTATAATATTCAATTCAAAAAATTCTATGAACTTAATTTAAGTAAAAATTAAAATACCAAAAAAATTAGAAAAATGCATTTAAAGTCCAAAAATGAACTTATAAAAAATTAAGGTATAAGAATTATTCAAATATAATTAGTTATATTATTTAAAAATAAATTATAGTTATAATAATTTAAAATAAAATTCAAAAAAATAATGGTTTATCATCAATTAAAAGAAATGGAACTTTTAAAAAAAATTAGTATTTTTTATTATTCATTAAAAAAGAAATATTTTTAGATTATCTAAAATTTTCATTATAAGAATATTTTGATAAGTTGATTTTAAAATATTGTTTTTTATCAAATAAAATTTCTAAATGTTATATAAATTAGTTACAATATTCAAAAATAAAAAATAAAAAATAGTTTTTTAATAAAATGAAATTTTTGAAAATTGAGTACATATTTACAATGCATTAATCAACACACTTGGATTATACAAAACATTTAGGCATAAATTTTAATAATGTATTTGTCTCTATTCATACACATAATTTTAATGGTTATGTTATAACAGTAATGATTAGATAACGAAATTTCAATAGTATATTACAGTTTGTTTAGACTTCATATTGCGTGTAAACAAGTTGTCAAGGAAATTAAATTTATTTAAAGAGAAGTATAATACAAAATATCAAGTTGTTAAAAAGGTCACCACTCAACTAGGGATCACTTCCTCTTATTCTAATCCACACACTAGATTGGTCAGGAGTCTTATATATTTTATAAACCTTTGAGTATTCTCAATATAAAATGGACATGATAATCTATCTCTAATCATTAAGAGACTCTATTTACATCATCAATCTTCATTCGATGAGGGTAATTCCATTTTTTATACACTTATTGGTCTCTTAAATAGACAATGGATGTTATGGTCTGCCTCAAATAGATAATAGACATTTCTGGCATCATAACACTGAATTTGATTATGTATTTTACTATGATCTTCTTCACTCAACATCTTAAATTCTAGAAGAGATAGACCCATCAATATTAATGGTGAGCCTATGTCTTACTCACTCTTTTAATAGGATAACAAAATCTTTTAATGTGGCCAATTATGAATAATAAATCTCTAATTTCTCTCAATCATCATCCATAGAAAGATATTAAAAATGATTCCATCTCTTCAACATTCAAGTCTTCACATCAAGAACCAAATTAGATAAGTCAAATAAATTCACAATATCCCTCTTCTTCTTATTATCGATCACTCGTAACAAAAAATTTAATCTTTGATCTCTAGAATACCCACAAGAGATATACATATAAAATTCCTGCCCAAATATTCCTTCGATGATGAAACCACGTGGTACACTATTCATAATGAACAAACTCTTTGGATGACATACTTCTCTACACATACTGTGCACTCCAATTCATATAAATAACATGTAACATGACTCGATTTATCATGAACCAACCCAAAAAACACTTACTACACATAGAAAACTATAAATAGAGGAATGTACACTATGCTTTAAGATCAATCCTCGAGGACGGCCTTCACATAACATCACATTGATATCCATCACTAAATATTCTGATACACAAATAAACCTTATGGACTACACTAATATCCTTCATAATAATTCCCACATATTAAAATTAATTAATGGTATGAACCTCACATATTTTTATTGGATTAATTTCTTCTAGAAGGATGTGGAATTCAATATTTTTCACGTATTTCAGTTTCAAAACCCTTTAGTTAACCTATTTCATAATATTTATTGAATTTCTAAAAGTATCCTTGGTAGAATTTAGTACTTACATAATTTCATTTTTCTCTAATATTGTCATCGCATTAAAAGAACATGGTACATACCATTTATTTTCATTGATAAACCTAGGATATAGATATAGTTTGATACGTTAATCTAATATGTCACATTGGGATAGTATATCGTCATTGGGATTCCACATGATAATGAAAATAATTTAATGCAACATGTCACGTATTTTTTTACCAATGTGAATTACCTCTAAATAATAATTTAAAAAATTGGTTGACCAAAATGGAAAGAAAATATGTTACTTTTATTCTTCCAATTGTACTTGGTTTTAGTGGAAGTATTCCTCCCCTTTATATAATTTCCTAAAAATTTCTATATGATGAATAAAAATATTTTCATAATTTAATAAAATTTGTTCCAAACATAAATATTGTTGAGATCTTGATCTAAATGGTATTATCAAACCTTCAATGACTATTTCTTTGTGGATAATCTATTGGAAATAATAATTTGTGTCCAATGAATCTAAAACTATACAGAAATTTAGTTCATATAAATCATTTATCCATTATAAAAATAGGAAATTATTGTTTTTCCTTAATTAACCATCTAAACATCATTGCATATATTGGAAAATAATTTATCATCTATATAAGTTCCACTTTATTTTGAAATATTTCTTTCAAAGAAGGGTTATATATGATCACACCCCAATTTAAAATCATCCTTATCTCATTTACAAAAAATTTCACGTAAGCATTAATGAAATTTCTTGTATTAGAATTAAAAAAATAGAATCATTATGAAAGGGAAGGTTTTTTCCAACACATCTATTGAGGAAGGTTACAAATGTGAATGAACCTTGTATCCATGTTGTGCATAGTAAGAATCTGACCAAATAGATTAAAACCATCACAGGATAGGTCAAACTAGATATTACACATGTCATCTACAAAATTATTATACCATGCTTCAAATTTAAACCATGATAACCCAAATTCAAGATTGACTAACAAAACATTATCCTTAATTCTCTCAGCATCATACCATCACTATTTTTAGAAATTTTAATATACCTGTAATGATTTTGGATCAAAGGAATGAATTGAATGTTATATCTTACATATTATGGACCCAAATATGGGTTTCTATATATATTTTTCTTCCATAAAGGTACACCAAAATATATATAATTTTTTATCCATATGGTTTCCTCTTGGAATAATCTATAATATTTCAGGATGGAATGAATTTTTTTTATATAAAATCCAAGTATGTTTATTAACTTCAATGATATAAAATGAATTGAGGGAATTTATACATCATAAATAAGTAATTCCTTCAAAACAATATGAATATAATTTGTGTAAGTATTAGAATATCCATTCATGGTTTTCCAGTAATAAAAATGCATTAAAAATTCCTTATTTTCCATTTACCACTTTGTTAATATATAGAAGCTCTGGAATCATACATCATTGTTTTCAACCTCTAATAAATTTAATTTTTTGGAGTTACATAAGTTGTAATTTTATAATTGTCTTATATAATTGGAATAATTTATTTCTATCGATAATATATAAAATGAAACTGGTTAATTATCAAAGTCTTTATTCCACTCCATTCATTTCGATCATGAACAGTTTAAGATTTTATTTTCTGTCCATTATGATACTATACATAGTAGTTTTTTAAAACATAAATTTTATATATGTTATATAAATTCTTCATGATGTAACCATACTATTACAACACAATTAGAAGAATGGAATTGTATAAAACAGATATCTAAAACATTTTTTAATATAAAATCTAAAAAATAATCAATATTCTTCTTAATAATAGTTGATATTGGATCAGTATCATACATCCAAGATCAATAAATTTTGTTACTAGAAACAAGTTTATATTAATATCACTATAGTATACTATAACTTCAAAATTGATGACATCTGAGTGGAAGATATTTATTTACCAAAAAATGTAAAGAGGTATTAGATGTTCGTCCAAAGTGGTATACGTCATCTCCACCCATCATACAAGGAATTATTTTGAATTAAACATACCATTAAAATTTGGTATCTATGGAGTTCACAAATTATTTAACAAAATCAAATACAAACATTAAAATCATATTATTGGGTAAGAACAATCGTAATATGGGTCATGAAAATATAGAAAGATGATATCATCAATTGGAAACATAAAATAACATAATCAAGTAATATCTATACATTTGATATTTATGATAAATGATTATGAAGTTTAAAGGTATATACCATTAAAACAAATCTCAACCATAAAAATTATCTTATATAGTGAAACCAAATACCATTACATAATCATTACTGAAACATTCAAAATAAAAATAATCAGAACATCTTTAATACTTATCATAATTAAATAATTCCCATATTAATATTAAATTTTTCAATCTCAATGTATAATATCATATATAAATTATAAAAAACATTTAATTTAAATGCATACGAAAACCAACTTAGATCTTGTTTATAGCCCAAAATTCATTACCAAATGAAAAATTGATATAAGGAAATGATACATTATTACATTATTTTAATCATTTCCAAAAAAATTAAATAAAATCAAAGTCAAATAATTTTTAAATCACTCTCCATTTCAAGGTATAAAAATAAAATTTGATATACATTAATACATCATTATAAAAAAGAACACAAATTATAATGAAAAATATAATTTTATAAAGTAAAATCAAATTGTCAATAATTCAATCCTTAGATTTGTCAAAAAATATGTAATTCAATAATTCTATCTCTTGAGATAACGAAATAACAAATGTATATATATATAACCATAATATTAATATCCTTTACCTAAATGAATTGTAAATATATATAATACCTCATGTAAAACACTAATATATTTAAAAAACTAACATTTATGTCCTAATATTGAGAATTTAATATTTTATAATATTATTTCTCAAAAATACTTTAAATAACTTAGTTCCAATTATGTCATTTAATTCAAAAAATTTAGTGATTTCCAAATGGGACAATAAAATGTATATATATAGTAAATAAAGGAAATTTCTCCTTAAACGAAATCAGTCAAAAATAAAATAATAAATAAAGAACAAATATTTCATAAAACCCCCTTACAAAAAATATGATATCAAATATTTATGTAGATTTATAACAAAACATATTGTAATTACATTTTAATTTAGTTTTTTCCCATTTAAGGTAATGAAAATACAAAATGATAGGGATAAAATTAGATTAGCGAAGAACAAATGCAACATACCATGATGATTTGTCCTAAATTTACATATTATTTCAAAATATAATAATATGAAATTATAATTAAAAAATAATAAAATATATCACATGATCATTTAATAATCATGACTAATATAGATAAATAAAAAATTACATTTCAAAAAAATGTCAAAATGAACATATGTATCTTCTCTCTTAGAAAAAAAAATTATTAAATTAATTCACCCATTAATATTTTTTGAAAATTAAGTGTATAAAATGACACGTAGTGAAATTATTAAAAGAGAAAAAAATAGAATTTTCTTCTATTTGATTTTTATAAACTATAAATATAGTAACCCAATAAAAGTTTCAAAATGGATAACCCTAGGTACTATTGAAATCTAGGGCATGAAAATTTATAAATAAGAGAGTGGAATAATATATAAGGGGGGGGAGTGAACAACATAACATGTTCTAACTCAAAAATCATTGAATAAATGGTTAGGAATGGATTAATACTCTATAGAATCGCATATGAGGGACGAAACTTCCGAAGGGAGCTGAAATAAATTGAAAGGAAGAGGGGGAGATTCTGGTGCATGTAATTGGGTAAAACTTATACAAACAATTTTAAAAACCATTGGTATTTTTAATTATTGGTGGGGGTTGAATTACTGGAAATTATGGGGACCATATAACAATTGTTTGAAAAAATCATTTTATAGTACAATATTATACCAATGGTTTTCAATAACCATTTGTATAAGGACCTATAAAAAGTGTTTTAAAAAATATTGGTTTATTTGTTTTGGAATAGAAATGGATTCTAGTAATGGGAGGAAAAATAATAAATATATGATTTTTCAAAAAAAAAATTAGAGTATAATAATAACAATTTGTTAATGTTAGAATATGTATAAATTAAGATATGGATAAGGTTTTAACATAATAAGGAAGAATATACATGGGTTTTAAAACCAATACATTTCTTTTTCAGATTTCACCTTTATAATGAAACATAATCCTTTATGGGAGGAAATTTTTATCAGCCTAGGACCTCATAAATATGTCTAGGATGGTTTAGTGAAAAATTTGGGATGATATATAAAATATACAATGTTTTTTTAGGGATGATAAATATGAGGATAATGGGGGTTTTTTAATATGCAAGGTAGAGGGGAGTAATTGAATAAAATAATGATTTATTTATTATTTAGCCTTATAACTATGGATTGGGATAATTGGTTTAACAATTAATACTATAAAATTAAGAAATATATAGCTTTTGGAATTTAAAAAAATCAAAACAGAAAGGAATCTTTGAAATATTTTACTCAAAATAATGAATCCAAAATAGACATTTTATAGAATACAATAAAACATATGTATTAAAAATTTAATCATAGGTTAATAAATTATGATTAATTTTTTTTAAATATATTATTTTAATCATTAAATATACTTTAGGTATTGAAAAATATTCGAATATTATTTGAGTTTCTTATATCATAATCCTGTAATAAAACAAACCATAAATGAAAAAAATTGATTTTTACTATTCACACAAAAAAAAATTTAAGAAAAATACTAAAAATTAACCTTAAGAAAAATTAGATATATTCATCTGATAAAAAAGTATATTTTATTAATTATAAATTTTATGAAACATAAATTAAACTTAAAATCCTAATATATTGTAAAAAATTATAAAAATAATTATTTTCTTTCAAGTGAGTATATTTATATATTTATTATACCATAATTATGATATGATTGAAAATTAATTATTGATACTGATCAATAAAACAAATTAAAATATATAATAAATTTTCTAAATTGTTCTTATTTGATACAAAATAAAAAATATAGTTAAGAAACATAGTATTAAAATTATTATGTTACGAATCTCCACAATAGAAATTTATGTGTGTACTATATCCATCAATTTTCAAGATAGATATATATAAACACATATTAATATAAAATTATGGTTCTAGAAACCCACATATTTCATTATTAAACATATATTCCACATCCAAGATTTTATTTCATTATATAAAGTCACATAATATTTTAGACATTTAATCATAGAGTTTTATTCTTAATAATTTAAATTGAAAAAATATAATTTAATTTAATTTAATGAAGTTATAATTATGTTAATATATGTTTTTTATATAATTTATATATTTTTATCAAAAATAAAATAATAATATTTTATTAAATTCGTTTATTATGTTCATATTTTAATTTCGATATAATGAAAATTGTGATAAAAAATAAAAATATTTAACATATTTAATTTAAAAGGAAATTAAGGGGAGAAAAAATTGAATTTTCCTATCAGGGTAAAATAGTTAAAATAAAATTCTATGATGGTCCACTTTCTGACTGTAAATAAATTATATCCACTCAATTTTTAATTCGTTTTTAAATAGGAAAAGATATATTATTTCTTAAATTGGGTGAAATTATAGTTTTTCGAAGTACGTCATAGAGATTTGTTACTCCCTTTAATTTCAAAACAAATTTGATTAACCTATGGTCATTAAAAGTATTCACTAATATAGTTGGAAAATATATTTTATCCTAATATTATAATACATTAATTAGTTATCAATACATTAATGGTTATTTATTAGGTTTTTATGTCCTTTTAATTTTTTATCCCCTCTCCTAAAATTTCAAAAAAAAATATTATTAATGTCAAACTTTGAATCCTTATAATAACAATTAATATTGTTATTATTATAATTTTATTATGAAAGATAATGTACGTATAAAATCTTATATCATAAAAAATTATTAAAAACCATATAAATTATGTGTAATTTGTATCTAACTATAAATTCATAACCACTGACAATCATATTCTGTACCCATTTTAGTTTTTTTTAATTAGGTTTGGTTTAACAAAATGTTTTGTTATTTAAAAATTATATTCAAAATATAGTTCTGATGTATACTACTAAAAAATCTATTTTACTAATTTTAATAACTCTTGCTCCAAAAAACCCATTGAAAATGGACACTAAATGAAATTGAATAAAATTAAAAACATTAAAATAAATATGTTTTTATAGTTCAGTAACTCATCAGAATAGATTAATGGAAACCTATTTTTAACATTTTGGGGGATCTTGATATTTTTTTTAGTTATATTTGGTAAACCTAATTTTTATTAATTATTGAAATGAAAATTTTAATGCATCATTAGATTTTGTAGTGGAAATTTACTCCTTTGATATCGTTCGGAAATTTTTATTGGTTATGAGATTTTCCAATGAAATTTCTAGTGGTGGTGTAATTTCATTATTATTTATTTATTTTTAAAATTTATATTTTATGGATTCTAACTATTTAATTGACAAATTTTTCATGGGATATATTTTATATGTTTGTGATGTAGAGTATAGGTAATAGGAACTATATTGGAATTTTTTTCATCTTGATGATGTAAAGAGTTAAATAAATTAAAAAGTTGAATTGATATGGTGTATTTAATGGAAAATAATAAAAATAGTAATTATCTAATAATATATAATTAGAGGTAATTGAATAGGTACAAGTTTTTTAAAAATATAATATTCATTGGAGAATCTACCTATTCTCTATTCTCTTTAGAGTATAAAATTCTTGGTGACTGTAGCATAATGAATTGGAGAAAAATAAATCAGGACTAAAATTATGGATTAAGGATCAAGTGGTTATCATATGAGGATTAAGATATATAATTCATCATGGAATTTAGGTTGGTGGTATATGTTACAGCCTATTAGATAATATTGGGTAATATATGAAGTTTCTCTGATTCTATGTTGGGTAGACAATTCCTTACAATCCCAATGAATGATATTTCAGTAAAATAAATTTTAAATGAATGATGAATGAGGATTTGGTGGAATAGTTATTATTGTCGAGTAATTGATGTTGAGAAAAAATATAAATTTGTTGTATTATTATTGAAATTAGTTTTTTGTATAAATATTTGTTGTAATATTATTGAAAATATAATTGTATGATTATATATTATGAATTGATAGTGATTTAAAATGATGAATAGTAAAGAAAATTAAGAACTAATGAAATAATAATTTTATTATAGTGTAAATTTATGTAAATAATTATTTATGGGAAATTTATTAAGTCCACATGTTGAATATAGAGCTTGAAATAGTTGAAAATGTCATAAAACACCTTAGATGTTAGAGGTTGTAATTTAAATACTATATAATAGGTTGTTCCAATTTAGAATTGTTATCATGACACAATTTTTATGATAGTGGATAAATTTTTTGAAGGCCACAAGATGTAGTTGTACTGAGTTACATGTGTACGTGTCATATTGGCATGGGTCTGTTACATATTTTTTATTTTATGAACCGCTCTTGTTAGTGAGTAAGATAGGTTTGTGTGATTTTTGTAAGGTTGTGACACATTATTTTATATCCATTACATTTTATGTAATGGTTGTGTAGCCTGTAGGTTTTGTAAATATTATGATTAGTGGATGGGATGATAATAATGGTGAAATTGTAATCTATTTTTATCCATTAGATAACCCTTCTAGTGTTAAGGTTTTCAGTTTTTAATGAGATACAGATATGGAAGGATGGCTTTTGGTCTAAAGGGGTCACTAACATATTTTCAAAATGTGATATGGTAGCGTTGTTTGTAAATTTATAGTATAAGAGGAATTTCAATGATGAACTGTGTTATACACCATAGTATGTGTAATTTGTTTGATATATGTGGTATTGTGGTATACATGTGCATTATTACCATATAACCCATGACCATTGTATGCAAAATTGGATAGGTTAGTGAATTAGTAGACTTTGTGGGTTTGAACCCATTTGTGATGAGATAGTAATGATGTGTGTTTTGTTCTGTAAATACATGATGAAATAAATGATCATTATATATCTAGATATATTGGATATTATATATTTAATGAATGATACATCATGAGGGGGGAGTCCTTGAGGGAAGAAAATCAGTAATATAGTCAAATTCCCTGAGTTTGGACACCTAACTAACCAACACACTATTAGGATATGTGATGTGTAATGTGAAGAATGTAGGTGAAATAGGGAAGTGTCCCTGAGGGTGGGTACTCATAAATAAAATGTTTGTTTGATATGATCTAAATCTTCCCAATGTTTATTTGTTTTTGGTGGGGGAGTCTATAAGGGTGGAATCCCATTAAAATGTGTGAATATATAAAAATAAATAAGGTAAAAACAAATTAATGGTGGAATATTAACATGTTACCTATAGGTGGGAAACTACTCGGTGGTGTTGATTGATATTTCATAAAGTTTCCTATTTTTAGATAGTTACTTTAGAGTAATGATAGATTTCATTTCAATTTCCTTCAAAGTGGATTGTTATATGTAGTAAGTGATACTATAGTGAGTTCCCTATAGGTATTAATCAACATATAATTGTATAAGTGATGGTGGATCTTATGGTGTTGTTTGTATTATAAATTGTGAGTTTTATTTTATCGTTGTTACAAATGGTGATGACGTAGCTCCAAATTGTAGTTTTTAGAGTGTTGAATTTTCAAAGATTGTTATTTTCAATTATATGGATTTATTTTTTCAATACATTATTTAATTGTTGTACTTTAATCACTTGGGCAGAAGAGTGTTCTCGGATGTAAACTTTGGAGTATATTTATATGATCACATTTATTTAACATAACTTTTCTTCAGTATATAATCTATATAGGGTTGGTTCCATTGTCAATTGACCACATATCACGAAACATAACGCCATAATTTGTGGAAGTTTTAGTATACCTTTCCTAAGGTATATAGTGTAAAGACCCAGAATTTCCATGTAATTTTTTTAAAATAAATTGGAATTTTACAAGTCCTCGAAATTTGACGGCGCATGATTCTGAGGCCCGGAGTACCTGGAATGAATTTTTGAACGTTTGTTCGGGTACATTTAGTAAATGTGTGAGCAGGTTTTTATAACTTTTGAACTGGTGCTCAGAATTGAAATCTTATGGCACTGTTGAACTCGCAGCACCGGTATTCTCTTAAGAAGACGTTAACCTCAATGGCAGTAGGTGAAGGGTGAAAGATAAATTTTGGGTTTTTCGAGGAAATAATTAAATAAAATACACAAATATTTTATTTTATTTTGTTTTAACCACCCTCCATGTGGATGTTTTGAAGTGGGGACCACTAGACCTTAACCTCCCATGATAGGTTATGGTGGTGGGGGTCACCTAAGGTCTAAACCTCTTTAACTCCCTCATTAATGCAGAGGAGCCTCTTGAGCTTCCTCCACATCAATTATTCCAACCCTCCTTAATTAATTGTGCCAACCCTTGGTATCCTCCAATTTGAATTTTATGCCAACACAACCCATTTATTTTTTCTAATTAATTGAATGAACTTTTAGTGCCAACAAATTCAATAGATAAACATATTTTATTTAGTTGGCCATTCATTTGTTGGAAATGTAATGGCAAAGGAGGATTGGGAGAACTTGGGAGAAAGCTCTCCAACGAAGAACTCTTCACCAACGAAAAACGCAGACCTACTTCGACCTTCTTCCTCTGGACTTCTTCTGATGTGGGACGTCCATATCTATGGAGAATCAACGACCTTACTACCTTCTTGTGCCAACGTCATCAAGCACATGAGGTAGGGGGTATATTTGCGTGATAATACTTTTCCCATATTCTTACCATGGTTTATTTTGCGGTTTGGGAATGAAATGTTGTGGGAGGTTGTAAGCTTGACGTTCTTCTTTCTAGTTGAGCCATATACTACCACCCTAACGCAAAGGGTATGGTCCAAACAAACATGGTCAGACCCTTCCGAAAATCGTGTGGTGTACTTCGTGAAGGAGGAGGATGGAAACCATCCAAGGTTGGGACATGAGAACGGCCGTCGGCACTACCGACGGCTACAACGAAGGTGACGGCGCGATGGCGCCACCTCGTAGTCACCGCCACCGTCGTCATCCATGGATTCGTTCAGCCCCGCGGCCTGCCGATCCGCTACATGCGGCCGAGGCGCCTCCATGTGGCGGGCCAGACCGTCGCCTTGAGGCTGGTCTGCCGACCCACGGCCGGTCTGCCGACCCGCGACCGGTACTCGCCCTCCCCGCCGGTCTTCCGCCCTGGCAGCCGGTATGCTCCCTCACGGCCGGTCCACACCCTCGCAGCCAGTCTGTGCCCTCATGGTACCCTACAGGCCAGGCAGCACTACGGGCCCGTCCGACCGAGTCAGATCGGACCCAGGCCCAATATGACCCATTTACTTCTTTTGGCCATAACTTTGGCACCGGACATCCGTTTGATGAACCGTCAGCGATGCTGGATATCTTGGAGCAGGACGGTCGCTTTGAATATACCCCATTGAAGTTTTGTATTAATATGGGGAATGGTAAGGTTGGATCAAGCACGAATCCAACCGGGCCCCGAGACTAAAAGAATAATAACTCACAGATCGGGCATCCGATTGAAGCGTTGTCTATTGTGTTGAGATCCCGTTGACATGGAGGACCTTGTAGATACTTCTTCATGTTAATTAGTGGTAGTTGGGGTATCTACCAGTATCTTGTGGATCAGATTCTACCGGAGATGAGTGAGAATAGTGCGGGAACCTAGCGGCTGGCTGAGACATGACGACTGCAAACCGTTTTGACTCAGAGTGAATCGACAGGACCTGTAGGGAGCTCCTTGGTGATGCGGAAGACCCACAGTGGAGAGCGCCTTGATGAAAAGGCAAAACCATGGTTCTCGATAAAAGGAGTACCTTAGTAGGCCCCATGGGGAGCACCTTGGTGACGCAGTAGACCCCCGGTGGGGAGCGCCTTGGTGACATGGTAGACCCATGGTACTCAACAGAAGGAGTACCTCAGCAGTCCATGGTTAGGGGGAAGCACCTCTTTGTGACACAGTAGGCCCAATTTACTCGATAGAGGAGGAGTTCTCCAGCAGCCGAGGTGTTCGACGTTGTGACTAGGAATGTTAATTGATACTACCCCTAGAATAAATCCTCTTGTGATCTGTTTCAGTACCTCTGTGTTTTTTTCATGATTGAGATGGATTACTTGATAAATTAGGTATATGTATGATCATTTACCTAAGTAATGTTGTTTGTAGATTTTATACTTTGAGATTTATCCTTGGTGGATTTTGTGAGACCTTGAGGGTCTCAGGGTCCCAACTGAGTATCTTTATACTCACCCATGCACAAGAAATACATGCACCTTGTTATGTTGGATGCAGACGATGGACAGCACTGACTGAGACTAAGAGTACCAGGACTGGAAGGTGCTCAGAGGTAGACAATACGGTGTTTCGATACACGGAGGATACAAACGGACGCGGTGTGCTGGGGAGGCAATCTTTACCTACCCTTCATGTAGGATCCTCATAGGATGACCCAACATCTGACTTTCCCTTTTCTTCAGTTGTATTGTATCATTGTTATTCTAGTACTTTCCAGTTGGGCTTGTATTCTGGCACCTTTTACATACTGCACTCACTCTATTAACAATTCAATTTACTTTTTTTCCTATCTTTTTTTTGTGCTTGGTTACGTGTGTGTATATGTTATAAAGGAAATTCCATCCCAGTTTTAGGGAATACACCTTCAGTGCTAGTCACCAGCCCCTGGCCTATGGAAGGCGGGCTTGGGGTTGTCACGACACGGGCCCCAGACGATAGGTCATGACAAATTTGTTTTAGAGGAGTTGGTTCTACAGCAAAACATAGGACTCTAATATTTCTTTTCTATGAAGTAATAGTGTTGAGAGTAATGAGTGCAATTTCTAGTTCAGGGAGTTCAGTGTTGGTGTGGCAACCGACTTATCCATACATCAGGACCCTGACTTTTGATTTCTGACTCAGTGCACGAAAACACTGATTGCGAGTGCATTTCCAAGAGTTTTCTTTGTTATATCATGAGTCAGATCACCAGGTATAACTAATTAACTGTGGCGCACCTATTTCTTTTTAGGAATCCTTCAGGAAGATAGCCATCTCGAGTTTTGAGTGTTGTATGCACTGATATTCCACCGAGCGACGAGCCCTTAGTGCGGGGCCCTTTTCCAATAGAGGCACCAGTGGAGGCACCAGCTGTACAACTCCTCTTTGGTCCACTGATGCCACCATCCCCAATAGTATACGGTGCACACCGCTTGAGCGTGTTTGATGAGTTCCATCGCCAGAGGCCACCCAGGTTTAAGGGAGAGACGGAACCGCAGGTGGCTGAGGAATGGCTGGAGGCTGTAGTGAGAGTCTTCCAACTCTTAGGGACACCAGCTGATTTCATGGTGATTCTTTCCACCATCCTTCTATAGGAATTAGCAGGTAGATGGTGGATCTTCATGTCCAGGTTCATAATTATGTGACGCTTCTCTAGGAAGCCTTCAAGAGCTTGTTTCAGGCAGAGTTTGTTCCAGCGACTTTTTGCTCAGTTTGCATACAATAGATTTTTCATCTGCAGTAGGGCAGCGTGACTGTAGCTCAATACTCAGCATGGTTTACTGACCTCCCATGTTACTCCACCAATATGGTTCGGGACCCATTCTTTAAGGACCATACCTTCAAATGGGGGCTCAGGCGGGAGATCAAGGCTTCGATGATCTCACTCAGCATCTCGATTTAGGTGAGGGCTCAGGCGGGAGATCAGGGATTTGATGATCTCACTCAGCATCCCCATTCAGGAGGGGGTGTTAGAGAGAGCCCTCTTGGTGGAGAGTTTCCTTGTTGGGTAGTCACCAGCAGCAAGACCCACTACTAGTCATCATGTAGTGAGGTCTTCTATAGCTGGCAGAATACATTCATCATAGAGGACCAGGAGGACCAGACCTACAGGTGGATGACCGCATGACTCAGGATCGGTTGTGCGGGTCACCTGAGGCAGAGCTAGTTATGCCAAGAGCGGGAAGTGTTTCTCATGCGGCGGGTAGGGTCACATGGCCCTTTACTGTCCAACCCATCATATGGATGATCAACAGACAGTCGAGGGACCACCCAGGCAAAGACAGAAGTTCAATCGAGGTGGTCTGCAGGGAGTAGGTGGACATGGCAGAGAGCTCTTCGTGCAGCTGGCAGGGGGTGACGATTTGAGATATTACTGCCACAACCACCATGAGGTCCACCCTGACCATAGGGAGTAGGTCGACAGGGAAGAGCTCAGCTCCAGGCAGTTGAGGCTTATGATCATGGCCCTTCGGAGATGATTCGAGGTACGATCTGTGTCTACTCCACCATAGCTGTAGTACTTATAGACACAGGTTCCAGTCATTCTTTCATTTCCAATACCCTCATTTGGAGCTCAGAGATTTTGACGGAGTCGTTGGGTCAATCCTTATGGCTAGAGGCTTCTATGAGGGGCGAGTTCGATGATTATGTACTGGTGCTAGTAGTGCGAGTATACTCTTGGAGGCGAGAGATTCGGCTGGGATCTCCTAGTAGCGGCGTCGAGGCCTTACGACGTCATCTTGGGTAAGGACTAGTTATCTATAGCCCATGAACATATTGAATGTATTAGGCACAATGTATGGTGTTTCCACAAGGATGGGACTAGGTTTACCATAACTGGTGAGAAGGGAGCCTTTGCTGTGTAGGATGCACTTACCCGGAGGAGAGTGCAGCCGATCACTCATTAGTTGGCTAGCCTTACCATCGGAGCTGTTGACGTGGAGAGTCTAAACTATCTTGTAGTGGTGGATTAGTATGCGTATGTCTTCCCAGATGATGTCTTGGGTCTACCTCCTCGTAAAGAGGTAGACTTTTATATTTACTTGTACCCTGGTACGTCATGGATATCTACACCACCATATCAGATGGCTCACATGGAGCTTCGGGAGCTATGTGTAAAGATAGAGGATATGTAGGGGATGGGATTCATCTGGTGCAGTGTTTCTCCCTGGGCAGCTCTTATTTTGTTCGCCAAGAAGCCGGATGGGAGCTTGAGACTTTGTGTCGACTATCGGTGCCTGAACCAGGTGATCGTGAAGAACAAGTACCCACTCCCGAGGATTGATGACCTCCTTGATCAGCTAAAGGGATAATGGTTTTTCTCGAAGATGGACCTCAGATCAGGTTATCGCCAACATAGAGTGCGAGACGAGGATGTACAGAAGACGGCCTTCAGATTTCGGTATGGCCATTAAGAGTTCTTGGTTATACCATTCGGTGTAACAATAGATATAGGAGTTTTCATGGGACTCATGAACATGATCTTTAAGCCATACCTTGATCTCTTTGTAGTGTTCTTCAACGACGACGTTCAGATCTACTCGACTACTGAGGAGGAGCATGCCTATCATTTTTAGGTAGTACTGGACACACTCTGAGAGCACTTGCTTTATGGTAATCTTTTGAAGTGGCAGTTTTGGATTTGAGAGGTTCACTTTCTGGGACATGTCATATTGGAAGCTAGAGTTGTAATAGATCCAACACAAATTATGGGGGTACTTTCTTCGGAGCCACCTAGGAGTGTGACGGTGGTACGTAGTTTCTTATATTTAGCCAGATATTAATAGAGGTTTGTGCCAGACATCTCCATAGTTGCAGCACCACTATCAGCTTTGACAAAGTAGGGGAAACCCTTTGTGTGGTCGGAGAGATTCCAGCAGGATGAGGATGACTAGTGCCCCATCTTGAGGATTCCAGAGGAGGGCCTAGGGTATGCAATTTTCTACGACACATCAGTGATCGGGCTCAGATGTGTCCTGATGGTGGAGCGAGCAGTGATCTCATATGGTTCTCAGTAGCTAAGAAACCATGAGCAGAACTATGAAATCCCTGACCGAGAGTTAGCAGCAGTGGCCTTTTCCTTGAAGATATGGCGGCACTATCTGATGGGAGAATGTTTTGTAATGTACTATCATCACAAGAGTCTCAGTTATATCTTCTCTCAAAAGGACCTGAACCTAAAATAGCGACGTTGTCTTCAGTACCTCCAGGACTATGACTTCTAGATAGTCTATACTCCTAGGAAAGGGAATGTTTTAGTATATGCACTCAGAAGGAGGTCTGGTATACTGCTTCTGGGTGAGGAGACGGAGTAGCGGGCCTCTTTACAACTACCCTTTATGGATAGAGATGGATCAGACTTTATACAGTCTCTTACACTCACTCCCCCACTTCTTCAGCATGTCAGGTAGGCGCAACATTAGGATGCTGACTGTGAGGCAGGATGTGCTTAGATATCCACAGGACATGCACCTGATGGATTTTATGAAGGTGAGGAGCACATCCTCTTCTTCAGAGGACGTACCATGGTACAAGTGTCACTTCAGGAGGAAGTGTTGATGGAGTTCCAGACATCCCCTCTAGTCGTACATCTTGGAGTGGAAAATATGTACCAAGATCTCCGATGATAGAACTGGTGGCCGGAAATGAAGAAAGAAGTTGCAGAGTTTGTTTCTCGGTGCCTCACTTGTCAGCAGGTGAAGGCGGTGCATCAGGTACCAGCAGGCTTGTTTCAACATTTAGAGGTCCCGGAGTGGAAGTGGGATTGGATATCCATGGACTTCATAATAGGAATTCCATATAAATCCAAAGGACATGACTCTATTTGGGTGATCATTGACAGACTCACCAAGTCGGACACTTCCTACCGATCAGAGAGCAGGGTTCAGTAGAGAGCTTGGGATGCCTCTATGTGCAAGCGATTGTGCGGATACATGGATTAACATCAACGATTTTCTCTGATCATGATGCACGATTTACTTCTCTAAAATGGAAGGGGTTTCAGGAGGCTTTCGGGATGCAGCTTTGTAGACCCTGGAAAACGCGTCCCCAAAATTTTCCAAATGCTTCCATACATGATCCAAGATCGTAGTAAATTTCGCAAGATTTGATTTGGTAGGTCGTAGGGCCCGAACGGAGTTACGGATTAGGAGTTATGGAGGTTTGAAGTTGGGCTGGAAATCTGGTTCGCAAAGCCCATTCGTGAAGCCCCCTCCGTGATCGCGGAGCGCCGCCGCGAAGCAATGAGGCCAGAGGCTCCGTGAAACCATTTGACGTTCGCGATGCGCCGCGAGACCCCTCGCGAAGCACTGATGTGAAGCACTGATGCGAAACACCCGAGCAGCACGGTCCCGCGAAGCTCCGGAGGCGGTAACTCTCCGCGAACGAATTTGACGTTCGCGAGCCCGCCGCGAAGCTCCGGAGGCGGTACCTCTCTGCGAACGAATTTGACGTTCGCGAGCGCGCCGCGAAGCACCTGAGGCGGAGCGAGAGTTCTGCTTCGCGGCGCCCCTTTCCTATAAATACCCAACTCACCCCCCTTATCCGGGGGGGACGGCCACGGCCACTTCGCCCCTTGGGCGGCCGAGCGGAGCTCCGCATTGCGGCTCCGTGAAGCCATGCTCCGCGAGCAGCTTCCTTCGCGTTGCTGATCTGCGAGCAGAGGATCCGCGAGTCCATGCTTTGCGAGACCTTTGCTCCGCGAAGCTACTTCGTGAGACCTTTGCTCCGCGAGAGATTATTGCTCCGCGAGACCAAGCTCCGCGAGAGCCCTTTGCTCCGCGAGCCCATGCTCCGCGAAGCTACTTCGCGAGACCATTGCTCCGTGAAGCTACTTCGCGAGACCATTGCTCCGCGAAGCTACTTTGCGAGACCTTTGCTCATATTCCAGGTTCAACCAGAAAGGGCCTCCCTTGCGTAAGTCCCAACACCAACCATTTCTAGGCACCTTCTGCCTAATAGTCCTTTCTACATGACTCTAAACTGTAGTAATCCCTATGTTCCAAACATAGGATGCCTCTTTCTCCAAGCAAGAGATGCCTTATGCTCCAAGCATAAGATGCCTAATAGTCCTCTCTACATGACTATAAACTGTAGTACTCCCTATCTAACAAATGATAGGATGCCTCTCGCTTCTAACGAGAGATGCCTTATGCTCCAAGCATGAGATGCCAACAGTCCTACCTACATGTCTCTAAAATGTAGTATTCTCCCTACGATCCACACATAGGATGCCTCTTGCCCTATACGACAGATGCCTTATGTTCCAAGCATGAGATGCCAACAGTCCTATCTACATGACTCTAAACTGTAGTTCCCCCTGTCTAACAAATGATAGGATGCCTTATGCTCCAAGCATGAGATGCCAACAGTCCTATCTACATGACTTTAAACTGTAGTAATCCCTATCTTCCAAACATAGGATGCCTCTTCCATTAAACAAGAGATGCCTTATGCTCCAAGAATAAGACGCCTAATGCCATTACTATAGAGGCATGATTCCAACGCCCCTTGGCGCTATCCCGCTTGTGCACTAGCACATAGGTGAAGGCCCCAACCCACCAGTGAGTTGGGATGTCCTCGTGGCCTGACATGAGGAAGACATTACGGGCAGCTTCTTGCATAATCCCCATTCACCAGTGTTGCTCCATAGCGGCACCCGGGCAGCTTCCTTGCGTAAGCCCCATTCACCAGTGCTGCTCCATAGCGGCACCTGGGCAGCTCCTTGCGTAAACCCCATTCACCATTGCCGCTCCATAGCGGCACCTGGGCAGCTCCTTGCGTAAGCCCCATTCACCAGTGCTGCTCTATAGCGGCACCCGGGCAGCTTCCTTGAGTAAGCCCCATTCACCATTGCCGCTCCATAGCGGCACCTGGGCAGCTCCTTGCGTAAGCCCCATTCACCATTGCCGCTCCATAGCGGCACCTGGGCAGCTTCTTGCATAATCCCCAATTCACCATTGTCGCTCCATAGCGGCATCTGGGCAGCTCCTTGCGTAAGCCCCATTCACCAGTGCGGCTCCATAGCGGCACCCGGGCAGCTTCCTTGCGTAAGCCCCATTCACCATTGCCGCTCCATAGCGGCACCTGGGCAGCTCCTTGCGTAAGCCCCATTCACCATTGCCGCTCCATAGAGGCACCTGGGCAGCTCCTTGCGTAAGCCCAATTCACCATTGCCGCTCCATAGCGGCAGCTGGGCAGCTCCTTGCGTAAGCCCCATTCACCATTGCCGCTCCATAGCGGCACCCGAGAAGCTTCCTTGCGTAAGCCCCATTCACCAGTGCTGCTCCATAGCGGCACCCGGGAAGCTTCTTTGCGTAAGCCCCATTCACCGGTGCTGCTCCATAGCGGCACCCGGGCAGCTTCCTAGCGTAAGCCCCATTCACCATTGTCGCTCCATAGCGGCACCCGGGCAGCTTCCTAGCGTAAGCCCCATCCACTATTGTCACTCCTTTTCAGCGATAAGCCGTTGACATCCCTATGCAGCGGTAAGCCGTTGACGACCCTATTTTGAGGTAATCTGTTCACACCCAATCCAGTGGTAAGCCGTTGAAACCAACCAATTGGTGGTAAGCCGTCATCAGAAGAACTACGTGGTCTTTGATCCATGTCAAGGCATGGTACGTAGGAAGCCTCTTCAAGGCTCAGGCCCGAAATCATCATCATTGTTTTCTTTGGACCTCCACCCTGGAGTAAGTCCCAGCACCATGGGCCGTCTAACGCGTAATCCCCTCTTCGCTTCTCACGGACGCATCCTTCGCGACGTGATCGTCAGGTCCTTGCAACCTCTTGTTTCTCACAACGATCATGACTCACATGGGCTTAGAGTGATCACAGACCCTGACCCCTACCCTTAACGAACTACGAGGACTTTGATCCATGTCAAGGCATGGTACGTAGGAAACCTCCATGAGGTTCAATCCCACCCGTCATTTCACTTCGGGTCTCACCCACGTCCAGCATGACGTTAAACTGCATTCTGGTCGAGCGGTAAGCCGTTGCGACCCATCTTAACGAACTACGAGGACTTTGATCCATGTCAAGGCATGGTACGTAGGAAACCTCCATGAGGTTCAAGCCCACCCGTCACTCATTCACGTCGGGTCTCACCTACGTCCAGCACGACGTTAAACTGCATTCCGGTCTAGCGGTAAGCCGTTGCGACCCATCTTAGCGAACTACGAGGACTTTGATCCATGTCAAGGCATGGTACGTAGGAAGCCTCCATGAGGTTCAAGCCACATTGCTCGGTCATTCATTCACGTCGAGTTTCACCCTCGTCCAACATGACGTTAAACTTCATTCTAGTCCAATGGCAAGCCGTTACGACCCACCACCCATTGGACCAAGGTCCACTTTCACGTCGGTTCACCGACAAACCCCCATATGAACTACGAGGTCTTTGATCCATGTCAAGGCGTGGTACGTAGGAAGCCTCCACGAGGTTCAAGCCCACCCATAATCCAATTCACGTCGAGTTCTATCTACGTCCAGCACGACGTTAAACTACAATTCCAGTCCGACGGCAAGCCGTTGTGACTAACCCGAACTACGAGGTCTTTGATCCATGTCAAGGCATGGTACGTAGGAAGCCTCCATGAGGTTCAAACCCACCATCCGGTCGTTCCGACCTCATTCACGTCGGTTCACCCCCGTCCCTCATGACGTTAAACTGCATTCCCCAATCCAAACTACGAGGACTTTGATCCGTGCCAAGGCATGGTACGTAGGAAGCCTCCCTGAGGTTCAAGACCAACAATAATTGGCCCAAACCGTCTCCTAGTCGGTGTGCCAGCCCCCCCCCCCCCCCCCCATTTTCAAGACCATTTCCCATTGGACCAAGGTCCCTCATTTACGTCGGTTCACCGACACCCAACTCCCGTCGTTTATTCACGCTAGGGCTCACTTTCGTCCCGTATGACGTTAAACTGTATTCCATCATCCTCCTGAACTACGAAGACTTTGATCCATGTCAAGGCATGGTACGAAGGAAACCTTCCTGAGGTTCAAGCCCACCACTAGTGGACCCACGGGTCTACTTTCACATCGGTTCACCGATGAAACCCTTTGAACTATGAGGTCTTTGATCCATGGCAAGGCATGGTACGCAGGAAGCCTCCCCGAAGTTCAAGCCCATCTCCCATCGGACCAAGGTCCACCTTCACGTCGGTACGCTGACGAGACCCATCGGACCAAGGTCCACCTTCACGTCGGTACGCTGACGACATTCATCGAGCCAAGGTCCACCTTCACGTCGGTACGCTGACGATACCCATCGGACCAAGGTCCAACTTCACGTCGGTAAGCTGACGACACCCAACGGACCAAGGTCCACCTTCACGTCGGTACGCTGACGATACCCATCGGACCAAGGTCCACCTTCACGTTGGTACGCTGACGACATTCATCGGGCCAAGTTCTACCTTCACGTCGGTACGCTGACGATACCCATCGGACCAAGGTCCACCTTCACGTTGGTTCGCTGACGACATTCATCGGGCCAAGTTCCACCTTCACGTCGGTTTACCAGCACCATCCCGAACTACGCGGACATTGATTCCCTGCCACGGGGATACATAGGAAGCCTCCTCAAGGCTCAAGACCAACTTCACCGTCGCCCCTGAGATGGTCCCATTTCATTCCCCCTCCACTTCATTCATCCACAAATCACCCATCCTGATTCTCACCCGGGCCGCCACATCCCGGTGGGATCATGCCATCCACCTCCTCGCTGCTTCTAGCGGCGCATGGGCCGCATTCCATGTGTAAGCCCCGGCATATCTCCCGGTCGTTGTCCTCTGTGTACACCACGATTCATCACCCTTTCGAACTATGTGGGTTTTGAACCCTGTCCTCTACACAGGGTACGTAGGAAACCTCCAAGAGGTTCAATCCCAACCAATGGTAATATACCCCATCCTGGGGTGTACTTCCCCTGATCTGCCCTCAGTGGTGTTCAGATCGTCCATTACGGTGTGACATCTCCCCTCTACGGGGCACACCACCATCGATCTGTCTCTATGGGACGTTCTGATTACCCCCATTCCATCTCTGTAAGACGTTAAACTCACGGCCTACCTCGTGATAAACATGAGATGCCTGAGGAAAACCTCGGATGGAACTCCATTGGCGTAGCCGTCTTCGCAAGATGTTAAACATGATGCATACCCTGTGTTAAACACAGGAAGCTGAGGAAAACCTCAGATACATGCCTCGGGTTCTACACCCTTGAGATGCCCTCTTATGAGGAAGAATACAGGTTCCCCTGTGTCCACGCACCCAGAGATGCCCAGACATTCCTGATGTTGCCGTCTACTCCGACCAAAGGTCGCTACCATGTCAAGACCCTATGGAAAGTCTTGATGGAAGTAGTGTAATTAACCGGCGTCCATGATGATATGGCACCGGGAATGAGATTCACGAACAACATATTAAATTTATGAGGGAGACCCGGACTAGGTGATGACTTCCGAGGAGGAATCCACGGAAGGAAGAACCGACATCCCATCATCCTGTTTCGATCAAGGAGCAGACGTACCTGAACGAGGAGTGAATGCTGCCCGCCTTTGGAAAGCGGGAATGCGGGGCAACAGCTGCGCGTCCTCCACGGATGGATGCGCGCGCCCCGGCGAAAGCGTCGGAAACAAGCTTCATCTGAGTACCGCCTTCCATCCGCAAACGGATGGCCAGACTGAGTGGACTATTCAGACCCTCGAGGACATGCTCTGCGCTTGTGTCCTCGACTACCATCGCTGCTAAGAGGATCACATACCATTGGTGTAGTTTTCATACAACAACAGCTATCATTCCACCATTGGGATGGAAGCTTTAGAGGCGTTCTACAGGAAACCTTGAAGATCATCTTTGTGTTGGACTAACCCGGGGGAGTCAGCACTAGTGGGACCAGAGATGCTACGGGCTACCACATAGAATGTGAAGGTCATCTAGGATATAATGAAGACTCCACAAAATAGGAAGAAGTCATATAACGACAAGATATGGAGACCTCTGGAGTTCGAGGATAGTGACCACGTATTATTACGGGTCTCACATTGATGAGGTTTTTCAAGATTTGGAAGAGGCAGCAGGTTATCTCTGAGGTTAATCAATCCTTTCCAGGTCCTTAGCAGAGTTAGTGAGGGGGCATACCACTTATCTCTTCCACCTTAGTTGCACAGGGTGCATGACGTTTTCCACATATCCCAGCTAAGGAGACATGTGCATGATCTTTCTCACATCATCGACCATGGAAAGATGGACGTCGATGATGGGGAATCTTTACAAAGGTTTCAATAGAGATTGATGATCGATGGGAGCGGGTCCTTCTTGGATGGTCGATACCTCTGGTGCGCGTTCTCTGGAAACACGGGAACCTCCAGTAGTGCACATGGGAGCGGGAGGCTCAAGTGCATGATCAGTACCCCCACTTGTTTACCTAGTTTAAGTTGTGTATTATATGGACGTAGAGCCCTGAGGTGGGTAGAATTTAAAGACCCAGAATTTACATTTATTTTTTTTAAATAAATGGGAATTTTACGAGTCCGAAAAAATTGACGAAGTATGATTCTGAGGCCCAGAGTGCCCGGAATGAATTTATAAACTTTTTTTCTGGTATATTCAGTAAACATGCGAGTGGGTTTTCTGAACATTTGAACTGGTGCTCAGAATTGAAATTGGAGGGCACCGTTGAACTCACAATGCTGATATTCGCTTAAGAAGACTTTCACCTCGACATCAGTGGGTCGAGGGTGAAAGATAAATTTTGGGTTTTTTGTGGAAATAATAATAATAAAATAAAAACACTTTTTATTTTATTTTTTTGCAACCACCATCCATGTATAAGTTGAGAAGTGGGGACCACCAGACCTTAACCTCCTATGAGAGGTTATGGTGGTGGGGCCACCCGATGTCTAAGCCTCTTCAACTCCCTTATTAATGTGGAGGAGCCTTTTGAGCTTCCTTCACATTAATTATGCCAACCCTTGGTATCTTCCTATTTGAATTTTATGCCAACATAACCCATTTATTGTTTCCAATTAATTAAGCCAACTTTGATTTCCAAAAAATTAAATAAACAAACATATTTTATTTGGCTGACTATTCATTTGTAAGAAAAGTATTGGCAAAGGAGGATTGGGAGAACTTGGGAGAAAGCTCACCAACGATGAACACTCTGCCAATGAAGAACACCAACCTCCTTCAACCTTCTTCCTCAAGACTTCTTCTGATGTGGGACATTCTCATCTACGGAGAATCGACGACCGTAATACATTCTTGTACCAACATCATCAAGCGAATGAGGGAGGGGGTTTATTTGCATGATAATACTTTTCCCATATTATTTGCTTGGTTTCTTTTGTGGTTTGGGATTGAAACATTGCGGGAAGTTTTAGGCTTGACGTTCTTCTTTCTTGTTGAGTCATATGCTACAACTCTAATGCGGAGGGTACGGGCCAAACCAACATGGCCTGACTATTCTGCAAATCTTTTAGTGTTATTCACGAAGGAGGACGATGGAAACCATCCATGGTTGGGGAATTAGAACGGCGGTCAGTACCACCGCCGGCCGCGATAAAGGCTATGCCTCCACGGTATCGCCCCGCGGTAACCACTACCACCCCGCGTCCTCCACGTCGATCGCGACTGATGCCATCGTCTGAGCCTCCGCGCCGTCTGTGGCTCTACACCGCCCGCGGTCGGCCAAGAGGCCCGCCCATGGCCAAAGTGCCGCCCCAAAGTCGGTAGAGCTGCCAGCCCGTGGTTGAGGCGCTGCCCCATGGTTGACGTCGCTGCTGGCCCGCTGCTGGACTGCCGCCTCGTGGCCAGTCCGCCGACCCGTAACCGGACCGTCGACCCACGACCAGACTCCCGACACGTGGTCGGTCCGCCACCCCTGGGGCTGGTTCGTGCCCTCTAGGTACCCTATGTGTCGGGTTGCACTGCGGGCCGGTCAAGACACAATGGGTTGGGCTGGTTTGACTCGAACCAAGTCGGCCAAGGCTGAGTCGGTTCGGGTCGGTCCGACCGGGTCAGATCAGACTCTGGCCCACTACGACACATTTACTTCTTTTGGCCATAACTTTGGCAACGAACGTCCGTTTGACAAACCGTTAGTGGCACTAGAAATCTTGGAGTGTGACAGTCCCTTTGAGTATTCCCCACTAGATTTTTGGATTAATATGGGGAATAGTCAGGTTGGATTGAGCAAGAATCAAACCAGGCCCCCAGGACTAAAAGGCAAATAACTCACAGACCGAGCAACTGATTGACGTGTCGTCTGTTGCATTGAGACCCCTTTGACATGAGCGAGCATAGTGTGGGAACCCAGTGGCTGGATGAGACTTGATGACTGCTGACCGTTTAGACTCGAAGTGCCTCAACAGGCCCAGTGGGGAGCGTCTCCGTGATGCTGCAGACCCACGGTGGGGAGATCCTTTGTGACATGGAAGACCCATGGTACTCGATAGGAGGAGTACCTCAGTAGGCCCATTGGGGAGTGCCTTGGTGATTCGGCAGACCCACAGTGGGGAGCACCACGGTGATGCGGCAAACCCACAGTACATAACAGGAGTACCTCAATAGTAAAAGGTTAGGGGGAAAAGCCTTTTTGTGATGCGGCAGGCCCACTATACTTGATAGATAAGAAGTTTTCCAGCAGTTGAGGTGTTCGACATTATGATTGGGAATGTTACTTGATACTACCCCTAGAATAAATCCTAGTGTGAACTGAGTCATTACCTCTGTGTTTTAATCATGATTGAGATGGATTACTTGATAATTTAGGTATATGTATAGGAATATACCTATGTAAGGTTGTTTGTTGATTTCATACATTGTGGTTTGTCCTTGGTGGATTTTGTCAGACCTTAAGGGTCTCAGGGTCCCTACTGAGTATCTCTATACACACCCCTTCATGGGCTATGCCCACACCTTGTTGTGTTGGATGCAGATGACGGACAACGCTGACTAAGGCTGAGAGTACCAGGACTGGATAGTGCCCGAAGGTGGACCATATGGTGTGTCGATACACGTAAGAGACAGATAGATATGGTGTGATGAGGAGGCAATCTGTACCTACCCTTCAGGTTGGATCCTTAGAGGACAACCGAGCAACTGACATTCCCTTTTCTTCAGTTGTATTGTATATTAGTTGTTCTTGTACTTTCCTATTGGGCTTGTATTCTAGCCCCTTTTACTTACTGCACTCACTCTGCTTATAGTTCAGTTTACTTGTGTTCCTATCTTGTTGTGTGCTTGGTTACAAGTTTTTACAGGTTATAAAGTCAATGCCTTCCCGGTTTTAGGGAATACGCCTTCGGTGCTAGTCTCCAGCCCCTGGACTATGGTAGGAGGACTTGGGGTAGTCACGGTACGAGCCCTGGGGGAATGTTTATGACATACAGTTCCTGATTTTCTTTTTTTTCTTTTTTCTTTGTGGGTTATAATTGTATTTCATAACATACATTTATATAAATTATTCATCTGTTATACGTGGGAATGTGTTGTATTTGCATTTTTTGCACTATGATATATTCTTTTAGGGAAATCCCTTCTATTAATGTGTGATTTTATACACTTTATAATAGTCAAGAACCTTTAGCCTATTTCATGCGATATTTAGAGGTTTCGCATTAACTCATTTATAACTCTGGTAGAGTCCTACCAAAAGTATTTCAGAACCACATGGTTCTATATTAAGTTTTTGCATTATAGTTTTCGGAGATAGAATTGGTGAAATATTTTTTATGTTATTGTAGTATTATTACTTATATCTATTATTAAGCGATTTGAATAGAAAATATTTTCATAAATAACATTACTCTATGATATAATCAAGGACTCTTTTTCCTTAGGATAAATACATAAGGTATATTTTATCAATTATATACAATATATATAGGTTTGGTATCATGAATTTAGCTAATCCAGGTCCTGATGATTGTATTTTCATATTACTTAAAGTGATTATTAATTTTTTCATGAATTATATGGAGAGATGATTACACAAGGTCAATATAGTTTTGTTCTTACAAATTCTACACATATATTGTTAATATAAGTCTGGAATAAATAGTTATGTAACATTAGAAAATTATATGAGATTATCACCAGTCATGTCACTGATCACTAGTTATAGAAGTTTGAGATCTCATTTCATCAAGTATAAATACTATAAAGAACTATGTTTTCTTTTCATAATGCGTTATTGTGAGGAGTAGGGAATTATTTGTGGATAATTTACATGGGGATGTGGCTATTACAAGATAAGTTCAATTTTTGGAATTTCTGGAAATGTTTTCTTCTTCGATAATATTATAGTTGAGACTCTGACTATGTTTTTGGTAATATAAATTGATAAAAATTCTTTTGACGTTTTTTTGTGGATTATGATGATATTGAGATATTATTTTAGTTTTATTAATTAGAAGATCTTTATATATCATTATTTTTCGAGGGATATTAATACTGATTTTAGAGGAAGTTTTGAATCTTTTAATTCAATTTCTTTATAGAGTTATTATAAAAGGTAGTGACAGAAAATAATATATTAAAGAAGACAATATATTTTATGGGGAACCAATTATGGTATAACTTCATATTTATATAGAGGTTGATATTCATTATTTTATTAAATCTAGGTTCATATGAGGCCTCGGGAGTCAAATTCTAGTGCAATCCCTTTTTTTATTGTGGGTTATATGTGACCATCATGTGGGATTAAGGGATTTAAATTATTCTCTTTTTTTAGTATGGTATAGAGTGAGTTTGTATTCAAATATTTTCATGGTGGATAGATGAGGTGTGATTTGGGTGTTATTGTTGGTAAATGAACCCTTTAGCCTCATTAATAGGGTTATTTTTTGTATCATAAGGATATATAACCATTAGGTTCACTAACATTAGGTGGTTCTATAGGTGGAAAGCATATTAGATCTTAACAAAGATATGATTAATGCGGTATTAAAGAAATAAAACATAGAAGGTGATGAGGATTTGTTAAATGGAAACTCTAGGGAATAAATTTTTTAAATTGTGTAGGTATCGAATTTGGTTTGAAGAATAAATTGAATTTAAAAAACATGCGTTTTTTAGTACATTAATACTAGTGCCTCATATTATTTTATCACCATTTCCATAGTTTACAAGTTATTGCCTTTGTAAGAGGGGATTCAAAGGCCATTTGAGATGATAAATCTAGTGGTAGGTCAAATGAGGCTCCGTGAGGTATTTTTTATTTGTTTTTTATGGGAATATTGATTTATTTTAAGCCTAATACCTTACAAAAACAACCTTGTATCTTTATCTTGGAAATGGATGTATTATGTTGTAAAAAATATAGAATTGATTGTTATGATTGATAGTGACTTTATCTAATTTGGATGAAAATAATATGGTGTTATTTGAAGAAAGATATTACTATTTAGAGAAAATATAGATTGTGTTTTAGTGTATTAGATCTCAGGTGATGTGATTAATGGTTGATGCATATGATGTGGGGTTTGATATGTTTCTACAATCTACATTGTGTAACATAAACATTATCTCAGAAGAGATTCTTCCTTTTCCATGAGAGTTATATATTGATATTAGAATTGAGTTTTATACAAGTTTTTTCCAATTCTATAATTGATTATCATAAAAAAAATTAATATCTAAGGTAATATACAATCTAGATTGATGACTTGTTTTAGTGATGCTTTATTTGGAATAGAGTATCACAATCAGACACTATTGTATTATTATCATGGAAACAAGATAGAATTTTTGAGGTTTCATAGAGACTATTGTCAGTTAAATCCTATGATGGTGAAGATTTTCTATAACTAAGAATTATAAATGTTTTCTCTTATTTTTTTTCAATGATGAGTCGGTTTTATAGTATTTGTTTACAATAAATTCGAGTTGAGAATAAAACTTTCCTTGAGATAGGTGGTTGATTTATGTATAAAAATTATAATTTTAATGTTATATAGATAATTTTAGGGTCAAACCCCTATATTTAGAAATACAAAACAAAACACCATTTATCCAGGGATGAGTGTAAATCCACTATAATGGGAACCCCAGACACTACACATACTGAATTCTAGATAAAAAGAGAATGAAATGCCCAAATACCTTATATATAGAGTAATGTCCTGGTGGTGAAGTCCAAAAAAATGTCCCAGTGACCAAACTAGAAACCAAAATATGAAACCCCATTATTCTATTATGTATGTTGATCAACCACTAGTTCCCAACTCATCAACCAGTGATCCCCTTCTAACCTTCAGTATTAAATCATTCCAATCACTCTATACCTGATGATTGAACACCATATTCATCTTGAGACCATACCATCCCCATGATGTTATATCCCTATCTCACCATTCATCAATGATAACAATAACAAACCAATAATGATACTGACCAAAACATTGACCATCTCGATCAAAAATAGATAACCAAAAAAATTATTTCCTGAAAACTTCTTACTACCATCCAACAAATGGAAAAAAATCACAAAAGCAGATGGTCTGAGGATGAACCCCCAGGGTTTTTTAGACCACTTCTCTATATACCCAACATTTAGAGGGGGTATCTGTTTTTAGTACATTCAAAAAAATAATAACATCGTATCCCTTTACCTATTATAACTTCTAGGATCTCAATTATCATATTCTATCTTCCTTGTTGTATTAAGGTATATAAAATAAATTATATGATAAGACATTGTATTTTTAAGAGGTTCACTTATCAATAATAAAATCTAATCCATTAAATTTATGGTGATGAATATTTCATTGATTATACACTATTTTGAGATACTTATTATAGTGTTTTGGATAGAAAATTGAATGTATCCCAACTATGGTTCCCTGCACTCTAAGAGGGCGTAAAAGAAAATAGTCTTAAATACCTAGATTATGGATGACCTTGTCTACCTTCCAACTCCTCACTGGTTTATTATACTAACAGTAAATAAATTCTCTGGCCTCTAATTTAGGTACTTTTATACATCAATAAATTCATCCACTGATGAGACTTTTCATGAATTTTGTAGTTATATATTAAAAATCTTCTCTTATGAATATTATACTCGTAGAAATAGGAAATAAATTTCCCTTCTTATTCATTAATCCAAAACATGTCCATAATTTTACTATATTTGATATAGTTCCTATGATAAAATTTTTTATATTGATTTTTCTTTATATACTGTACTATCTCATACATCCAATACATGTCCTTATAGTGCTTCACTTCTTTATTGGGTCTACTATTTCCGTGTATGGTACTTCTTCTCCATCCAATCCCTCCTGGTCCTTCTGGTATATCACTGTCTTCCACATCAAACCAGATGAGAATTTATCTCATGATTCATGTTAGGAAAATCCTTATTCCACATCACTTCTTCAAAATTAGGCACAACTGCAACAACTCTAGTAACATCAACTTCTTCTCAGCACATATACTCCCCATTATATAGGTGATGATTCTATAAACTTTAATGAATAACCACATACTGAAATTTGAATTTAAAACTTCCAAATTTTAATATCCCACTCAAACAATAATTCATTTATCATACTCCAAGATTCATAAAAGATATGATTCAACAATATTCAAAGGAACTGTACGCAGATCAGGGTGTAAACTATCTTTAAACATTCCATAATTCTTGGTGTCAATCAAAAACATCCATTCATGGTTAATTGTAAATTGAAAAAAATCTAAAAAAATATCATATTTATTAATTTAAAAAACATTTCAATGATATTAATGATTTAACCCGTAAAACTGCATAGGAACATCACCATCGGAAAACCTCATTCGGAACACCTCCATACTATGATTCTTTTTATGTTCTACTTATTTGGAACTCATTAACAAACTTTATTAGATGAATCCTCTAAAATTCATTTCCTCCTTAGTTTCTATAACCACTTCTCATAAAGTGTATTCTATAATATTTCTTTTTATAGCACCTTTATCTGATGAATCTATTCGATCAACCCTAAAAAGACCATCTCACATGTTCTCATAAGGCGCCTCCTCCACATGATGGATTTATAGGTGCTTATCCTTTTTAAACTATTTGAGGAACCCGAGGGGGATTAAATCAGTTACTTCTATTTGATGACATTATGATATTTATTCTAATATTTATAATACTATGTATAATAAATTCATAATGTTTTATCTAATAACATAGTTTGGATACTTCTATCTAATCCATTTTTTATGAATCATATTTCCAATGTCATTGTATAATATTTTATATCTGATGACTCTGAAAATTACAGATGATCATTGGAAAACAAATTTTATATTTCATACACAGCCAATATTCGTTTTAATGCCCTTGTATGTTCTTTACTTTCATTATTACTCCTGTAAAAGTTTATCTTCTAGACATCATACACTTATTTCTATATTAACATCACTTGTTCTCATTGTTTGATGAATTTTTCCTTTAAATATTTTATCAATCATTCAAATGGATCTATTTGATATAGTCTATATGATTACACTCTATGTTCATAAAAAATATATAACACTTTTTTATGTTAAATAAAAATGTGTTAGCAGTTTTTCTATACATTAAAATTTTTCTCTGACTGATGATCTAATAAATAATTATATGTCTGGTGGATTATGTTTGACAACTTTGTAATATTCCATATAAGGAATTCCATCCAATGAAATCACCTAGAGACTCATGTTTGAAACTTCCAAATAATTCTTCTAAATGGGTGTCTATATTAATGAAATTTTGATAGCACTTTATAACCTGAATAATTAATACTTTCATGAATTTAACTTTCCATAGAAACACAAAAATCTACCTCTTTTTTAATCAAGCATAAATCATGAGATATTATATAATAATAATATTTTTTATGTCGAATATTAGTAAATAATTTCATTATTCAACACTATTTTATGGAGAATTTTATTTCCCTCTAATATTTAGCATTAAATCACTACCGACATGAATTTTGATGTTTGATCAAGAAGCAACACCTCCTTAAGAATCTACTGATTCTATTTTCCAGTGATTTTTTATATAATTAATCTATGAATTTATTAGGGTAATCATTGGTTTATATAATCCATCTCATTACCTAGATCTTATTGTCTCCATCTCATGACCTCAATATTCTAGACTTTACCTCAGTCTAATGGTCTCAGTTATCTTTATCCATTTTCTACATTCTTCTCCATCTGTTTAGACAAACCTTCTCCATATAGTAATTCTATGAACACAATATACATAAGAAAACATAAAAATTGTGATAAAAAAATATTCATTCCAAATCATTAAGAACATTTTTGATACAAGAAGAACAACTAAGAAATCATCTTATGTTAATGTCAATGAATTCAATGAACAACCACCTTAAGTAACATGAACATCCAAAATCAACCAAAGTAAATAAAACAATGTATCTTCCTCTATGTTAACAATACCTAAGAAATTATTTTTTTCCTATTCCAATCAACTATGATGAATAAACATTATTACCAATATTTCATACATCAACCATAGGATTAATTATCATTCTAGAATACCTAATCCCAAATTTTCATCATCTTATTCATTACAATTGCATAATAATATCAACAATAATAAAATATTAAATTTATTTCAATTAATTGAAATCAAATAATACATGTATAGTAATTTTTATCTTAAATAACCCCATTTATATTTTTTGGAAATAACTTTAAAGTATTTACAAAATAAATTTATCAATATGTGAACATTTATGTTCATTATCCCTCATTATTCTTAAATGATCATTTGACTTTTTATCCACCAAACTAGAAATAAATAAATTTTATAGGATAATTCTATCAATTAAATCATAATAAATTTTCCCTCAATCATATCACTCTAAGTTAACTTGAACATTGCTTGGTGTAGAGAATGATAGAATTTGATTTTGAAAAATATTTTCCTTTAACAACTAATCATAATACCTAATTCAACGAGATCATAAAATCCTTTATTCAAATAGATTTATCTTTTTTATAGGATGAATATACTACTTGTGAAATAAAACATTTCTAAGATATGTAAATCTTAAAATCACGCAATCACTTGAAAAAACATATTAAACACTTCCATGATCAATAATAGGATAAGTAGACATGGAGAACGTTCATAAATAAAATTTTCAAAGGTCATTATTTTATTCATTTTCATCTTTATATTATGGTTTATATCTATATTAATAAAGGATGAGAGATTAAAAGTGAGATATATTTTACTTTTCCATTCCATTGGGCGTAATCCAGAATAATCATATTTTTCAGGAAATAACAATTATGTTAGTTTCTTCAGTATACATTCCTTATCTCTCACTCAAGGAATCTATTTATAATTATAATAATAATGCATCTATTAAAAGGATATTCTTTAAAAATATCATGTATACAATTCAAGAAATTAGATATTCCATTTTTAACTATTCTTAATTTTGAAAATATCTACATATTCACTAAGAATAATCTTTTTTAATATATTGCATTGTAATTTTAAATATATGATCATATGAAAAAAATATTCCAAAATTTATTATCATGTGTTGAAACTAAACGTTTAAATTTTATTAATGGTGATCCTCTCATAAAATTTTTAATGTACCAACTTTGAAAACATTCCAGTATGAAAATATCCATAATGAGGTTTTTCCAATTTTGATTACCCGTCCACTTTTTCAGGTTCTCCTCCTAAGTTCATTATTTTACCTTTATTTTCACTATTTTCAATAGACAAATACAAAACATTAAGGTTAGGGGAATAATTTTTATCATCCTTGAATCATCAATTATAATAAAAAGGATGAGATATTTTTCTCAACCATGTTTCTCTATCTATTACAGTCTTCATTCTTGCATATATATACTTCAGTTATAATTTTTCATTGGATAAAATGGAAATTTTAACTTATTTTACTTTTTATGGTTATCTTCTATTCTTAACATCATATTTTATGTTGATTTCATAAATATTTTATAGTCTCCATCTTATTATGTATTAATAGTTAAACAAAATTTTGGTTTCTATCCATATTTGTTTCACATCTCAAACATAACTTATTTAACATTATATTTTCTTGTGTTGATAACCTCTCATGAAATTTTTCTTTTTAATGTGAAATATTTTATTCTACTTTTTCATAAGCCTTTTCTTTTCTTATTCTAATTCCAACATTCTCTCCGATTATTTTTTCCAGATTACCAAAAATACAATTATGTATATTGGAAAAGGTTTTGGTTGCCCACATGGATTCATATGAGTTTTTTTATTCTTATATTTTCTTTAAAATGATTTTCTCTTCTTAAACTTCTTGATTTTGGTTCAAAGGACTCCTTAGCTCTACTACATTATTTCCTCTTCTGAGAAAATATTTTCAATATTCTTTTACACACTTACAAATGTTTATTCTCTTGTATTCACCAACTTTTCTGGATGTTTTATATCATATTTTGATACATTTAGGGATGATCATAAGCTAAAATCAAGACCTACAATATTGAATTAAACATATAAATTCTCAATATTTCAAATTATTTTGAAGTATAAATATTTTTATTAATATTTTATGTTTCTTTTTTATTTTATATTACTCCCCCTTGATCCTACCATCCATTATAATATCTCATTCATAGGATTTCTTTAATAATAAAATGCATAATACCTGAAACTTTGTACCACCAACATTAATCAATAAACCTAGATCTTCTTGTGTCTAATATTTTTCATTTTATGATATTCTTAACAAATTGTCATGATCATCATGTGGAAATAAATTCACACATCTTATCCTATACACCATGGTCATTGTGGTAGGTTTATCATCAAATTTAATTGTTAGTATATGTATGGATTCTATTTTGATACTTTTACTATTCATGATTCTAGATTTAAATAAAACTCCATAAATTATTATGGATGATACCTATTTCTTCACAACATCTTGATATGGATCATTAAACGAAATCAGGATTTTATTCTTACCTATTTTAGGTTTTTTTACATTAGAATCGTCCATTTAGCTTTAAGAAATAGTGAAAAATGTTTCCTTCATTTGTGAGGACTAAATAAGTGTGTTTTTAAAATTTTAAAACATAAAATCCATTTCTATGGATTTTGTATTGAGATTTTTTTCTAATCATATATTAGAATCCATTTTCCTTCCAAAACCATCTTCATTATATCAATTTATTCATAATGTATCTTAACATTTTTTTTAACAGTGAGTCAACATCCTTGATCTTCTTGAATTTCACATCAAATTCGAAATTCCTAACTCCAATTTTGTTTTACAACTAATCATCTTGTTAATGTGTCTAATATAAAAGAGTATTCATGAATCCATCTTTCTCTTTAACTTCCATGATCCATTTATATTCATATTTTTAAGAATTTATTTCTTTTTCCGCATTTTGTATCTCAATGGACCAGCCTTATTGGATATCTTAATACATTCATGAACCATTTCTTATAAATCCTTCTTAAAATTATTTGATTATTTTCCTAGATAGGTGATCTCTTCCTCCATCCATTTAAAAATCCATAAAAAAGAGATAATATTTATTTTGGATTGAAATGAAGAATATCTCTTAATATAAAAATTGATATATCATGAGATGTTGTAGGTAGATCATGAACACTTATTCTAGGATCTTTATCTGGAGGATACATTCTAATAATAATTTTTACATGCCTCCTAATAACAAAAAAATTATTGATTAAATTGAAGGAGGAATGATATCTTTCTCCTTAATGGATACAGGAGGCCCATGTTCTTTTGGATAAAATATAGATCCCACATCTTTGATATAATGGTATGGTGAAACTGATACATACTCATCTTTAGTAAATAGGGTTATCTTCATCAGAATTTATTTCTCATTCATTTTATTATTGATCATGGTATTGGTAAAAATTGATTTATGATCATAGATAACTAAATCATCAAAAAAATTGGACTTCATTCATTATATAGAAAATAAAATAAAAACATCAATATGGAACAAATTACAAAGTGAATAATTCAAAAGAGGTATAAATTTCCTCTTACACCACTTTTTATGAAAACCTTAAGTCATGATCAACAATTAGTGGGGGATCAATGATGGATAATTTATAAACCAATTGTAAAATTTTACACCTTTACATATTAAAACTTCTAGGATATTGATTCTCTTATTCTCTCATCCCTATTGTATGAAAGTATATATAAGTTAATGAAGGACAAGAAATGATATTTTTACAAGGTCCAATACTTAATAAAAATTGATAGTCATTTCCATGAATAGTGATGAACAGTACACAAATTATCCACTATAACGAGATACCTGTTAATGTGGTTTGTATTCAAAATAAATCATATCACATGTGTGGTTCCCTACACTTTAGGAATGGGGATAAAAAAATATTCGTTTTTTCTGGAAAATAACCATCAATTTCTTCTGTCAAATACTATCTACCTAATCTATCTTTAATTGGTGATAGTTCATTTGATACCTTCATCTCTCCATCGTTTTATGTTTCACTTATTCTTCCAATTAACTATTTCTCAATCAAGTGCTTCTGATTTTTATAAAACCCAATGCTCTATCTAGTAATTATTTACCTACTACAAAAAACATAGATGATAATTTCTCTCATGATTCATGGTGGTATGACCCTTATTATACTTCACTTGTTCATAAATATTCACATCAACAAGAAATATCAATTCTTAAACTTCATCTATGAACATTTAAACCTCTTTATATAATAGCTGATTCTTTAAAATTTTAGTGATAATCACAAAATCGTATTTGAATTTCCCATATACAAATATAAATATCCTCCTTATATTTTTCATCAATTAACCACCATAAAACAACCTCAAATATTGGAGTAAATAATTTATGTTGGAACTCCTTTGATATCTCAATGTCAACTATCTTCAAACATTCCATAACTCTTAGTGAAAATCACAATCATACCTTCATGATTTATGGAGTGTTGAATGACCATCTCAACATCATCATGTTTATGAATTTATAAAACATTCTGAAAATAATCAAGATTCAACCAATATAACATTATACGAATATCTTTTCTAGATACCAAATTAGGAAAACCTCTATCTCTTGGTGGTTTTTTTATTTTCTTTCATTTATATCTATTTGTGTAACTTTTTCAGGTGATCCTATCTAGCTACCTTTCCTCTGGATTTTCCCTAACATATTCTATGATTGATTAGTTTGTAATAGTTTATCCAATCCATCATTTATTTGATGAATATGTTTAATAAATCCTTTAATCTCAATCTATTATCATTTAACATGGATCTTCCTCCATCCAATTTATATGAGATTATCTACCTATGCCTGATGACATCATCGAACTCATTCCTATAGTTTATAATAGTTTGTCTGATGAATTCGTGACATTCTGTTTAATGACATTTCTCAATGACATCTATCTAATCCTCTTTCTAGGAATCCCCTTTCCATTGTCCTATTGGACTCTTTTCTTTAAAATTAATTATAAAATCTTATATAATCATTAAAAATCGACATTCTATTTATTTTAAAAAACAGGTTTCTTTATGGGGGCCCTGTAACAACTTTACTTCAAATTATACACCTTCACCAGTCCATCTAATAGACTTTATACACTCTTGTCTCAATTATCGCCAAATTCTTCCTTTGTCTAATGATTTTTTAAAGGAACCCTTTTCTCGATCATTCAAAGGATTCTATTTAAAATATTCTATTCATTGTCTCATAATGTTTATATGAAAAATGTTATACATCCTTTGAGTAGTTAAAACTTGTTTAGATGTTATCATAACATCACAAAAAACCTTTCTAACACGTGATCTGATAAAAATTTGTATTTATGATGCATTAGATAGTAATAACTTCTAAAATTTGATATGATGAACTCCATACAATGATATTTTCTTGTACAATCTTATTTTTACACTAAAAAAACAACCTTTGAAAAATAGTCAGTTTTATTTTCTTCTCAACAACATTTTGTTCCACAATAGCTTAATATCTTCATATCTTTAACATTTCACAACCACACCTCAATCCACACCAATTATAATCATATATGGATAATTATAAGTTTCAGTAATCATGGTGTTTGGAACATTAAATAATAGTAAATCAACTCTTTATTTTACTCACTTTCAAATAGAAGTTTCTATTATTTTAAACATTATTTTCGTATTACTACCACTATGCATTATTTTTTTTATAAATAAGGAATACATAACAAAACATCTAGTGATATGTTTTTCTAGAGATATTGGTCCCATTAAATGTGGAATATTTTTGAGCTATGATTTGGTTACATACTCTATTTCATTACAATGGAAGAATAATATCTATCAGATCACCTTGGTATGTTGAACTTTACATCAGTTAAATGGTCTTAACTATCTCCATTGATTAATCACATTCTTATATTTTTGTTCATAACACCCTTCTACATCTGATAAAATCATGAAATCAAAACTTCTCAAGGTATCTCATTTATAAAACATCATAATTTTGATAAAGAAATGATTCTCCAAAAGTTAATAATGTGTTTGAAACATTATGAAAAATCATCATTAAACATATGTTAAACTCAATGTCTTGAATGAAAAACCACATTCAAGTAAAATATGTATAAAAAATCATCAATTAGATAAAAAAAATATATTATTCCATGATAAATAGACATGGGAATTTATTTTCTTCCTTATATAATAATCCAAGATATGTCAACTTTACTACCAATCATTAATTATTCAAACATCATATTCATTATCAAGATTGAATACTTCAATAGAAAATTCTATTTCTTTGAGAAAATAACTTCAAAATATTTAAATAAATAAAATATTTCAATTTAATTTACAACCATTGAAAAAATACAACACACAAAAAAATTCAGCACCTTAAAATACATCTTTATCGATCACCTACAACACCACCCAAACCACCCCCACAAGAAACATCCATACACAATCCAATTGGTAGTCATCCCTCCTATCAACACCATTTCCAAGATAAGGATAAATGAATATATGTATCCCTGAAAGATCCTTGGAACAACAAAACATTGAAAAATGACTTCCATATATATGTCAATGGAACCTCGAGTGATAGTTCTTATATTGAGATGGTGAGTTATTTTGAAAAATTATTAGGATCAACACTAACACGACAATGAATAATACACCTAGATAGTGTGATAGAAAACACCCAAAACAGGGGGTGGTGAAAGAGGAAAAACATTATAGGGGATTTAGTTGAAGAATGAATGATTATGATAAATGTTAGGGAGGAGGGAAAAACTGCTAATGAGGGTAAAAATACTATTGAGGAGGGGGTTCACCCAGGATCACCTGGGGAGAATGGATATACCTACTGTGTTTATGGTGTATATTAATAGGGTATTTTAAAAATAAATCAACTATTTTTTGTTTCATTAATTGATAATATATTATTCTATTTTATGGCGGAGGATGATTGTAAATAATATTTCATGGTGGTTTTGAGTTACAACCTAAGCATCGGTTTCTTGGGAACATGTGCAAGTTTTAATTTGTGAAAAATAAGGTCCCATTTTATGGTTTATGTTATTATAAAGATTTATTTAGTAGTGTAACATATGATTATTGTGTCAATAATATTATTAAGTCCAGCTAAAAATTATTATAAATAGTTTATGAGGCTAATATGGTGATTACAATAGATTTATATCTATGGTTTATCAAATTTAAACATCCTTATTAGAATTCACTATGATAGAGAATTACTTTGATTACAAATAAGGGTATAAAGATAACATTTAAATATTTAATGTGAAGTAAATGAGTTCTTAAAAATCATTAATTTTTATAGAAAAGTTATTCTTATAATTTCATTCTCATTATGGTTTTGGTTACGTCTCATTATAATAGAGAGAAGTGATTAAATTTCGATTTATGTTGTTATTTTTTCCATTAATGAGTTTTGTAGACCCATAATTTGTAACTTATAGTTGTGTAATATTCACTTATGAATTGGGGGCAATATTTTAATAGAGAATAGTTCGTGGTTTATTTTAGTAATATGGTCTAGAGTAATGTATTTTCAGAAATGATAATGGGTATTTGGACAATAAGGTATTCTTAATTTCACCATGATTATGATATAAATATCACATATACCCATTTGATGGGAAATGTGTTTTTTTATTACTTGATAATAATTTCTAAAATATTGTTATCCAACACCTGGGAAATAAGTGAAAAGATGCAATGTTATTTGAAACACATCATCTTAGTTAAAAAATATTGATATATATATATATAGTGAGTGGATTTATAATGGATATTCCAAATATTCATTGATTGAGAATGATTAGAATTTTTTTTATTACCTATTGTTTCTCCATAGGTTGTAGGAAGATGTTTTTTATGAGTTATTGCGGTTAAATTTATTATAAAATCTTAGTATTTCAATTGTATATCATGTTTTAAATTAGTATTTTTTGAGTCTTGAAAAGAAGAAAGCAGTGACCATGTTTTTTCCAATGTCTTATGTTCCAACTGGTGAAAACCAAGTACAATTTTCCAGTACTAGTATTCCATCATTTTATAGTTATTTAATTGATTTAGTAATACATTTATATTTTTAATAGTTTTCCTCATATGTTTAGAGGGTTTGACTCCATTTAGTTTGTTTCCAAAATATAAAAAATTTAGGATTTCATATTAAGTATTAATTATTCCATTTCAGTGGATAGTTTAAAAAATAATTATGTAGTGGAATTGGTGAGTATTCATGGAGTTCCAAGGATGATAGCTTCGAGTTTTGATACTCGATTAAAATCACAGATGGGAAAAGGATTGCACAATTCCTTTCGTACTATGTTATGTTCAATAATAAAATTTCTCCAATATATAGAATGTTAAAATGATTGGATTATCTAAACATTATAGGAAATTTTGAGATCATTTATCATTGTAAATGTTGGATCATGGGTAGAAACTTCATTATTATTGGGGTTTATTAGTAATAAAATTTTCAATCCCTCAATTGTATCCCACAATATGTGGCTCTGTATAAAAAAATATTTTCTAATTTTTTGGGATGAGGCTATAAGAATATGTGTAGTTAGGATGGATATATTAAAAGATATAGTAAAATATGTGAATTTTTTCCCCTATCACATGGTGAGTCCTTATAGTCGATAAATACAGTTTTTAGATTAGAGGAGTAGACCATCAATTTTTCAGTCAGTGATCATATGTTCTTATGAGTTTCTCCTTAACATTTTCATAAATGGCAGAGTAAGAGAATAAATTTTTCACATATATTTAATTTTTAATCTAAAAACGTGGAATTGATTTGAGAGATATCCAATCATTCGATGATATCTTGACTATAAGAAAATAGTCATGCATATTACATGTTACTCATATTTAAAAGTATTATTATTCACCATCACATGTGATTTATTTAAGCACTATCTATATCAAGGACGAAATAATGTATATGGATTATCTAGTAGAAATTCATGACCATAGAGAGGTATTTATATGTGGAAAAGGAATCGATTAATTACAACTAATTTAGATGAATGGAAATGTGGATTAGAGGTATTTGAAGAGTCAATTACATATGTGATTATAGTAATCTGGATTTTTTACTTGTTTTATTGTATTGATGTTTTTTTATATTGATAAAATATGAGTTAGAGACCTATATTTATATTTTCTCATTATCTTTTTATGTTTTGAACATTTCATGGACGATAATATTTGATGGGGTGTGAATAATGGTCACTATGATTTTAATATTTTCAGTTTTTTTGAAGTTTTATATTCTTTCACTTAATAAGTATAAAATAAAGAATTTTTAGTTCATTAAATGGAAAAAATTTCATGATACTATATTATCAGTGAGGAATTAATCCTTAGTAAAAATATTGATAATTTTTGGAAATGATCAGATTTACCCATGAAGTGTTGGGTGGTAATAAAGTATAATAGTTATTATTTTGGACTATATTACTTTTAAAGAATATTAATATTTATATAAAATAAGTCGGTTGAGATATATTATTATAGTCCCACCTATCAAATCATAAAATCTACATTCTTATGGGTTCTACAAAAAAAATTAAGCATATATTAACATCACCATTAGAGAACCTATGAGAAGCTAATGAGTTACATAACCAAATCATGAAGTATAATCAAATAAATAAGGGAAAATATTCATGAAAAAAGAATGGATTTTGGAATTTTGGAATTTTTAATTTTATAAATAATCATAATTCTGGAATTTGAAGATCTTTCTAATAAATAATAATATGAAGTTGGTGGAGAAGTATGTATAGAAATTAACCTAGATTGCGATGATTTTAAGAAAGTGATATAAAAATTTTAATGATGTGAAGAACATATTGTATTAAATAAATCCAAAAATTGTCCACAATATTTTTCTATAAAATAGTATTTATTGATTTAAATTAGGGAACATAAAATTGTTAAAAACATTGATACATGATATGTAATAATATATTGTATCTCTTTAATTAAGTTTCATTTAATGACAGGAATTGGAATCAAACATGAAAAATAGAATATCTCTTCAAAAAAGGGAAAATATTTAAGGTATTTATTAATGAAAATTCTATATAAAATATAAAATAAGTACATATGATGTGGATATAGAGAAATAGAGGAAATGAGATAGAAATAATAATCCAAAAGAAAAAAAGGTTGTCTTCAGAGTTCCCTTACCTCAGGTCTCAAATGACATGGAGACTCATTCATACCTATGAATAAATAAATTACATAAGCAATATTATTATTAAAAACCTCATTAATGTTTATTCCGAATATTAATTTCTATTTTTTAAGATATATTATTTAATTTTTACATTGTTGTTGCTCGTATCAACCACTTGAGGTTCTTCAGTCAACTACTCCAATACTACATTAGTATATTGATAATGTTAAAAGGTGTTTTTATATAGTTCCATGATAATAAAAAGAGTATAATTATATATTACTTATCATTATATAGAAAAAATCATCTACAGTTTAATAAATAGTATAAATAAGAATATAATTATGAAATGTGTCCTCATATAATCATTTTTTAATGTTAAAATTACCATGATCAATCATTATTAATACCAATAATATAATTCTTAATTATTATTTATATAATATTAATAATGTTATAAATATTATATTTATTCATTTAATTCATTTTTAAAACCATCCATGTATGATGTTAATATTTTATTTCTAACATCATCTATAAAAATGGTTAAAATTGGAATTATAAATTTAATTTTATAAACGTTTATAAAACTAGATTTATAAACTATATAATGACATAATTTTAATAAATAAGTGTAATAATATTTATTTCATATTGAGATATCTTTATATTAAATTTTTAAAGTAGAGAAAGAAAATAATAAATGATGAATTTTAAATTATTTACTACATGTAAATCCACTTTTCTCCTTAAGATGACTCCTTTTCCAATCAACTATGATCACCTATAGATTTTCTTTTAATGAGACAAAATGTAAAATTCTGATATGATAGTTTGAATAAAATATTGGAATAATATAGAAAATGAAGGAATCATATGTCTTGAAGGCAAGTTGGGTCATGAGGGGGTATCTATAAGAGGTAACTAAGAGTGTTTTTGAATGAAATATTTGAATAAAATATTATTTCCCAAAATAGTTACCAAATACGTTTTATATTTATAAAATTTAACGTGATTTAAAATTAAATAATACACAGAATTATTCATTTAAGTTATATAAACATCCAAAAAATTTCATATATACTATTGAAACAATAGTACTAATATGATACTTATATGGTATTTTATTATTCACTTATGTGTTTTACTATTAATAAAATTTTCTAAAATAAAACCCTTCCCAATTTGGGCCTGTTAATTCCAAAAATTAAATCCATTGAATGAAATCAGTTATCTATCCACTAGAATAATTACATATAATTTCATAAAATTGAAATATTATTTATAAAATATATTTATGATGTATGAAACCATTTTATCAAAATAAAATTATATTATAATATTTAATGTTCATTACAAAATATATTTGAATGAAACTAAAACTTATATACTTAAAAATAATAACATGGGTTTGATTTCATTGTGTAAAATAATTATTTTATTATATGTATCTATTTTACATCATTATTTTTTGATATATTTTTTATTAATATATTAATATCATAAAATACCCAAACATTATTTTACTATTCAAATTGTCAAAGAGCTATTCGGATAACGAATTTACTATTCCCATGGTAAACTAACTATTCCAATAGTCATATTTTTAATTATCATAAAACCCCTTTTAACCCCGTAAATAACTTTTATTTTGGTAATTACTCGTTTATTAACATTCCCATAAATTTTATATATTCCTTATTTTTTAAATAGTTATTACAATACCAATTTTTAATTTCTTTAATATAATGTCGTTCATGTATTTGAGGATTTTGGGGTTGTGATGTACTGGAATAACATGTTATAGTTTAATTATTAACTTTTTTTATATTATGATTAAACTATTTTTAATTTTATGATTTATATTTATACTTTTTTGAATGATTTATGCAATCATAATAAGATATATATTTCATTTTTCTATGTAGTTCATACAACTAATTTCTACTACACCTTATATATAAGTAACAAAGTTATATATTCAGAGTGAACTTTCATATAAAAATTGATTATGTCATTTCAACATCCCTCCCTTATGGTGGTCCCTCTTATGATTTCACCCTTGTTGTCCCCTTTAATATTAGTGGTGGGTTGATTCTTCTGGGTTTGGGTTTATTTTCTCCATCCACTCCACCAAAACAATTTATTTTCACTAATTTTGGTATTGATGTTATTTTGTAACTCAATATTGTTATTTTACTCTAACATAATATTATCTACCATGTTCTTTCTTAACGGTATATTCTATGTCATCATTAGTGATTAATTTTACAAAAATATCAATGATGATGGTTATTCTCTTTTAGTGTTGATCGATGTCCACAACATTATGGTGTTTTGGCAGTAGTGGTTGGTTAGTATAGATGTGTTGGATAGTAATCATTCTCAGAGAATCATCATTCAAAAATGGTAGCAGTTACGGGTCTTCGGTCAGCATGAATTAAAGGGTTATAGGAGTAATCCATATCCCTAGTTGATGGGTGTAGGTGGAGAGATAGGGTGGACGTCTCTAGTCAACTTCTAGAAACATCATGTATTATGGGGTATTCGTCCAAAAATTGGTCATGTTTGATTTGTTCATTGGGATTCTTATGACCCATCTTGTTAAGTTTTTTCCTATTTTTTCCAAAATTACATAAATTAGAATATTGTAAACTATAACCTTTTCAATGGAAGAAAGTCTTAAGGATCATAAAAAAGAACTATTATACTCACATTAGATATAAAATTCAATCTACCATTGATGATTGAAATCTAATCCATCAAACACTCCATCAATCTAACATGAAAATATTATATATTCCTATATAATTCTATGGGTGTTATATTGATCCCTAACTATTATGAAAAATAAATTACCTCGTCTTCAGTAAACACAATATTATTTTGACAATTCTATGGGTAATCCATATCCCTAGTTGATGGGTGTAGGTGGAGAGATAGGGTGGAAGTCTCTAGTCAACTTCTAGAAACATCATGTATTATGGGGTATTCGTCCAAAAATTGGTCATGTTTGATTTGTTCATAGGGATTCTTATGACCCATCTTGTTAAGTTTTTTCCTATTTTTTCCAAAATTACATAAATTAGAATATTGTAAACTATAACCTTTTCAATGGAAGCAAATCTTAAGGATCATAAAAAAGAACTATTATACTCACATTAGATATAAAATTCAATCTACCATTGATGATTGAAATCTAATCCATCAAACACTCCATCAATCGAACATGAAAATATTATATATTCATATATAATTCTATGGGTGTTATATTGATCCCTAACTATTATGAAAAATAAATTACCTCGTCTTCAGTAAACACAATATTATTTTGACAATAAATAAAAAATGGTATATAGTTTCCAACCTATGAAACATTAACTAAAATAAAATATCAATTGAACACTTAATAATATATAAATTTCATAATTGTACATATCTATAGGGATAATGTTTACACCACACCACAGTTGATATTGCTTTTTTGAGAAAAATATTTCCCAATATATCAAAAAAAATTATCTAATACAATTATATAAAATATAATCACTGATGTTTCAAAATACACAATCATGATCACTGATGTTAAAAACATTGAATGGATGTCACTAGAGTCTTTCTTGACTTTTTTTAATATTTTACCCAAAAAATCCTACTAATTGATTATCCAAACAGTTAAATATGTAAATTTTATTTATGGATCTTTATTGATGACTGGATCAGTGAAATATTGTGATACAAGAATTATTTGGTTAGTTATTTTTTAAAAAATAATCTCACATATAATGTATAACTTACTCATGGGTAGTTTGGTGATTTCCCATCCAACTATCAAATTTTAACATCATTTCCCATGAAGTGTTCAATATATATTATAGATATATTTTTCATACTAATAAAAATTCAATTATACCTACTAAAAGTATCCAAACATGACACACAAATCATAATTCTAGAATGTAGAATACTTTTTCATAATTAGTATTGTATGTAAAAAATTCGAGCATATAAACTATTTTACATTTGAAATGATTCCACCCCCACTAAAAAATTCAAAATGAGGACTAATATTGTTTTAAAAAGTTATCATGAAATATCATTATTCATGATCTACATAAGTAAGGATATCAATATAATAAGCTATCAAGACCATAACAAATTTTATATAATTAAAATCAAATGTAAAATTAAAAGAATTAAATATATGGTAAATTAATTTCATTATAATATTAAATTATAAGAACAAATAAAATATTTCAAAAATATAAAAATATATTTATATTTATTTTATATGAGGTAATGTTCAACATGTTAGTGGTATCAAAGCTCTATACAAGTTATTATTTTCCAACACTGATGGAATAAAAAGTCTTGTATTTACCTACCTCACAAATAACAAAATCAATATACCCATGAAATTGTTTTTATAGGGAGTGAGAAAAAATAGCCAGGATGACTTTAGGTTCTATACAATTTCTATCCTTAACAATTACAAACATTCTACATTGTAATTTATAGATAATTTTATTCCACATTCATAAATATTTCCTAAAGAAAAAATGTAAGTTATTATGAGTCTAATTTGAAATTAAAGGAATTAAATGTAATTTAAAAACCAAAATAAGGGCTTCCAAATTGATACAATCACTTTGAAATTTTCAAGGAATATCGCTACATTATTATGTACGATCATATTCTCTAAGGGATAAAAAATTATCATTAGATTCTTACAATTTGAAACTTAGAATGCCCATAAGGTTAAAAAGAAAAAAATAATCAGCACAAAAATAACATATTTTTTCATTCCACCTTTCTCATATTAACACCCATATAAAGGATATATGTTGGTCTGAGTAGAGTACTCAAAAGGTGGGGGTTAATTGTGCATCTATTCAGAAAAAAATTATTTAAAAATCATTCTTAAAATAATTCCCCAATAAAGTTAAATACAACCTAGTTAATCAAGATTATACTATTATGAAATTTTCACTATTTAAATAACTTATTTGAAGATTGATTAATTCTCAATAATATTAATATTTTTTATTAACATCACTTTTTAAGATATTCTATTAAGGCAACACAATTATAAGTTCTTTCAAAGATTAACTATCAATGTAAATTTAGTGATTTCCGGATTAATCTGTAAAACAAAGATAACTAAAATTAAACAACACAGCGGATATAAAATAAGTGGTTCAGTCTCAAGCTGAGACCTAATCCACTCCACCTGGTGATCACATGACACAAAGAAGTTTATATAAATAAACTAGATACACAGCTTGAATCGGGTTTATAATAGTATGCAAGATTGTTTCGGTCACACGATCTCTTCCACAATTCTTTATGGATATGAACTAACAAGTCACACAGGAACCTCTTTTACACTTATTCGTGGGAATACAAAAGTCTAGAGAGATGTATGAGAAAGGATATCTTGTATCCTTCAGTTTTATGCAGAAGACAGTGTGTGTTTAATATAGATGCACACACTACTCTAAATATAAGAAAATTATACACAATAGTGAAAAGATGATGAGATTGGGTTAGAGGTGCTCTGAGTGTTATTCTTTGCAGCTATGGACTTCTGGGATGAAGCAGATGAAGAAATCGATTCCTCTCGTGGGAAAAATAGTATCGTAAGTCAGCTAGATATGGCTCGTGTTCTTCATGGTATTTCCACTGTGAAGATGTACTCAATGATTCAGATCTATCGTGTCTATCTTGTTTATTCAAGAATGCTTCGTGTGTTCTTCATATGTGTCTAGTTTCAGGTATCAACTTTTTTAGATATAATATCTAGACTCTCTGTCGCATGGTAATCGGTTTCATGTATTCAAAGACACATTAGTTTCAAGAAAATTATAGAAGTACTTATATGAAAATAGATGTGATGACATGATGTAAATTTTATTATAGGACATAAATAATTTTCAAATATCCATAAGCTTTAGGATATAGTTTTGGGTTGTTCATTTCAAATGTTACTCTTATACAATTAGTTCATTTAGGTAGTTTCTTTGACCGATACATGATTATTTTGTTTCATTTATTTTTATCACCATTTATCCATTAAAAATATGAAACCAAATAAAATATATTATATTAACTCATTATATCCCAAATATGTTAGTTTCAAATATCCATGAAGGTGAATTAATAAAATAAAATACATTATTCCTGGATATGTTGAATGAAACATAATATGAACATTGTCTTCATTTTATAATAATATGATAGTAGTTTAGATAATGGATATTACATTAACATAATTATATTTGATTATTTATATGATACACATGTCATTATGTCAATTTTAATAGAACATATATTGATGAGGTGTAAGAAGAAAGTATTAAAGGATATCGGTAACATTACCACATCTAATATATTTCCTCTCTCGGGCTATATGTTAAGTTTCCTTGGATTTGACATTTACTGAGACCAGTACCTTTTGAAATTGGGGGAGAGTGTTGGAGAATGATTTTGGGAGAGGGTAAAGGTGATACGTGGTATAAAATTACATTATTAATTAGGTGAATGAGGGTGGTATTTATAGAGGATAAGAGGGGTGTTTGGGACTAAAATATTAGAATAAATTACTATTGTCTCAAATAGTTACTCTACAAGGAACTCAATAGTAATGGGTTTCAGAATTATAGTAATTACAATTTACCATACCTAACCAAATAGTATTTATATAACCTAAATAAAATATTTCATTAAAATATATTCTGAAGATATTTTGGTTTTAGAGTTTTAAATAAATTGGAAGAAACATTAAAAAACAAAACACATTTCTTTTACAATTTTTTCCACTATCATGGAAACCTCTTAATCTATAACATTCATTCCACATCTCCCACAAATTCTCCTCAAAATAAACTCTTCCAAATATTAAAAAAAATCATAAATTCATAACCTATGGAATGGAATCATAATAAAAGTTTGATCTTGTATGCTTAGTATGGGTAAACATAATCCTTTAAAATCAAATATCAAAAATGGGAATAAGATAAAAATATTTGTATAATCAGGAAACATAAGAAAATTATAATGAACAATTAATGAATCATAAATAATATGATAATTTTTGTCGTATCATAGGACATGAATCAAAAGAGTGGAAATAATAGTCAACAAACATTATCTAACAGAGTATAATCCATGATATATGTCTTGGAAATGTAATATTCCTAGGAATCCTACCATAGAAAATAATTTTTCAACAAAACAAATACTATCGATATAAAAACACTATAAAAAATTTAAATTTCCATTCTACATGTTATAAAAAAATATCCCAAGCTTCATATTGTGAACATACTCAATGTACATGCTTCATGTTCAGAATAAAAAAACACACTTTAACTTTCTAGGCATTACGGTCCATTAATATTAATATTTTTAATATTAATATTTATGTATATTATTTTAAATATTATTTCTATATAATTTCAAATGAAATTAAACATGATTAAAAAATGTTCCCGATAGGATATAAACAAAACTATATACACTTTATTCATTCATAATTCATACATTCAAACAAAAGAACATAAAAATAAGTACTAAATGTGATATATTATTAATCACCATGGATGAATTACATCCATTAAAATTGAAAACATTAATAGGGGATAATAGATAAAAAATTAACAAATTTATCTTTACTTGAAAACCCACAAGATCATTCTCAACCTTGAGGATCACACGAAGAAAAACAAAACTGATAATGAGGAAGAGAACAATAAAAGGATAAATAATTATAAAAATTTTAAAATAAGATAATTTACTTGTGTAGTGATAGTGAAATGAATAAAAGATTCAATATTTTATATATAGGAATGAAATATGCCCATTATAAATTTGGTTGTTACAAATATTACCATTAAAATGTGGATGTTACATGTTTGGTCATTGGTTATATATCTAATTGGTATACTAATATCGTGAATAATTAATTAATAAGTATAAAATATTACAAAATACAATGAAATAAAAATATGATATAAAATATTATAAATTAATAAATAAATTTATATAGTTATGAGTTATGTATAAATAAAAACAATTTTTTTAAAATATGATATGTTAAATATATATAATCTCGATATATATTTAAATACCAATGGAGGATTAAAAATTGAATTTTAGAATTTATGTAATTAATTAGTTATATTTTTTAAAGTATATATATGTAGTGATTATTTTCAATGAAAATTTTCATTGAGTATTTTATATTTTTCCCTAATAAACTAAAATTACACCATAAAATATTTTCAGATTTGAACTAACAGAATTTTTTTAATTAGTTGTGGTTTAAGACCCATTTATAAAGAAAATAAATTAAAAAAACATTTAATACTATAAATATAGTCTGTGGATCTGTGTTTTCCAGAATGGATATTTGAGAAAAAAATTTAATTTTTTATATTAGATGATTGTATTGGGTAAAATGGAGAGTTCATTCCTCCAATAATCAATTCAAGATATCTCCTAAGAGTGAGACCCAAGATCTGAGATGGTATATTATTCATCCCTCTAGAATCATATTCATATAATTTTTCTTTTAATACTATAGGTTGTATTATATTTTTAACAAGAGGATCCCATATAGGTTGTCTTCACCTTACTACAATTTCCAAGGGTCCTCTATGGGATGCCTTCAACTACATGATGAAGTAACTAATCACATAAAGGATCTAGATACTGGTTTACTCTTCCAGAGGATCCAATGTTCGATAAATGTTCATATATATACCATCCTAATGATCTCATATATGATACCTTTTCTTTTGTTTGTGACCTAAAGTATCCTCTGTAGGATGTCTCTGTTTACATACTCATTTTGTAGATCACATGTTGGATGCCTCTATTGACATAATATATAAAAGGATCCCAAGGGGGTCCTTTGATTGTGTATAGACATCAAGGATCTCATTTAAGAAAACACGCTAGTTTTTTTAACAGAGGGACCCCTTGAATTCCTCATTATTTGACATTCTATGATCTTCTATGTTGGTTTTGGGTAGAGATGGTAGTGATTTTCACCTTATAACCCATACAAAACATGTAATCCATCAGTATAAGGCATTAGTGGTGGGTTTATCAATTCATCCCCCCTTACCCTTTTATTGATTCATTATTATGACTATAATTTATGATTCTATGATTTCCAGATGTGAATCCTAGAATATGGATAATAAACATGGAATAATGTGATACTTGTTTATGGATACCCAGATTTACTTCTTGGGGTATAGCTTAATATTCATTTATTTATTTGACTATTTTATTAGGATACCCAAACGTACGACTTGGGATTCAATTGTTAATAATAGTATAATATGTTTGGGATTCCTAGATGTAGTTCATGGGTTCTAGATTATATTACACTTTGATTAAAACTTGTACAACCATGTTGGAATTCATGGATTGACACACAGGTGGGATGAATTTATATTATGCCTTGAGTGATTCTAGGATTCCTATATAGGAACTCTTGGTTGGAATAATAGGAGGGATGAGTTTATATATTCTTTGATAGATTATTGTATTCCCATCTAGGAATTCCTTGAATTGACTCATTGTCTAGATGAATTTATATTACTCACTGAGAGTTACTTGGTTTCCTTGCATGGAATTAATTGGACTAGCTCATAGGTTGATTAATAATTACATATACCCTGAGAGACACTCGAGTTCCTTACACTGAATTCATTGGATATGCTTAGATGTTACTTGAATCACATTATGCCTTGAGTGATACATGGAATCCCTTGTTGGAATTCCCCAGATGAACTCATGGGCTTGAATTGTTTATATACACCTTGAGTGACACTTTATATCCCTTATAGGAATACCGTGGATAGAATCAGAGGGATATTGGAATTATTTTAGGCAACATTATCATTATATATAGAAAAATTGGTTTTGTACCTATGGTTATATTTGTATCAATAATAGTTAAGGTTATTTATTGATAGGATGTCAATATTTTACCTTGAATATTTCATTATAGTGTTTGGAGGTGAGAATGGGTGAACATAGAGTTAGTACATGTATCCCCATGTTATATCATATCTTGTCGAGATAAATTTTTGGTGCTATGCAACGATGGTATTTTTTAATAGGGATTATGGACCCATGTATAGACGTAAATATACATGACATGAGTGGTATGATAACCAGATCATTTCTTTATTTTAAGGATTCCAATTCGATAGAGAATACAAACACAAGGATCGACTGTGTTTGGTTTGTTTTATTTATCACCGTACTAATATATATATATGTATATATATATATGGGAAAAATACAAAATATATTAATATATAAATATACATGAGGTAACATTGTTTAGATACATTTCCACTTTGGTTGAAGTTGGTATGGTCGATCAGGATCAGAGACCAAAGGATTGTAGATGGATTATCTTCATTAATAATATATTGTATCTTTATTTCAATAATTTTTCCTCAGCTAGGGTGAGAAAATTGTGTGAACATGAGCTTCTGATATAATATTTATAGGTTCATCATTGGAGTGTCCTATTGATATTATTTCTAACCCCTATATGTGCACCTTGTTTTTCATTAATATCTTATGTCTTACTTTCAGGTTTAACATAGATTTCATGATAGATAGGGTTGTAGCTTGTCGTTTCATAATAAAGTGGAGTCACTTGTGGGTATTATTTTGATCAGGCTAGAGTGGATCGGTAGTGTCTTGGAGACTGGGTATTTTGTTTGTCTGACAGTTAGTAGGGGAGCCTGGCACTTTTATTGCAGATTCCATTATGTATTAGTGTATGTATATTCGTCCTAGAGTGTGAATAGTGTTGTACGTATGACCTGGTGCTTCGGGATTTCATTGAATATAATTTCTTATAATACGATGCTTTTATTAAATTTTATTGTTATTTCTATACTCTATATATTTACATATTTGGATTATATATAGTTATTTGTACTATTTTTTTACTATGATATGATGGTATAGTCTCTCCATGGATACACTAATGGCCCTTACATCTAGTCAGTAGCCTCTAGCATATGGAGAGGTTCGTTTGAGGCCATATGGTTAGCCATCTTGGAGAGCTTGTTTAGTAGCATACAATATGGGATATTACAATGTGGTAACAAATGAGTTTCTTTCCTGTTATATTACTATTTTAGATATGTCTTATAAGTTTGTTAGTAATGTTTCATAATCTCGTATGGATATCGAACTTGTGTGTTGAGAAAAAATGTTCCTGTTGGATGTCCAGGATACAAGAGGCGTGGGATTTCTATTCTACGATTTTAATGTTATAATTTTATTTGATTTTATCTTCAAGTGGTGTACATGTTTTTTTTGAATTTATTATTTATTATATATTTATGAAACTTGTACCACTAGTGGGAGGCCATTGATGGATTTATGGCACTCGACCATTGTTAATATTCCATTGATTTAGTTTGAATATTCTCTAGGAAATGAAAGAGGAAGCTCATACATCATATTCAACCAGTAATGTTCACATGTTATTATTCTAATATTATATAATTTAAAAGATGATGGAGTCAGTTTTTTAATGTGTCAATAAAAACCTTAATGGTGTTTCTCTATATAGTTTTTGGTGGAATTATACTCAATCGGTATTACATGTATGTATATTTCCTTTTCATGGTAGGATATGTTGATGTACAATGGGACATCGGATGATGAGGCTAATGACACAGTCCCCATGCACAAGAGCTATAGCGACACTAGTATCCTAATAAATAATATGAATACCATCAATTTAACCCATCATACGATGTTCTTATTTAGATACAGTTATTTAAAGTGTCAATAACTACCAGTAAATTGTTATCTTTCATATTTTAGAATGAAATTATAATTAATCTATCCATGTATATATTATAGGATACATATAATTGAGATGGTGTTTTTCCCGTACTATTAACACTCATAGTTCAATGGCGGTAGTTGATGCTTTCATTATAGGTGATCATGATTGGTTTCATTATATGATGTTGATAGAAACTAATATTTTTTAAGATAATTAAAACCTTTATGGGTTATTACCATATAAATATTCCCAAAGACTATGTGTTCATCTTTCATCACACCTTCATATCATGATAATCCATGGGAAGTAACTTATGTGGATTCCTAGATCTAATTAGGACCTGTGTAGTATGATGCTTAATAGTTTTTACCATTGTAGTTCATTTTTTTCAATAAATATTTTTATGAGATATTCAATTGTTATGTTAGAAACCTTATGATGATAAGGGTTCGCAAATGATTCCCTATGATATGTGACCTAATTGTGAGGTGCGACCATAGGGATAGGTGGTTTTACCTAGGGACCATTATATGATACATAATCAGAAGGCCTAGATTGTATACCTATAGAACCTTTGTTGTGACTTAGAACCATGTATGTTGATGTTCAATTTTAACATGGGAAACATACAACAGGGGGATCCTGGGTATATGGATTCCTTTTAATGAAATGATTTTGGTTGTACATTTTTTTCTGACCAGTGAACGGGATGTGATCAGTTTTTTTGTTATATGAATGATAATACCATTAGTTTCTAAGTATGTATCTTGGTTTATCGTGTTTTCAGACTAGATTTAATGGTCCATATTATTTTCTCAGCTATCAAATTTTACTAGTAGTTTTGTAATTGACACTTAATTATAGAAAAATGGAACCAAGTAAAGGGATTTCATGGGAAAAATCATGGCACAAGAGAGGTGGTTGATTTTTAAGAGGGGTTCCAATAGAGACCATGATGTAATGAGATGGAAAAGTCAGGTAGTAGGGTTAACTTGTCTTTAGTGGTAGAAAAATCACATGATTTCGAATAGGGTGATGACTGTGTAGTGTGGGTATGTATACCCACTATGGAATTCAAGATAAAAAGTTATATGTCGGTTGTGCATGGTATTTTTTAATTCATAAATTGGTTATTAGATATGTGTGACCCAAAAAATGGTATTTTATGATAAATTTTGAGGGAATATTTTCTAAGAGTTGTGATAAAATGAGGTTTGTCCCACTTTGCTAGAGGAGGCATTAGAAAAAAAAATTGGGTTCCACGGGGTGGTAGACCCATGTTCGGATGTGGACACACATTTTTGAGAGATGTGCTGTCAGGGGCAGGTTAAAGGTAAGTGAAAACTATTTCATTGAAGTGTGTATTAGTTAGATATATATATATTCCTCTAGATGTAATATTATCTTTCTTCTAGTTAGATATGATCATGTTTTATATATTAACATCATTCTTAGAATGCTGAGATGGTGATGGTTATACGATGATCTTCATCTCTTTCTAAATACCTTTCTAGTTTGGATAAAGGAACACGATGAGTTTTTGATTGAGGAAAGTATAAGGTAATCCATATGGTGAGGGGTGCACCATGGGATAATTGGGGGTTTTGTCCCTTGTTTTAAGTTAAAATTAATCATTTTCTCTTGAAAACATTTTTGCGAAGTAGGTATGGGCATTGTACTAATGCTTCCATATTGACACTGTTGTATCTCTAACTATTCCCACTCCAATCATACTATATAGTAGTGGAAATATTTTGGTACATAGAGCTTGGAAATTAGTTTTAGAGTGATGATAAGGATACAATTATGGTGGGGATTATTAGATCGATCACAGTTAAACGTGTCACGTGAAAGGAGATTTGGGAACTCTATTAGACCGATCATTGGACTGTATAGATAATTTAGTTTTATAGATTCCTTGGAAATATAATATCTTTTTTATCACTAAGGAATATTCGTGTTTATAAGGGTTATGGTGGGGAGATTGTATGGACTCGTGTTTTTTCAAACTAAAAACGTTTAGCATAAATTTGTTGTTCTTCGTTCAGATGCATGAATGGGTAAATTGCCATTTTTTCCTAGAATGAAACCACAGATACTTTTTTTAATCACTACCTTGGTACTATGATATGATATTTACCCTTTTTTAGTATTTTGGTATAATTCCAAGTCATCTGAAATTTCAAGGAATAATAAATATTTAATATTTATTTAATTAAATATTAATTCATTTGCACACATTTTTTCAGCTATATATTGTGAACAGGGAATTGGATTTGAATTCAATCTTCATCATTGATTTTAGAAAAGGGTTATTTTTTAGGAGTGACATAAATTCATTTAGGGTGTCGGGGTTTGGCCTAGGAACCTTTAACCTTTTCTTTTCATTTCTTTAATTTTTATCTTCTTTTCTTGTATTCTCCTCCATTAGATTCTAAAATATTCCCTATGTGATTACCCATCATATGAATGTGGGAGAAAAGGGTATAGGGAGATAGATGAATATGGAGAGGAAGGGATGTGTCATTAACAAGTTTGGGAGGAGCTGAATCATTGTGTGGTGATCTTGGATTGAGGTTACATGTGAATCTTCATTGGGTTCCTCACAAAGGTAGATCATTTTTACGTTTATTCAAAATAAACCTATATATTTTAAAATTTCTAGTTTTTTCCCGTACTAAAATTTTATATGACACCATGAGGGTCGATCTATATATTTTTTTTAAAAATTTGGTTTCAAGATGATTTGAGGGGTTTTCCATTCATAAATCCAGATAACACCACATTTATTTTAGGAACATGTGCCATATCTTCTTCAAAATTGAGGATATTGATCTTTATAGGATTAAAATTCATATAATATGAGTAAAAATTATACAATATTTCTAGTCTATGTAGTTGAGAACCTGTTTAGACAACCCGTGTGGGGGAACTTGGTTGTCTAGAGTACATTAATAGACCCCCTATGTAGGATATAAACTTAGTAGAAGTATACAGACAAGAAAAGATATATGGATCTGGAATGAGTGGTACATGGGTAGGAACCCCATGTATATTACAGACTATTTTCATGGTATGCACATTGTGTTCATGGGTTTCATACTACATTTTTTTCTAGATTACAAGCCTAGGTTAGAGTTTGAGGGTACATGCATTGAACTCGGGTATACTTGTCTAGTTGTCATCCTGTGATAAAATTTTTTGGTTTTTTTATTTTTTATAATCATAAATCAGAACTGGATAAATGATTACTTTATTTTTATTATATTTCTTCATATAACATCATAGGGAAACCATTGATGTTATTTGAATAATTCTGGGATTTGTTTCAGTATATTTAATAAATGTATAGGTTCTTCCACAGGTAATTGAACCAAGTTGTCTTCTAAGAGTGAGACCCTAAATTTAAGTTTGGTTATGATCCATATCTCTAGTATGATGTTTGAAGAGCTTTCCTTTTATGATAAGATCCCATCATATCTTTTGACCTAGAGGATTTTTTTTAGGATCCCTCTACCTCACTACTCTTTCAAAAGGCCCCCAGTGGGTTGTATTTTCTTACATGATGACCTACGGACTCCCATGTAGGATCCCTCAACCTATTTACTATTCTATAAAATCTCATATAGGATAAATAAGATATTTATACCATTCCACATATCATGTTTATTATTTCTACACTTATGTTTTTACCTTGAGGACTACAATTAGGATGCCTTTGTTTAATTAATCCTTCTGAGGATCCCATGTGGGTTTTTGTGTTAGCTTAACATTTTAGAGTTTTCCATGAGGGATTCCTTTTATTGTGTATGGTATTTGATGGTCCCATGAAGGATTTATCCCACATATTATTAATTGAGGGACCTAGTAGGTGCCCCATTGTTTGACTGACACTGGGATTGTATATTAGGTTTGGTTGAATATAGGTTTGGGTGTCACCTTAAAACCTGTACAAATGATGTATGTCCATAGGTTGTGGTTGTAGTAGTGGAAAATGAGAGTATAAACACCATCAGTCTTTATTATATGCATTAACGTGACTAATGTTGATGCAACTATGATTTCCACAGGTGATTCCAGGTTTGTGGACGATGTGTCTGGAGTGAGGTGATACTTGTTTAGGGTTTCCTAGATTCACTTTCAATGATCTGTCTTTTGAGCATTCTATTTTATTGATTATTTTTTTGTTTTTCCTAGATGTGCTTCACGGGAACCGTCTATTATGCATATGATTATATGTTTTGGATTACCATGCATACTTCCTAAGATCCCCATAATATTATTCCTAGAGTGTTACTTGGATTTCCATGTAGAAGTTCCTTGGAAATACTACTATACTATAGGAATTTATGTTACTTGTTGAGTGATACTTAGATTACCATTTTGGAATTAATTGGATGGGATCATATAATGCATGAGTTTATATACACCATGA